>OW052225.1:57647500-58847500 GCA_932527175.1 Operophtera brumata | reverse complement strand
AACACGGTCTGTTTTTCTTTTGATGATCCTTCTTACTACTAGGTGGAGAGCGCCTGTGTGGTGCCTCGAGAACAAGTGGAAGCTGATTCAAGGAAAAAAGGAAAACCAAATTAAAAGCCTTACTTAGGTAGGCAGTCAAAAGTAAGATGATAGAGAGAATCAGCAAAAGTTCATAAGGCAGCACACACTACGCTTGATATACACATAAATAACACATCAGTAATAAATTATATGCAGGTACAGACATTGCAAATTGACAAATTAGGTGTCGAGGGGCAGAGCGACATCAGGCCACGCGGCTTTATCATTAACATAGTCATGTAGTGTGTAATACGCTTTCTTAATTAAATTATTCTTTATGTAAGATTTAAATCTTCGAATCGAAAGTTTAGAAGCACTTTCTGGAAGTTTATTATAGAACCGAACAGAATTCCCCATAAAAGACCCACTTACTTTTTTTAATCTAAATTTGGGAATACTCAGTTTATTTTTATTTCTCGTGTTAAAACAATGCACGTCACTTTTTTTCATAAATCTATCTAAGTGTTTATGTGTATATAATAAGGTTTCGTAGATGTATTGCGATATTACGGTGAGAATGTTAATTTCGTTAAAACGCTCTCTCAAGGAGTCACGTGGCTTCATTTTATAAATGGCACGTATTGCCCGTTTTTGTAAAACAAATATTGCTTGGATGTCTGCTGCTTTCCCCCACAGAATGATGCCATATGACATAACACTATGGAAGTAGCCAAAATAAACTAGCCTAGCTGTAGCTTCATCAGTAAGCTGCCTTATCGTACGAACTGCATATGCAGCGGAACTAAGTCTACCCGCAAGTGCCTCAATTTGTGGTCCCCACTGCAAACTTGCATCAATATTAAGTCCTAAGAAAACAGTAGAGTTTACAAGATTGAGTGTCTCGCCATTTACTTTAATATTAGTTGGGTAATGTTTTACATTTGGCAAAGTGAATTTAATGCATTTCGTTTTTTTAGCATTAAGCAACAGATTATTTACTGTGAACCAATCAAGAACTCGCGATAGTGATTTATTTAGATCATCGTAATTAGCTTTTGACCTATCAACTTTGAAAATTAAAGACGTATCGTCAGCAAATAAAACTATATCACATATGTCTTTTACATAAAAAGGGAGATCGTTAATGTATACTAAAAATAGAAATGGGCCTAGTATTGAACCCTGGGGCACTCCCATAACAATAGACGATCCTGAAGACCTTTCACCACCAACGTCAACTTTTTGTACTCTATTGGATAAGTAAGAATTTACAAGGTTAATTGCCTGATTTTGGATGCCATAATGTTTTAACTTCAAAATTAGAGTAGCATGAGTACTAGTAGACTAGTAGTACTAGTAGTAGAGTAGAGTAGTGATTCAATTGTATCTTTTCTATATCACCGTATCACATTTTCTATGGTTCCTCAAAGTTTGTATGGGAAACGGTATTGGACCATCCACCATAAATACAAAACTTGGTACTAATGAAAAAGTTGAGCTACCTAAAGACCGTAAGCAAACGATCTGTAGATAGCTTGACTGATCTAAATACCTACCAAACAGAAACGTCCTGAAGATGCTGGCTGCATTGTCACGCTGAATGATAATGCGGTGAGCCAGCTAAGAGTCGGCTCTCGGTTCACGCGTCACCTCGGTCAGACGACTAATTTTGAAGACGCCTTGCTCTCTCTGACCGAGTCTCGATTCCAAAAGGCTCAAATACGCTCCGCTCTGATTATTTAGCCGCGTATTTTATTTATGATCCCATCAGCCGATTCGACCGCTACACCGGCCCTAACTGGTATTCCGGACAGATTTCGAAAGGGTATGAATGCATGTAGCGTCCCTCACCAAAGTCCTACCGTTTTCCTACGGAACAAGGAGTGACGTCACTTAGCATCTTTATTTTTGCCTTCCAACTGCTCGTCAATAGTGATTGGTCTCTGCAGTACTGAATATTTTCCATCGGTCACAAGGCCCTTTTCAGGGTCACCATACCATCAGCAACCTAACGCAGGGTGACCAAGAAAGGACCAATGACACGAAGAATGAACAAACGTTCATGGTCACCTACATTTATTTTTGTTCCGCTTTGAAAGATCAACCAATTCTTATCAAATCATTGCTTCAGCACATGAAACGTGTAGTCTTCCAAAAATCTTTTGCGTGAGTTTGTTACTTTTGAGAATACTGAGAAATTTGATCCGATGGAACACGAACCCGCATACTATAGGATGTCTTCTTCCAGAATCCTGTACAATCCCTATAGGCACGGGGTGTGCTATCAATGCTTGGGGAGCGGGAAGGTCAAAGCAAGCGTGGGGGCCAGACGCTCGGGAATACAAGCCCGAGCGATGGCTGACAGGCGAGTCCCGCAGCACTCCTGCAGCCTTCCTCGCTTTCAGTTATGGAAGACGATCTTGTATAGGTAAGTAACTAAGCATGACAATAGTCAGTGTGTCAGCATAATGTTAAAAGAACCAAGGTAGGGTTCAAAATCCATATACTTACCAGAATACGACACACACCTCGCAGCAACAAGAACTTGTTCTTTCTTTTTTTTTGTGAAATTCTTTGTTCTGTTCATTTTTTGAAATTACAGCGCAATATTTTTTTCAGGTAAAAGGTACGCCATGACTATACTGAAGACAGTTCTTTCATATTGCGTCAGGGAACTTGAATTCACTTCGGATGCTGATAAGTTGGAGCTCAAGATAGATATCGCTCTAAGAGCAATCTCTGGACATTTGATACAAGTTAAGCTACGAAAGTAACCTACTTAGATCAAGCATAAATCGGACTAAAGAAATAAACAAAGCAAGATTACTTAAATTAAGATTTTATTATTTTCGTATTACTTATTTAATTAATTTAGATCATCAACAGTCTTTAGACGTCAACTGCTAGACGTGGCCTCCCATTGCCATAGAATGCAATGGAAGGATTTGCCATAATCACCACGCTTGGCAGGTGGATTGGTGATCGCAGCGTTAGTGTTAAGTACTCAGGTGGATGCTGCTGCCCATAACCCGGTGACCTTAGTCAACTTTTACGACATCCACGGTAGGAGATAGATGGGTCTATTACTAAGCCAGATACGCCACAAACATTTATTTAGTTAATAACTGTTGAATCAGCAGTTAATGAAAACAGTTACAAATCATAAGCTACATAAAAAATCTTTTACAAGTAAACATAGCATGCAAAATAATGCTTTTAAGTATGGTAAAATAACACAGTAAAGCTAGGCAAACCAAAATGAGAAAGTAACCTCTAGCACAGATAAAATCATACTGTACTAGTCGCTAGCAAGAAGCGAGAAGATTATAAATCATAAGATCACCCAGAAAACTCAACTTAATACAGATTTAATTGAAAACTCCGAGCTATTATTATTTATTATTATTATTATTTACTGTGCATTGAAACAGAGGGAAATTACAATTTTATTTACAGAAAGAATAATAGGTACAACTAATAATAGTAGGTATGTACAAAATGATTGTATCTTGTAACGGTAATTTCAGATGTTTGTTTTATATTCATTCGTTTTGTTTGGCATACAGTTTTTTAGTTGGATTTACGTAGTCATATAGTGAAATTATAGCCTTATGTTGTGCAGTTTGGAGAGTTTTTGGTTAGAAATTGTCGCATTACCCTATACTTCCGCTAGGTAGTCTAAATGTGGGTCGACTAACAAATTGTAAATAGTAATACGAACAGGTTTTCAGCTTTTAACTACATTTTGCAGTGCTCCTGTTAATGAAGTAATCTTGGGCTTAATGAGTTATACGTATTTTTTCCATGTAAGTTGACTATCAAGAACTATTTGATGTATTTGTCGTGATTTTTATTGAACGAGCGAAGCGAGTTCTCCGAGTCAACTTGGAAGAATCGGCGTTTGTATATATGTATGTATGTTTGTCTGAGCATAACTTCCAAACCATTAATCTGATTTTCATGAAATTTGATTTGGGGGTAGATAGTATTAGTACAATAAGTTGGTAAGGTTATGAGCTATATCGGTCGGGGGGTTGTTGACGTAAAGTGAACGTCCATAATCAATACAAAGAGTTAAATGTCCATGCAGTTCAACCTTGTGCAAGTTATTTATAGAAATGAGGAAAATCAGCGGACACAGGATTGAACCCTGGCACACGCCGAGTTTTTGAACATTGAATTTTTGAATTTTACATTTTGAATGATGTTATAAGCTGTTCTTGTTATTCTAATATGTTTTAAATAAGTTAATTCAAGTTCGGTAAGCATACTTTCGCAGCAACAAAAACCCCCGAACCGGGAAACCCGGCGGCTGTGTCGCCGCCCGCCGGCTTAGTGACGTTCCATATGACGGTTCTTCTACACTACAGTGAATAACATTAGCATACTCCTCGAGTTCTTATGTTAGTCTGGTTTTTTCATCGTAGACCTCAGAGTAGTGTTCGCCGAGTAAATAGACCTCAGTATTGACATCAAGCAACTGAAGCTCAGCATGGTCATTCCCCCCGCCGATAAGGTCAAAGTCCTCTGCGAATTCTGCAGCATCACCAGCATTATCTTCATGTTATGTCTGTTGAAATTCTCCCATTTGCAATCGTATACCGCTTTTTCATAGGTAACACTAGCATCTATTAACCTCTGCCCCGTCCAGCAGTCCATAGCTACTTGGGACAGTGCGAAAGGTATTTCGAGGAAGGTGTTCTCTAAACCACCAAGCAGTGCAGCTATACATCCAACAATAAGAAACACAAACCCAACCGCTATTGGCACTCTAAAAACATCTTCGACTTGTCGCAGTAGATGTATGTTTCTGGCATGTTTTTGTATTATCTGAACCAGTCGCTTTTTAACTTCAGTATTAATATTCCTTTTCACTTCGTCATCAAATACTACATTAGATTTTTGAAATAGAGCAGAGATTAGTTCTATTTTGACTTCAGTGCCGTTCATAAAGTTTTGGTGTATAGCGTCATCCCAGATATTGACAAGTTCATGGCTGAGGGAGAGCATCTGCGCTTCCGTGTAGCCAACGATGATGATGATGAAGGCTGTGATGTTGGCCGAGGAAAAGCAGATGAAGCATACGCTGGCTCCCATTAGAAGCATCGCTATTTCGTAGTTGGGAGTTTCCAGCATTGGTTCTAGGCCTGGAAATTTGTAAAAAAATTGATATTTTTAGTGTGATATTTTTAGTCTATTATATTTATTTTAAACAATTCTTTACGAAAAAACGACTTTAAAGCTAGGAATTATCCCCTAATTTTTGAAGTAATAAAAAAACTAATTTAAATAGGACCCTCGTGACGTAAACTACTAAGTAAATATTTTTTTTTAATCGTTTCACGATCGGCGAATGTGTCGCGTAACACACACGTGTACTACGGATACTTTCACAGCTTAATGTCTTACGGTATACTACTGTGGGGTACCGCAGCTAAAAGGAAAACTATCTTTATCTAACAGAAAAGGGCAGTCCGTGCAATATACAATTTAAGTTCGAGGACATCACTTAGGAATGTATTTGGGGAAGTTAAAATAATAACAATGCCCTCTGTCTATATTTACAAGTGTATCATATTTACGCGGAAAAATATTAAAAGTTTCGAAAACAAATGCGACGTTCACAAATTCAACACTAGAAATAAAGATGATTTCAGGTGATTATTTTTATATCAAGGCCCTTTTCAGCCGCAAAATAAAACAGAATTATCGGTAGAATTTATATTTTTGACACGGCATCCCTATAGATAGCCTCAAATTGTTTATTCAAGTTTTTAATTTTTCTTTGTTATTGTTTTGGTTTGTATTGTAGGAAAGTTTGATTGTTTTTTGTGTAGTATCGTTGCTTGTGTTTTGTGTTATTATGTGAATCGTATTATTAAATACACTCATTTCTTTGACAAGGCCCATGTACAGCCGGTACTCGACAATTTGTGTACCTATTGACTAATCCAAGTGTACCTAATGTGTTCCAAAGGAAATAAATGCATTGAATTGAAATGACGAGGCTACTACACCCGTCTTCTCACAATCAAGGACAACTTTATTTTTAATTATGACTGTTTTTTTTTTTAAATTTATAGGTTGATCTCGAGGGTGATCCCATTTAAATTTCAAAGTAAATATTCCAAAATACTAGGAAAATTAAGAAATCTAAGCTTCCTAGCCTAGCTTTGAAGTCGTTATTCTTTGTAAATAATGATTGTTATTTATAAGTCTTATGCGATAGAAAGATGCGGGGTACTAACGAGAGTATAAATAATGCTTACCGTAAATAACATACATGTCTTCTATCAAATGCCTTCCAGATAGAAACGCTGGATAGATTATGTACACTATACCGTTCACCATGAGAAGAATCCAGAATAACATGGCTCTTTTCTTAACATTCCTTAGCGTCATCATTAGATTCCTGGAGAATCGACTCCCTGACACAGTGAGGGTATCGCACTGGAGATACTCATCAACAATTCGCCTTATCTGTTTCCTGTTGAAAAAAGTTATTGCAACTAGGTATTATGAGAAAAGACCGCAACATGCAGAAGTATTATTGGCGAATTAAGTGAGCTCAATTTCTTTTGTGGGAAGAGCTACTGTTTTATGACTGGTTGTCTATAACAAGATAGTATGTGGTACAAAATCTTACGAGCGCAGTGAGTTGAAAAATGTTATGACAGAACAAATAGGTAACTATTTTCTACGTCACCCGATACTCCTGAACTATCACAGTTTCTGGGGCGCCATTAAACCCCAAGACGCATGTAAACCTCCAACTTACACTCTAGTAAACATGAATATGAGCTTCAACGTGCCGATCTCGCTGACCACGCCCAGTGACATTACCACCATGGCGGCCAACAGGTCGCCAGTCTGCGGACTCCGGACGAAGAGGAACCACAGCATTGATACCAGGTATGAGTAGTAGTAGCTGGTGGCGCATGCGATGGTGATGATGTAGAAGATGATAGAGGTTCCTGGAGACATGATTCAACTGGATAATTTTCTTTAGATTCACAGACAGCAAGAAAATAAAAATAAATAATTGCCATGTCACTGCTGATTAACCGCAGCCTATTTTTCTAACAGCAAAGTTTCACCAATTTTCGTGCGTTGATATCTATTTGTAAGGTAGCTAGTAAATAAATTGGAGTGGGACAGCTCTTATTCCGATATTTTGCATTTTTTCAAGGAGTATGGGGATAGAGGCACTGTCACTGTTAAATGCTTTTGCCAGATCCAAGAATAATTAGCTCTCCTGTAGTTTACTGGTAACAAATCTTGTTAGAGAGTAAACTGCGTCTTCTGTTGGTTTGCCAGCTCAAAATCCGTATTGGCAAAGTGATAATAGGTTTTTATTTTCTAGGAACTTAGTAAGTTGCCGAGTTTTTCAAGGGCATCAATATTGAAATTGGTCTGTAATTGTTGACACTATCTCTATCTCCGTTTTAATGAATGGGGTGAATTATCGTTTTTTAGCGCATTTGGAAAAACGAACGAAACTACAAAATATACTAAGTAAATGTACAAATCATAAATTAATAACATGCGTAAGAGAAGGGGCTATTAGGTCTATAGCCATTTTAAGAAACTTTGATGAGGATACAGCTACTTTTTTAAATTAGTTATAGTGGCACAAACTTTATAGAGGTCAGTTTAAAGAACAAATTAGCAAGAATGGGACAGTATTGGAATGGCATCCTTCAACAAGGTGTCATCGAGATTGGTGTCAATTTTACTATACCCTGGTTCAGAATTCGAGATATTTTTTGTAAACAAAGGGGATACCATAGCAACAAAATAGGTACTAATAAGTTAGTTTATTAAATTAGGCCAATAAACAGGCTTGGCGTGTTATTATAACTCAGATCTGATAAACTATAATGTAATCAATATTTTGTGGTATATATTTTCGAGTTATTTTGGTTATTAACAAAGTTATCAAGCAAAAATATATATTTTAGTATAAAATATTTCATGTCACTTGGAACACTGCAGAGATTCTAAACAATTGGCTTTGTTTTGAAAGCCATGTTAGAATGAAAAGAGTATATGCTTTTGATATTGATCTTTTTGTTCGGTGTAAATTCATTTTTCTATTTTTTGCGCGCACTGTCATTGTATGAATAAAAACGAAATACAAGCTCAAGCTTAGCTTTTATTTATATCTACGTTTTTTCCAACCTACCAACTTGTTTTCATCATATTACTGCATTGCACATTGTAGCGCGCACTCTGCAAGCTATATAGTGGTGGGACATGTGTAGCCCCAACATAACAAGCCGGTGCCCATTTTGTAATTTCATTCGTTTCTCCTTATTTGCTATTTCGTTATTTTCTTGTTGCTGTTGTTTTTGTTAAGTTTTATTTAGCAAATCTCGAACGGAGGTAAGTAGTATACTTACCTCCTTTCTATAACATCTATGATTGATATGTGGAAAAGAAAAGATACTTGTCATCCTACTTCAAACCAGAAGTTGCCACTGAAGTTTTATGTTAAATAAAACTAAATTATCTTAGTTTTGCCTTTTAATTCACATTTGGTGGCGTGTTGTGCAAAATGGAGGCTTCACCCGCACGTGCGGAGATGGCACCCGGGCCTTCGTCGTCAGGTCCATCAGTGGCAAGTTCTGCGGAGATGGCACCCGGGCCTTCGTCTTCAGGTCCATCAGTGGCAAGTTCTGCGGAGATGGCAACCGGGCCTTCGTCGTCAGGTCCATCAGTGGCAAGTTCTGCGGAGATGGCACCCGGGCCTTCGTCGTCAGGTCCATCAGTGGCAAGTTCTGCGGAGATGGCACCCGGGCCTTCGTCGTCAGGTCCATCAGTGGCAAGTTCTGCGGAGATGGCACCCGGGCCTTCGTCGTCAGGTCCATCAGTGGCAAGTTCTGCGAATCTCTCGCCAGTAAAAAAGCGGCCACGGAAAGCAATGACAGCCATTGGAAAACTCATGGTGATGAATGTTTACAAACAAATATTCAGTAAGTGGCCAGAGGGCGAATTTTGGACTCTGACAGACTGTGCAAATAAAACAGCTGATCTCTTGGGGATATCCGCTGTGACTGTCAAAAGAATCGTCAAGGAAAATAAAAGCCGTCTCGCTCTATGTTCTCCGAAGAAAACTGGCCCGCAAAAAAACTACAAATCCAAAATCGACGAATTTACGTACAGCGCAATAAGACGGATCGTGCATCGTGCGTCCCGTAACGATCACCATGATGATGATGATGATACACTGCCGCAAATTGAAGGTACATACCGCGCGAGCGAACCTGCTTGGCGGATATTACAAAAATTTAATACAATTGCTAAGACGAAGGAGAAGCCGCGGGTCACTACTAGTAAAACATGATCCACGCAAAAAAAATTTTTTACCACCGGCTTGTCTGTTTAACAGTGACATTTGTTTGTTTACAAAAAAATCTCGAATTCTGAACCAGGGTATAGTTAGATGGTACTGGTACCCTACATTTTCAAAAAACATGTTAACATTATTAATGTCACTCTTGTCATTGTTTGATTTTTGTGATAATAGTTAAAATGGTTGAGTTTTTTTTTTTTTTTTTTTTCCTTAACCTATTGTGTCCCACTGCTGGGCAAAGGTCTCCCCCAAAATTTTCCAGGTATCCCGGCTTTTGGCAGTTTCCCACCACTCCTTCTCGTGAGCTTCGAGATCGTCCCGCCAACGCCTTCTCGGTCGGCCCCGTCGTCGCCTTCCGTCTTCAGGCACCCAAGGAGTTACTACGTTCGCCCACTTCTCGGGGTGCATCCGACTGACGTGACCAGCCCATTCCCACTTGAGCTTTTCTGTTCTGCTCCCCACATCGGCAATGCCAGTTATCGAACGCAGCATGGTGTTCCGTACTCGGTCGATGCGTTTAAGACCGAGAATGCTGCGTTCCATTGCTCTCTGGCAAATCTTGAGCCTGGACTTCTGTAACTCGGTCAGCGACCATGTCTGCGCACCGTAGGTTAGGACAGGCAGGATACACATGTCGATGAGTTGGCGCTTTAGTGTAAGTGGAAGGTCACCCTTCATGTGCTCTTTCATGGACCAGTAGCTCTTCCAGGCATTATCTATGCGGCGATCAATTTCCTTGTCCTGCCTGTTTTCGAAAGATGCTAACTGGCCCAAGTTTATGTATTCATCGACATAGTGTAGATCCTGCCCATCTACCTCGACCCTACGCTTCGTGCTGTTGGTCATAATTTGCGTCTTCGACCGGTTCATGTGAAGCCCAACCTCAAGACTCGCCAATCTCAGTTCTTCGAGCATCTGTTGTAGTTCCTGTGGTGTTGGGGCAAAAAGTACAATGTCATCCGCAAATCGCAAGTTTGTCAGTCGTTTACCTCCTACGACAATGCCTTTTGTAGCCCATGAATCAGCCAGTGTTTTGAAGACTTCCTCCAAGGCGCTTGTAAATAGTAAAGGGGAGAGCGGATCGCCTTGTTTCACACCCTTTTGAATTGTGAATGATGGGCCATTGGAGTTAAGTTTAATATTTGCGGTGCTATGGCTATAAACTAGTTTGATTAAATCTATGTAGGTTTTTTCTATTTGTTGATTTTCTAAAGCTTGAAATATTGCAGAATGTTTTATGCTATCAAATGCCTTTGCGTAGTCCACAAAGGCTAAGTAAAGAGGTTTGTTAAATTCAGAGTATTTTTCTATGATTTGATTTAGTGTATGGAGGTGGTCAGTAGTAGAGAAACCGGGTCGGAAGCCAGCTTGTTCCGGTGGTTGGTGCTGGTCGAGCTTGCTCCTAATGCGGTTTTGGATAACTTTAATAAAAGCTTTGTACACATGTGACACCAGGCTGATTGGTCTATAATTGCCTATGGCGGATTTGTCCCCCTTCTTATGAAGGAGAACAATGTTTGCGTGGCACATATGTGTTGGGATATTTCCTGTCTGCAGAATCGAGTTAAATAGATTTGTTAAATGAGGGAGCAAGGTGGGTGAGCCTATTTTTAGTGCCTCTGTTGTAACCCCATCTTCTCCTGGACTCCTTTCGTATTTCATTGCTTTTAGCACGTCGTGAACTTCTTTCCCTGTGAAGAATGGAATTGTATTAGGACAACTGTATTCTACTACTGGATTTTCTTTGGACGCATCTGAATATAAGGTTTTAATAATCTGTACAAATTTCCATTATTTTATTGCGGCTATTTTGCTTTTTTCCATGTTGATCTTGGAGACCATTTATCCATTGCTTACTTCTTGTTATTCCCTGTTTGGCAGTTCTGAGAGAAGTGTGTTTTTCTATGGCTGTTTGAACTAAATGAAGGTTAAATGATCTAATGTCTCGTCTTATGCTACGTTTTACTGCTCTGTCGACACTTCTGAACTCAGTAGTGTATATGTCCAGATCTGCTCTCTTTGCTATTAGTGATTTCGTTTGAGTCGACAGTTTCGTTTTATTTTTTCTAGACACCTTAATAGTCTTGCTGCTATTTTCTATTCCTTTAACTATGGCTTTGTATTGTTCATCGACATCTTCAATATCATTTATACTGAGGCTAGAAAATTGGTTGGTGAGCTCTAAATTGAATTGATCGGAGTTCTTAACTAGTGAGTGTTTGGAATGCTTTGTAATTTTACTTTGGAAGTGTTTCAGTCTATGTATTTTAAAATTGAATTTTATGTTTGCACGAACTGGTCTATGGTCTGAGCTATAGTTGATCTTGTTGATGACACTTACGTCTTTAACTATGGATCTGTCTGAAGATAGCACAAAATCTATCTCGTTTTTATAAGTCCTATTTGGTGCCACCCAAGTCCACCGCCTCTGTGGTTTTTTGGCGAAAAAGCTGTTTTCTAATTTACAAATTTTGTCCAAATGCGAAGTGGATTAATCTTGTACCTCGCACATTGCGGTCCCCTAATCCGAATTGGCCGAGTGTGGGGTAGCTGTCATTAGGCTGCCTTGTTCCAAGTTTCGCGTTGAAATCACCGAGGACTAAGTTCCAAGTACCTCGGTTTTCTTCGCAGGCTGTGTTAAGTAGATCATAGAAACTTTCCACTTCCTCATCAGGGTATGCAGATGTGGGTGCATAGACCTGTATGACCGTGAGGGTGGTTTTTGATGTTACCTGGAACTTGAGCACAGCAATTCTTTCGGAATATCCTACAAAGTTGATAATATTATCTTTCCACTTCTTAGCTACCAGGAATCCCACACCATGTTTTTAGGGTTATCTGCACATTCTTCCTGCTGTGTTCTTTCATACGCAATTTTTGTTTTACTTATGAGTATTATGCAATAGTGACGATATCTTTTAGCTTGACAGAATATTGTTCTCAGAGTCACTTTTACATTTTTTGTGGAGTCTATTCCTGTGTCTATCTAATGCACCTCAATAATGCTGGTGTCATCCATGGTTTTCGTGTGCGCTGTTTGTTTTTTATTGAAACTGTTGGAGTGTAAGCATTTATGGCCTTTAAATTTTTATTAATTACTAGATGACCCACTCGCGACTACGTCCGTGCGTAGTCAGAAAATTTCCCCGGCGCGGCGTGCAGACAACAACTTATACATCAATAACCACGCCGTGAATCGACCTTTGATACAACACCATACTCAAGTTTTTCAATTTAGGGGTCCCATTTTACCCTTGAGGTCCAGAAAATATTTTAATCTCAATGACTACACCGTGAAACTTTTAAATCGACGGATTACGCTGAAATCTGGCTAAAACGTTAAATGTATCATGTTATCATGTTTTTATTTACGAAGAAAACGTTCCCATGAATTTTTTCAGTAAAATTTCAGGTACTGCTGAAACATATGTTTGCTATTTACACCTACGGAATCTACCTGTGAATTTTCATGTATTCAATCCATGATTTCCGAAATACGAAGCATTTTAGTTTTACATTAAAAATCGTTTTGGACCCCGTACAGGGTGAATTTTCAAAAATCCTTTCTTAGTACACCCCTACACCAACAAAGGAATACATCCTCCAAATTTGATGTATCTAGGTCCAGCGGTTTAGGCTGTGCGGTGTAGAACGCAAAATGTATACACTAAAAGCCCTTTTTGGACCCCCTAAGAGGGTGAATTTTCAAAATTCCTTTCTAAGTAACACTTTAAATCCTAAAAGGAATACAACTCTTCAAAATTCAAGTCCCTACGACCAGCGGTTTAGTCTGCGCGTTGTTAAAACAAAAGTTATTTTTTTACAAAGAAAACGTTCCCCTTACGTTTTTCAGGAAAATTTCAGGTATCGCTGAAACACGTGTTTGTTATTTTTGTTTGAGAAATCTTCTTGTAAAATTTCAAGGTTCTACTACTAACGGTTATCGAAATACAGAGCATTTTTGTTTTACGTTAGAACCCCATTTTGAACCCTTTAGCATGCGAATTTTCAATATTCCTTTCTTAGTACAACCCTTCGCATCAAGACAAACACATGCACCCTCCAAATTTCAAGTCTCTACGACCAGCGGCTTAGGCTGTGCGTTGTCACTCGGTCAGTCAGTCAGTCATTCAGTCAGTCAGTCAGTCAGTCAGGACATTGCCTTTTATATAATGAGATGTTGCTTCTTGAGGATCAGATGTTATCATTACTTCAGTGCAAGGTATTGAAGGATTGATTGCCACTTTTCTCGTTATTTGTGGTTTTTCAACAGCATTCACACGTGTGCGACGGGGACATCACCACGTTGTTAGCAATCTCCTTACCTCCTCCTCCTTACCGATTATGAAGCTCTAATACTTTGTAAGATTTAAAGGTAAATCGAAAATGAAAAAAAAAAAAAAACCTCTAGGGTACTTCCACTAATCCTACAACGCTGTGATATGTTTGTAGCTTTTATGACACAAATACTGGGAAAAGTCTAAAATTTAAGTGTTTCGAGGGAGGTTGTTGAGATAATGGGGTCGAAGAGGGGGTAAAAAAAAATACTTGATGAATTTCGAAACTCGTATTACTCTATGAAACAATAACCAGTATAACATCCATTGTTGACCTTCCGTTTCTAGAAATTTGAACGACGTTGTAGATCTGACTTTGCGTTTCTAGGAATTTGAACGATGTTGTAGTTCTAACTTTTCAAACCACACGTACATAGATATTTTTCCAAAAGAAATAAGGTAATCTACCTAAATCGCGTGTATTCGCGAACCACTAGTTATATTGTTTTAATTAAATTCTACGTTTTGTAGGTAATCTAAATAAATATAAGCACACCTATACCATAAGACTACTTGTCATATTCAATAAATGAAATAATGTTGCTATGACTGGCCATATTAACAAAAACCATCGGGCAGACTATAAGTAGGTAGTGATTTTCACTTACGTTTGGTATATCTGCTGTCGACATTCAAAGTGAGGACCCTCAGCATGACAGACACGTTCCACATCATGGTGGGCAGGTCGCAGTACTCCAATCCAAACTTCCGGACAGAGTTCCACATGGTTTTTAAATATTTTAGCCAACCTGGAAATCATTGAAAGTTAATTGAAGCCAGGGTTTCCTGAGAACCTGGCATTCATTAGACGGATGTACAATGAAATTAATGTCAGCTACTTTCCCCAGGCTTGGAAACGTCTCTTCCTCACCAAACCTTCATGGAAGGAGTCGTACTAAGCCAAGTAGTGGGTAGACGTAGCTATTATTGAATCAAATGTATCACATAAATTGTTATGAAGGAAACTTCAATTTAGAAAAATTGTGTCGTTTTGTAAATGCGACTGAAATAAATACAGCCGTAACTATCTAATTGTAGGGTTTCATACAAGCTAAACTCGCGTATAGAAGGGCCAGCTAGCTTTTAGGGTTCCGAAGCCGAATGGCATAATCAAAACGCTTATAATTTGCTAATACTCTCGAAATGTTGGGGTTTTTGCCTGACTACTTTAGTGAGGCATAGCGAAGCGATATATCCTTTGAAAGGCCTATGAACATTTTGAAGGCAGAACTAATTTATTTATTTTTTAATTTATTACAAAGTTTTAGCGTACCTATATAATTCAGCATACAGCCAGAAGCTCGTGCTGAGATTCTGCAGCGAAATTAATTTATGCGACCAGCGTGGACTGAAGGGGGCGTGAGAGTAGTGATTGGAAAATGTGGCCACCATTTGAACAGACCGATTGCTTACAAATCTATATCAAGGGTCCCTGTTGTCAGAAAACACAAATCTGTAGACATTCTATTTTGGCCGAAGGCCGTCGAAGTCGAAGTCGCCGTAATTTTTAACTTTTTTGTTAATTATTGATTGCTTCTAAAACCTTTATCAGAGGGTAAACTTTGTTTTTTTATATTTTTTATAATCGTTTTCATGAAAATATACTGACATAAAAATAATGTACTAAAATACCTATTGTTGTGGTTTCCATAGTCGGGCTATAGTTATTTTAACTTTCCACTTGTTCCAACTGTTACCTGTGCTTTTGAAGTTATAGGTATACTACTAACTGTTACCTGTGCTTTTGAAGTTATAGGTATACTACTAACTGTTACCTGTGCTTTTGAAGTTATAGGTATACAACTAACTGTTACCTGTGCTTTTGAAGTTATAGGTATACTACTAACTGTTACCTGTGCTTTTGAAGTTATAGGTATACTACTAACTGTTACCTGTGCTTTTGAAGTTATAGGTATACTACTAACTGTTACCTGTGCTTTTGAAGTTATAGGTATACTACTAACTGTTACCTGTGCTTTTGAAGTTATAGGTATACTACTAACTGTTACCTGTGCTTTTGAAGTTATAGGCATACTACTAACTGTTACCAGTGCTTTTGAAGTTATAGGTATACTACTAACTGTTACCTGTGCTTTTGAAGTTATAGGTATACTACTAACTGTTACCTGTGCTTTTGAAGTTATAGGTATACTACTAACTGTTACCAGTGCTTCGCTACGGTTTGAAGTTATTTGTTATGTAACTTCTAACTTCTTACCATGCTTCTTACAAATGCGAAATATCCTTTGAATTGAATAGTTACACCGTGTTTTGTCTCATTCGATCGAATTTGAAACTGTTTGTCAATACAAAAGACAAAACACTCAGTTCTTGCCCGTAGTGCAGTTGTGATTATGTACTATTTGTACACCTGTGGTCAAGTACCAAGTAAATAATAGTAGATTATGCCCTTTGGGAATAAAGCAGTGTCTTACGTCGCGGTAGTCCTGAGTCCTGAGTGAAGAGAGGGGAAAAGCTGCCCAATATGAAGACAGGCTTTATTCCAGAGGAGCATACTCTACTTTTCACACCTTCTGCGAGACAATAAACATTACCGACATAAACATAGACTTAGAATTTTCGCTACGCTGACATAACCATCTTTTGTTTCACATTCTTTGTAAACGCACCTTTTTCTTTTTTTTGTTGAGTTCTTCTTATGGTCGCCAGCTAGATTTTCGAACAAACCTCATTACAATGTGAATTTTTTTACATAGAGTTTTTCACGAGTTTCCACACAAATTTGACGTTCCAAATTAAAATCACTTTGTTCCCTAGGGAGTTTCATACAACTTTATATCACTAAAGAGATAATGCTGTACTTTACTTTGAGATTGCATGATATGTAATTGGACATTGTCGAGCAGGTGGTGTGAAAAGTTTATTATATTAGACTTTCTACTTTCAATGAAAATATTTTTTTTTGGTTAACCTATTGTGTCCCACTACTGGGCAAAGGTCTCCCCCAAAATTTTCCAGTCATCCCGGCTTTTGGCAGTTTCCTACCACTCCTTCTCGTAAGCCTCGAGATCGTCCAGGCAACGCCTTCTCGGCCGGCCCCGTCGTCGCCTTCCGTCTTCAGGCACCCAAGGAGTTACTACGTTCGCCCTCTTCTCGGGGTCCATCCGGCTGACGTGGCCAGCCCATTCCCACTTGAGCTTTGCTGTCCTGCTCCCCACATCGGCAATGCCAGTTATAAAATAGTTATCTTGTTAAAAATTGTTTCACAAATAGAACTAGGAATGTACAAAATAAAAATAAAATAATGGAATATTTATTAAAAACTATATTTGAAATTATACCAGTGGAGAGGCCATGATGATGTTGATGTTGAATCCGCTCATCATCTTTGCTTGACGCTCCCCACCATTAAACGCCACGATGAGCAGGTTTGAGTCGCCCGGCTCGTTGTGGCTCGACACGCACTTGGTACGTTTTACCTAATGATAGGGTACAGTAGATACAATACACACGATGAAATTGAATTAGTAATGCTACTAGTATAGTATTATTTTGTAATGCTAAGCTTCTGTGTTGTTGATGTTGACACGACACGTCGGAGCCGAGTTCAACTCATACGTAACGTAGGTATTATTTACTAGTTTTAGCACTTTTGTCATATGAATAGGTATGTTAACTACATGCTTGTTTTGTAATTTGTCATATGAATAGGTATGTGAACTACATGCTTCTTTTATAATTTGTCATATGAATAGGTATGTGAACTACATGCTTGTTTTGTAATTTGGGGTTGCGCCTCACAAAGCAATCCCCAATGCTTTTACCCATAATGGAACGGAGATTGTATATGCGATTATGGTAAGAGGTAATGCACAAACACACATAGTACATAGGTGCATTGGTATTAAGGCATCGATGAACGTCAAATTCTGTCATTATCTAACTCAATAAAGTTCAGATAAGTTCAGTAAGTGACAGAATAGCGCTTGCGAAATGAAAAGTGAGCTAAAATCACGTGTTTTTGAATTTCAAAATCATTCGGAAAGTAATTTTCAAAAATAAAACCAAGGTTGTGTCCCTCAGTGTTGTGTTATTTAAGGTGGCACGCTTGTGGCGCGAAATTCAATTTTTTTGGTGTTTTTTGCTCATTACATCTCATGAACATTTCTTCAGATAGCGAAAGTTGATTTCGCGAGAACTATGAAGACTTAACATACATGTTATAATTGATCGTATCTCATAAATATCATCAGTTTAGCTACGATACACCTAAACAAAAACAAAACACTGTAAAAATGTGTTTCGCTATCTGAAGAAGTGTTCATGAGCTGTAATGAGCAAGAAACACCAAACAAAATTGAATTTTGCGCCACAAGCGTGAGCATCCACCTACCATATACAGTGTGAGTCCTCATAATGTGCACAAATTGAAATGTCGGTAACTTTGGTTAATTTTATCGACGGAAAAAACTTTTACGGAAGACGCTTTTTAAATTTTTGTTTGCTACAATGGCCTCCATCTAAACAAAACGGTGTAACTTTTAAACTAAACGATCTGTTTCAATGAAACAAACTGATTAATGATTACAAAGCGGCCAAGTGCGAGTCGGACTCGCCCATGAAGGGTTCCGTAGCAGCAAGTAACATAATATAAAAGTTCTTGGATGGATTACGATTTATGACGTATTATAAAAAAAACTACTTACTCTCGTTCATACCAATTTTCAGTGGAAGTTTACATGTACATCTTTTTTTTTTTTAGTTTTATCATTCTCTTATTTTAGAAGTTACGGACACACACACACACACACACACACACACACACTTTTTACCACTTTGGAAGTGTCCCTCGCGCAAACTATTCAGTTTAGAAAAAAAATATATTAGAAACCTCAATATCATTTTTGAAGACCTATCCATAAATACCCCACGCATATGGGTATGATAAAAAAAAGTTTTTTGAGTTTCAGTTCTAAGTATGGGGAACCCTTACGTTTATTGTTTTTTTTCTATTTTTGTTTGAAAATCTTATTGCGGTTTACAGAATACATCTACTTACCAAGTTTCAACAGCATAGCTCTTACAGTTTTGGAAAAAAGTGGCTGTGACATACACGGACAGACAGACGGACAGATATGACGAATCCATAAGGGTTCCGTAATTTTTTGTACGGAACCCTAAAAATAACAGAAGCTGCTCATAAAATAAAAAAATATAGGAAAAACAACCCTCAATTGAAAATTAAGATGCGTTTTCACAAGAATCAGCTTTTTTTTCAATAATTCTTCCAGTAATTTTAAAATTTAGCAATAAAAGACCTACTTTACCTACATTTATTATTACTTTAAATTATTCAACATTAAATTATCTGTCTGATAATAAACATTTCAAGATTATAACTAAATCACAACATTTCTTATCAACTGTTAAAGAAAGGCCTTGCTCACCAGTTGCTCAACAAATAGTGCTTCTCGCGACTATGTGTTTGCAAAAAAGAGGTGGACATTTTGAGAACCTTATGCACTAGCTTTTACGTGGAATAAATGTTTTTTTATTGACTTCTTTTTTGTGTATAATTAAACCTCCTTAGGAAAATAATGAATGGCGCGTCCGGAGTGCCTTTCTTTTGATAAGAAATGTTGTGATTTAGTTATAAACTTGCGATTTTTTACTATCAGATAGATAATACAATGTTAATAATTTAAAGTAATAATAAATGTAGGTAAAGAAGAGATTTTATTGTTTTTTTTTAAAATTACTGAAATATTTATTGAAAAAAAGCTGATTCTTGTGAAAAAACATCTTTATTTTCAATTGAGGGCTGTTTTTCCTATAAATTTTTATTTTATGAGCAGCTTCTGTTAGTTGTCATCATTAATTAGTTTGTTTCATTGAAATAGATCGTTTAAAAGTTACACCGTTTTGTTTAGATGGGAGGCCATTGTAGCAAACAAAAATTAAAATAATAAAAAAAAAAGTTTTTTTCCGTTGATAAAATTAACCAAAGCTACCGACATTTTAATTTGTGCACATTATGAAGACTCACACTGTATACTGAAGGCAATAAAAACATCTCATGATTGATAGTTTAGGAGATAAATGGTTGTAACTACGAAAACAGAGGCTACTTTGCAAATTGATTTCTTACATTTTAAGTTATTATAAAAAAAAAATGAAATCAAGGGGTCATGCTTTATAATTTATATGTTTTTTTTAGTAGTAGTTGAGCTTTTTTGTGATAGAGTTCGTCCGGGGAAGTACTACCACCATACCTATTTCTGCCGCAAAGCAGTAGTGCTCGCATTGCTGTGTTCCGGCTTGTAGGGTATGGTTGCCCGTGAAATTACAGGCACATGAGACTTTTCATCTTTATGACTTATCTTTATGAGGGTGGCGGGCGCAGTGCAATGCCACATAGGGCGCGTCCTAGGTGGACGTGACCTATGAGGTAATTGAGGCATGAGGCATTGTTATAGGCAGAGGTTACCGCTTAAGAGGTGGGCCATCTGCTAGTTCCGTCATATTAATAGCTTAAAAAAAAGTACATAGATTTACATATATACTTTTTTAGTAGATTTTTTTATAAAGATCTATTTTGATTAATTTTGTGAAAAGGGGTAGGAAGCTTGTCAAGTTACACAAAATCAAGAATTAATTTTAGAAAACTCCTTAATACTTTTATTCAGTCTGAAGTGTTTTTTCTAATGATCTTAATATTATTAAGAATAAAGCTAAATTCGGGAAGTTCTTGGCTTTTCAAAACATCACTTTTCAAGCGATTTCGCAGTGTCTACACGCCGCGCCGCGCTGCGCCGGGGAAGTTTTCTGACTAAGCGCGGACGAAGTCGCGAGTACATCTAGTTATGTATAAACCTGCTCTGAAATCATAAAAAACGTTTGTGTTAATGTTTATTGCAAATGACTAAGCTTTTTTGGAAATAAAATGGTAAAATATGTAAGAAGAAGCCGTAAAGAAAAGGGTATATTGAAATGCCGTATAAAGACGGAAGAATTATGTACCTGATACCTATCTAGTAGCGGGCTACTTATTTGAGCTGCTTATTTTGATCAACCTATGACATCTTTATTTACCACGTCTTAAAAGTAGCGAAGGAAAACATTGTCAACGTACTTGTATATCCTATTACAAAACAGACGAAAGCATATGAATAACCACACACGTGCTGACACTTTCTACAAAAAAAAGTTAATACTAGTAAATATAATGATAAGGTTTATAATGATGCTTTTCTTAGCTTTAACTATTCTTCATTGTATGAAGATCTTTGCACTGTTTTTTCGCGTCGCTTTTTATTTCCTGGCTGCGGCCCGAGGTTTGTGGTTTTGAACAGAGGCTATTTATCTTTGGTGAAAGACCCAGTGCTGCGGGATTCACTCCATCATCAAAAATAATGTGGTTTACATAGCCCCGTATATCTGCTGTCGACATTCAAAGTGAGGACCCTCAGCATGACAGACACGTTCCATTCCATATCATGGACAGAATTCCACATGATTGAAATATTTTATCCTAATGGAAATCATGCAATCTGAACGTCTAACAACTCAACAAATAAACGTGGTATCGTATAGTGGGTGGATAAAGGAGCTATTTTCAAATCAAATGTCTTGTTCGACACTACAATTAGTACCTCGCTATATTATCGAAGCCTATCAAGGAAACAAGGGAAAATACAGTTTATATACTTTTTTACTAGTAATTAGTACTTCTTGTTCTAGTAACTACCTGATGATAGGGTTTCATTCAGAACGTGGTGTCTCCTGATAGAGTGGTTTAGTCAACTCTAAGGGTTCCGGAGCCAGATGGAGGAAATGGAAACTTCCTCTTGTCATGTATATTAAAATATCCTCATCTACTAGGAGCCGCAAAAATCTAAATCGTAGATTTGATTTATAACTGACTAAATCATGTGCAATATTCAAATTAAAAATATGCATGGATACTTCATTATGTACTGTGGGATTACTGTACCAAAAATACGATGGAACAATATTTTTTCTTTCGAAAAAAAACACAAAGTTACCTCTAACTTTTGGCTAGATTCGATCGTTTCTCAATATGGAGCAGATAATAAGGTCAAAAATAGAAATAAATAAAAGAAAAGTTGAGTTTTTTAAAGTTATCTATGTTTTACGAGATATTCAATTCGTAATTCAGTTCGAAATTGTGGCTTTTTCGAGCTACATGAGGTATTTTTTTTGTATGAAGATTTTTGTCTGGGGTTTGTAGGTCATACCAGAATCCTGTGTGTAACACCCTAATAAGAAGTTATTGGTATGCAGACATTTGATGATAATCCAAAGATAAAAATATACATAATTAGTTAAATAAAATATAGGTAAGTAAAATAAGTAAAGATTGATGATATGTAGTAATTAGCTTGTAGCAACTTGGGTAAAATTCCAAATTGAGGGTATAAAATGAAATAATAAATAATAAATAATGCTGGACAAGTTCACACAACATTATCTAGCCCCAAGCTAAGCCAGAGCTTGTGTTATGGGTACTAGTTAACTGATATACTTAATACAATACATTACATAGATAAATATTTTTTATTATACATAGAAAACACCCTGAACAAATATCTGCAGATCTCACAAATATTTGTTCCGAGGCGGGAATCGAACCCGCAACCTCTTGCGTCGCAGGCGAACCATCGCATCATATTTGGTTGAAGAAAACAGTGGATTAATAGCGAAAATAGCGAGTTGTATATTTTTTTGGATATTTTTATTTTCCACATCTTGTAACTTTTTATCTCTACGACGTACAGAATAAATACTCATACAAAAAACAATAAAACAAACCTATGTCTTCAAGTCCACTGCTATGTCTTCAAGTCCACTGCTATGTCTTCAAGTCCACTGCTATGTCTTCAAGTCCACTGCTATGTCTTCAAGTCCACTGCTATGTCTTCAAGTCCACTGCTATGGCTTCATTAATTTGCTTGATAGTCACGTCACGGTCACGAGTGCAAATAATATTAAATTGTAGAAGTCTTCGTTTATTTGATTTGATAAAATATTTGATTGTTTCTAAATATCTAGTGTACATCAAGTAGCTGCTTAGGTACTTTATTTCATTGTGGATCTTAACGTGGTATATGCTGAATAAACCGACTTTATAACGGCCATTAACGAAACAAAACTTAGTTTTGTTATACCTCCAGCCGACAAGGTCATCGTCTTCTGTGAGTTCTGTAGCATCAGTAGCACTATTTTCATGTTATTCTTGTCGAAGTTCTCCCATTTGCAATCGTACACAGCCCGTTCAAATACCATGCTCGCATCCATGACTCTTTGGCCGGCCAAGCAGTCCATGGCCACTTGGACCAGTGCAAACGGTATCTCCATGTATGTGTTCTCTAGCCCTCCGAGAAGTTCAACAATCAAACCGATAATGAGGAGACAAAATTCTAATGCTATAGCTCCCCTGAAAATTTCTTCAATCTGCCGCAGTATATTTATATTAGCCGCATGTCCTGCTATGATAACTTTCAATCTATGGCTAACGTATTCATTGAGTACTTTATGTTTTTCTTTATCCATAGGATCATTAACTACAACGTTGTTATCAGGCTGAAGGTGTTGTCGTATGTAGTTGTTTTCAGCATCTTCCCAGAGATGGATCATCTCTTCACTCCAGGACAACATCTGGGCTTCAACGTAGCCAGTTATGACGATAAGAAAGGCAGTGATATTGGCTGGCAGGTAGCATGTGACGCAGACCCCGATAGACATGAGGAAGAAGGCAAGTTCGTAGTTTGGGGATTCGTACGTTGGTTCTAGACCTGTAGAGAAAACAACATAGAACTTTGATATATTAATGTATTCAAAATCATGATTTGTTCCGGACTTGTTTGTCATCTTACTAATTGGTTGTGTTCCGAAACTGCCGAATCATTGATATTCTAGCTCAGGGGATTCAAAACTTTTTAGCTTAAGGGCCAGACTGGTTGGTCCACAAAGCTCCGAGGGCCAAGAACTAGCTAGCTTATTACAGAAAAATTCAGTGTTTTTATCTTGAGGAGAGTGCAGCAACAATAACCACGAATATACAACGGCAAGATGACCCATCGACGTAAATAAAATGAATGGACGGGCCTTAGGGAACGATAGTTTTGAAGCTTCTAAACAGACCTAGCTAGTACACTTCGCTTCAGTCAGTCTTTGTCACGGCAACGAGTGACAGCTATGCTGAAAAATACCAAAATTGGATACCTTGGTGATACAATTCCTTCCTGTGCTTTTCTGCAAGTGCAAACAACACAAGAAATACAAATAAAGCTTCAGGCATCGCATTTCATTCGTAAGTAAAGGTTTTGTAAAATAATTTTCATCAATTGATAAAAAACTTATAAATCGTCGTGTAGTAGGAAAATTACATAACTAACACATTTTGCGAAATCGACTTTATTGCATGGTTATGATGGCCCATACATGTCGTTGGACACGTCTTGCTCTAGAGGACGAGCGACAAGGAGGACTACGCCCCAGGACATTATCTCAATGTTCCCCACTCTGAATGAAAGTTAACAGACACAAGTTTATACTCGTAGATAGTTTTAATTTTAGTCGACATACCTTTTTCTTTTTGATACTTAGAATTATTGTGTTCCACAAATTGATTTCATTTTGTTGATTTTATAAGCATTAGTCGTATGATAAGTTTGTTATGTCACTTACTTTGAATTTATAAGTCTGCTAAAATAATGTAGGTGTTTCAGTAGTTTTCTAATATTCAGTCTTGATAAAAAGAAATGATTATGAAGACGATGTGGCGCGGCGGGCGAACGTTCGCCTGCGACGCAGGAGGTTGCGGGTTCGATTCCCGCCTCGGAACAAATACTTGTGTGATCCGCAGATATTTGTTCATTTCATTAAATTCAAAAATAGATACAGTACCAATCTATAACATATCAAAACACGGACTGCAAAATTAGTTACGATAAAAAAGTTATTGCCATTTTTGACGCAATAAAACAGTAAATCGCGTTTTTCTCGCGATTTTGGTTTTGTTGTTGTTATTAGTTATTTAGTTTTCCAACTACAGCGACGAAATATTTGACAAGACTTCACGCATGACGGATGGTCCGGTACAGACTGCAAAAAAATCTGATGCCTAAGGGGTATCGTATTGATTTAGAATTGTAATTTGCATTATTTACGTCAAAACATTGCTAAGCACGTCGCTTTAGGTAATTGCATATAATATGTTTTGGCATGTTAATTAACCTTATAGCTTTCCAAAAGAAATCTAAGGTAAACAAAAATGGATAGAAGTCATAAGACGAGCAAGAACAGACGACTTTTGGAAGTGGAATACATTTTCCCGTATTTGCTCTGATCCTTTTCTACACAATGAATTTTATACGCCAAAAAACGGTTAGTAGTAGTAGAGCTTTTTTGTGAAAGAGTTCGTCCGGGGAAGTACTACCACCATACCTGTTTCTGCCGCAAAGCAGTAGTGCTCGCATTGCTGTGTTCCGGTTTGAAGGGTAAGGGTGCCGATGAAATTACGGCCACATGGGACTTTTCATCTTTATGTTTCAGGGTGGCGGGCGCAGTGGAATGCCACATAGGGCGCATCCTAGGTGGACGTGACCTGAGGTAATGCACTGTTCATAGGCAGAGGGTACCTACCACTTAACATCAGGTGGGCCATCTTCTTGATCTGTCATTCCAAGTAGTATAAAAAAACTCATTGTGCAAAATTCTTTAAACTGCACTCTGTGTTTCTTAAATACTGGAATTTTTATACATTTATGTTGCCGTACGATTTTTATGATATTTTCTTAGTTTATTGAGTGATGAAAAATATATTTTTAACAAATTGATTGAGCTGAAGACCTTAGGTGGACTTGTTTTTCTATTGATTTATATTGTGTATGTTTGAGAGCTGAAAAATAGATACGTAACTACATAAAACAGAAGGGAACCATGTATTTTTGTAAAAGTTTCATTCAATAATTGCATTTTTTTCAGCGATTTTCTGTACTATAAACCTACTGAAATAACTTTAGAAAACACATTGCATCTGTTAAGGTATTAAGTATTAAAAAAATACAGTTTTTAAGAAGTTCAATAATTTAATTTCACCTAGTTTATTTACAAGACCGCCAGGAGTGGCGCTATAGAGAAGAGGCCTTTACTCAGCAGTGGCTGCATAGATAGATAGATAGTTTATTTGGTGACCGTACCCTAAATTCGAATTGTCTTGTTTTTCACGGACGTTTTGTATGGGTAAGGCCAGTCCATTTATTTTACTTTGGTCGAAGAGATGACCGAGCTGTAAAAAACTTAGTTTTTAAAACTCGACAAAATATTTAGAAAAATTAAATATATATATATATAATGTTTACAGATCTAAGTTGAACTGATGATTGATGAGCATCATAAGTCGCTTATGATAATTGGCACAAGTAAATTTAATTTACAACTGCAAGCGATTATCAGTGGAACATCACATCATCATGGTAAAAGTGTGTACTATTGGTGATTACCGCTGAGGCGCCATTGAGACCCTCACCTCACGGCTCGGGTCTTGAGAGAGCCGAGGACGGTAATCATCAATACACACGTGATCCAGACTCCTATAATTATTCACTGAGGGCACATGTATTGATTCTGATAGTTCAAATTGTTCAAGTTTATATCTACACTCTGATAGCTCCTGTTGCAAGTCCTTATTATGCTGAGGCATCTCCTCATTAATAAATACCTATACCTAATTATAATGTTGAATACTGTAATTATGTGGATTACTTTTTTGATATTATTAATCAAAATAATTGAAAGGGGTGTGAGCCGGATACCAGGCACGTTAGGCCCGCGCTCTCGCGGCCCGGGTTGGTGTTGCTCGTGGGCCAGTGTTGGCGCACGGGCCTTAGTTTAGAGACTATACCTAGTTGATACAAAATGATTTGCCACAAGCATGTATAAGTAGTATTGCAGCATAAAATCGTATAGCTTATATAAGCAGCTGTTATATGTACATGGTCGACCTATTGTACGAGGCGTGATATAATGGAGTGAGATGCTCCGGAAAAACAAGAGGGCAGGATGAGCTATGAGGATGATTTATTTAAGTTTACTGAAATAATAATATAACTAATACAAGTACCTAGGTGTATACAAAAATACAAAAAACAAATTAAACAGTTGAGCTAGTTCCTAAAGACTGGTGCAAGCGATCTAGTCTACATCTCAACTGAATTAGCTAAATACCTACTATATGGTCTCAAGTTGAACAGTGGAGTATTAATGGTTAATGGTAACGAAAATTAGGTAATTGAACAACATTTTACCATAAATAATAAACAAATCCTCCATGATATGCCTGCCCGGCAGTAGGAGGGGCTTGACAATGTACACAATTCCGTTATTGATGATGACGATCCAGAACATCATGGCCCGTTTCTTCACATTCCTCAGAGTTTTGAGGAGGTTCTTGGAGAATCGGCTGCTGAGGACTACAAGAGCGTCGTTGGCGAGGCATTCTGCTACTATCTGTTGGACATTGTCTCTGAAGAGAACATTCTTGGATGAGAAATGTGACATTGAGGAATTTATGAAACCAATGGAAAAGTTATTGTCTGAGTCAGAAAACCATTCGGTGGCAGAGGGTACATATTTGAACCGTTTGGGGTGGAGACTCTAGGCCCATGTGGACCTGGGGCACATAAGATATTCAGAGATCTGGCGGAGTGACTTTTCGAGTCAACACGTAGCCAAAATGCTGGCTCTTATTCTGGTCAACGAATAGGCATTGCCATTCAGCGTGGCAATGCAGCCAGTATTCTGGGCATGCTGCCATCTGGTAACGGCTTGGTGATCGGTAGACATGGCCTTTAAATTCTTGTATTAGACTGACTTATTTTAAATAAATTTACTAATAATAAATCAATTATTATGTACAAAAGATAAATATCTGGTGACTAGCATTTTACAGGACTGGGCCAGGCATATAGTTTGAAATGATCAGTAGCGGGAATCAGTAGTAGTACCTAATACTCGTAGTATTCGTTCCCTCGAACATCAATTGTACAAATAGTTTTTTGTCGTTTAGTCGGTAAGCTCAATTAAATTGGTAGTGGCAAATCGGGGGGCAGGATCAGTTATTATCCGTTTTTCCAACTACTTTTAATTTAATAAAATAATATATTCAGGTAGATATGAATAAAATAACACCTTACATGTAAAGAAACATGAAGAACAACTTCACAATGCCAATCTCGCTGGATATACCCAGTGAAAAGACGATCAGTGCCGCCAGTACATTGCCGGTTTCCATGCAGCGACAGAAGACAAACCAGACCATAGAGACGAGGTACACGTAGAAATAGCACGCTATTGCCACTGAGGTTATGACGTAGAAGATTGGTGATATTCCTGGAAACAAATCAATTTAATGAAATACTTTTACGAGTATTATACACACCACCTACAAACACATACCTATAATAGACATATAAAAAAGAGTGACAAACAACCATACAGCAAAATGTACATAGTTTAATTATGAATCCCGCTTTGGCCCTACGGGATGCCATAATGTCTCGGTATACCTAATGCCTGATATATTATTGATGGAGAGGAACCCTGGATAACAAATGACTGTAATACAGGGTGTATGAAAGTCTGAGTGTTTCATCACTAGACAATCAATGCTGCTACGACTAGGTAGACGCAGAAAAAGCAAGAGACGGTGATATTCCCTAGGACAAGGGTGATAATTAAAATGGTACTTTGAAGGCTATTAAGGAACCTGCTAACACAGTTAAGGGCCAGCTAACATGTTATTGTAAAGATATTATCATAAATAAATAGACAGTTTACATACATGTTGTGTAAGACGTGTAGTTAGTAAGCTAACGACTTAATCGAAGGAAGTTAATTACACCTGTTATTTAGTCAAACACTACAATCATACCGAGCTTGTTAGACTTGATGGTTAGATAAACTGACACGATGACGGTATAACTCTGTCGTTCTCACTGTTATTAGAGGACTCGAGCACTACGGCCTCCGTCTCTATGTTTGAGAATGACCAAGGAGAATACCCTCAGAGCTAAACCAAATATACCTATTCTATACTGAAGGCATTCTGGGCTTATAAAAAGGCACATCTTTGGAAATGGTGTCCTAAGATAGTCTCAGCTTTCATTACGTAACATATCAGTTAACCGCGATTCTTGACCTTACAGCATTATTCATGATTCAGGATATCAGCCTCGTTCTCTATGTTACGGCCAATATCGGTAGACAGTGCCTGGCTTCATGAGCGCAATATCGGCCGACACTGCCTTATAGAACTGTGGCTTCACGAGCGCAATATCGGCCGACACTGCCTTATAGAACTGTGGCTTCACGAGCGCAATATCGGCCGACACTGCCTTATAGAACTGTGGCTTCACGAGCGCAATATCGGTCGACACTACCTTATAGAACTGTGGCTTCACGAGCGCAATATCGGCCGACACTGCCTTATAGAACTGTGGCTTCATAAGCGCAATATCGGCCAACACTACCTTATAGAACTGTGGCATTACGAGCGCAATATCGGCCGACACTGCCTTATAGAACTGTGGCTTCATGAGCGCAATATCAGCCGACATTACCTTATAGAACTGTGGCTTCACGAGCGCAATATCGGCCGACACTGCCTTATAGAACTGTGGCTTCATAAGCGCAATATCGGCCAACACTACCTTATAGAACTATGGCTTCACGAGCGCAATATCGGTTGACACTGCCTTATAGAACTGTGGTTTTACGAGCGCAATATCGGATGACACTACCTTAGAGAACTGTGGCTTCACGAGCGCAATATCAGACGACACTGCCTTATAGAACTGTAGCTTCATGAGCGCAATATCGGCCGACACTGCCTTACAGAACTGTGGCTTCAAGAGCGCAATATCGGCCAACACTGCCTTATAGAACTGTGGCTTCATGAGCGCAATATCGGACAACCCTGCCTTATAGAACTGTGGCTTTACGAGCGCAATATCGGCCAACACTACCTTATAGAACTATGGCTTCACGAGCGCAATATCGGCTGACACTGCCTTAAAGAACTGTGGCTTTACGAGCGCAATATCGGACGACACTACCTTAGAGAACTGTGGCTTTACGAGCGCAATATCGGACGACACTGCCTTATAGAACTGTGGCTTCACGAGCGTAATATCGGACGACACTGCCTTATAGAACTGTGGCTTCACGAGCGTAATATCGGACGACACTGCCTTATAGAACTGTTGCTTCACGAGCGTAATATCGGACGACACTGCCTTATAGAACTGTGGCTTCACGAGCGTAATATCGGACGACACTGCCTTATAGAACTGTGGCTTCACGAGCGCGAATCGTAGCGAACTTTACGCCTTCGAGAAACAAGATGAGACCACATTGGGATGGTAGCATGGTTGTTGTATTCGATACAACTAGGTTGCCTGAGCTAGGCTTGGAGTGCTTGATTTTTGATTAACTAAGTCTATTTAACTTAACTTTATTTTACTTGTCTGTCTGTAAGTAGGGCAAACTTTCAACTGAATTTTAACCAGCTCCACACAACCAAATGAGCTGAAATTGTGACAAAATCCGATGATAATACAAAATTATTACAGTGAGCTGATCTGATGATGTCGATGAAATGTGGTAAACGGAACTCCTCAATGATTAAAAGTACCCGGGACCTGTGTTTGGGCTCATGTTAATCAGCTCTCGATTCCGATCACTAACTTCATAAAAGCTTGGTTTAAAATAGATATTTTGCAAAAAACTTATTAACAACTTATTTTTGGTACAAATAACATCATCAAGTTACAATATTATAATTGAAGTTTACAAAGTGGCCGTTCATCAGTATCCACGTTACACTAACGTCCGTGTCAAGCTTGCTATATATTAGACTCGACTTTAATGTAACAAGCAACTACACGTGCGTGTGGTGTACAATAGTATTATTTTATCTGTGACACTACACAGAATTTAGTATGGAAAACCCGAAAAGCCCCTCTAGCAACACCTTGAGAATCTCAATTTATGTATAAAAATCCATTTGGTGTACACCACACGCCCGTGTAAGTTGCTTGTATATTTCTAGACTGTAGGCCCTCAGGGATCTGGCACATTCGTTGAAGGACACCAAGAAGTGCACATAGAAACTAGGTAGATATTACGTTTGTTGTTTCTGGTGTCAATGTGCAGCGTGAGGGCTCGCAGCATGAAGGAGACGTTCCACAGCATCGTCGGCAGATCGCAGTGACCCAGGCCGAACTTGCGGACGGTCTCCAACATCTTACAACTGAGCTCTACGTTTGTACCACACTCAGTTTTCTGTAAAGTAATCATAAGGTACCCTGAGTCTGATAGTCAGATAATCTAATCTATAATATATGTATACCTAATTAGTACCTAAGTACTTAAGTACTTTAAATGCACCTGAGGCTCTGCCTACTCTTTCGGGGAAAAAGGCGTGTTTCTATGCTATGCTATTGAACGTCGGTTACAATCTAATAACTAACAAAATCAGAATAAAATAGGTTAATACTCGCGCACGAAGGGTTACCATTATCTATAAAAAACGGCAAAAAAAATCGCAGGTCTGACTCGCACTTGGCCGGTTTTTTCTTCTTGTTGTATTAGTAAGCTTTTATAAAATGGGTGAATGAAGAAATTTCCGTTGCCACAATACTTAGGTTATTGGTCTACATCACGACCTCGCTATTCTTCTTCTTCTTTCGTATCTTTCACCGTTTCGTTTTTTTATACAGTAGTGGAAAAATTTGGCCACTGCAATTGCGTTCTCTGTGGCTTTATTCAGGTCGTCCTTTGAGCAGCTGGTAGGGCACAAGGGGCAGGTGAGCAAATGGCACATACATGGAATAGGCTCGCCGCAATTGCATTCAGTCAGGGAGGGGTCTCTCATTCCCCATTTACAGAGATTCTGTCTACAGCGGCTAACTTGAGTTCGGAGTCTATTGATTGACTTCCAGATTGGCCACTGGAGATTATGTTCTGGGGGCAGGTGTTCTTCGGGAGATATAAAATCGGGCGGTGGTGGATGCTTCTCCTTCCACAGACTTAATTGCGGTTGGATGGTCATTGGATGCTTGCGTCTTGCTTAGAAAGCACCTCCGGTTTTTTAGTCAAGATCGATTAGGTTCATGGCCATAGAGCGGGTGACGGTTGCCCTGTTTTGACTTCTCTTCTTGGTGTATGCCCGCCAGCGGGTACAACATGTGAAGGGGAGTCGGTTTCAGGCAGCCAGTAATTGTGCGACAGGTGTCATTCAGCGCAACGTCGACATGCTTAGCGTGTGCAGACCGGTACCATACTGGACACGCAAATTCACCGACAGAGAAGCACAGTGCCATGTCGGTCGTGCGAAGAACTTCTAGTGCTGTTCCCCATTTTGTGGTGGTAAGGCGGCGGAGCAAGTTGTTTCGTGTGCTAACCTTGAGTTTAGTTTTAAGACAGTGGGATTTAAAGCTCAGAGTTCTATCCAATGTTAACCCAAGATACTTTGGTTGCGAGCAGTGCTCTATGGGGATACCTTGCCAGCTTATATTGAGCTTACGATTTGCTTCGCGGTTCCGCAGGTGGAAAGCGGATACCTCGGTCTTGGAGGGATTAGGTTTAAGGCCGTTCGTTCACTTCGTAGTATTTGATTAGTTCACTGAGAGCTAATTCAAGGTTATCCTCTGCCTCTTCAAAGGTTGCGGTCTGTGTAGTCAGTGCCAAATCATCTGCATATAGAAACCCCTTCGTGAGTGGGCAACTTGGTTGATCATTGGTATATATATTAAAGAGTGCTGGGGCAAGTACACTGCCCTGAGGGAGGCCGTTTTTTTGGCTACGCCACCTGCTTTTATCCGCATGTAGGTAGACTTGGAAGCGGCGATTGTATAAGAGTTCACCCAATATGCGGACGAAACCAGTGTCGTTGGTCATGGTTTCCACTTTTAGGAGGAGTCGTTTTATATTCAGTGTGTCATAAGCCGCGGACAGATCACCGAGAGCAAGGCTTGTTACTTTGTTTAACTCATATCCATCCTCAACGTGCTGACTTAGTTTGAGGATTTGGCTGGCTCAAGACTTACCTTGCTATTTAAAACAGTGAAATGATGTTGGAAGTAGTTGCTTTATAATAATGTTGTTCGTTTGGCAATACTAGGAGTAGATACCTACCTACAATTACAGCTGTGGATTTCCACGTATTTAAGCTCAACGCGTTGATTTAAATTAAAGCTTGTCGACGTCAGCAGCGGGGGTCTAGGTGTGCTATTATGACGCTAAGGAGTAGTAACTGTTTTATGTAGACTGCGATTGATTACAGGTTATACAAGCGATTACTTCTAAATTGAATTATAGTATTTTTGCTAGTTTAAAATTATTTTAATTGGAATTAAATATGACCTACAAGTCGTGCTTAAATTATTGTTACCAATTAGGTAATTAATTATTCCTATAAGTATAAAATATTTTAATAGTTAAGTTACTACAGACGAAGCTGACTTGAAGGTTGAATCAAGAGTATTACTATAAGTACTACATTGATTGGTATAGGCACAGATAAAATAATACTATACGTATAGGTATATACTCGAAGCTGCATATCGTTCGTAGCGTGGCGGCAGTGTGGCACTTATGGTAGCCATACAAATATGAAGTAATGAAAGGTAAGAAGGCGTGGCGCGTGCTGCCAGCTTTGAGCGAATTGTACACTCTTTTTTTTATGATAGACCGTAATTTGATCGCGATCTCACCTGTTGGTAAGTGAAGATGTGACTGCGTGCGGGTGCAAGTACAAGTTGTCGGTCGTTGACCACGCCACCTGACCACAGAATAAATATTAGTACAGGTACAGAAGACTCACTTAGCGAAAAAAAATATATAAATAGCGACTCTTGTTGGGACGCAACAAAGTGCAATTCAGCTCGCATTAGCGCTCAATGCCTATCGCGATATTCACCTAAACATTTGCTCTCTCTTCTAACGCGTAACTCTGTCGCTGTCTGGTGCTGAGTGATGCGCATTGAAAGGGTTGTCGACATATCTAATAAAAAATTAAATAAACCTTCCGCCTTCCGTTATATAGGTAGGTAGTTAACATTGTAGCACAGATTATGTATTAGTTACTTCGTAACGCGCAAGACAGCTAAAAGAGGCTGAACATAGGGTCGGAGCTTTATGTCTCAGGGTGGCGGGCGCAGTGCAATGCCACATAGGGCGAGTCCTAGATTGACGTGACCTATGAGGTAATGCACTGTTCATAGGCAGAGGTTACCGCTTAACATCAGGTGGGCCATCGGCTTGTTCCGTCATTCAAGTAGTATAACAAAAAAAGATCGAAAGCAGGTAGGTATTTTTAACCCCCGACGGAAAAACGACGGGGTGTTATAAGTTTGAGGTGTCTCTGTGCGCGCGCGCGCGCGCGTGTCTGTGTGTGTGTGTGTGTGTGTAGTTGTGTGTGTATGTGTCTGTGTGTGTGCCTGTCTGTGGCATCGTAGCTCCCGAACGGATGAATCGAATTAGTTTTTTTTTGTTTGAAAGGTGAATTTGTCGGGAGATATCAAATCGGTTCAGAAGTTTCATTACGTTGAGGGTTTTTATTAATTTTTTCAAAATTGATTACTTGTAGGTAAATGAAATAGTTACAAAGTTATATGGATATTATAACGATGAGATATTAAGTTGGTAGGTAAGTATAGTTTTTCTCTGCTTATGAAGTTAACAAGCTACGATTTAATTTAAAAACATCAGTAGGTTTACCAAAACCATCGATGATCAAAACATATTATTATTATGAACTGAAGCCCAATTCTCGTAATAAAAAATAGTCAAATTAAAGTTCGGATCATATTACGATCTAGTGTTGATGTCACAAACGTCAAAAATTGTATTCTGCTCACCTCACAATACAACGCGGAATGTGATAATATCGAAATGTGACTGTAACATGAATGTTTCAAAGTTCTGAGAATTCTCTCTTTCACTCTTTACAATTATTATATAGCACTATCCTTCTCTAATATATGGTAGTAAGATCGAAAGTAGATAATACTGTTGTTATGAGGGTGCAGAATACCAATATTTCAGTCAATTCACAATACAGTCTCGATTCGGTCAACTTACAGTGTGCCTTTAAAATAAATAAGAGAATTGGGCTTCTGAACTCGCTCTAAATAACCTAACCTACATAAAGTACCTTGCGAGTACCTATGTTCATTTTGAAATAGGTACATATTAGGTACATATTATGTACCTACGAATTACTTAAGTACCACATGTTATTATCAATATTGTTATTATGTAGAAATAAAGACTTATTTATGTTTTTTTATTTTTATAAGAACTAAGAATGACGGAACAAGCAGGTAGCCCACTTGATGATAAGCGGTAACCTCTGCCTATGAACAGTGCATTATCACATAGGTCACGTCCACCTAGGACGCGCCTTATGTGGCATTGCACTGCACCCGCCACCCTGAAACATAAAGATGAAAAGTCTATGTACCTGTAATTTCACCGGCAACCACTTCCAACCGGAACACAGCAATGCGAGCACTACTGCTTTGCGGCAGAAATAGGTATGGTGGTAGTAGGTACTTCCCCTGACGAACTCTTTCACAAAAAAGCTCTTCTACTGCTAATTTAGAGCGATTCAGAAGTAAAGTCTAATTAAGCACGTAAGTAGATCGGTAAGTAGGTAGGTACCTAAATTCAAGTAATTACTTAAACCTATATTACAACCTAGATCTTTGAAATCTATTCTGTATGCACAAGAAATCACACCTATGAAAGGCATTACTTCGATATGTACCTACAGAAAATAACTTCAACAATCAAATAACTTAAATTTCTTCGTCCTTCGGCAATGCAAAAAATGATAATTCTTTATTTGTTTTTTGACTATTGCATCCATATACAGCACAATATGTACGCGTCGGCATATTTGCGCGGGAAACGTGTTGCGAGAGCGCTCAGGCGTGCGTCCTACAACCGACTGTCACTTGTTACGTCTGAGGAACGGCCGGGCTGTAGGTATATATCGCGCGACCTTGAGCGAGTGATGATGCCCTGACCTGACTGCATGCGGGTGCAAGTACGAGTTGTCGGTCGTTGACCCCGCCAGCTGACTGTGATAAATTATGATACCTAACCTTACTCAGTGCCTCTAAGGTTGGCCTACTTAATCTCATCTAATAGTCTATTTTACGAGATAATTGTCTGGTAACCAGTCTTTAAACGAAGCATACCCCCAGAATACTACACTGTGCTAAGGTTATTTAATTGCTAGAAGACACAAAGCGAAGTATCAAACCCCAAGGCCATACCAGTTTTTAAAATAGATAGGGTAGGTGGTATTTTACTAAGAAATAAGAAATAGATGATTTGAATTACCTACTTTATTTCACAATCATTCTCACATTAAACCATTTAATGAAGTATATAGATATTAAACAACAAAAACATGGATAAATCAAGCTTACAAAAATACCAAAAGTAACTATTATATGCCATACCTGTTTTTGTTGCTCGGCCCCAGACAAAACTAGCCGATATTTTTGTCTCTCGTGGTTGTCAACAAATTCAGGAAGTCCTATCAATGCTACCAACATTAACAACATTAAATAATTTTGTAATTATCACTTTCAAAGGTAATTATTGCAATACATTGTGCTTCAAATATTCATTATTGAATTTAGATATGATTTTACTAGGGATTTTAAAAGGTACCACCTTATTTAGATCTAAATTTAACAACACTAAAATAATGTCCACTTAACTTTATATTAAAATATAATTCTACACATACAAATGCTTATTGCAGAAAATATGATAAATTACATCATAAATTATAACCATAACATTAACAAATAAAGTTCTTATTTTACGATAACATTAGTCAAATCGAATATAATCTGTAACCATTTCACCAACAGACTATAAACTTTTTTGATGAACATAATTATCGCACATAGGTACTATAAGTTATACATACCATGGACTTACTAAGTCCATGATACATTCATAGGTAGATACGTATGTCCTTTTTTTTGTTATTATAACAGGTTGAGTTTTTTATTATTTTCTATCACGGCCATACTGACAAGTACTTCGCTCTCGAAGTACATTATAAATAAAAGTATTTCTTATTGATTGAGCTTCCGAGAGCTACGTCTGGTCCGGAGAATTGTTGTACCTCAGCCCAAAAACTCACGTTGGCTCAATACAAAACTATTTAAGTACTCACTATATGCAAACAAAACCCATTGATTACAAAAACATCTTTCTTTTACATTCTACACCGTAGTGTATGTTTTATTTCGATCTGTACCTATTGCCTAAGCACTATTTAAATATAGAATAGAATAGAATAATAATAATATCGTAATATTCTATAATATCGTTACACTTTCTTATCATGAACGTTAAATAGTGCTTAGGCAATAGGTTCAGATCGAAATAAAACATATACTAAAAACAAATGCGAAAGTGATTGATTTCAAATTAATTTATAATCCAATTTACGTTTTCATAAATCATAACAATCCCATTCTGTCAGTTGCGTAGACATCCTAATCCGCTCCACCTGCTGCTGGTGGCATAGATTAACACCAATCAAACAGATAGCAGCTTTTTCACAGTTCCGTCAGTTGCCTAGTCTAGCTAATCCGCTCCACCTGCTGCCGGTGACATAGATTAACATAGAACAAAAGACTTAGCAGCCCTATAGTTTTATTATGACCGATTACCTAGACATATATTCTAGTCCGCTCCTTTTTCACAATTCCGTCAGTTGCCTAGTCTAGCTAATCCGCTTCACCTGCTGCCGGTGACATACATTAACATAGAACAAAAGATGTAGCAGCCCTATAGACTCATTATGACCGATTACCTAGACATGCTAGTCCGCTCCACCCGCTGCCAGTGGCATAGACTATACACTTAGTTAAGTGGCCGACCAGCGGAACACCAATAATTGTCTGAACATACTAACTTCCTCCACTCGCTGCTATGCCAGTACGATAAGCTACTACCATTAATCAACAGCTATTTTTTGATTGTTATTATCTTCATGATTTATAATATTATACATATATTTAATCAATCAATCACTATCACATAACATCCAAAAAAAGAAATAAAAAAAAATTATGTTATGGCATTTTCAACAGCTACGTTTTCTTCGACTAATTCAACCGGCCAATATCTTAATTTTTCCTTAGCAATGATAATGTTTCTTAGGTTACCTGAACCTCTCAGAGCAAAACAATCGTTAGGAAGAAGAGATGAGATTTCATAAGGACCTCTAAATTTTGGCTTTAATTTATCATTACGTCGATGGTCCTGATTTACAAATACCAAGTCGCCTATCGCATAAGTTACATTATTACGTCGTGTGGCATCAAAACGACTTTTGAATTTTTCAGCTACTACCCTTAGACGCTGTTCGGCTAAAGCTCGGTCATTTTGTATATTAATAGGGGGTCCCTCAGCGTTACCGTCAATAACCTCATTTAAACGAGCCTGGATAGACGGTATATTAGCCTCTACGCCAATCAGCAACCGAAGTGGTGAGAACCCGGTCGATTTTTGAATAGTGGTATTAACTGATTGCTGGACTTTCCACAAGTCGTTCGGCCAATCTGACGAATCATTACAAATGGTACTGAGCATATCAGTTATCGTAGACACATAACGCTCTACCTGGCCATTACTTCTCGGAGTGCCTGTAGCAATCAAATGGTGCTGAATTTGCAACTCCCTAAATAGAGACTGAATTTGATTAGAACTAAAATTTGTACCTCGGTCGGTAATTACTAACGAAGGAGTGCCATATGTAGTTATTGTTTCACGTATTATCGGTATTAATTCTTGAGCATTTAATGTTTTCAGGGGCTTGAGTATGCAAAATTTTGTAAAACCATCTACGATTAGTAAAATATGTTTGTATCCGTCATTCGATTGAGCGAACGGTCCTGTACAGTCCAAATGAATGGTATGAAAAGGAATAGCAGTTTTTGCTATAGGGTGTAGTAGTCCCTGCTTAGGACCATGATGTGCCTTTTTTTCAATGCAAACTTTACAATGACGAAGATATTTTTTAACAAATGCTGCCATACCTGGAAACCAAAAATGCTCACTAATTTTACTCAATGTTTTATCAAACCCTACATGGCAATTATCGTCATGAAATAGATGCAGAATACCAAACCTAGTACTTTTTGGTATATATAATTTGGGGTCACTGTTGGGGTTTATTCTATAATGTAGTAGATTGTTTATAATGATATATTGATTTTGGTCAAGTTCCCCTGTTTGTACTTGATCTATTAATGACTGTGTCTCAGAATCATTATGCTGTGCTAATTGTAACCAAGACTGAGGATCATTCGTGGCATTAACTGTACACGGCAAAGTGGGTGGTTTGGCAGCTTCAACAGGATTACGGCTGAGAAAGTCGACATGGGCTATATATTTTCCTTTTTTATAAATAATGTCGAACTGAAAATCTTGTAAGTATGTCCACCAACGGGCTACTCGTGGTGATAAATCCTTTTTATTCATTGTGGCTTTAATGGAATTACAATCAGTAAACATTTTGAAGTTAATTCCTAGAAGGTACACCCGAAAGTGTTTTAGAGCATTGTAAATGGCCAAAGTTTCTAGATCGTAAGAACAATATTTTGACTCAGCTGGTGACGTTCTTCTACTAAAATAGGCTATAACTTTTGTGTCATTTATATTTTTTTGTATCAAAATAGCACCGTAGCCTAATGAGCTAGCATCGGTGTATAATTCTGTGTTTAGAGTTGGATCAAAAATGGAAAGAGGAGGAGAAGATGTTAGGTGATCAATAACGTATTTTCTTGCCGTATCCTGTTCAGGTCCCCATACCCATATTTGGTTGACTTTTGTTAATTTAGTAATACAAGCTGTTCGTGTAGCAAAATTCGGGATAAATTTGCGAAAATAACTAGCGAGACCCATACATTGACGCACCTGTTTAACGGAACGTGGAATAGGTGAATTTGCTAATGCAACGATTTTCGTTTCGCTTGGTCTAACTCCCTCTCGTGATATTTCTCGACCTAAGTATTCAATACTATCAACAAAAAATTTGAATTTTTTAAGGTTTATCACAAAACCAGCAGAGGTTAGTGCTAACACACACAGTTTGTTCCAAGTATTGGAAACCTTCTTCGATGGTTGAAAAGGGTATCAAAATATCATCGACATAAACTAACAAAAAGGCTAAATGTTTCACGGCCTTGGTAATAGCACGTTGGAATACAGATGGCCCATTACAAATTCCGAAAGGCATCTTTAAAAATTCATAATGGCCATCTGGCGTGATGAAAGCTGTATATTTAATGGATTCAGTTGAAACAGGGATCTGGTAAAACCCATTTTTCATATCAATTGAAATAAAATATTTAGCTTTACCTAGTCTATCGATTTGGTCCTCTATAAGAGGGAGAGGGTATCTATCTTTTTCAAGAATTTTATTCAATGACCTGTAGTCAATGCATAATCTATCACTTCCATCTTTTTTTATTACTAGTAGAACTGGACTAGCAAACGAGGAGTCACTTTCTCGTATAATTTTGTTATCTAGTAAATTTTGGACTATTTCTTTTACCTTCTCTCTCTCATGTGGGGTCAAACGATAAGGTCTATAATAAACGTTATTGTTACTTTTTAATCTTAATTTTAATTCTCCTGTCTTAACTGCTCCAATACTACCAAGTTCATCAAAATGCTTTTGGAAAATACCTATGATACGTTCTTGCAAATGTTCATATAAATGTTCAACTTTACCCATCAATTCTGTCATATCAATTTCACTCTGATTTTGTACAAAATTAACTTCTACTTTAGTATCTAAGTATTGTTTTCGGACTATAATGCTGCCATTAACATCTGTTATTATTTCAATATCAGGGTGTTGGATAGCATTTCTACCTATCAACAGATTGTAACTAAAATCTTTATCTCTTACAACATAAATATCAAGTTCTAGGCATACGCTATCGAACATAACAGGGATGGTAATTTTTCCAGATGTCTCTAAAACTCCACTACCGATTCCACTTAGCCGGGTTGTGTGTGGTAAAATAGAACAATCGAGACGCTTTGCAATAGATTCTTTGATTAAGCTACAATTAGCTCCAGTGTCTATAAGACATTCAATATTTAAACCATTAACCATCACGTTGGACAGCTTTAATTCTATTCTAAAAAATTAATGTCGTCACTGTTTGTCTTATTTTTGTTGGCATTAGCACGTGCTTTATTTGCACACTGTCTCATTGTGCCCATTTTTTTTGCAAAAAGTGCAAAATTTTACGTTTACTTTATTGTCCGGTAATGTGGTCTTGTTTTTAATGTCATTTGACATATTCCTATTTCTAAAGCATTGCAACTTATAATGACCGGCCTTTCCACACGTGAAACAATATTTTTTCTCACTTAAATCAATTTTAGGGCGTTTAGATCTATTGGGACCTGTCGTACTATCAGAAACGTTTTGCTCCAATGGCCTTTTGTTAGGTTTCACGTAGGAAGTGAATAACGAAATAAGTTCGGATGTAGTCTTAACGCTGTTGTTGAAAGATGCCAATTTTACATTTACATCACTAATACTACCACAAACTAACTCTATCAACTGATTTTCAGTAAATGCTATCTTAGTATTTCGCAATAACCTAACTTTTTCTCTCGCGTACTCGCAGTAGGAATCCGCCGATTCTGAAGAGTACAGGACAGCTTTAGATAGCTTCTCAGACAGATTTCGTTTTTCGGGGTATAAATCGGTAAGATCATTTCGAAAATTCTCCCAAGATCGACCACTAGCTGGGTCCCAAGATTCAAACCATATTAACGCAGAGCCCTTCAGGGATTTACCGGCTTTGGCAACGGTGGCGACGCTGCTCCATCCAAACTCCTTGGAGAGCACGTCGATGTTGTTACACCAACCCTCCGCGCCGTTGTCGCTCGTTGCTGGATCGAAGACTGGCAGAGCTACGTCGTCATCTGCACGACGATGAGCCGAGACTGCATCGCGGATTGCTTTGAGAAGACCCTTCACGATACTTGGATCCATCCTCTGAAACTTGTACAAAATGCATTAGAATAGGTACATCGTTAACCACTTCTGATGATAAATATGATACCTAACTTTACTCAGTGCCTCTAAGGTTGGCCTAATTAATCTCACCTAATAGTCTATTTTAAGAGATAATTGTCTAGTAACCAGTCTTTAAACGAAGCATACCCCCAGAATACTACACTGTGCTAAGGTTATTTAATTGCTAGAAGACACAAAGCGAAGTATTAAACCCCAAGGCCATACCAGTTTTTAAAATAGATAGGGTAGGTGGTATTTTACTAAGAAATAAGAAATAGATGATTTGAATTACCTACTTTATTTCACAATCATTCTCACATTAAACCTCAATTAATTTAATTTAATGAAGTATATAGATATTAAACAACAAAAACATGGATAAATCAAGCTTACAAAAATACCAAAAGTAACTATTATATGCCATACCTGTTTTTGTTGCTCGGCCCCAGACAAAACTAGCCGATATTTTTGTTTCTCGTGGTTGTCAACAAATTCAGGAAGTCCTATCAATGCTACCAACATTAACAACATTAAATAATTTTGTAATTGCAATACATTATGCTTCAAATATTCATTATTGAATTTAGATATGATTTTACTAGGGATTTTAAAAGGTACCACCTTATTTAGATCTAAATTTAACAACACTAAAATAATGTCCACTTAACTTTATATTAAAATATAATTCTACACATACAAATGCTTATTGCAGAAAATATGATAAATTACATCATAAATTATAACCATAACATTAACAAATAAAGTTCTTATTTTACGTTAACATTAGTCAAATCGAATATAATCTGTAACCATTTCACCAACAGACTATAAACTGTTTTGATGAACATAATTATCGCACATAGGTACTATAAGTTATACATACCATGGACTTACTAAGTCCATGATACATACATAGGTAGATACGTATGTACTTTTTTTTGTTATTATAACAGGTTGATATTTTTATTATTATCTATCAACTGCGTGCGGATGCAAGTACGAGTTGTCGGTCGTTGACCACGCCAGCTGACTGCGTGCGGGTGCAAGTACGAGTTGTCGGTCGTAGACCACGCCACCTGAATGGGTAGGTACCTACCTAACTCAATACCTATATAGGTATAAATCACCAATAGAATATGTCGTCGCGAGATCGATTCTAATTTAAGTTTATTTAGTTTGTTTTGTAAATTAACAACTATCCTTTGCTTATTTGGTTAGTAAATTGATTAATTAACTAAGTTAGAGTAATATTTTTGGTTTCAATGTATGATAAATTCAACATAGATTAAAAATATGAGTGATCGTTTGTTTATGGTTCACATCAACAAGCTATAAGCCATCATAGTTTTTGCATTGGTTTTCAAGCTTGTAAAGTTAGTTTTTAATTTAAATCTTGATTTTTAAATGACAAACAATAGGTTTTCTAGTGTTTGTTTTGTTGTTTTGCTAAATTACAATACACGCCTGAACATCGTTTTAGGAAAGCGGAAAGGTAAGAACTTCATTGCAATGTTGTGAACTTCATTGCAATGTCTGAATAATGTTTTAGCCAAAACAAGTTAACTACTAAGGTTGAAAATAACTTTAATAATTGATGCTTTAAATTAATTGTTAAAATTGGTAACTCTGCATAGTTTAAAATGTTATGAATAATAAGTGTATTGACTTGGAAACGCACCCCGCTGCCATTGAGATTCGTGTAGATCCGCTCTTGTTCGGATTACTTCGGACCGATGGCGGTCGGAGTGTCGATAAGATAGATTGAACTGGACTCTTGTCCAGGCCTCGGTGGAAGGCAGATCGTGTAAAAATCTTGTGCGTACCTACCTCTAATTTTGTACCTAGATCAAACCTAGATTCAATAAGCTCAGCAAAATCTATTTAAGTTTAAAAATAAGGGTGTGTTTTTAAATGAAGTGTTTCGTTATTTGCAATGTGTGATCCAAGTGATAAAGATGGTGACGTCAGCCCTGCTGACGTCACTGTTTTAAAAAACCCTGTTGGTCCAAATCCTTCGTTAAATATATTTGTAAATTCCTGTAGGTACCTACGTGTGACTAAATAAATAAATTGATAATTTCATTATTGCCTACATACTATTTGGATTAAGATTAAGATTTTTATTAAACTACAGTGAATAAATAAATAAAATATAATGACTTAGTTAATATGAACATGACATGTGACAACCGAAGGAAGGCATCAAAAGCCATAACACAGGTATACTAACCTACTTTGGTTTTTGATGCAACCTCAATTTATGTTTATGTTTAAAGTATACTATGTACCTAATAGATTTGTTTTTATATTATATTCTTGTTAAATAAGTACTTAAAAATATGTATCAGACGTGTGGTGTGAAAATAAATATTCTAGTCTATATTCTATTCTAATATTCTATTCTAGCTGACTGCGCGTGGGTGCAAGTACGAGTTGTCGGTCGTTGACCCCGCCAGCTGACTGCACGCGGGTGCAAGTACGAGTTGTCTGTCGTTGACCCCACCAGCTGACTGCGCGTGGGTGCAAGTACGAGTTGTCGGTCGTTGACCCCGCCAGCTGACTGCATGCGGGTGCAAGTACGAGTTGTCGGTCGTTGACCCCGCCAGCTGACTGCACGCGGGTGCAAGTACGAGTTGTCGGTCGTTGACCCCGCCAGCTGACTGCGCGTGGGTGCAAGTACGAGTTGTCGGTCGTTGACCCCGCCAGCTGACTGCATGCGGGTGCAAGTACGAGTTGTCGGTCGTTGACCCCGCCAGCTGACTGCACGCGGGTGCAAGTACGAGTTGTCGGTCGTTGACCCCGCCAGCTGACTGCACGCAGATGCAATGAGCGACAACGAGTGCAATCAGTAATTTGATTCCCTGAACTCTATCGATTTTCCCCGAAATTTTATAATAAAATAAAAAACATATGAAATAAAATGTTTTTGTTTGTTTTTTAAGAATTTGAATAATGCCAGTATATTTTGAAAGACCTTATAAACATATTTTGTGATCTCGGAAACGGCTCTAACAATTTCGTTGAAATTTACTATATGGGGGTTTTTGGAGGCGAAACAATCTATCTAGCTAGGTCTCATCACCGGAAAACCGCCGTTTTCCATAAGACCTTTTTTTTTGTTACGATTGGCTATTCGCTAGTCTTTATTCACAGAATATTGAACTCTAATTTCGAACAAGCTTATTTTGGATTCAAATAAACAATACTGGCGATATTAGAGATTGTAAGGGTACACTTAGTAAACAGGGTTTACAAAAAAAAACGAGCCAAGCACGGTCGCACCAGATGTTAATTGGCATAAAAGCCATCTCGGGCGTCTTTCGGCCCTTACGGATAACGAAGGTATTAATAGGGCTACCGCCCCAATTAGGGACTGTTAAAGGGTGGTATTTTATATTTAGTCGTAGGTTTGTCGTAGAGATCATATTTCGGGTAAATTATGGATTTATTATGAAGACAATATTATTTTATTCGTATTAAACTGACGATGAAGAGGGCCAACTGATACTGGCCAACACTGGCTGTCCAGCCCTAAAACGCAGTATGTAAAACAAGTAATTAATTTTGTAAAAATTTAAAAAAAAAACAGCTCTGAACGGCTGAACCGATTTTGAGCAAACAAAGCTAAGAACACTCCCGACAAATACACGTTTTTAACAAAAAAAAAACGAAATCGGTTCATCCGTTCGGGAGCTACGACGGGACAGACAGACAGACACACACACACACAGACACGTCAAACTTATAACACCCCTTCGTTTTTCGTTGGGGGTTAAAAAGTGGTTTCGAGAAAAACGCGAGAAACCCTTTCGAAGTGATTTTTTTCTGTGTTCCTATTCATATAGGCTTGGTAAGAATTTTTATTACACAATTACACTGTAAATATCTGAGATTAATTAAGTTTGAAAACAAAAAACATTTGGATGATTACATTAAAAATATTTCTTTTATTTAAAATGGAAAAATATGAAGTTACTCTTGAAAGGCGACCCGGAGGCCGTGTTGCTCTATGGTATCAAATGACAGCCTTCGGAACATAATTTACTACTAAAAATTCTTCTCTCAAATACTCAAAATTTTAAAACTATGCTAATTTTGTGGATAACATACGTTGTCGGTTTTTTTTCAGCTTGATCTTTTGGGGTAAGTTTCAATCGAGTCTACCGTACCCGTCGACGAAATTATTAATATAGATTCTACTCAAGAAGCTTGAATTTGGGTTATTCTATTCGATAAGATAGAAAAAAAAAACAGAGACCCCACCATTTTGGATTTAACATTCGTCATATTGATTTTGTTCATATATACAAAGTCAAAAGTATTTTATTAATTCAAACCCCAAGGATCAATTTGAATCTTCTTACAAAATAAATTTACTCCTGTTCCAACGCGATCAAACCTAGAAGAATCAGGCAACAAACACGATCGTTTTTTTATGATCCTTCTTACTACTAGATGGGAAGCGCCTGTGTGGTGCCTCGAAAACAAGTGGAAGCTGATTCAAAGAAAAAAAAAAAACCAACCAACCAGTCAACAGCACACTCTACGCTTGATATACTTATAAATAACACATCAATAATAAATTATATTTAGGTACAGACGTTGCAAATTGACAAATTAGGTGTGAGGGGCAGAGTGACATCAAGCCACGCGGCTTTATCATTAACGTAGTTATGTAGAGTGTACTACGCTTTCCTAATTAGATTATTCTTTATGTAGGATTGAAATCTTCGAACCAAAAGTTTAGAAGCACTTTCTGAAGTTTATTATAGAACCGAACAGAATTGACCAACTAACTTTTTTTTATCGAAATTTGGATATATTCAGTTTATTTTTATTTCTCGTGTTGAAACTATGCACATCACTTTTTTTCATAAACCTATCTAAGTGTTTATGTGTATATAATAAGGTTTCGTAGATGTATTGCGATATTACCGTGCGAATTTTAATTTCCTTAAAACGCTCCCTCAAGGAGTCACGTGGCTTAATTTTATAAATGGCACGTATTGCCCGTTTTTGTAAAACAGATATTGATTGGATCTGCTGCTTTCCCCCACAGTATGATGCCATATGACATAACACTATGGAAGTAGCCAAAATAAACTAGCCTAGCTGTAGCGTCATCAGTAAGCTGCCTTATTGTACGAACTGCATATGCAGCGGAACTAAGTCAACCCGCAAGTGCCTAAATTTGTGGTCCCCACTGCAAACTTGCATCAATATTAAGTCCTAAGAAAACAGTAGAGTTTAAAAGATTGAGTGTCTCACTTTAATATATATAGTTACTATTATACTTTAATATTAGTTGTTACCCAACTATACTACTACTGTTTTACATTTGGCAAAGTGAATTTAGTGCATTTTTTGAGTATTAAGCAACTGATTATTTACAGTGAACCAATCAAGAGCTTGCGATAGTGATTCCTTTACATTATCGTAATTATCAACTTTGAAAATTAAAGAAATATCATCAGAAAATAAAACTATATCACATAATGTCTTTGACTTATATAGGGAGATCGTTAATAAATACTTAAAATAGAAAAGGGCCTAGTATTGAACCCTGGGGCACTCCCATGTCAATAGTTGATCCTGAAGACCTTTCACCGCCAACGTCAACTTTTTGTACTCTATTGGGTAAGTAAGAATTTACAAGGTTAGTCGCCTGATTTTGCATGTCATAATGTCTTAGCTTCAAAATTAGAGTATCATGATTCATGCAGTAGAATTCTTTGGACAGGTCGCAGAATACTCCCATCGCGTCTTGCGAGTTCTCCCATGCTTGAAATATGTGTTCCAAAAGCATAGTACCAGCATCAGCTGTTGATTGACCCTTGGTAAATCCAAATTGATGACTATGAAGTAGTCTGTGGAGGTTATAGTGTGACAATAATTGAGTAAGAATACGTTTATCGATGATTTTACTTAACGCAGGCAATATAGAAATCGGCCTATTATTAGCTAGATCTTTTGCATTTCCGGACTTGAACAAAGGAATTAATTTTCTATGCTACATAAGATCTGGAAAGATTCCGTTGTCAACACATCTATTAAAAATGTAGGCTAAGCATGAAGCAATATCAATAATTATATCACTTTTATAACCACCTTTGTAGATATTCCCCAAAGATTTTCAGTATTTTTAATATTAAGTGACTTAAATATCTTAATAATACTACTACTATCAATCAATCATCATCAATATATATATAATCGTTGCGTGACTGACTGACTGACTGACTGACTGACTGACAATCAACGCACAGCCTAAACCGTAAGTCCTAGAGACCTGAAATTTGGTGGGTACATTCCTTTTGTGGTCTAGGGGTGCACTAAGAAAGGAATTTCCGATACTCCTTCTCTAAGGGGTCCAAAATGGGCTTTTAATATACAACAAAAAAGCTCTGTATTTCAGAAACCATTAGCAGTAGAACCTTGAAATTTTACATGGAGATTCCTCAAATAAAATAAATAAACACGTGTTTCAGCGATTCCTGAAATTTTCCTGAAAAACGGAAGGGGATCGTTTTCTTTGCAAAAAAATAAAAAAACTTTAGTTTTTACAACGCACAGCCTAAACCGCTGATCGTAGAGACTTGAAATTTGGACAGTGTACTCCTTTTAGGGTGTAAAGGTGTACTTAGAAAGGAATTTGGATAATTCAACCTCTTAGGGGTTCAAAAAGGGCTTTTAACGTATACACTTTGCGTTTTGCAACGCACAGTCTAAACCGCTGGACCTTGACACATGAAATTTGGAGGATGTATTCCTTTTTGGGTGTAGGGGTGTACTAAGAAAGGATTTTTGAAAGTTCACCCTGTCCAAGGGGTCCAAAATGACTTTTAATGTAAAACTAAAATGCTTCGTATTTCGGAAACCGTTGGTAGTAGAAACAAAAAAATTCACAGGTAGATTTCTTAGCCAACATAAGTTTCAGCAGTACCTGAAATTTTGCTGAAAAAAAGCATGGGAACATTTTCTTTGTAAATAAATACACTTTAGGTTTCAGCCAGATTCCAGCGTATTTCGGCAATTTCAAAGTTAATTTCACGGTGAAGTCATTAAGATCAAAATATTTTCAGGACCTTATGGTTAAAATGGGACCCCTAAATTGAAAAAAAATAGTATGGTGTCGTTTCGAAGGTCGTTTGACGGTGTCGTTGTTGAGATTACATATTTTCAGGATCTCAAGGTTAAAATGGGACTCCTAAATAGAAAAACTTGAATACGGTGTCGTTTCAAAGGGCGTGTCACGGTGTCGTTGTTGAGATTAAAATATTTTCAGAACCTCAACGTTATAATGTGACCCCTAAATTGAAAAACTTAAGTATGGTGTCGTTTCAAAGGTCGTTTGACGGTGTCATTGTTGAGATTAAAACATTATCAGGACCTCAAGATTAAAATGGTACCCCCAAATTGAAAAAACTTGAGTATGGTGTCTTTTCAAAGGTCGTGTCACGCAAGGTGTTGTTGTTGAGATTAAAAAAAAATTCAGGATTATAATGTAACCCCTAAATTGAAAAACATAAGTATGATGTCGTTTCAAATATCGTTTGACGGAGTCGTTGTTGAGATATATTTTACGGACCTCAAGGTTAAAATGGGACCCCTAAATTTAAAACCTTGAGTATGGTGTCGTTTCAAAGGTCGTGTCACGGTGTCGTTGTTAAGATTAAAACATTCCAGGACCTCAAGGATAAAATGGGACCCCTTAATTTAAAAAAATAAGAATGGTGTCATGTCTAAGGTCGTTTGAAGGTGTCGTTGTTGAGATCAAAACATTTTGAAGACCTCAAGATTAAAATGCGAACCCTAAATTGAAAAACTTGAGTATGGTGTTGTTTCAAAGGTCATTTGAAGGTGTCGCATACATTTTACGTTTATAACAATCTAAATTGAAAAACTTAAGTATGGTACTTTTCACTAGATACGGGATATTTACCATGATTTTTGAGTTTTTAATGTTCCCGATATTTCGGCACAGTTGCATGCGCCATGATCAAGGGAGAACTAATTAAGTATGGTGTCGTTTCAAAGGTCATTTGACGGTATCGTACAAAATATAAGAGACATAGTCAAGCAAAAAACAGTTAAAAAATCCAGCTACCGCAGTGACTGCTATGCACGCTTTAAATATTTACACATAAACTTAAATTAGAGACACATTAAAATACACACACTAAAGTCAAGAAAAAAACCAGTAAAAAAAAATCCTGCTGCTGGAGGAACTGCTATGCACACCATAAATTTTGAGGTTCAAAAAAGTTAGAGACACATATAAACGCACACACACTAAAGTCAAGCAAAAAACCACTTAAAAAAATCTACCTACCGCAGCGACTGCTATGCACGCTATAAATATTCACACATAAACTTAAATTAGAGACACATCAAAACACACACACTTCAGTCAACCAAAAAACCAGTTAATAAAAACGGCTATCGCAGCGACTGCTATGCACAAAAAATTACATTCAGAAAAAATCGAGACACGCACTTAATGCATAACAAGTCAAGCAAAAAATCATACCAAAAAATCAGCTACCGCTGCGACTGCTACGCTATGGTGGATTGAGTCCTCAAGTAAATACCTATAAACTGTGGTATCCTACCTGTAAATCCCACTGGCGACGAGATAAACCGCGAAAAAACACCACCACTTGCTTATTTATTGTGTTTTTGTGCATCGGCAATAAAATCGGCAGTAAAAAGTGATATTACGAAACGTGGAAGAGTTCATGACGCTCAATACAATTAAATCAGAGTTACAAGTCACAAAGACACCTGATTTGGGGGGGGGGGGGGGGGGGGGGGGTGAAGGGGGGAGGGGGGCCTTCTTTAACCATTTTCCCCCTTAGGAAATGAATAGTTCAAAAGATATTTACATTTGGAAGTGTCGGACTCCGATATGGGCTCTCGCCAGTACTCTCGCGAGGTTGCCCATGAGTGTCGCTTCACCCATTCGACCTTCGCTACGCTCGGAGATAGCCGAGCGCTTCGACCAAAGCAAAATAAATTTACGTCGATGGCCGAGCGCACACTTTTGTAGACAAAGGCGTCAAAATGGAGGCGAAAATCTTGGCGATTGTTTGCAAGCTCTCAACATTTAGCGAGTACGTGCAGTTTCAAGATATCCCTCGAAGAGAACTTGAGAGATCAGTACGTATCGTGACTCGTGAGTGATGACATGAGATTGCGACTCTGAGCCTACTTTAACATACAAGAGGGCGGTGGAGCTGGCTTTCGTAATCGAGGTAACCGACCAGCACGCGCAGGCGAGCAAGACGGGCAGCGCGGCGACAGCGGCGGGCTCCCGAGTCCGTACACAGGCTGGCAGCTGGACTGCGGGCGATTTGCAGTGCGTGGAGCAGCCTTGCTGGCGGTGCGGAAAGGGGCACCGGACCATCGGATGCTGGTTTAGAAATTATTCTTGTGACGGTTGCGGGCAATGTGCATACGTTCGGGGGAGGCGCGTTAACTTACAATTAGCATAGGTAGGATACCACAAGTGGAAAACCAAACATTCTACTACTACAACAACTAGAACATACTATTACCACAGTGTAAAACATAATTAGTGTCTGCTATTACGCAGAGGTATTGATAAAACAATATTACGCGTACGAAGTCGCGGGTTACAGCTAGTTAATTTATAAAAAAACAGAAACACCAATTATTTGTATTTTTTTATTAATATTATTTAAAAATCTAATCACATCCGTTGTTCATCTAAAATTATAATTATGAAGAGTTCTAAATAAAATAATACATTGTCATTATGTGAGCAAATACTAAAACTTAGTAACTAAATACTAATTTATACAAAAGTTCAGCTGCAAGAATCCTAATGATTGCGCTGTTTTTTCCTGGTCACAATTTTATTTTATTCTAAGTTTTTATTGAAAAATATAATGTAAGTTGTTTAACTTTGTTTTTTCTATTCAAGTAGTTCACATTAAACTAAAAAATTAAGGTTTTTTTTAATTTAAGGTGATGTTTTCGCAGTGAGATCGATATATTTTATTAACGAATTAGGTATACCTATTTCAAAGCAATAATCAAGAAAAAGTGTAATACAAAAACGGATATGCTTCTTCAAATGTAACTTTGAAAATTTAATTTTTCAACGTAATTGTTTTACACGCCATGGAAATATCTATGTTACAGACTCTGTGAATTCTTTGTCCAGGTTGTGTTTGAAGTTGGACTAGATGATGATGATGACAAAATGTTCGTTTTCGACAAAAAAATATGCATTTATAATAGAACGTGGAACCATAATGGCGACAATTAATGAACACACCGGGTAATAATATGTGAGCTCACATAACGTACTCGTGTAACGTCAAGCTTGTGTCAAGTGCCAAGTAAAAGCGATGGAAGGGCCTTTTATATCTACTTAGCGCACACATACACCAGCAAAACCCATTTTATTATTTTATCACACATCATCCTCTCTTTGAAGAAAAAAGACAGATCAAAATATTATAGAAAATTAATTAATTTATTTGTTTTTTTTTATTATAAACCATTGCTTTTTTTATTATTATTGAGGTAGCCCTTGCGTTCATTTAATGTCGTCATTGCGGCTTCAAGATGTATGTGACAAGAGTTTTAAGTTTTTTTTATAAACAAATTAGCAATACAAATGTTTTAATAAGTAATATTTTGTAATTACCATATCGTATTGAAAAACATTCCAAATCGATAGTCATATTTTTGATTATGGCAACATTTTCTGTACTGAAATATTTGTAACGACGCGTACGGCGCTGGATGTGCGCTGTTTATGGGTGAGGTCTTCAATAATTTTCAGTATAATAGTACATTATGGTACAAGTGTGTAATGTTGGTGATTACCGCTGAGGCGCCATTAAGACCCGAGCCGTCAGGTGAGGGTCTTAAGAGAGCCGAGGACGGTAATCATCATTACACACGTGCATCATATGACGTTTTTAACACACTAGTGAAGATTAATAAAACTGAAATACACACTCTGTGTGAATGTTCAACTGTCTCTATATCTCACCTCTTAATGATGGCTTGTGTTTAAACACCGCCCATAAAAAGTACTAAACGGTTACCAAAATGGATAAATGGTCACAAAATTACATTTCCTAAAATATTATGAAATAAATCTTTTTTTTTCGTATTATTGACTGCTGTAAAAATATATGGACGCCTTTAAAATACACTTTAGACTAAATTTTATATATTTAACCTAACAGAATTTGGTGACCGTTAATCAATAGATAGATAGATAGATAGAAAATTCTTTATTGCACATAAAACAAAGAAGTACAAAGGCGAACTTAATGCTAGAAAGCATTCTCTTCCAGATAACCTTGGTGTATTGCGGAAAAAAATATGTATCGGTAGTGCACAAGAAGGGAAATATTGGATAAGTATAAGAAAATTAAAAAAAAAAAAAAAACAATAATAATAATAATATAAGTACTTAAATTACTGCCTAAAATATAAAATAAACTAATACATATCATTAATATTATAATACATACCATTAATATAATTCTAAATGAAATGTATTAATAAAATTGCTCATTAATCGATCTTACTGAGGAAATGATTATAGATTCTAGACCTGAACACCTCCACTGAAGTAGACTCGCGATAATTGAGAGGGATATGGTTCCACAGACGAATTGCAGTTACCGTGAAGGAGTCAGAGTATGAAGCCGCATTGTGCGGTGGAGTCTTCAACTTACACCGTTGAGAAGGTCGCACAGGACGTCCTGGCGTAATTAGGGGAGTAAACCGCTCTCTTAGATAAATGGGACATAATCGGTTGTTTAGTACATTAAAGAGAAGAGATAGTACATGCGCATCTCGACGGGCTCTGATGTCAAGCCATTTAAGTTGCTGACGGTAGACTGAAATATGGTCATACTTCCGTAGACCAAACACATATCGAATACAGAGGTTCAGCAGACGCTCCAATCTATTCAGTTGGTCTTCCGTAGCATCAGAATAGCAGACATCTGCGTAGTCTAGAATGGGAAGGAGTAACGCGTTAACTAGTGTGAGCCTCGTTGATTGCGGTAGGAAATTTTTCATCCGTTTAAGAGAATGCATGGTACCATACATCCTCCTGCTAATCTGGGTAATATGATAGTCCCATGACAAATTGTAGGTAATGTGTAAGCCCAAATTCTTAACCTCCTTGCAGTACTTTATCGCGACATTGTTGTATTTAACTGAAGGAAGGGTGTTGAAATCCATCGTAATTTTGTGACCATTTATCCATTTTGGTATCCGTTTAGTACTTTTTTGGGCGGTGTTTATTTTAATTGGTGCCTAGGCTTAGAGTATTAAAAATATTTTTGGTGACCGTCTAAATTATATCCGTTAATAATAGCAATGAAAAAGTCACAGTTTGATTACAGGTGTCATTATGTGCCTAATTGCGGTGAAATTAGAGCCACTTTATGAGCAAGTGTGTTGAAAACGGTTTTATTTATTTACTCTATATTAAACTAGTAAATAAAAATCACAACGGTTACATAGATACACCTATTTACATAAATACATATTATACAGGCCGAATGGTAACTACATACCTACCTAGTTATCACTAACTACAAAACATTGGAAGGCACATTTTTATAGAATGACCTAATTAATTAGGAAGTATAATTACGGAAACTATAGTTCAGATATGACAGTTTCATTACAAAATTAAGAATGTTTAATTACATTATAATAAAAACTCATGAATAACAAAATAATTTCCATACATGAGCAACACTGCTGGAAATATCTAGTTACAAAATGACCTAAGAATATCTCTATATTTTCTTCTGTCTCTTTATTAATACACGTATTTACATGGAATGACGAGAAGTTTGTATGAGGTCATTATTTTTTGGTTAAAATCACGACAATATACTCAAAATATAATATTTTTTTCTTATTTTATTCTAATTATAAACACTTTGCCCCGTTACTTTACTGATTGTCCATTTCATCACATAAAGCTCGTTCATGCTCATCACTTTGTTAACTAAACAGTATTAAAAACAGTTTAGCTTTTCAATAATGTTACACGCTTACACTATAGCTTACTTATATTGATCTAATTGACGTATCAATACTACAAAAATAACAAGAAATAAAAGAGACAAACAAAATCACCGGACCAAAGGGACTACGCGAGTGAGCGAGACGAAAACGTTGTGACGTCACCCGAGTGGGAGTGTATAAAATCCGAGGATGGGCCGCGAGCGCTCAGAATCGCGGCGCCACCCGCGGCGATGACAGCCGAGGAGAGCGTAGCGGGGAGCGTCGCGACATCTGAAAATAAAACTCAAATTAAATCTGGAATTTTATTCGCTATTAATTAAACCTAATAAATACTCTATACCTTGCTAAACCAAAACAAGTCATAATATAATCTGATTGAATTCTTTCCACAAACTAGCAAAGCCAACGCTTCCCCATTCCTTCACGGTACATCATCCACACTTGAAAAATGCCAATCGCAATTTGAATCTCATTATTCTGTTGCTTAGTTTTAGCTCTTCATACAACGTGGGGTCAGAGGGTGGGAGTTCTGATGCTCTATTAATCTATTAATCTACCTTGTATTGTATATACTAACCTCGGGCTATGGCTTCAGTCTCTTGAATCCCGCGCCGTCGTGCCCGAGCTTCAGCTCCTCATACAACGTGGGGTCCACTTCTCTCAGGGGGCCCGCGGGGCCCGTGGAGCCCGCTTGTAGCGCCTCCTGCCTCCACGCAGTGCTGTTGGATACACCGTTTGTGATGCCGTTGGTGCCGTTGGACACTGCTGTGCCGTTAGCGTTGCCGTTCGGAACGGTACCCTGAGGAAAGGTTGGTTTCTTATCACTCAAATAGTTATAATAATTAGATTCAGAGTATAATGAAAGCCAGCATTTCTGCCAAACGTTAAGAGAGTGATGGACAAAATTGCGAAAGTCCTGCAAAAGTTTTACGTAAAGACCATCTAAATCTCACACTACTTGCGTTCACCAAAAGACAGTTTTCCCCTTGAAAAACCAGGGTTGTATTAGATTAATTGTAGCTGTGGGAGTTTGTACAGTGTATTGCGTCAAGGAGCACCCACGAGCGGTCCAGAAAATCGACACACATAAGTCAGCCATAGCAGAACACCTTTTGTAATCTGGCTCAAATCATTGGATCGAGCTACACAATCCGCTGATAATCTCAACAGAAGTGACATTACATTCCAAGAATGGTACAAGAGGCGATTGAGATTACTAAGTACAAAAATTTCAATAGAGAAGATTGTTTTCAATTATCTAGAGTACAGATGCCTGTGGTGAGAATGTATAAGAATCAAAAAAGTGTGGTTCCTGCTACGTGTCCGGATACCGTTAGTGTTGTGTGTCGAAGTGGAGTTAAGTGTGACAATGAAACCGATGTTAGTGGTAGGTATCGTTCGTAATAAAAGAGTGAGAAAGAGGGTGGATCGATATATCTGCCAATAACATCTACTCGCATATCTGTTTTAACATATTTAGTAAACTTGTCATTTAGTACAGGTGTTTTTCCGGCAAAATTAAAGAAATCAATCGTAAGACCCTTACATAAAAAAAATGATAAAGACAATATGAATAACTATCGTCAAATAACACTGATTCCTACACTATCTAAAAATTTTGAAAAACTAATGTACAATCGTTTATTGTCATTCCTAACGAAATTTGATATAATAAAAAACAAGCAAAACGGCTTCCAAAAAGGAAAATCAACCAGTTTTGCGTGCTTCAACTTAGTTAAAACGTTGATAGAAGCAATATACACCAATAGACCAGTCCTAACGATTTTATTTGACATGAGTAAGGCCTTTGATTTCGTTTGTCATGGAAGATTACTTATGAAATGTGAAAGGTACGGGTTAAGAGGACTTGTTTATGATTGGCTTAAATCATACCTCGAACAACGTACTCAGTACGTAGAAATAAAAGGTATAAATAAACATGATCAGATTGTAACATATAAATCTGACATAAGGGAAAACAAATACGGTGTGCCACAAGGTAGTGTGCTGGGACCATTACTATTTCTAATTTATATAAATGACCTCCCAGATATCACGGAAAACATGTGCACCTTATTTGCAGATGATATTTCAGTTGTGGTGGAATATGACAAAAATATTGATTATGAAACAGATATAAACAAAACAATTAAAAAAATTATTAAATGGTTAGATGAGAACAACTTACGTGCACATATTGACAAATAGACATTCATGCAGTTTTTCAACAGAAACAAAGTATCGGCCAAATCGAATTTACAGATACGAATAAATAGTCAAAACATTCAAGAATCTGGATCAGCTCCTATCATGGAAACCACAAAAAACAAAATTGAAAAAAAAAACTAACAGAATTATCTACGCTCTCAGAGAAGTAAGACGTATATATAATATATATTTCATTTCATTTTTTTTCATTTTCATTTCATTTTGTATAGTTGATCAAAAAACGGCTTTGACGGCTTATCATGGATATGTTGCCTCTACGCTACGCTATGGTATTGTACTATGGGGTAACTCGGTAGATGTCCCAAGCTTATTCGTGTTACAGAAAAAATGTATTCGAGCGATTTGTGGCGCTAGCCCGCTGGATTCATGTAGACCTTTATTTAAAAAACTTCATCTTCTGACTAGTATGTTTATCTATGAAATCTGTAAATTTGTAAAACTTCATGCAAATCTGTTTCGCATGAATAGAGATCTGAAGAGCAGATATGAATCACGCTATCCAGATCGACTGGTACAAACGTCAGCAAAACAGCTTTACGAAAGATAAATTGTTACTATATGGCAATAAAAATATTTAATCACGTGCCAAACGATATAAAGGAAATGCCGGAAAATAAATTCCAATTTTTTTTGTATAATTGGTTAGTTTTAGGTTGTTTTTATAATTTGAATGATTTTTTTTGCTAATTAATGAACTCTAAAATGATATTGATTGAATTTAATTAATTACTATGTACCTCACCTACTCATTATGTTAAAACAAATTGTAGTGTCGTTTTTAAAAAAAAAAAAATATGCCTTGACAAGGCGAAACATGGTGATACATTCTTTTTTATAACATCTGTACCTATGTAAAACTGTGTTACGGACAAATAAATGATTCTTATTCTTATTCGCAAAGTATTTAGTTAGTTCTCCCATGATCATGGCGCATGCAACATGCCAAAATATCGAGTACAAACAAAACTCAAAAATTCATGGTAAATATCCCATTTCTAGTGAAAAGTATGTAGTACATAACCATGATAGTTTTAAAATGATGATTAGTTTTAGTTTTTTTAAACTTATTTGAGAATGCCTAGTTAACTTTTTTAAATAACGTATTTGATGCCTAACTGATAGACTGGAAGTAGAACGTGGTCTGAACAACGTTTGTACCGGAAGAACATTTATTTAAATCTCACCGTGTATATAATAGAATAGGTACAGCGGGCTTCAAACGACCAATTAATATGGAGCAATTTGAACTTACATTTATGACGGTATCAGGGTTTGGTTCTCTCAGGTAGCTAGGATTTTCGAATGCTACTCCTCCTTGAGCTTTTAATCTCATGTTCTGAAAAGAGATGAAATGGTGTTGTTATTAGGAAACTCAATCATTTAATAATAATAACTATCCGAGCTGTTGTGTGTCCGGCCTAAGAATAGACCCCTCCATCTCCGTTCTCCCGTGGATTTCGTAAAAGCCTACTAAGCGGTTGCCACCAGGGATGGGCAGCAGAACCCACCTGAGTACTTAACACGAATAGTGCGATCACCAATACGCCTGCCAAGCATGGTGATTATGGCAATTCTATGACAGTTATCGTACAGCAGTAGACGTCTATATAATAATAATGAATAATTATCATACTGGGGACAGATAGTGTTTGAATACTGACTTACTGCTAATAACAATTGGCGAATGCCGTGCCGTGCGAGCGCTCATGCAGGCGTGCGGCCGAATACCGTCAACATTGTATTTAATAATGTTTTTGAATGATATTATTTAAAATTAATTGGTTCTGTTTTTAAATTTTCTATGTTCATAAATATGATAACTAAATTAACATGCCATCCTCTCCATTTGCACGCCGGCAGCGGCCAAACATATTGTGTCTTACGAGTACTCCTATTTTACCATCAATTTGTACATATGTTTAAGCAAATAAATTATCTTTATCTTTATATTTATCTTTATTACGCTAGGCAGTAGGCTTTTATCGCGTGGCCTTGAGCGAGTACCGGTGCCCTGGTACGGTACCAAGTAGACAACATAAGTTCCCGAACGCTCTACTAGAGGCGCTGTTGCGGTTTCATACAAAAATGCATGTAACCCGCTAACTAAATAATAAATATAAACAACGTTGTAAAACTTCATCTAGACCCTCGATAACTATTTAGGTTTTTAGGGTTCCCTACCCAAAGAGTAAAACGGGACCCTATTACTAAGACTTCGCTGTCCGTCCGTCTGTCTGTCCGTCTGTCATCAGGCTGTATCTCATGAACCGTGATAGTTCATGGGCTCAAGGGAGTCGTTTAAGAGACTGGTACGTAAAGTGTATATAAGAGGCTAAATTATTAGTTTCCAATTTCAGTGTCAGTGTTTCACAATCTCTGGTTACTGCAGCCTGTGTTAGGTATATGCCTTTGTACTTTCCCTACTAAGTATGTGTTATATTGTCACGTTTTTTTAAAATGTATATTATTATTATTTTGTGAAACTGTTTTTTTTTGTTTATATTTTTTTGTTTCGGTTTTTGTTTTTTCTAGTATATTATATTTATCCTTTTAGTTTAATATTTTAACTTGTATTGTTATTAATTTTTTCTGTGGTTCTTGTTTGTAAGGCACGCCTCACCATCTTTCTGCACGTCCAGGATGACTGGCAGATAATGCTGTTAGCATTAAGTACTCCTTGCACTATTGTTTTGTGTGAAAGTTTTGAAATAAATAAATAATAACAAGTTAGACAGTAGAAATTTTCACAGATAATGTATTTCTGTTGCCGCTGCTATAATAACAAATACTAACAATCAGAATAAAATAAATATTTATGGGGGCTCCCACACAACAAACGTGATTATTTTGCCGTTTTTATAGATAATGGTACGGAACCCTTCGTGCCCGAGTCCAACTCCGCACTTGGCTGTTTTATTTTATTTATTTTTTATCATAGATAGACTTTTTTTGACCGCGTTCTCGCCTGTTTGGTAAGTGACGATGCGGCCGACGATGGAGCACGAAGGTATAGAAGGCGCCTGATCTTTCTTGCCTTAAAGAGACCCATATTATAGTTTTTCAGGAAAGACAGACGTCGGCAACGAGCTTCATTTATAAACATAACTTAAACTTTTTAACTTTTAAAGAGACTCTTGTATGTCTAGGAATAATCTATGCAATAATAGCAATTGGACTTTTAGGATTTATTGTTTGAGCTCATCATAGATTCACAGTCTGCACAGACAAACTGATGAATACATGACACCCCTTCACATGACTAAGTCCCTAGCCCTACACTTGGATTGCCTGTGTCACGACTCACAGGGAATCCTAGTGAGGGATTAGACACTAATTCATCATCCGAAACTACGAGCACCATGATACTACAGTACCCAGATCCAGAATGAACATGCCGCGCAGTGGGAACCCAACCCTCCCGTGTCTCAGCCGGATCTCCGATGTCGTGAAAATAATAAAAGAGTGTTTACCTTTTTGTGCCTGTAGTAGAGCCCCACTGCTAACAGAATGGACGCGACGAGTATGACGGCCACGGCGAGCCCGACGGCGGAGGCGGCGCCGCCGGGGGCGGAGGCCGAGCCGCCGGGGGCCTCGCGCGAGTCCGCCTCCTGACCCGCGGTCGAGAACATGATCGGCAACGAAAGGGATGAAGTTCCTGGTGAAAACAATGCTGTGTAATTTTAAAATTTCACTTTATTTCACTTAAACTCACTACCATTTTGCAAAGTTTTGGGATTCGTTTTTATGCACAGCCATTTTTTGCTGGTTATAGAGCGGTTTCAAGAAATAAAATTATACTCCTTCGTAACTGTAATGACCCCTATTACTATTGCCCCTATTGCCCTTATATGACCATAAAAAAGACATCTTTTTTAATGACGAAATTAACATTTCGCCTACTTAGTATTAACCGGTAAAATAAATTAAAAATACCGCATTACATCCGTTTTTGGAGATAACACACCAACGGAAAAACAATCTCTTTCATAGGTAGGTACCCCCAAACATACCAACCCTGTTACGTCATCGTAGGTAAAAGTCCATTCGGGCGGGCCTGTGCGGCCTAACTCTGGTTTTGGATAAATGCAGGTCTTCCTTGCCCGCTCAAGAGTGAGTTGGCAAGGAGGCGAATGGTCTTGGGAGGAGCGTGGGTCTCTGAGATCCCCAAGACAAGTCTGATGGTCACCCTTCACGTGGTTGCTGCCTGTTTTTGTCTATTTTTTCTGAAATAGACGTAACTGAAATCATCAGGCGCCTTCACGGTCTACTAGGGACCGTGTTGGTATAGGTGCCCACTGAACTGTTGATGAGGTGTCGTTTCGCTCAGTTCCCGCGAGCCGGCTGTATGGATCAGTTATCTTGCGGGATTCTGGGCGGGGCCGAGCCTCGTCGGTGGTTTGGTGGGTAGGTAGGTAGGTACCTCTGTTTGCGACTGGCAGTGAACTCATAACCCTCGTGAGGTTGCTTCCACTTGCAAACGGGGAGGCGTTTCCTTCGTATCCTCTAGGTGTACTCGGGTTACGTCTGGAGGATACAACGGAGGGAAGGCGGGCGGTCTCTCTCCAGATCACTGCATGGCAGATCTCTGCAGTGATATGGAAAGAGACCGCCAACGGGATGGAGTGTTGGGGTTGTGGAGGGGGTGGATTGGCTCTCTAACTTGCGAAGAGTTGGAAAGCGGGCCGACCATCGCCCTGACCCTAACTAGTTAGGCGTTCCCCCCATTTTTGGGGTAGGAAGGCAGCTGACCCTCCGCGTGTCCCTCTGATTAGCAGAGGGCACAGTGAGAGAGCCGGTCAGAGGTGCCCGATGGGCGAGGTGGAGTACCCTTGTTTGCGACTGGCGGCACATTCGATCCAACTAGCGTGACGCCACTCGTAACGGGGAGGAGCTGTCCTCTCATCACCCACGCAGAGTGGCTTCCTACTATGCCTGGATGATGAGACAGCAGGGAAAAGCTATTTGTTCCCGCGTTTGACTTTGGGTTAATCCAAACTCAAATGTGGGAATAAACGGCGAAAAGGTAGTTTACCCTCTCTACCTTCCGAACGTAGCCGGTGACACCCCCACCGAGCCATGCTCGGAACATAGATGATGGCCGGGTAGGAATTGACATCTCTTGCCACGATGACATGAGTTTTCTCGCGTTTTCGTGTTGGAAGAGAGAAATGTCGCTGGGTTCGCGTGGTGGGCGGAGTGAGGGCTCTGGCCCTACGAGCCCTTGGCACCGGGGTGTTTTTAGTTAATGGACGAGTCCGTGAACCTCACATAACCGTTTTGCACCCATCAATGCAATACGGTATCTGGTAGCAGTTTTCCACCTTGACAAAAATAAAAATGAATAGGTAAAAGTCCATTCAAATGAGGTGTCATATGATCACATCTCTAGTAGTACTTTCACCCTAGCCCCCTTTTCCACCTAGGACTCTTGGGCCAGGATCTATCTCAGAAGATCTGTTCTACAGCAGCGGTTACTCACCAGCGTCATTAGCCGCCTTCACGACGCACTCGTATCTGATGTCATCCTGCAAGCCAGTCAGCACGACGCTGGTCTCACTCGTGTCCAGTTTGTCGGGCACCTTGGCGCCGTACGCCCGCCAGAACACCCGGTACAGGTACACTGTTTGAGGGTTCTTGAGGGGGGCTTCCCAGCTGTGATCAAAAATCAGGTTGAGACTATCACTTTTTTTATTGGTTTTATGAATATATCATTATCATCATCCACAGCAGCAGTCTTCAGACATCCATTGGACGAGACATACCACGAATAATGTAATGGGGGGATTTGCCATATTCACCATGCTCCGCTTGGCAGGCGGATTGGTGATCGCAGTATTGATATAAATTACTCAGGTGGATGCTGCTGCAGATTCTCTGTTGTAATCCCTTAGTAGGCTTTTACAACATCCACGAGGGGAGGAGGGGTCTATTCATAGGCTAGACACACACGACAGCCAGACACACCACGGTATACATTATACATACACAGGCCCTTTTCCCCGAAAAGCTAGGCAGAGCCTGAATAGGCATCTTATCTCAGTGGATCGTACAAACGCAGACATATAGATGTGACCAATGGTGAACTAATCACCGCCATTGCTTTCCCATGACCAAATCGCCTAACGTTTTCTTCCTGTGAAAAATTCTTAAACTGTCAGCAGTCAGGAAACATTTTTAACAGCGAAAGTTGCCCATCAAGTTCTGAAAGTAGTTTTCTGACATCAAGAATGTAAAAGTTAAACCAGCAAACCCTATTATTTTTACCTTAGTAGTACAGAGTTCTTAGTCGGTGCTTGATGTGCCTTCAGGTTCCGGGGCGGGCCTGGCAGCTTGGCGCCAGCATCGCGGAAGCAAGCCAGAGCTCGTCTCGCGTGCTGGAGCGCACAGCTCTTGGTGACGGAGCCACCACGGCACAGTTCCAGGCAGTTCCGGGGAACACCCCAAGAAGCGCAGCAACTTCGGTGATCTGGTGGAAAATGTTTTTTTCTTATTTCGATAAACGAAGTGAATGTTTATTTAGAAAAACAGAATTTTTATAAATAAACCAGCTCTTAACCAGCTTATAACTAGCCTGGGTATGAGATCCACTACGTCCTAACGTACTACGCACTACGTGCTAACTAACACAGCGGTGTCCTTACATTATGGTGCCGACTTATGGTAAGGAAAAATAACAAATGAATATCTTCCAGTTTTAATTATGACCTCGCATCAGGTTTTGAGGAGTAAGTCAACCTCTCAGCCAGGACCATAGTCATCTGAAGTCACGACAATTGGTAAGGGGGCGTGGCACGTGTGGCCAGCGTTAAAGCAAATTGTACACACTCTTACACTCGCGGTCTAGTGGGTTTGTTTAATTGTATTACCTAACGACGTTAAATTATTAAATCAAACACAGATGTTGATGATAAAATGTAAATGTCACGTGGTGACTTCTCACTTATTTTCCACTTCCTTTACTTAACGAGGTCAAAACAGCTTAAAACGGGAAAAAAACAGGTTGTCGCCGCGATTTGCTCAGCAAAGCGGCTTAATGCCGTCGTGTGCTGTGATACCTTGCGCAGGGTAGCGGCTTTATGCCGTCATGTGCTGTGATACCTTGCGAAAAACGAAATCAAAGGATTAAATACGGCACAAATGGGATCACAGACCACACGTATGTAAAATAATTGAAATGGTTAAGTTTGTTAAAAAGTAGTGATAAAAAACAAAACAAAGGTATATCAATATTTAAAAAAAACTACGACATCGGTTTCGTTACAAAACTGGCCGGCTTAGCATCTCACTTGAGATTTCTATGATATGGACCAAACTCTCCAAACTATATATATTCAGCATAAACCAAAGCAAAACGTCGGATACGTGAATTTGTCGTAAATCATCACACTGCCAACAAGTCAGAGTCATCAAATTGGAAGACTACGTAGCGAAGATGAATGATTGAAATATATACCTGATCCATCAGCAGCGCACTTCATGAGCTTGTCGAAGTCATTCATGCACTCGGGCCGGTCCATGATGTTGTCCATGTCCAGGTGGAAGCTGCACGCGTCCACGCATGAGGACGACACGTTCATCTGCACACCAGAAACACAAAATCATTCAAGAGTAAGATGCTTCAGGCCTTCGACCAAAGTAAAAAGTATACTTTGGTCGAAGATTTAGGCTACCTCTTCAACCCGCAGCAACCCGCATGCCATCTCCAAATTGTAGCAATTTAATTTACCAACAAGACTAAGAAAACATAATGCCTGCTTTATATTTTTTTACGACCTCTGTGGCGCGGCGGGCTAAGGTCTGCGATGCAGGAGATTGCGGGTTCGATACCCGCCTCGAAACATATATTTGTGCGATTGCAGATATTTGTTCAGGGTGTTCTGGGTATTTTCTATGCATAATAAAAAAATGTTTATCTATATGATATATTTTATTAGTATATCAGTTATCTAGTACCCATAACACAAGCTCTGCTTAGCTTGGGGCTAGATAATATTGTGTGAACTGTCCAGCATTAAATATTTTATTTTTATTTATCTAGTTCAATATCACCTAATATAGAAAATAAGCATCTTTGTTATGCTTGTTTAAAATCTATCTGCGTTTAATATTATGGAGGTAGAGTGCATAGAGTTTTTTTTTTGGTAGAGTCAATCCATCCTATGACAACACACTCGTTGTATTAAACTTCGAGAAACAGGTCCATGCTTAGAAAAGGATTTAATTTAAAAAAAAAAGGTCAAACATCGCACAGTTTACCTGTTTTTTTTAACTAAACCCTTCTCTAAACATGGACCTATTTCTTGAAGTTTACCTCGACCTTGTCTGACCTCACACATTCAGGGTTCCGTACCAAATATACGAGTAAATTTGCAGCATTATAAAATGTAAGCGAGCTGAGTTATTGATGAAAAACCGCAATTATTTTTCACTTCTTTTAGTTTTGTGCAAAAAAAAACAACGAGTCGAAAAAAACACCTAAAACACGAGCGTAGCCGCGGGCGGAAGCTGATAAAACAGCATATTACGCAGAGATTCAGCTTCCTGGTTAGTGAAAGAAAGTTCGGAATCATCTTTAGTTCCGGGGGGCCCCCCCCAACTTTACTCACAAACTTATCTCTTTGGTATTAGTATATTATATTGACTAATTTTAAAATTTTCTTTATCTGCGCTTGTTTCACTATGATATAAACTTTTAACGACAATTCCACGATAATTTGCCTTTTAAAAGTTTTAGTTTTTCTTAGTTTAATGTTCTTGGGGAGTGCTGTAGAATCAAACTGATTTCCGAAATATGGAGAGAGATATCAAGTTTGAAGATATTCAAACCATGTCATACACACCCGCTGTTCGAAGGTCTCAAGTCCCAATATTGTAAACCATGGCGGAATGTCGATGTAAGCCAACATGGCAGTCGAGATATTACGGTTTGATTTAACTCCAAACAATTCAGTTAGAGAATCCATTTCCGTTCTGTCGTGTTATCTGATTTGTAAGTTGTTTAGTGGAGCTGGTCTTGCAAGTTGAAGATACTTTGGCGGCTCACAAGTAGGAAGAAAGAGGTAATGTGGCATGCGAAGACTTGAACCTATGGTGTTCAGCAAATAATCCATCGCCTTAGGTTGAGTAGTGTTGCAACCCTTTAATTTAAAAAAGGAAGCCGCAACATTCCTCCATTGACATTACTCCATGGGAATGGGGCGGCTGTCAAACTTGACGGTGACATCTGCTTTAGAGATGAGAGTAACGGTGTTGACATTTCATGAACCCCAACCGGGCTAGGACAAATATCTTAATTTCGGGTACGAAAAAGGTGAGGAGTTTCCTTCATTACACAAGGAATACTGGTGATATCCTTGTTAATAAATTAACCCGAAGTCGCCTAGGGTTTCGGCGTTTCTGGACAACCTCCAAATCAACATTGGAACATTTTTTAATAAAAATGGATTTGACCACCTTCGATTTGATTTGGCACCTGTGTGCCATACCTGTACACAGCACTCGGTGATATTGTGATGTGCGCCGTGTGTCGGTCGCAGCCGCGTGGATTGCTGTGTGCCATACCTGTACACAGCACTCGGTGACATTGTGATGTGCGCCGTGTGTCGGTCGCAGCCGCGTGGATTGCTGTGTGCCATACCTGTACACAGCACTTGGTGACATTGTGATGTGCGCCGTGTGTCGGTCACAGCCGCGTGGATTGCTGTGTGCCATACCTGTACACAGCACTCGGTGATATTGTGATGTGCGCCGTGTGTCGGTCGCAGCCGCGTGGATTGCTGTGTGCCATACCTGTACACAGCACTCGGTGACATTGTGATGTGCGCCGTGTGTCGGTCGCAGCCGCGTGGATTGCTGTGTGCCATACCTGTACACAGCACTTGGTGACATTGTGATGTGCGCCGTGTGTCGGTCACAGCCGCGTGGATTGCTGTGTGCCATACCTGTACACAGCACTCGGTGTCATTGTGATGTGCGCATTGTGTCGGTCGCAGCCGTGTGGATTGCTGTGTGCCATACCTGTACACAGCACTCGGTGACATTGTGATGTGCGCCGTGTGTCGGTCGCAGCCGCGTGGATTGCTGTGTGCCATACCTGTACACAGCACTCGGTGACATTGTGATGTGCGCCGTGTGTCGGTCGCAGCCGCGTGGATTGCTGTGTGCCATACCTGTACACAGCACTCGGTGACATTGTGATGTGCGCCGTGTGTCGGTCGCAGCCGCGTTGATTACTGTGGGTTGGTATATAAATAGAGCTTTTCTGTGCTGTGGGCCATACCTGTACACAGCACTCGGTGACATTGTGATCTGCGGCGTGTGTCGGTCGCAGCCGCGTGGATTACTGTGGGTTAGTATATAAATAGAGCTGTTCTGTACTGTGGGCCATACCTGTACACAGCACTCGGTGACATTGTGATCTGCAGCGTGTGTCGGTCGCAGCCGCGTGGATTACTGTGGGTTAGTATATAAATAGAGCTGTTCTGTGCTGTGGGCCATACCTGTACACAGCACTTGGTGACATTGTGATGTGCGCCGTGTGTCGGTCACAGCCGCGTGGATTGCTGTGTGCCATACCTGTACACATCACTCGGTGATATTGTGATGTGCGCCGCGTATCGGTCGCAGCCGCGTGGATTGCTGTGTGCCATACCTGTATACAGCACTCGGTGACATTGTGATGTGCGCCTTGTGTCAGTCGCAGCCGCGTGGATTGCTGTGTGCCATACCTGTACACAGCACTCGGTGACATTGTGATGTGCGCATTGTGTCGGTCGCAGCCGCGTGGATTGCTGGGTGCCATACCTGTCAACCGCGTGGATTGCTGTGTGCCATACCTGTACAGAGCACTCGGTGACATTGTGATGTGTGCCGTGTGTCGGCCGCAGCCGCGTGGATTGCTGTGTGCCATACCTGTACACATCACTCGGTGATATAGTGATGTGCGCCGCGTATCGGTCGCAGCCGCGTGGATTGCAGTGTGCCATACCTGTATACAGCACTCGGTGACATTGTGATGTGCAGCTTGTGTCAGTCGCAGCCGCGTGGATTGCTGTGTGCCATACCTGTACAGAGCACTCGGTGACATTGTGATGTGCGCATTGTGTCGGTCGCAGCCGCGTGGATTGCTGGGTGCCATACCTGTCAACCGCGTGGATTGCTGTGTGCCATACCTGTACAGAGCACTCGGTGACATTGTGATGTGTGCCGTGTGTCGGCCGCAGCCGCGTGGATTGCTGTGTGCCATACCTGTACACATCACTCGGTGATATTGTGATGTGCGCCGCGTATCGGTCGCAGCCGCGTGGATTGCAGTGTGCCATACCTGTATACAGCACTCGGTGACATTGTGATGTGTGCCTTGTGTCAGTCGCAGCCGCGTGGATTGCTGTGTGCCATACCTGTACAGAGCACTCGGTGACATTGTGATGTGTGCCGTGTGTCGGCCGCAGCCGCGTGGATTGCTGTGTGCCATACCTGTACACAGCACTCGGTGACATTGTGATGTGCGCCTTGTGTCGGTCGCAGCCGCGTGGATCGCTGTGTGCCATACCTGTACACAGCACTCGGTGACATTGTGATGTGCGCCTTGTGTCGGTCGCAGCCGCGTGGATTGCTGTGTGCCATACCTGTACACAGCACTCGGTGACATTGTGATGTGCGCATTGTGTCGGTCGCAGCCGCGTGGATCGCTGTGTGCCATACCTGTACACAGCACTCGGTGTCATTGTGATGTGCGCATTGTGTCGGTCGCAGCCGTGTGGATTGCTGTGTGCCATACCTGTACACAGCACTCGGTGACATTGTGATGTGCGCCGTGTGTCGGTCGCAGCCGCGTGGATTGCTGTGTGCCATACCTGTACACAGCACTCGGTGACATTGTGATGTGCGCCGTGTGTCGGTCGCAGCCGCGTGGATTGCTGTGTGCCATACCTGTACACAGCACTCGGTGACATTGTGGTGTGCGCCGTGTGTCGGTCGCAGCCGCGTTGATTACTGTGGGTTGGTATATAAATAGAGCTTTTCTGTGCTGTGGGCCATACCTGTACACAGCACTCGGTGACATTGTGATCTGCGGCGTGTGTCGGTCGCAGCCGCGTGGATTACTGTGGGTTAGTATATAAATAGAGCTGTTCTGTACTGTGGGCCATACCTGTACACAGCACTCGGTGACATTGTGATCTGCGGCGTGTGTCGGTCGCAGCCGCGTGGATTACTGTGGGTTAGTATATAAATAGAGCTGTTCTGTGCTGTGGGCCATACCTGTACACAGCACTCGGTGACATTGTGATGTGCGCCGTGTGATGGCCGCAGCCGCACAGAAACTGGTCGTAGACCTTTTCCAAATGCGTTCTCAGCATGACAGAAGTAGTCACCCTCATCCGCTTCGGATATCTTCTTTATTATCAGTCGCATCGTGTATTTGGTTTGATCCTGCGAAGGTAATAATAGTTGTTTTGTGAGCATGTGTCATCCATAAATATAGTCCTCCTCAACGTATCCGTCGATGGCGAACCCTGATAACTTAATTTTGTTGTCTATATAATTCACAAACCCTAATTATGTGAGCGAATTTGGCTCCCAAAACCAAACTTTGTTTTAAATGTTCTATCACACGAGGGACAGTGCAACTGTCCAGAAGAACTGTAGGTATAGGTGTAGATGGTTTTGAGTTTTGTCTTCTGTTGCTGGCGCTTAGCGTCAAGGTTTTCCATCCATATATACCCACTTAATCAAGTTTAAATAAGTCGTTAGGTTCTCGAGTGGTCCATGCAAGGACGGCCTGAATGGACCAAAGTCAGTTTAAAGATCCCAGTAAGTCAGTGGATGGAGGCGGCTCGAGACCATTCATCGTGGCATTCTATGGAGGAGGCTTATGTCCAGCGGTGGACTTTTATAGGCTGATGATCATGATAAAGTCGTTTTCAAAATTCAAATTCAAATTCAAAATCTTTATTTCTTTTTATCTTTTTTTTTTTTTGTTTTGTCCTGCTGAAGCCGTTCAGCCAATGAGCAACCCACCAGAAAAATTGTTCAGTGAATGAGCAACCCACCAGATAAAGTCGTTCAGCGAATGATCACCTGACGACCTCTGTGGCGCGGCGGGCGAAGCTTGGCCTGCAACACAGGAGGTTGCGGGTTCGATTCCCGCCTCGGAACAAATATTTGTGCAATCGCAGATATTTGTTCAGGTTGTTCTGGGTATTTTCTATATATAATAAAAAATATCTATCCATGTAATATTTTGTATTAAGTATATCAGTTATCTAGTACCCATAACACAAGTTCTGCTTAGCTTGGGGCTAGATAATGCTGTGTGAAATGTGCACCATTATTTATTTATTTATTTATTTATGAACCCACCAGACAAGTCGGTCAGCGAATGAGCAACCCACCAGACAAGTCGTTCAGCGAATGAGCAACCCACCAGACAACCTGCCACCTGTCACTTCACAAAGTCAAAGTCAAAAGTATTTTATTCATTGAAATCACGGGGATTATTTTGAGTCGTCTTATAAAATAAATATAATCCTGTTCCAACGCGACCAAACCTAGAAGAATCAGGCACCAAACACGGCGCGCGCTTTATTTGATGATCCTTCTTACTACTAGGTGGGATGCACCTGTGATGCCTCGTGAACAAGTAGTAGCTGATTCAAAGAAAAAAGGAAACCCAACTTAAAAGCCTTAGGTAGGCAGTCAATTCCAAGGCAGTATTCCTTAGTTGTAAACTCTGTACGAGGACCTACAAGATAGTTTTTATCTAAACTGGCTTCCTCCTGCGGCTAGATATAGGCGTGCGACAGAATCCAGATAGACGAACGGACGGCGTTGGTTTAGTAATAGGGTTCCGTTTGGGCCCTTTTGGGTGTGGAACCCTAAGCACACCATGTTCTTCAGGTTACTCGCCACGGGCGCTGAATGGACTCAGATTTTGTGATTGTTGTACTAACCTCAGTATCTGGTATTAGTTGTATTGCGTAGTTGGGTCCGTCGATAACTGGGGTCCGTCCGTTGGGGTCCCTCCAGAAGGCCACCGTCGGCTTGGGCAGCGCTTCCACTCTGCACTCCAGGATGACGGCGTCGCCTGCAGCGGCCATCGTGATGCCAGATGCTTGGATTATTGGTATGTCTGTTGGAAATACAAAGGAGAATGCTCAAAAGATACCCAGTTCCGGTGGAAAAGAGATGTATCTCAAATTATCAATAATAATCAGTGTTAAAGATATTAGTGGTAAGATATATGATTTGGCTACTGGTGTACTCACGGGAAATATTGATCTTTCTGGAAGCCTGCATGGGAGTCCCGTAACCATTGTCAGCATAGCACGAGATCTGGTCCATGTCACGTGATACGTTGTGGATGACTGTGACCATGTGGCGGGTCACCTCTTGACGCACCAGCCGACCTAATAAATAAATAACTTTAAATTACAAATTTACTATAAGAGGGTTTTTGGCGGCGAAAAATCGAATTAGCTAGGTCTCATATCTAGGAAAAGTAGTTTTTCCGAGGAAAAACTTTGCATATGGATTACCTAACTAACTAAACTAATATAATTTATAACTCGTACATTTTGTACGAAACCCTGAATGCGTGAGGTCCAACGCATATTTGGCCAGTTTTTATTTAGAACCCCTGTTATATTTTATCTGGATTTTATATTCTGTGATATATTATTGCCTTACCAGATATGTACAGTGAGATTGTAGGTGTGGGCGTCCCCATGGCGATGCACAGGATGGTCATGCTGGACCCTTCCACCACCAGGTTCACAGGGTTCACCGTCGGTGGCTGTTGGAAAAATAAGTTTTTCTGTCGAGTTCACTGTGTAACAGATCGTTTCACTTTCTATAATTCTAAGGAATTCTATAACTCCTTGGAAGTATCTATTAGTAAGTGTATAGTTTCATAATCACCCTTTCTTATACCTATCAGAATAACATGGTCAATTCAAATGATTACTTTTTTTTTTTGTGTATTTGCAATAATTTTACACATATTTTATACCAAACTATTGGAACGCCCGCATCTTCATCCGCGTAGAGATTTTTTACATACCAAATTCAGTAACCCCAGTACCGGGTGAACTTCACAAATTCAATAACCCCAGTACCGGGTGAACTTCACAAATTCAATAACCCCAGTACCGGGTGAACTTCACAAATTCAATAACACCAGTACCGGGTGAACTTCACAAATTGTTTTCTTACTGTGTTACTTTAAAACACAAATCATCCTTGGAATATTTAAACAGTATTTTGTGTTTTGCATGTGAATGCAAACCTTACTTTACTTTGTACGTAAGCCCTTGCAAATCTAATAGTCCCATCTGAATCACTAAGAGTCTACGGCACGTTATACTTTTACGATAAGCCTTCAACTCGTAGTGAGTCTGATCTGAATCACTAAGAGTCTATGGCACATTGAACTTTGACGATAAGCCTTCGACTCGTAGTGAGTCTGATCTGAATCACTAAGAGCCTACGACACATTGTACTTTGACGATAAGCCTTCGACTCGTAGTGAGTCTGATGTGAATCACTAAGAGCCTACGACACATTGTACTTTTACGATAAGCCTTCGACTCGTAGTGAGTCTGATGTGAATCACTAAGAGTCTATGGCACATTGTACTTTGACGATAAGCCGTCTGATCTGATTCACTAAGAGTCTATGCCACATTGTACTTTGACGATAAGCCTTCGACTCGTAGTGAGTCTGATCTGAATCACTAAGAGCCAACGGCACATTGTACTTTGACGATAAGCCTTCGACTCGTAGTGAGTCTGATCTGAATCACTAAGAGTCTACGGCACATTGTACTTTTATGATAAGCCTTCGACTCGTAGTGAGTCTAATCTGAATCACTAAGAGTCTACGGCACATTGTACTTTGACGATAAGCCTTCGACTCGTAGTGAGTCTGATCTGAATCACTAAGAGCCAACGGCACATTGTACTTTGACGATAAACCTTCGACTCGTGAGTGCGATCGGGCTCATATTACTTAAGCGCCCGGAAAGGCGTCCAAACCACCTTCCCTTCGCTCAAGGGTGTAAGGCTCTACGAGTCTATACGAGGCTTACGAGTCTCTACGTGGCCTACGAGTCTCTATGAGGCTTACGAGTCTCTACGTGGCTTACGAGTCTCTACGCGGCCTACGAGTCTCAACGAGCTATCTAGGAGTTAAGATCGCATTTCTCTGTCTCTCTATCTGTTCTGTTCTGACGACACTATTTCAGTATTATTTTTCTGGAATCTGCTCTTTAAACCGAAGAACAGCCCACAAATTAGGCATTCTAACCTTAATCTTGGTTTAGAAAAGCATTTATCGGAAAAATAAATTCTCTTTAACACTTCGTTACCGCGGCGTCTCCTTTCAGTTCGTTTTATTGCGCTTCAAAAGAGGCATTTGCATGTTTTGATGGAAGGGGGATAGGGAAATCACCTCGTAAGGAAACTTGAGTAAAATCTTAGGGCGCTTGTAATATTCTGATGTAACTTGATTTAAAAATGATAAATAACAGGGATATAGATTCAAACCAGCTTAATAAAAACTTGTAGCTCATTCCTAAAAAGCAGGCTACTGTTTTGTTTTGCTATTTTTTTATTAAAACTGTAAGTAGTCCGCCCCCCTATTCCCTATCTTGAAAGTCACTCGGTGACCAACGTTTGACAAGTAGAATGACTATCACTTGCCCAAAGTTATTATCAAAAACTGTCAAAAGACATAATTCGTATTCTCTATCTTCAGTGGGTTACTGAGATGACGTCACCATCGGTTGCTTTCCATCAAAGTCACTAGATGGTTTCAGCGCTTATCGACTCCATAGCGAATCTATGAATTTATTATTATTTGGTATTCCGTAAGCAAAATGACAGCTCCAATCGCTTTCATTCAAAATCACCGACGTTTCGCGAAAAGAGCTAATCGAGGCTACGTTTTTATTATAAATTGCGTTTGGATGTGATTATCTTGTAAGGATAGTTATTGTTACTACGAAGTAATTAGTAATTATAGAATATTTAAGACCTACGTTAGAGGTACCTACTTATGTATTTTTAGCAACTCGTAACTGCAGCAAACAATAAAAAAAATGTCTCGAGCAATAATACCTACCTACCTACTCGCCGCAGCCGACGAAGAAAGGGCGCGAAATGCCTTCAGACTGGACGGAGAGGAAGCTTATCCGCGACACCCATTCAAAATTGTTGTCTGGCGCCAATATAATCAAAGGCGACATCAGTGATCCCATGTCGTTGCCGGATAAACTATTCATAAATAATTTTAGACTGCAGAAAAATTCCTTCGCGGCTCTCGTTGAAGAAATAACGCCACATTAGAAAACAAAACGGCGCGGTACGGCAGTACCTACCCCATCAATTGAAAATAACCTACCTACCTATACATATGTCTAGGTACCTAAAACATTACCCTAATTTGAACAAGCTAAGCGAGATCGGCAAATCAATGCCAATTTGTCGGCGTATCAATGCCAATTTGTCGGCGTTTGTTGACATAGTCTAAATTATTTGAAGTACCTATTTCAGGTTTTTAACAGTAGTAGAGCTTTTTTGTGAAAGAGTTCGTCCGGGGAAGTACTGCCACCATACCTATTTCTGCCGCAAAGCAGTAGTGCTCGCACTGCTATGTTCCGGTTTGAAGGGTATGGTTGCCGGTGAAATTACAGGCACATGAGACTTTTCATCTTTATATCTCAGGGTGGCGGGCGCAGTGCAATGCCACATAGGGCACGTCCTAGATGGGCGTGACCTAGGAGGCCTTCCTCAATACAAAGGGATTCCATTCTCTGAATACCTACATTAATTGTAAGAAGTAAATAATAATAATTATTAAGACCTAAGTACCTATGCGTATTCTTCTTCTAGCTTGTACTTATTATAATAAATTGTGTTTATATGCACAGGCACACATCAATAAGTGTTTTTAGTTTTTGTAAATAGCCACCGCTCGATATTGGGCGCTAATTGATATTGTTATTGTTTGTTGTTGTTGTTATTTGTCGATATTGTTGACATGTTTGTTATGTAATCGACATATTATTTCCAGCTATTCTGGCCGCGTTGCGCAACGACACACCTGCAGCGCGCTACCTGGAATAACAAGACCGCGCGATCGCTGTGATTTTGTGAACTGTCTGTGTCACTTTAGTACCTAACGTCAGACTATCGTCACACTTCCTTAGTTTAATTAGGTATTTTATAAGTTTTGTTTAATTAAATATTGCACACAACTCTGTCGTTTTGTATCCTCCCTTGCAGCCGTACGTAATTGGCGCAGGCGATACGGGATACTCGCGGTCGGTTTCGCGTAGAAGATTTCCGTAAAACGCGTAAAGCCGCCAGTGTGGCTATCAAGCTACGTCAGAGTATCAGAATCTACACGTGCTGCTCCGGAGGTATCCAGCTATCGATAAGGCAAAGGGACCGAAATGATGTGCATGTGAGTACACTAGATTCTTTTTAGTGATTGCTCACTTCCTAGAACTTATCCTTATCTAATACCTATTAATAAAATAAAAAACCAAGATTTTTCATTCAGGAAAATTCAAGGACTCTAGCATAAGTAGTATTAGCAGAGAACGTTTCATAGATCATAGACGAAATATATACCTATAAATAAAATAAAAAATCCAAGATTTTTCATTCATGAAAATTATAGGACCCTATATTAAGTAGTACTAGTAGAGAACGTTTCATAGATCATAGGCGAAATATTAATTTGGAAAGTATAGCAGAGGAAGAATCGAACATCAGGTATGTCTGAAATAGATACCATCTATAAATCTCTAAGATTAGTTCCGGATTCATACAAATATGTGACGAGTTAGCAAAACAATTTTCAAAACCAGAAAGTAATGATCTGTCAAAATACGCTCTGATTAATGGAATCCTGAATAAAGTGGTAAGTCCTGCTAGAACGGAATTCCTGGTGACTGGATTGGCGTTCGTAGTGCTTTAGTGAATAATTTAGCGGATCAACGAGACGAAACTGGTCTTTACAACGACCTGTCTATTTTAACACAAGGCTCTAGTACTCCTGAAGAGTTCTATGAACGCTGCCAGACATTGTATTGCACAATTATGACTTACGTCACTTTACATGACACAGTGCAAACGGTAGTCGATGCTAAACTCCCTTGCAGCCGTACGTAATTTGTTTGTATAATATTAAGTAAGCAGGACACAGCTTGTTAAAATTTTGAAATTCGTGCATGCTCTTCTAAATTATAAACTTGCCGATCTGTTTTATAAATTGATCTAATGTTTGTACGCTGAAAAGCAAAATTTTGCGATACATACCTAACAACCTAACATCTAATGCAATTGTATTTTGCCTAGATTCATCTAATATATAAAAGGCAATGTCCTGACTGACTGACTGACTGACCGAGGTCCAACGCACAGCCTAAACCGCTAATCGTAGAGACTTGAAATTTACAGGGTGTGTTCGTCTTGATGCGTAGGGTTGTACTAAGGAAGGAATTTTGGAAATTCGCATGCTAAGGGGTTCAAAATGGGGTTCTATCGTAAAACAAAAATGCTCTGTATTTCGGAAACCGTTAGCAGTAGAACCATGAAATTTTACATGAAGATTCCTCAAATAAAATTAAAAAACATGTATTTCAGCGATTCCTGAATTTTTCCTGAAAAATGTCAGGGGAACGTTTTCTTTGTAAAAAAAAATAAAAAGCTTTAGTTTTTACAACGCACAGGCTAAACCGCTGGTCGTAGAGACTTGAAATTTGGAGAGTGTAGTTCTTTTAGGGTGTAAAAGTGTACTTAAAAACGAATTAGGAAAATTCGCTCCCTTAGGGGTCCATAAAGGGCTTTTAATGTATACACTTTGCGTTTTGCAGCGCACAGCCTAATTCTCTGGACCGAGATACGTGAAATTTGGAGGATGTATTCATTTTTGGGTGTAAGGGTGTACTAAGAAAGAATTTTGGAAAATTCACCCTGTAAGGGGTCCAAAACGGCTTTTAAAGTAAAACTATAATGCTTCGTATTTCGGAAACCGTTGGTAGTAGATACTTGAAAATTCACAGGTAAATTCCTTATATAAAAATAGTTAAAATATGTTTCAGCAGTACCTGGAATTTTGCTGAAAAAAAGCCACGGGAACGTTTTGTTTGTAAATAAATACACTTAACGTTTTAGCCAGATTTCAGCGTATTTTGACGATTTGAAAGTTAGTGTCACAGTGTAGTCATTGAGATTTAAATATTTTCAGGACCTCAAGGTTCAAATGGGACCCCTTAATTGAAAAACTTCAGTATGGTGTCGTTTCAATGGTCGTTTCACGGTGTTGTTGTTGAAATCAAAATATTTTCAGGACCTCAAGGTTCAAATGGGACCCCTAAATTGAAAAACTTGAGTATGGTGTCGTTTCAAAGGTCGTTTCACGGTGTCGTTGTTGAGATTCAAATATTTACAGGACCTCAAGGTTAAATGGGACCCCTAAATTGAAAGACTTGAGTTTGGTGTCGTTTCAAAGGTAGTTTCACAGTGTCGTTGTTGAGATTAAAATATTTTCAGGAAATCAAGGGTAAAATGTGACCCCTAAATTGAAAAACTTGAGTGTGGTGTTGTTTCAAAAGTCGTATCACGGGGTTGTTGTTGATGTTTAAGTTGTTGTCTGCACGCCGCGCCGGAGCTGTTTTCAAACTATGCGCGGACGAAGTCGCGCGCGGGTTATCTAGTATGTAATAAATGACTCATGATTTATGATTTAAAACAAATCGTAATATTATCTGCCCATAGACCACACAAGAGTTCTATTTTGAAAGTAACTAGAGTTGCCAAAATAATATCGATAGACATTGATAGTCACTGAGCTAGAGCTTGGTGCAACAATGCAGCTTTCCCTTACGTAATCGCAATTAATAACAATCTTCGGTTACCCACTAGGGCGAGTGAACAACTATCATCAGTTAGTCACAGAAGACGAAAAAGATAGGGAATCGGGGGGCAGGTCTCATCATTTATTACCAGAGTTAAATTGCTTTAGCCATGGAGACCCTGACCGAAACAGTAACCACTAGTTAATAAACTACAACAGTAACCACTAGTTAATAAACTACAGCAGTAGCCACTAGTTCATTAACTACAACAGTAACCACTAGTTAATAAACTAAAACAGTAACCACTAGTTAATAAACTACAGCAGTAGCCACTAGTTAATTAACTACAACAGTAACCACTAGTTAATAACCTACAACAGTAACCACTAGTTAATAAACTACAACAGTAACCACTAGTTAATAAACTACAACAGTAACCACTAGTTAATAAACTACAACAGTAACCACTAGTTACTAAACTACAACAGTAACCACTAGTTAATAAACGACAACAGTATACTAGTTAATAAACTACAACAGTAACCACTAGTTAATAACCTACAACAGTAACCACTAGTTAATAAACTACAACAGTAACCACTAGTTAGTAACCTACAACAGTAACCACTAGTTAATAAACTACAACAGTAACCACTAGTTAATAAACTACAACAGTAACCACTAGTTAATAAACTACAACAGTAACCACTAGTTAATAAACTACAACAGTAACCACTAGTTTATAAACTACAACAAGTCTAGACCAATTGAACTAGAATAATTACCACAAGACTAGACCAATTGAACTTATTCGTCCTCGGCAAAATTAAAGAACACATTTTTGACGCATTTTATCTTCACTAATATTTTTCGATTTCCCGGTAATTTAAATAAGTTAAGTTTTCCCGTAAACAATGAACGAATAAAGCACTAAATTACGCATTTCTTTCTCAAAATTTTAGATTACTTTCAGAGATATGTGTGTGAAAGCGTTAGGTTTTTCATCCGGTAGATTCGGAGAAAGTAAGCTGAGACATACAGACACAAGAGTAATTCCTACTAGCAAACATAATACAACCTTTTCTCTTTTATAATAACAAGATTGTAGCAGGATTGTAAAAGGCTGTGGTAAGTGGTTATGGACCAAGTGTTTGTTACCTCAACATAAGCTGGATAAGCTGGGTCAGTCCAGGCTAACAGTGTTTCTGAGGGCTGCGAGTCGCCGGCGGCCGCGCGCGCCCTCACCCACACCACGTACTGCGTGTTCGGGGCGAGCTGCTCTAGGGTGTGTCCCGGCACTGTCGTCGTGATGTTCGTCACGTTGCCTTGACTTAGTGCGGATGGCGATTTGAAGAACATCCTATTGAGACAAATACATAATGTTACAAGAGTTCACTATTAATCGGATATAGAACACTTATTAAATAAATAAATAACGGCTTACTACCACTGTATTTCGTCGCTTTGCTGACGTTTCGAGACTGAATTCAGAAGCCTCTTCATCATGAGCAGCGGCCGGGACCGCGTTCGACGGTGGATCGGCGAATATTGCGTGCAGACGCGCGCTCCGCTCGCTGGGACAACGGCGGCGGCGGCGGCGGTAGGTTCGTTGCGCGTGCGTCGAAAACTAGTTCATCTACGTCACTGCCTACATCGTCCGTATAAGGCTGCGTACACACTGCACTCACGGTATCACTCTCCAGAGGGGTGAGTCTGAGTTTTGCAAACACCATCGTAACGGTGAACGTAACACGATCGTACGTGTATAACATAGTGACTAGCTATTCATCTGTGCCAAAAACGTCACAGATTAATGGCTAGTTACTACGCAATACACGTACACTCGCCGTTACGATCATCGCTACGATGGTGTGTGTAAACTCGGACTTGCCCCTCAGACCGATTACAGTACTAAAACCAGGAAAGCGAAGCGAGGTCAGCAAAGCGACGAAATACAGTGGTAGTAAGTCGTTATTTATTTATTTAATATGATTCCCAACCACGATAGTTTCAATTCTATAGAACACTTATTATAGAAAGCGGTACCGAACAGAATGACTCAACTGATGTTACAAGAGTTCACTATTACCCGGTTTTTTCTCGGGCTCAAATCCCTTTTCAGGCCCATCTGAAACTAATTATGACTGACAAAGCAGGCTGACAAGAACGGACCGGCCAGTGATACGACAAAAACAAATTGTAAGCTCCGCTACACATGCCCACACTCGCACTCGTTCACGATACTGCGCCAATGTCGCAATAACATTGGTGGACAGGTGTGTGTCCGCAATTGTTTTCAAAAAATGTATGAGGACCTGGACCTGGAAAATGAAAAATTACCATTTACAACAGTTACTGCCATTGCCTCGATTGAGAGGACGCATTTCGAAAAGGGATTTGAAATAAGAGACCAATTTACGGCAATTTACGGATTATTTTAACTCCATAGAAGGACGAGTGACCTGGCAAAACCACAGCGTGCAACGGGGTGCGTATTGATATCGTTCGAAAATTAATACAACAATGGATATAAAACTTTTAATTCAACAGCTTCAATGAGTTCCTCCATTTTGCAAACACTCGCACCACTGCCACTCGAAAACAATGTCTCGGTCACCTAGCCGACACGCGCGTACACGCTCATGTACGTGCCTGCGTCGACACGTGAAAGCAAAAGCAGAGTTTGGTACTGCGCTATAGGTTTTAAACACTGCCACTCGCACGCGGCTCGTGACGGCCAATGCGAGTGTTGGCATGTGTGGCGAGGCTTAACCGTGAAATGTTCAAACGTCGGTAACGTGAAATGTTCAAACGTCAATAACGTGAAAATTATAGAATAAAATCACAGGAAATGTTCACCTTCTGGAGAAAATTATAAATAATAATTGTTCAGAGAATTACTCGCAAACCAAGTCATGGACTAGCTACGACTAACTACTACTTACTAACTAGCAGAAATTATAAATAATAATTGTTCAGAGAATTACTCGCAAACCAAGTCATGGACTAGCTACGACTAACTACTACTTACTAACTAGCAGAAATTATAAATAATAATTGTTCAGAGAATTACTCGCAAACCAAGTCATGGACTAGCTACGACTAACTACTACTTACTAACTAGCAGAAATTATAAATAATAATTGTTCAGAGAATTACTCGCAAACCAAGTCATGGACTAGCTACGACTAACTACTACTTACTAACTAGCAGAAAGTACCATCAAAACGTATTACAGTTTTTTTTTTGTAATCGAGTATATACCTAGTCTTAATTAATCGAATATAAAATAAAAAAATTAATGAATGAATGTCGATAATATGTCAAACGTTTTTTTTTTACTAAATTTTACTTTACTGTAATGTTACTGTGTACTTGTAATTTACTAAACACAAACAGAAACCTGACTTAAAAATAACATCGGCTTCTAAATTGAATGTCAATGTAAAATACGCTTTAAAGAGTTTTTGTAAGATTCAATTTGGCTGCAAATTTTAATCACCCCCTTTTAGCCCCTTTCAATTTAGTAAAATCCTTTCAGTTAATCCCTAGAAGCCGAAAGAAATATTAATGGTTGTAAGTTTTAATTTGTTGAAGTGAATACTTACGTGTACGAGATCTTCTCATCAGGCTGCGAGAACAGCGGGGGCTGCCAGGTCAGCGTGAGCCAGGTCGCCGAGTGCGAGGACACGGACGGAGAGTGCGGCGGATGAAGTGAATACTTACGTGTACGAGATCTTCTCATAAGGCTGCGAGAACAGCGGGGGCTGCCAGGTCAGCGTGAGCCAGGTCGCCGAGTGCGAGGACACGGACGGAGAGTGCGGCGGATGAAGTGAATACTTACGTGTAGGAAATCTTCTCATAAGGCTGCGAGAACAGCGGGGGCTGCCAGGTCAGCGTGAGCCAGGTCGCCGAGTGAGAGGACACGGACAGAGGTGCGGCGGATGAAGTGAATACTTACGTGTACGAGATCTTCTCATCAGGCTGCGAGAACAGCGGGGGCTGCCAGGTCAGCGTGAGCCAGGTCGCCGAGTGAGAGGACACGGACAGAGAGTGCGGCGGATGAAGTGAATACTTACGTGTACGAGATCTTCTCATCAGGCTGCGAGAACAGCGGGGGCTGCCAGGTCAGCGTGAGCCAGGTCGCCGAGTGCGAGGACACGGACAGAGAGTGCGGCGGATGAAGTGAATACTTACGTGTACGAGATCTTCTCATCAGGCTGCGAGAACAGCGGGGGCTGCCAGGTCAGCGTGAGCCAGGTCGCCGAGTGCGAGGACACGGACAGAGAGAGCGGCGGAGACGGAATGCCGGACACTTGTTTCTCAAGGACCTCTGGATAAAAATTACAACGTAAAATTAATTAAACGAACGTACATGTTAACGTTAAAGAACTCCCTTTTCCGCATTCGAACTCTATGGGCGGGCCATGATGCGTGAAAACGAACGTACATATCGCTGCCGTAGAAGGAGAATTAGATAACCAACAAAACCAAAATTGCGACAAAACGCTGATTTAGTGTTTTTTTTCGACAAAAACGACGTAAACTTTTTATATACAACAAAATGTTGTGTGGGTCTTTTGATATGTTATACAATGCTACTTTGTTTATCTTTTGAGTCTAAAACTGAGTCTTCAGCTCTTTTAGTTTACGAGAACTAGCCTAAAAAGAAGTTGTCTATTTTTCGCTCGCTGATGTTTAGAAAATGTAGTGTAGTTATCTTGTTTATCATGTTAGTTGTTCAATTTATCCACTGTTTATATGTATTATCAGGTTCAATATTCATACGATAAACGCCATTATAATTATCTTCCACTCTTTCAAAACATTATATTTAAACATTAATTACTTTTTCTTAGTGAGTTTTTTTTTAGAAGTTGAGTAAAAACCTTGCTTTATATCAACTTAGGCCTAGTGAAGCATCAGATAAAACAAGGTTAATACGGATGGGTGAATAAAATATTGTCTGTGAGTTGAGAACTGGTGAGCACACACGAGAAAAATTTGGGCTCTCCTACCGAAAGCGGTATCCACTACTAGGGCTAAAGTGCAAAAGTGGCAGGCTCTTCTGCCTAGAGGCAACGTTCGGTAAAATAAAACAAGTAGAAGGGAGGCTCTAAACAACATTCGGTGGGCCAGGAACAAATAATGGAAAAACGGTCTCTTCCTGCCTGACTGTCTCTTCTACATGTACTGGATTAATTATAGACTTTTCACAAGTACTTTCAGCTTTGTTTATTCTGAGTCTGAGTCGTTGATGACTGGGTGACTGGTGGATGGTGGGCTTTCGTACCAGGGATGCAGCTCTTCAGGAATTGTATTCTTTTTGCACGGATTCAGCAAATCTTTTTTTTTCGTCTCTGATATAGGTAATGCTTGTTTGTATGCCTTTTCTAACCTTATTTCGGAGGCCTCAACGACTGCTGCTGGCGTGCTTCTTGTCTGCCTTCCCCTTCCTGTCTTATAGGTTGTGTCCGTCGTCAGGTATGGCCCGTCGTAGTTGTGGCGTGGTTGGGCTACTCCGGGCAACGCTTGGACCTCTCATTGCCGACCATCTTAGTTAGGATGGTCCAAGATGAGGGGTCCTGGGAGGCGGTGGTCTCTTTCTGCGAGGTAGTGATGTCGCAGCGGGAGGCGGAGGAGAGGGAGAGGGAGAGAGATTCTTTCGCTCCCCCTCTCCGGAGGGCGCGGACACGGAGGCGAGCTAGTCGAGCTCGCACTCCGTCTCCACTTGGAGGGCCTGGGGCGATTGATGTGGGGACATCAGTCGCTCCCTAGAGTAAAGGCCCTCAAAGAGCGGGGTGACGCGCCGAATGTCCTGGTGCGTCGCCGGAGCTAAATGGAGGGCTCTACCCTCCCGAGGTGGGTTCGCCCAGGCGGACTTCGGTGGATGGGGCTGCGCGGAGTGTGAAAACGGACCCGCGGCCCCTTCTCCTGCCGTGGAAGAGGGACATCGTGAGGTTTTAGTCGGTAGTGCCGTCTTTAGGTGAGCCCGACATACCCCCGCCCGCTTACCCAGCGGTTGGGGATGCGTAAAGGCATTCCCTCACGTTAAAAAAAAAAAAAAAAAAAAAAACTCCGGGCAACGCTTTCTCGATGCGCATGCGTTTTGTTTTTAACCAGTTTGCCTTGCTTCCGTCTGTGCGTATCGTTCTGTTTGTCATGGTCTTTGAAGCCAAAGTCTTGACATAGGGTTCCGTGATATGATAGGGACGTGCCATCTTTGTTGTGTCTGCTCGATCGTGCCCGATGCATGATTCCTTCCAATCAATTGCAGAGAGCGCGTCGCTTCTTTCTTTTTCTGTGGCACTGTGCATCGAATCCACTTCCATAGAGGTGTGGCCGCTTTCCGGGTACTTTTGCTCAAACGCCGATATCTTGGGGTTCACTTGCGCCGGGTACATTGGGAGTGCCGCCATGTACTGATTCCTGTTTTGTCCTGAACAGGTATCAGAATACATTGTGATTTCGGTTACTTCCTCTGGTAGGGATGAGATCCATGAATTGATTGCCGGAGCAATTTCAATGCTTCCTCTTTTTCCATTGATCTCAGTCCAAATAATGCAGTGTGCTTTGTTATCTGGAGCCTTAAACTCGTAAACCAAAAGGTTGTACAAATTTAATTTGCGACAGTAGTACATTAGGCTATCTGCAGTGCATGGCACTTGCAACAGGCTTTGCAAATCCATTGTGACACAAAGATAAGTCGCACCCCTGTCGGACCTTTTTTTATCGATATCCTTCGACACAAATGAAGCTTCTTCTTTTGAAATGGTCTTCGTATTCTTTCTTTAGACTATCATCTGGGTTAATCGTGCGATGAAATCGATTGCAAATGCAGCATTGATCTTTTTTTGGATGGAAAAAGGATAAATTGTACTCTGATCCAAATATTTTTTGTATACGTTTAATTTGACTGGGGTCTTATTCTTGCTTTTCATCTTCATCTCGTATAATTCGTACATTTTGCTGATTGATAATTTTTCACTCAGGTATTGTCGAGTCGTATCTTTGCGGCAATAATGGGAATCCTTTTTCGGAAAACTTTCGATGAAATCACAATGTATTCTGATGCCTGTTCGGGACGGGACGGGAATCGGTACATGGCGGCATTCCTAATGTGCCTGGTGCGGGTGAACCCCGGGATATCGGTGATTGAGCGAAAGTGCCTGGAAGGTGGTCGCGCTTTTGTGGAGGTGGATTCGATGCACAGTGCCATGGAGGTGGAGAAAAGATGCTCTGACGTGTTCTCTGTGGTTGGTTGGGGGGAGTCATGCATCGGGCGCGGTCGAGTGGACACAGCAGGGATGCACGTCCTTGTCATATCTCGGAGCTTTGTGTCGGGACTTTGGCCTCAAAGACTATGAAAAGTGGAGCGATGTGCGCGGACGGAAGTAGGGTGGACTGGTTGAAAATAGAGTGCCTGCGTTTCGGGGGGGCGTTGCCCGGAGTAGTCCAACTGCGTTGCAGCTGCGACGAGCCATACTTGACGATGGACACGGCTTCTGGGACGGGAAGGGGAGGGCACGCCGGCGGCAGTCCTTGAGGCTTCTGATATGGGGTTGGAAAGGGCATACGGACGGGCACTGACTGTATCGGAGGCGGAAGGAAGGGATTTGTGGAATTTGTGCAAGGGGAATGTGATTCCTGAGGAGCTGCATCCTTGGTGCGAGGGCTTGCCATCTACCGGTCAACCGGTCATCAACGGCTCGGATTCGGAATGGACGGGGCTGAGGGTATTGGTGAGGAGTTTGTGGTTGATTTGGTTTGTGTTGAAGAGATGGTCAGGTGGGAGGAGACTGTTTTTTTTTTTGTTATTTGTTTTTGGTTTACTGAATGTTGTTTGGACCTTTTTTTTTTGTTTTTTTTTTTTTACTGAATGTTGTTTTTGGGTGGAGGAGCCTGTTGTTTTTGTGTTTTGGTTTTGGTGGTGGATATTGTTTTCGGTAGGAGAGCCTATTTTTTTTTTTTTTTCGTGTGTGTTCACTATTTCTCTATTCATGAATAGTGTTTTGTTCACTTATCTGTATTAGTTTTGTTTTATTTGATGCTTCACTAGTAGTAGTAGCTCAGTAACAGATTTGTAAAATGTAAATAAGAGTAATTAATCAATAATAAATAGTATGTAAAGATGGAATCAAAATAGGAAAACGACGATAAGATACCTTGTTCATTTTTGACGAAACATATTTTGTCACATTCCGATTAAGGCGCGATAGGTTCTCAAATGTCTCTAGAATTTAAAATTTTTTGATAAGAACTTTCATAGTTTTCTATGAAGAAAAAAATATATGATATTCTTGAGCTTTTATCTAGTGAAATCAATAATTCAATACAATATTTGAATTACTTCACTCGATAAAAGAAAATAACAAAGATACCTCCTTTTTAAAATTGAAATGCTATTTTTCACTCACTTCTCTCACGTTTTAATTTTTGAAACATTTGGTTACATGTTAGTTATTATTTTAGTTAGTGAATTCATCAACAAAATTAAACAAAACTTTGAACGACATTTTTATATAATTTTTTTATACATAAAAACACGGTATCAGAGCGTGCGCTCGCCTTCTTCGCCTCATACAAAAATGTTCGTTGAACCTATAGCGCCTTAAGCGTCGAGGTAAAACTGAATAAAGTATTTTATGCATTTTAATCGGCATCAAAGGGGGGTATCATTGAAGTTATCCAATTATTTATTCAGTTATTCACTTCTTGCTCTCCATTTTAATATCTATTATTTTACTAAGTATTTCTGTTAACAACAAGGTTTTTTTTAAATATCTTTGTGACAAATTCAGATAATCAAGCGTGGGTGAGACCAAAAGATGCGGCATAATTTTGACTTTAAGAAAACGCAATAAAGTCGATTTCGAAAAAAGTGTAGTTATCTAATTCTCCTTCTACGGCAGCGATATGACATTTCAATTTTATTATACTTGGCCTTCACACCAAAACGTATAGTTATCCTGCCTGCAACTTATTGGCAAAACCTAAAAAGACATTTATTTTGTATGTCATCTTACTAGTTAGTAGAATGCAGATCTGATTGGTACATAATAAGCAGAATGAAGTACGACCGAACAATTTAGCATTATGGTACCTACTGAAGCCTCAGTGTGTCACAAAACCTGAGCGACGATAAGTTTAGGATTGGCTACACCTGTGAAGCAGCTGCTTTGTACACCAGTTTAGAGAATATGAACTTTTCAGCCAAAATATGAAACAAATCTCTTAAAAAAACTGGTTCTTGGTTTCAAACATTGATGACTATATTACTAAAACGTTTTCAAACATCTACATTGCTAAATCTAGAAAAAGGTTGCCTGGATGAGATCGCTCTTAGAGATAAGGCCGCCCATTGTACCACCGTGAATTAGTTTTTAAGATAATATAAGTATGCTGTTATTTTATTTAAGTTGAATGCAATAAGTTTTTTTTTTTTTTTTTCTAAAAAAATTTAAATTAGTGGTCGTAACCGTGTGCTTATCAAAATGAGCCTAAACACGCCTAGTCTACTATTATCCCTCGAGGAGTTCTGTTGTCCACCTTCCGTCTCCATCATCAGATCAGCTCGCTGTTACCATCATATTGTATTGTCATCGAAACTTGACAGGTATGCCAAATTTCAGTTCAATCAGTTGAGGATAACTTCTTTAAAATTCCGTTACAAGGTTCCACCAGGATTCCACGCAGCCAAACATACATACATTGCAAGTTAAATAAAAGCTTGTAAAAAATAAGTTTTATGTGAAAAATATATATTTCAATACAAGCTTTCATAAAATTAGTGAAGGTAAACGTGTGCTGATCAAAATGAGTCTAAACACGGCCAGTCTATTGTCCACCTTACATCTCCATTATCAGATCAGCTCGCTGTCACCATCATATTGTATTGTCATCAGAACTTGACAGGTATGCCAAATTACAAATCAATCGGTTGAGGAAAACTGCTTTAAAATTCATTTGCAAGGTTCCACCCGGACAAACATATTCCACCCGGCCATACATTGCACGCTGTAATAAAGAGTCTATATATCTATCTATAACTTATCTACTATAATTTTGATAAGTTCTTTCTATTATATGTATACACAACACATTTTATGGAAATCTAACTAAGTTGTTTTTTAAATTATAAGGAAACTAGTGAGCCACACATATCTAGAGTCACGCGTAACTAGAGCCACATATAACTAGAGCCACACATAACTAGAGCCACAAATAACTAGAGCCACACATAACTAGAGCCACACTTAACTAGAACTAGAGCCACACATAACTAGAGACACACATAATTAATTAATTAATTAATTAATAACTAGAGACACACATAACTAGAGACACACATAACTAGATCCACACATAATTAGAGACACACATAACTAGAGACACACATAATTAATTAATTAATTAATTAATAACTAGAGACACACATAACTAGAGACACACATAACTAGATCCACACATAATTAGAGACACACATAACAAAAAGAACTTTGACTCTCATTAATTTAAAAACTACAAGTTATACAATTTTAATTTTTGTATTTAATTTTTGTATATTAATTTATATAAGTATATTAAAATAAGTATATTAAATTTTTGTTTTGTATAATCGAATATAACTTATACAAAAAAAAGAAGATTAACCAGAAATAACCCGTATTTCAGCCGAAAAGTCAGACGAGGTGTTCGTAACCTTATAAATAAGATCATCTGATACTCAATGTATATTAAAAGATGCCTTTATAAATCACACGGCTTCGTCTAAACGAATTCAAACAGAAAGTACAAATATTCCATACATTTTATCATACCAGCGAGTACCTACATGAGTTTCATTTTCTGATTTGCATGCGTGGTTTCTGTTTCATTAAAGTATTTTTATATTATACTAGTGGAATATTAATAGAATGCTCACATAATCCTAAAAATAGCCTGTTTTTTTAAAATATTTTTTATAAAACTTCGAATGATGGATCAAGCAGATGGCCCACCTGATGTTAAGCGGTACCCTCTGCCTATCGGCCACATAGGACGCACCCTATGTGGCACTGCACTGCGCCCCCCAACCTTAGACATAAAGATGAGAAGTCTCATGTGCCTGTAATTTCACCGGCACCCATACCCTTCAAACCGGAACACAGCAATGCAAGCAATGCAGCAATGCTGATCCTAATAATCTGATTCCGCTTTTGGCACTGACCATGGTGTAATAATGTAAATACTGCGCCTGGTATGCTACTCCGAGAAACGATGGTCACGTGGTTAAACGACGTCATCCAATCAGAATTGAGGCACCCGTCTCTGAGCTACCAGTATAGTGAAAACTTCCCAACCCCCATAAATTACCTTGTCCTCTCAAATTGTGTTTTTAGGTGGAAAGTTGTGGAGTAATTTTAATTTCATCCATTTTATGCTTCGATAAAGGAAAGAATCTATGACATTCATGTGTGACGAAACGTTCGGGTTCAAGCGCCAATTGAAAATTGTCGTTTTTCATCTGTCTCTGCCATGGACTTAGCATACAAACGTCTCTGCAAATCTGGTGACCTGCTTGCTCGTTCGCCTTCTTTTTTTACCTGTTTTTGTATATTTTTAAAGTTCCGTCGCGTAATTTTGTTACTAAACCTTAGATCCAAATCCTGCACTCCAAAAACATAATATAAAAAATGGAAGTAATCGAAACTACCCCACAACTTTTCACCTATTGACGCCCTTTAGAGCACAATTTGATTGGATTACCCGTCCGAACCGATTAAACGAGGTTCTCACTTAAAAATGACGTTCAATCTCTAACTTGATTCTTTCATTTGATTAGACAATGTTTTTTTAACTATTTTATCTCTTTTTTGTCGTAACTCTGTTATTGTTGCACTAAAGTGGTAACTGGATAGTGACGTCGTCTGGTGTTAGTCACGGAGTAGCAGACCTAGTTTTGTTGGCTCATGGTCCTGACCTGAATCTGTGATGTTCAAGAGCAGCATGCTCGACGGCAGCGACTCCCCGTGCTCGTTGGAAGCCACCACGAACACGTGGTACGTGCTGTTGTACTCCATCTGCTCGATGTGCGCCGATGTGTCGGTCACGTTCACTTGCTGTTCATCATATAAGTTATAGTCCACCACATTTCGGTACACACATATTTCATCATCATCGTCAGTATTAAATAGATAGATAAATAGATAGAAAATACTTTATTGCACAACAAAATACAAAACAATTTACAAATAATAAAACTAAAACTAACTAAAAACTTTTACGCCGATTGACGTAACCGTATTTAGACCTCTTAGCACCATCTATTGTCGAGTAGATGCACTAATGTACTATAGTAGGACGCATATACACCTGAGTTGTCTATGGATTGTTCGATAATGTTCTACAATATTCTTGAAAGCTCCAGAAAAGTTTGGAATAATCTACCGAGATCATTCCACAACCATCTAGAACCTTCTATATATCTAGGCACCTGGGGGCTTAGTACGAATTTGGATAGTTTTCGAAACTATATGAAGTTTAGTTTCCTTCCATACATTGACTTGCAGCGCCCCAAGCGGAAACGAGAAGGAAACTAAGGACTCTGTCAGAAAATGTATTGAAGGAAACGAAACTTCATATAGTTTCGAATAATATAAAATTGTCGTTCTTAGCCTAGAATGTTCGATAGATCTTACTGGCTGTCTTAGTAGCATATTCAGGACGTGAAGGCTGAATGAAGTATATAAGCTGAGCTAATTTTACTAGAAGTGTAATTTTGAGTAAACCGGAGTTCAATGTGTTTATTTTATCCCGAACCCTAGCTCGTAACAATACAGTACTAAAAACACAAGCACATTTCAGAAGTACAATTTAAAATGAGCTGCCTAAATCATCATTCATCTCACTTACAAAGACCCTGCAACGTCATTACCTACTAGTACTGTATCTCCTGATTGGTAAATTGAAACACGTGTATTTGCGGCCACGTGAAAATCATTCGACGAGGTCTCCCCTATACAATGTAATGGGGAGACTTGCATAGTCACCTCGCTTGGCAGGTGGATTGGTGATTGCAGTATTGGTTAGTAGGTACTAACCAATAAAACAAGTACCTTAGCAAGTAGATACTTGCTCAGGTAGAAGCTGTAATCCCTTAGGTGGCTTTTACGAAACTTATGGTAGAGATATCAAGCGGTCTATTGGCCGACCTGATGTTGAGCGGTAACCTCTGCCTTAACCAATGCATTACCTCATAGGTCACGCCCACCTAGGACGCGCCCTATGCGGCATTGCACTCCGCCGACCACCCTGAGACAAGATGTTCTGATATATTTATTTTAAATTTAGAGATTGTATAATCAGATATTAAGCCACCGTTCTATGTCGTGCAAATAATTCCAGTCCATCCCAAGGTTGTCTGGCTGAGATCTTTTATAGCGATAAGACCACCCATTGTACTTTTGTGTATAGTTTATAGAGTTTTTTTTAAATACTCATTTTGTGTGTTGTACAATAAATTACAAGAAAATGATATTGAAACGAGAGTAAATGCTGGAAACCAAGTGAATGGGGCACTTCACGCCTTTATGATCAGTCGGAATGTGTCCAAAAAGGCACGACTGGCCGTGCATAGAGGGGTGTTAGTACCGATACTAATGTATGGTAGCGAAAGTTGGGTATGGCAGAAGAAACATGAAAGTAGAATAAATGCAGTGGAGATGAGAGCTTTGAGAAGTATTTGTGTAGAATAAATGCAGTGGAGATGAGAGCTTTGAGAAGTATGTGTGGTGTGACTTTGAGAGATAGAATAAGGAATAGTGTGATAAGAGAGCGTTGTGAAATTAAAGAAGACGTTGTGACTAGGATTGAGAAAGATATGCTTAGGTGGGTTGGGCATTTATAAAGGATGGACGATAGTAGATTGACGAAACGGGTACATCAGACGAGCATGAATAGGACAGTGGGAAGGGGAAGACCTCGGAGAACGTATTAAGCCCAGATCGGAGACATTCTGGAAAAAGGCCAGGTCAAGAGTACCCTTAACCGACGAGCATGTATGAAGAATGTGATGAGAGTGAATGAAGCAAAAGAGGTGTGTCAGGATCGTAGCAAGTGGAAATCCATGGTATCTGCCTATCCCTCCGGGAAACTGGCGTGAGTTTATGTATGTATGTATGTACAATAAAGTGTAGGGTTTTTTAACACTTTTTTTAAAACCCTATCTATCGCAGATGAAAAGTATCAAGTTCCTGTAATTTCACCAGTACCATACCCTTTAAACCGGAACACAGCAATGCGAACACTACTGCTTTTCGGCAGAAATAGGTAGCTTGTCAAATTACAGCTTTCTTGTGCTAAAATACTTTGAGCTAAGCCGCGGACAGACAGATAGACAGACGGACGGACATGGCGAAACTATAAGGGTTCCTAAAAAGGCATAATAAAGCAAATTCCATAGTCTTGACTCACATTATAGCTGGCCTGCATCTGGTTGTAGCTGAAGGGCACCGTGTTGTTGTCCAGTTTACGCCAGCGCACCCCGTACGAGGACACGGCCGCACCGTCAGTAGGAGCCGTCCACTCCAGGAACACCTTGTCTGCGGAGACCATGGCGTGGAGCTCCCGAGGTGGACCGGGTAGGATGCCGGTACCTGATCAACGATAGTCGTTAACAATTTAAAACACATCCGACGACCTGCAAAGTGGATGGCAGAAATTGAATAGAATCAAAGACGGTTGGTGCGCCATTGGAGAGACAAAAGACAAACGTCCATATTGACTGCGCTATATTGTTGAATAGTTTCCACCAGCAGCTTTGCTCGACGGTATTACTAGCCTATGTATCAATCCAGGACATAATCGATCTCTGTACCAAACTTTATAGAAATCAGTTCAGCCGTTACACCTAACACTAACCTAAACTGCCTAACATAAAAACATTCAAAGCTTCGCATCTAAGAGTTTTCCCGAAATTCACGCAAGAAGTAATATTGATAGGAAACACAGTTTCTTTTTAATGATTCATCTATATCTATAATTATATAAAACAAAGTCGTGTTAGTTATACCAATTATAACTCAAGATCGGCTGGACCGATGTTAGTCATCTCTTTTTTGGTGGATTCTTCTCCGCTCCGAATAGCAGAATAATGAATAAGGAAGGGGGAAGGGGGGGGGGGGGATTCACCCCGGGGGCTACCCGTGCGAAGCCGGGGCGAGTCGCTAGTATATGAAAAAACAAAGTCGTGTTGGTTAAACCACTCAAGAGCGGCAGAACCGATTTGGCTGAAAATTGGTGGGGAGGTAGCTTAGAACCAGGAGAAGCACATAGGGGGAGGTGGTAGGGGGGCTTTCCGGGGCTACCCGTGCGAAGCCGGGGCGAGTCGCTAGTAAAATATATACACTTTATTGGGGTATTAAGTATTAAGCAGAATATTGGTTCAGTGACCTCCACGGTTTTTCTTGCATGGTTTTGTCTTTGTTTGTTTTGCACTCTCCATGACCGTTATGCATACATCCGGCTGAATTTAGCTGAACCGGTGCAGAATATCTTTCTTATGTGGACTAATGTGGACACCTAGTTTAATAGTAGTAGAGCTTTTTTGTAAAAGAGTTCGTCCGGGGAAGTACTACCACCATACCTATTTCTGCCGCAAATTAGTAGTGTTCGCATTGTTGTGTTCCGGTTTGAAGGGTATGGTTGCCGGTGAAATTACAGGCACATGAGTGTTTTCATCTTTATGTCTCAGGATGGCGGGCGCAGTGCAATGACACATAGGGCGCGTCCTAGGTGAACGTGACCTATGTGATAATGTACTGTTCATAGGCAGAGGGTATCGCTTATCATCACGTGGGCCATGTGCTAGTTCCTTCATTCTAAGTAGTACAAAAAAAAACCTTTTTAATTATATAGTGGGATGAATCAAACAAAACAAATAGTCCAATAGCCCAGACTTCTGATCAGATCTTCAGATCTTCAGATCTTCTGGCATTTCCTTACTGCTAGATAATAAAGTATGATGAAATAAATCCCAGTAGTTGCTGAAAACCATGACTGGTATGATAACTGACCTTCCTCAAAGCACTGCACGATGTTGCCGATGTAAGGGACGCAGGTGTTGACGCCTCCGGAAAAGGAGCCTGCGCACGCACCACGACATGTCTCAGGCACGCCGCGTCGCATGCAACAGGCTTCATGGTTACGACCTGATGGGGAAGAGATGCTTAGAATCTGGGGCAAGGTCTGCTAAATGCTTACCAAAGTGATAGGATAGCTTAGGATGTAACACTTATGTAACCAAACTATTGGTGGTCACGACTTTGTCCAAGACACTGTAGAGAATAGTCTTTTTGTAACTAGCAGACTCTCGATGGTCGGAAGACGTTGTCAGTGTAGTCAAAAAACAATGGATGAGGGTATTATAGGACTGGGGAGGAGGCCTTTACAAAGCAGTGGGTGCACACGAACTGAATAGACAGATATAAGTACCTCCAGCACCACATCTCAGCAGTTTATGGAACTCCTGAGCACACAGAGGAGCTAACATCCTGAGATCGGACATCTTCGCGTCGTAGGAGCAGAGCGGCATGCACACGCCAGCCAGCTGGACCCGCTCGCAGCAAGCGGTCACGTTGTAGTTGTTGGCCGTTTCTTCTTCTTCTTCTATTACCTGGGACAGAAGAGTTTGGATTTCGAACTTCTTTAAAAACACTGTTGATTCCTTATAAGTCTCTGCCAAAAAATATGCTGTAGGTACATAAATGATCAAGGTTAAACTCATCGATGTCATTCGACCTCTGTGGTGCGGCGGGCGAACGTTCGCCTGCGACGCAGGAGGTTGCGGGTTCGATTCCCGCCTCGCAATACAGAGTGTTCTGGGTATTTTCTATACATAATAAAAATATCTATCTATGTAATATATTGTATTAAGTATATCAGTTGTCTAGTACCCATAAAACAAGCTCTGCTTAGCTTGGGGCTAGATAATGTTGTGTGAACTGTGTCCAGCACTATTTATTTATTTATTTTTATTTATTATGATAGAAATTATGGCATGTCTACAAAAAACATAAGCCTAAAAGAAGAAAACAAAATACATCTGACTTACTTGACTCTGTGTTCTGAAGATGAGCCTGGGTGATGGATCACCAACACCATGTTCGTTCACAGCCTCTACAAAGATCTCGTAGTCCGTGTTGGATTCCAGGTCTTCCAAGATGTAAGGTGCATGCACCTGTATCAAATGTATACAAAATATTATATTCAAACATGACAACGAATCCTTGTGGAAAACATTCGTTCCTAACCAAATTGAATTTGGATCCATGAATGAACTCCTGAAGTGAAGAGAATGTTAGACATATGTACAAGTGTAGTTACTTCCATAAAATTTGGTTAGATTACAAGTTAATTCTATTTACAAATGGAGGATTTCTCTGGGCAATGTTTCCGCATGGCAGAGTGCCAGCAGAAACCACTTCCAACATCCGAGGAGTACACCTGTTGCTACATCACATTCGGAATAAATAAGGCTCCAAGGATGTTTAAAGACATAATTGAGATAGTTTGAGCAATGTTCATGCTCAATTTGAGTAATATGTTAAGTGGGAGGAAATGTTTGCGTAAGGAAATGTAGTCAGCGTCGTGATGTAGGAATAATTTGCAGTTTGCATAATTCACGTTCATGCGTGAGATGGTAATTAAATCAAACCAAATAGTTTTATTTCACATAACAATGAGGTTGGTTTTGTTAGTAAAACTTTTAAGTAATTCTAGTAAATATAACATATTTTTTTTAAAAACATAAAGTATACAATACACACAATGTACCGGATAAACAATTAAATATACATAAACAAAATAATATAATAAAAAAACTAACTATGCGGTAACTATATGTTTTTTTTTTAGTTCAGTCAGTTAGTCTTTTTTAAAAGTTAATTCCTTGTTTGGCTTGGTCCCTAGGTTGCACATGCAGAAACTGTGACAGAAAACCTTGAAGCGCATTATTTTCATCTCGTCAGTACAACAGCAAAATCTATGGGACCAGATATAACGTGTAGTTCCTGTTTGTCCCCGAATGACCTTTGACCGCCAATGTCCTACTCCTACGCTCCATCTCAATGAATACACTGTCCTCATTAAGGAAATACCCAAGTCCGCTCAATTTCTATTCCATTTAAGGTAGTTTTAGGTGCATTACTTTAGGTGTACATTAATTTTAGGTGACGACCCCTGTGACGCGGCGGGCGAACGTTCGCCTGCGACGCAGGAGGTTGCGGGTTCGATTCCCGCCTCTGAACAAATATTTGTGTGATCTGCAGATATTTGTTCAGGGTGTTCTGGGTGTTTTCTATATATAATAAAAAATATCTATCTATGTAATATATTGTATTAAGTATATCAGTTGTCTAGTACCCATAACACAAGCTCTGCTTAGCTTGGGGCTAGACAATGTTGTGTGAACTGTCCAGCATTATTTATTTATTTATTTATTATACCTAAAACTTACACGCGGCCTTAAAAACCACGAACTCGTATTTTTTAACATCATAATGCGAGTCCGTGCGATGCTGCGTATGACTCACAGACTCTCAGCATTTAACATCATAATGCGAGTCCGTGCGATGCTGCGTATGACTCACAGACTCTCAGCATTTAACATCATAATGCGAGTCCGTGCGATGCTGCGTATGACTCACAGACTCTCAGCATTTAACATCATAATGCGAGTCCGTGCGATGCTGCGTATGACTCACAGACTCTCAGCATTTAACATCATAATGCGAGTCCGTGCGATGCTGCGTATGACTCACAGACTCTCAGCATTTAACATCATAATGCGAGTCCGTGCGATGCTGCGTATGACTCACAGACTCTCAGCATTTCCCTGATCGACCCCACGGTCGGGCCCAGCAGCATCGTGTCGACAGCATGGCTTAATAAAACAAATAATGCTGGACAGTTCACACAACATTATCTAGCCCCAAGCTAAACAGAGCTTGTGTTATGGGTACACAACCAAATATATGGGTTGGTTCATACTAATTACACGTCCAAACTACACTGAAGAGCATGCTGCTGAGCTCGACTATAACGCTAGTGTTGTTTATACTTAATCCAATCTGTATTCAACCAATCATACATAAATATTTATTGTTTTTATAGAACCGAAGTTCTTTATAATTTGCGGAAGTCGGTATTCATTTCCAAAGGAAAAGTCCTTGTTGCAGGCCTTGTTGTTTCAACTGTTAGGTCTTTCCCACATACAAGACGAAATTATTTCAGTGCTAACCTTCTCCAAAGCCCTGTATTCTTCTCCAGCTTGTAAGGTCTTGTAATGAAGATTGTAGAAGTGCACAGTATCGGCCAAGATCGCGGGAGGCGACCAGTGCACCACCGCATAGTCCGTGTCGATGTTCGTCAGGTAGAGTCGGGATGGAGCTCCTGGAAGGACTCCATATCCTTGGAGCAGGCAGTTGGTGTACGAGCTCATGTAGCGCAGACACCTAAGGACCACGCAACATTCATAAAAAACAGTTTTTCAAATGAACAGCTAAGTAGTATAATTACATATACAAATGTTTTTATTCAATAACAAACGATACTTAATGTTAAACTATAGTTAAAACACCTTTTAAGTAGGTATAAAGGAATACTTGTGATAGGCGTTATCGCATCTTTAAGTAAACAATTATAGGCTGATATTATTTATTTTGTGGCTTAACTTATAAATACTAAATTATTAAGAAAAAAAAAACAATTACGAAAAAAAACAATTACGAAGAAAAAATAATTTAGGTAGGACTTATTTTTATGATTAAGCTGTTCATAATGTTTGTTTGGTCCAAGTCAAACATTTAAGGCGTTAATATAGGTATAGGTAGTTTAGATGACTGCTCGTACGAATGTAAGTGCATGCATGTAAGTATGTGTATTAGATTGTGAGTAAATATTTTAGTGCTCCTGAAGTCACCAATCTTACTCAAGTTTGGGCGACAAGATACACCAAATGTACATAAAGTGTAAGTATATAGTATGTATCATAGTATTCTTAGGTAGGGATTTATTGCGCGACGTCGACGTGTGAAAAACCAGGATAACATTGTCAAAAGTTAAGCAATGATCAATACTTGCCATCCGTCACCATTGGATGGTGTCAAACAGTGACGGAACGGAACCAATGCCTTTATTTAAATAATGAGATTCATGTTTCTCGATTATTTTTGTACGAAACACAACCTATCAGTATCAGAAGTAGCAGCCTTTCGTCCCTTGAATCATGCAAATTAAAAGTTTCAGCCATACGCCCCTTGAAGCATATAAATAATAAAAAAAAAAAAAAAACATAATGAGTAGTCAATTAAATACATGTCATTATAAAGTTACACATAAATTAAACAAGTGTCCGCCCGCGTCTTCACTTGCGTTTTACCAGGATAAAAAGTAGCTTATAGCTCAATCTAGGTCTTAATCTATCTGTGTATCAAACTTCATCCAAATCGGTTCAGTCGTTTCGGTGTGATTGAGTCATAAAGATCCAAACATCGTAATTTTGGCATTTGTCGTTAGTGTGATGTGATATAGTATTTTCAGGACGTATGTCATAAAATAGCATTTTCTAATAAAACATGTAATAATTTGTGTGAAAATTATTCGTTAATCGAGAAATACCTAACCTTTAGAATACAATAGATTGTTCAATTTACTCCAAAAAAATACTTGAAATTAAGAAACTCTCAGTTTCTTAATTTCTCTTGGCAGTTTATTTAGCATCTTACACAATACACTTTTACTGACAAACGTTATACAATACGTAAAGCGGAAAATAATTACTTGAAGTGATTGAAGTCCAGATTCGTAATGTTGCCACTGCACAGCGGCAGGCACGAGTCGGGGAGCCCTCTCGACCTGCAGCACGGAGTGTGGTCCATTCCATTCGCCAAACAGCCGAACGTGGCGCTGGCCCACGGCGCGCATATCATCAAATCTGTCACCTGCAACTGACAGGTTAAAAGGGCCCTTTGGGAGTGATTGCGTTAGTCACAAATGAAGTGGGGTTTGGGTTAAAAAAACATTGTTTTGGTGAAAATACAGTAGATGAAGATTTCAAGCTTTTAATGGTAGATGGTTTTGCTACAAGGACGATGTTTGTGTGTTATGTTTAACATTGGTTATATAAGTTAGAATGTACTGTGAATGACGAAGAATATGCTATGATGATGTCAAAAAATGCTCAAATTTGATGTTATAATATTTTTAAAAAATAATTTTCTAGAATGCAACTAATACTCATGGTGCTGGGGCTCTAAGTCTGAGTTTTGCGCGTACTTACTCTCTTTATAATGTACGTGTTATATATATATACGGTTTTATATTTATATACGGTTTTTGGGTTCAACCAAAGTAATTTACTTTGGTCGAAGGTTTTTGGTATATTTTTAAGTGGTCCAAACGGTCCGCAACACGCTCTGTTCAGCGGCGCAAACCCCTTAGGCCCATCATGATTCAAGTATGCTACTCGGATATTAACAACAGATCACATCACTATCCAGTTACTGCTTTAAAGCTACAATAATGGGACCACGGAAAAAAAACTGTGATCATTGTGGACACAGACTGGCTGTGTGCTACCATCGTGCTGACCATCGTTTCCCGGAATAACATACCTGGCGATGTATGTTATAATACCAAGCTTAGGCCCTCATTACGTGATACATCGATATTTGTGAATGCTGGCAAGTTCAAGATGTTATCTAGCGACTATGGATCCACGAACACAAAATGCACACGCACGTGAACTTACTACAATCTCAAAGGTCTTCGTTGGGTCGCACAGCTTCTCAACACAACCGTAATGAGTGACACCAGCAGATGTGCAGCATGCTCTAACGTCAGGAAGCTTTGGTGCAGCTGCTACGTCTTTTGGCTTCATTTTTCCTGGTGTCAATGTGAGAGACCTAAAAACATTAAACATTGAAGACGAAGAAGACTGAGAAGATTACGAAAACTCTAAGGAAGATTTACAGATCAGATACATACATAACAGCACCTACATATTATTATAAAAGTGGTAGATAATGTAAAAAACACCACTCCCTGCCCGTGGTCTACCCACATAGTTCACCGGGCTGCACCAGTAGGCAATTTTATCTTCCCGATGTCTACCTCAAGATAACTGGGTATACCTACCAGGGGTATTTATATCATTCCGCGGTACACCTATGTAGTTATTATTTTATGGTTTTTAGAAATACCTGATAGCATAGCTAGGTAAACTGGATCCATGGATATTGTATGATGTCACTGTGATTTCGTACATCGTGAACGGCATCAAATCATTCACTACTAAGAAAGTCTTGTTGCTTTGCACTTTGTAAGTGATTGACGTGGACATTCTCAGAGTATCATTGTTGGATGTTGTCGAGCTCTCTGAAGGGTCTATGAGATGTGCGTCGAAGGATCTCAGTGTAGTGATGTTGACTATGTATTCTACTACGGAGTCCGTGTTTTCGATCGGTCGGCTCCATGACACGTTTAGTTGCTTTTCGTTGAGGGGCTCAACTTCTACGTCTTCTGGTGGACTTGGAAGAAGTTCTGAAATGGTTATGTATTTGTAAGTAAAGTTCTTTCATAATAGAAAAACGCGTTACTTCACTTACGTTGCTTATAAGCAAGCAAGGGCAACATGCCCATGGCCATATTCTGTTATGAACCTACCAATGCCTTCCACAATACATGCTAAAGTTTTCTCCATATAAGATGCACAGGAGTAGTGCGTCTTGATGTTGTCTGTGACTGGCGTAAACTCTCCCCTGCAGACGTCCTGACATATTTCTGGAACTCGCTCTTGTGCGCAGCAGGGTACGTGGTTACGACCGTCTGCCATACATCTGGACAAAAAGGAGACTCATATAATCCATGTCACCAAAGAATGGCTAAGCAATGCGCGTACAACAGCCAATTACTTTTTTTGAGACTGCTGCTGGCCGCAAAGGTAGTTGTTGGCTAGAGCAATCTAACACAGCGTGATATGTATTCTGGAGGCTAAACTTACCTGACAATAGCAGGGAAGTCAGACTGACACGCCTCTGGGTCCTGCCCGGTCCCGTCTAGTATGGTCTGTATACTGCAGAAACCAAGGCAGGCCTTGCTTACATTGGCTGTTACACAGCAGTCTGTGTAGTTGTGTGCTAACGCCGTCGTGGACAGCGTGGGCACGTTAGCTGAATAGGTGTCTGTTGTGTTTACGTTTTCTGGAGGAGTGAGGCCTCGAGATATCACTGGAAGGAAAGCAAAATACTGCTATAAGACATTGACACAGGCACTGAACACATGAGTGATCATTGATCGTCTCTAACCTCTTAAATCAGGAAACCTGAGGTAATCAGGGAGGCCTTGCAAAGTTTCACTTAGAATCAGAGTCAGTTCGGGTCTCAGGAGTTGGTTTCAGTCTGATTCGTGATAATTGCTCTACAATATGCACGTGAAAGTGTTGGCACTCACCAGTTAGCCTGTGGAAGCTCCTCACTGGAGGCTCGGTGTTGAGCTCGCACATGTAGAGCCCCGCGTCAGACGCCTTCACAGACTTGATGACGAGGGCCCACACGTCCCCGCCCTTTTTGATCCCTGGGCCTTGCAGAGGCTCCTCAGCTGAAAGAAGATTATCTTTTAAACTGCAGATTGTTTTTTTTTTTTTTTTTTTATCAGACAAGCATCTTCCCTGCACGCATTCAAGCTAAACCTCAAAAATCATTATATGTCGGACCTGTCCACGTTTTAAGTTTATTGGTAGAAATAGTAGGGCACATAATGTAGTATTTAACTTCATCGCTATGTAGTAGTGTATTTTACTATAGTATATTATGTATTCGAATTATGTAAACGTTTTCTTATTCATCTATCATTATTATTGTTGTTATTATTTATTTATTTTACTCTGTGCACCGTCGTCGTTCGTTATTACTTAACTCATTACTGTCCATCCAAAGGTTGCCTGGAAGAAATCGGATGGACAGTAATGAGCGAAGCAATAATAAACATCATGATATTTGTGGGATGAGTAAGTAGTTCTACGAACAGTAGAAGCACGCGAGCACAAACTTGTATAAAACTATGTAACTAATGTCGATACCTAATGATCAACCAAAGAACCCAAGGAGGCATTTTTTTTAATGCAGAACTTTATTTTCGAATTCGAGCCTGTAACTCCTAACATCACTTTTCGACAACTCTCACGGTTTTAGACTTCGCCTATGTGGCTCTGAAAAATATAAAACATTTTTTGCTCATATACAAAATCCTTGTTTCGAATTGACTACCAAATGTTTCTGCCAAATATTATCAAAATCGGCCGGTAAATGGCGCCAGAGCAAACTTTTCGGGGGAAATAAATACAATCAAACATCGCCGACGACAAAAAATACATAAAATTTTATAAACCGAAGGTACATCAAGTTTCGTTAAAATTCGTTGAAAAATACGACTTGTACGCGAGTACCAACATACAGTATATAGATGTATTCAGGCAGATGAAAGCAAATTTCACCAGGTATTCCAAGGACGCTTCGCTTTTAAAACTTTGATCAGTCAATCGAAAACCGTTGCGATATAAGAACAATACATTTGATTGATAAACTAAGTTCTACACCATGGCGCATCCTGCAATATGCTGCTGCAGAGCCCCCTCTCCCGCCTGTAGTTATCAGCCCTCCTCCTCAGGGCTGTCCTCTCAAGTATAGCCTTTCAACGAAACGCGTTTCTAATAAACTCACAGTCATCATGAAGGATGTGGACTCGATTGTCCCTGGTGACCCTGACGCCCCCTGCAGTCAGCAGCTGCAGATCTCTGGCCCGCTTCCACAGCACAGGTTTCCTCCTTGCTCCCAGCACCACACATGTTAGCAGTGCGTCTTCTCCACTCCTGACCGCAACACCCCCCACTGGAGTTCGCATCCAGGTGTCTCCAGTATCTTCATCTTCTTGGGAACTGCCTGTGGATGAGCTGCCTATTTCAACTGATCCACTTTTGAATTCTGTTGACAATTAAAAACAACATATTATAGAACGTAAACCCCTCTTGAACTCACTCACACATCCCTAAGGAATGGAATTAGGTTAATAGAACTTGATGGATTGCTTTGCGTGACTTCTTAAAATTAATGTTTAGGGTGGAAATCGATAAAAGAATTAGTCAACAACATTAGAAGGTACCTGTAAAAAGTCGTACGTGGTGACCGTCATATGGGCGCCATGATATAGCTTGGACTAGATATAAATAATATATTATTAGTTAGGTCACAGATAAAAAAATACTGTTAGGTGAACATTTCAGTCACCGCTACGGCCATTACATGACAGGCGCCGTTTCTTGGGTAAGGTATTTACGATGTCAACATCATGGGTCAACATCCAATCGAAGCCATTACCTACAAAGTTTTAATTAATCTATCCGTCCACAAATAATTAGTCTCTGAATTTTAATTAGTCTCTGAATTTTGATTTAATGCACATTTCCTAGGCATAACAAAAGTTAAGCTTAGTTCAACCGTAGGAATGGTAACAATAAGCACTTTGGAAAGTATTAAACAACTCATGGCTGTCGCTTTGAGGGATTTCAGAGTACTACTGGCCGGCGGTAATATTGTATAATAGACGGAAGTTCGATTTCGATGTCCAGTTTGCTATTCACTGCGATGCGTGTTTTAAATATTTCTGCTCTTGAAAAAAAGCTAAACACACACAGCGCAATAAACTCAAATCTGGTAATCGACATCAATTAGACATTATGACAGAGGCCCGGCTTACCTCTGATAAGAAGGTCATCTATACCGGGGGCAACTAAAACGCAACTGAAAATTAGGAAAGAGATTTGGGATATGGTCACAGTGACGGAAATTAAAAATTCCTGACAAGTCGTAATTAAAATTTTCGCGATTTAATTAGAAGCAAAATATCCAACAGCGCGAAACGATTGATATTGTTATGTGTATACTAATTGATATTTTTGATGATTGACTATCAGCTTGAGACTGACAGCTGGTATTTAGGCGTACTTTTCATATAAAGTCCGTGACCACCCCAAGCCATTCATCAAGAATTGAAATGAACTGACCATTACCCACAGTTGCAATGTCGGTTAGTTGATGCCATATGCCTCCAATGTTTTAATTCATGTTAGTGTCCGTGCCGAGTCCGTCCCTCTTGATAGACCTTTGTTTGACCACGATCTCACCTGTTGGTAAGTGACGATGTGACCGAAGATGGAGCACAAAGGTCTAGATGGCACCTATTCACTCTAGACTTGAAGAGACCCAGATTATAGTTTTCAGAAAAGACAGACGACGGTAGTGTTTTCCACACTCCAGTTCGCTTTATAAAGGTAGAACCGAAACGTTTTGTGCGAATAGAAGGTATACCAATGAGGTAAGGAAGGTCTTCTAAGTACCTATTATCAGATTTACGACGAGCAGCGGGTTGGTTCCCACTTGTTCGTTCGTCCGTTGTGCCGCTGCTTCTATGTTGTTCATAATGCATTACGTCCGTGGCTTTTTTGAGCCCTGAAAATGAGGCTTGTAACCGATGGTGGAATTAGAGGATTTCGTAATCAAATCAAAGTAAAAGTCAAAAGTATTTATCCATTTAAATCAGTAGGATCTCTTTTTTGAACTGCGTAAAGTACGGAACATACAATGGGCCCACTTGATGTAAAGCGGTCAAACAATGCATCCTGAGACATAAAGATGAAAAGTCGACCTCTGCGGCGCGGCTCTTTGACGACCTCTGTGGCGGATTCGGTTCCCACCTCAGAACAAATATTCGTGCAATCTGCAGATATTTGTTCAGGGTGCATGTTCTGGGTATTTCCTATGTATAATACAAAATATTTATCTATTTAATGTATTTTATAAGTATATCAGTTATATAGTACCCATAACACAAACTTTGCTTAGCTTGGGGCTAGATAATGTTATGTGAACTGTCATAATAACAGCATCATTTATGATTTATTTATTTAAAGTCACATGTGCCTGTAATTTCGCCGCCACCCGTACCCTTAAAACTGGAATACAGCAATGCGTGCACTACTGCTTTGCGACAGAAATAGATATGGTTATAGTACTTCCCCGGACGAACACTTTTGCAAAACGGCTCAACTACTAATAAACAGTCTTATAACACACAACTATACTTAGGTGGGAAGCGCATGGAGCACCAACTACTAGGTGGGAAGCGCCTAGAGCAACAAATACTAGTTGGGAAGCGCCTGGAGCACCAACTGCTAGTTGGGAAGCGCCTGGAGCACCAACTACTAGTTGGGAAGCGCCTGGAGCACCAACTACTAGGTGGGAAGCGCATGGAGCACCAACTACTAGGTGGGAAGCGCCTAGAGCAACAAATACTAGTTGGGAAACGCCTGGAGCACCAACTACTAGTTGGGAAGCGCCTGGAGCACCAACTACTAGTTGGGAAGCGCATGGAGCACCAACTACTAGTTGGGAAGCGCATGGAGCACCAACTACTAGTTATGAAGCGCCTAGAGCACCAACTACTAGTTGGGAAGCGCCTGGAGCACCAACTACTAGGTGGGAAGCGCCTGGAGCACCAACTACTAGGTGGAAAGCGCCTGGAGCACCAACTACTAGGTGGGAAGCGCCTGGAGCACCAACTACTAGGTGGAAAGCGCCTGGAGTGCCAACTACTAGGTGGGAAGCGCATAGAGCACCAACTACTAGGTGGGAAGCGCCTGGAGCACCAACTACTAGGTAGAAAGCGCCTGGAGCACCAACTACTATGTGGGAAGTGCATGGAGCACCAACTACTAGGTGGGAAGCGCCTGGAGCACCAACTACTAGGTGGGAAGCGCCTGGAGCACCAACTACTAGGTGGGAAGCGCATGGAGCACCAACTAAAAACCTTAGGTAGGCAGTTAAAAGTAAGATGCAAAGAGAATCAGCAAAAGTTCAGAAGACAGCACTCCCTATGCTTGATATACTTATAAATATATAACATAACGCAAATTTAAAACATATGGCAATAGGCATGATTACGAATCCTTTTTAATCCTGAGGGAACGAGCTAGGGTGTTGGAAAGTGAGTTTTATAATCAGTACATGGAGAACATTGAAAGTAACATAAGGAAACATCCTAGAGCTTTCTGGTCTTACGTTAAGAGTAAGAAACAATCCAACGCGTACCCATCAGTGTTTCAGTATGGTACACGCTCCTCAGACAAGGGAGGTGAGATTGCTAACATGTTTGGTGAATATTTTCATTCAACATTTCTGAATAACTCACCCACTTCATGTACACAACCTATAATTACAAATCCTGAAGTTTGTACATCATCCTCTGACATAGGTATGATCGAAGTTCTGGAGGAGGATGTTTTTAAATTGTTTAAAACACTGGATCTGAATAAGTCGGCAGGACCGGATAATATACCCGCCATCTTCATTGTGAATTGTGCCAGAAGCCTAACTTTACCGCTGTCTCTTCTTTATAATCGTTCTCTTACGGAGGGAATAGTACCGGATATTTGGAAAAGTGCTTTTGTAACTCCGGTCCATAAAAAAGGACCCAAAAATAAAATAGAAAATTATAGACCTATTTCTAAACTGTGCTTGTTTGCCAAAGTTTTAGAAAAAATCGTACATAGACAACTTTACCCGGCTATTAAACAAGATCTCAACTTAAGTCAGCACGGCTTCATGAGAGGTAAATCCACTACTTCTAATCTTTTGCTTTGTAGTGACTTCCTAACCGAGCATATGTCTGAACCGTCTCAGGTAGACGTAATCTACACTGACTACACTAAATGTTTTGATAGAATTGACCACATAATGCTACTAAAAAAACTTCAACTCATAGGGATTAGGGGCAATTTATATCGTTGGTTTTCCTCTTATGTACGCAATAGATGTCAGACGGTAGTACTGAGTGGCTATTCCTCCTCTTTCATGAGTGTCCCATCTGGTGTACCTCAGGGTTCTTTACTGGGACCTCTACTCTTCGCTATATTTGTTAATGATGTCCATTTATGTTTCCAACACTCCAAAATTTTATTATACGCAGACGATATGAAAATTTTCAGCCCAATACGTAGTTCCGAAGATGCGGTCTGTTTACAGAGTGACTTGTACAGGTTCCAATCATATTGTCTGAGAAACAAGCTAGACTTAAATGTATCAAAGTGCTACGTCTGTTCCTATACCCGCAAACCATTTCCACTGAAATTTAGCTATGTTATTCGTGACATGTACATAACCAGGGTTGATTTTATTCGGGATTTAGGTGTAACGTTTGATGATAAACTTCTTTTTGACCAGCACATTGATAACATTGTTAAAAAGGCATCTCGAGCACTGGGCTTTGTCCTCAGAATGTCGTCCGAGTTCTCCAGCATTAAGACCTTCAAAATTCTTTATTGTGCATATGTTCGAAGCCACCTGGAATATGCATCACAGGTGTGGAACCCTTGTTACGACGTTTACGTATCGAGGATCGAGCGTATTCAAAAACGTTTCCTGCGGCATATTCAATTTAGGGCTAAGATTTTCTTATCCAATTATACTGATAGATGCCGTAAGTTCCATTTTCTTCCTCTAAATTTACGTAGGGAGACTGCTGATTTATGCTTTTTATTGAACATAGCTAATGGCTCTGTGGACTGTCCGGAGCTGTTGGAACAGATTGGTATGCGTACAAATACTGCTTCCTTACGTAGGCCGCAACTCCTATACGTGCCTGTGGCTAGGACCAATTATAGAAAAAATGCGTTTGTCAACAGAGCAAGCAGATGTTTTAATATAATGGTAGATAAATGTGATGTACTAGACTTTTATAATACTACTGCTAAGCGTATGAAACGCTTGGCGAGTGACTTATATTTTTTAAAGCAATAGTTTTAATGGGTACTTATTAATGTACCTACTTATTTGTTTTGTGGAATCCGTCTACATTTAGGGACTGTTTTGTATAATTTTAACTGCTATACGTGGAAACTTGTAATTAGCCTTTAAGTACTTACCCATTGTTTCATTATATTTGTGTTTAGCTGTAAGTTTTCCCAAAATTGTAAAAATAAAAATAAAATAAAATAAAATAACAACCTTCGATCAAGAACGTGATCGAAGTGTAGGTAGTACACCATCAGTGGCCACGGTATAAAATAATCAAAGGAACAAAAAACTCTGCTCCGCTCTGTAGCAACATCCTTTGTGTCACGTCCACGACGGTGTGCCCGGATAAAGAAATCAACACAAATTGAGCATTCGCCGCCGCCTACTCAATCTTACTAAACAATCTGGACCATAAATGCGCTCTTTAAGTGCAATTTACCTCTCTATTGCACGTGGATTCAACACAGTAGAATTATTACTTGTGTATTATACTAAATCTACTATTCTCTATTCAACCGCAATAATTAAACACATATTTGAGATTATGTAACTATTAATATAATAATCTTATTTTCTGTAACTGATCCTTTAATGGTCACCAGAACATAGCATTACTTAATACTTAGACTCGATTGTTCTATCCTTATTCTTTGTTGCTATCATTCCTTGGTATACTATTTGTTTTGGCTTCATAAGGAATGTGTTATTTATTTATTTATTGAATATGATATTACAACATTATGTTTCTTACATTTAGTGTTTAAAAACCTATATTAGGTTGATCGTCGGTAACACAAGGTTCTCGATGATAGGTACATTTATAACATTACATCCGAGTAATAAGTAGTAGTTAATTAGATAACAACTAATGACGCACGTTCACTCGAACACAAACACATGCGAGTCACGGTAATAACATCTTGAGTGTGTGCTCGCGCGATCGCTCGAAACATAGGTGCTCCATTTTATGCCAAGCATATACTTTTTTAAGGTGTTTTTAATATTATTTTTGAGTAATTTTGTTTTTAATATCTGTTGGTATTTTATTAATAAGATGTGGTTTGAATATCTAAATTGAAGAATTGTTCGATTTGCGAAATTAGTTCTTTTTAACCCCCGACGCAAATCGACGGGGTGTTATAAGTTTAACGTATCTGCGTGCGTGTCTGTGTGTGTCTGTGTGTGTGTCTGTTTGTGGCATCGAAGCTCCCGAACGGATAAATAGTTTTTTTTTGTTTTTGTTTAAATGTTGAATTAGTCGGGAGTGTTCTTAGCTATGTTTGATCAAAATCGGTTCAGCCGTTTCATTGCGTTGAGGTTTTTATTAATTTTAATGGATCCCCTGTGTATTTATTTTTCATTTTAATGGGAACGATCAGTTTAAGTAGCCTGTATTGTATGTTAAAAAAATCTGGTCAAGGTATGACTACTAAGTTACTACTTTCAACTTGTCATTATTACTGGACGAAAGCGTTAGCCGAGTCAGTCGCAGAAGCAATGGTGTCTATGAGCTTACCACTTGTCTTTTTCACATTGTAGATACTTTCAAAATGGCTCTAGATTCTGAACACAGAAGAAATACAACATTCAAGATTCTGAATAATCTGCGATCTCGCAGTGAATAATAGCACAGATAAATTAATACTATACTAATAATACCATAGACGTAGAATTTTTTCGCTACGCAGATCTATGAATAATACATACCTCCATGAATAATACTGAATCTTTTGATTGTAAACAAAGTAAGTTCTGTCAAACTACCTATAAGTTTCTTACTCTGTCAGACCTCTTTGCACGTTATCATAAGGTTCGATGTGATCTCCGGTACGGAGGCCTGCACTTCTTAAGGACATCCTTCTAATACGTTCTTTAATACGTTCTGCATCGAGCACGGGATTAACGTATTATAAAAATAAAGTTTTAAATAAGACGATATTATTTGTTAGGAATTTTATCATACAGCTCGTTCACCGTAAGATGGCACATGTAAATACCTACTTCATGGCAGTGCCAACTTACGATGAACGGTCTGTAGTTTAAAACTACATTATTTATGAAAATATTATTTTTTAGGAACTTTATCATAGAGGAAAGTAATATAATTTTATTGTAAAACTTAGAATGGAAAAGTTGGTATTTATAAACAGTTTTGTTTCCTAAATAAAACAGCAACTGTATTGAAAAAAGTATTTATACTGCATGTTGTAACATGAAAGTTGAGATAAGGTCGTCGAGAATACCTATATAAGAAGCTCTCGTATCCAGAGGTCAAACATACCCCATGAGACCCTCTTTGAACGAGGAAGTGGCTTTCATATTAAACTTTGAAGGTTCGGAAAGTGTGTTGGTAAAATTATACCAATGCTATTAATATTATGAATATCATTTTTAAGTTTAATGGAGGAGGCGAACAACAGCAGCAACGAACAGGTAATGTACTAGATGGCGCTGTCAGCCATGTTAACATCAGCTCCGTATAAATTATTTATTTAAAAATTGAAAAGTGAAGTTGCGGCCAATTAAATGTGTTAAGCGTATTAAGTATTTGACAAATCACGTTATGCGACGCTTGTGAATAAAAACAGGTTATTGGGTGAAAATTAACTAAAACCGAAAGTGAGCTACATCTTATTAAATATAGTAATTTTTGAAAAGATAATTATACAGAAACCTTATACATGAGCAATTAAGAAAAACTACATTTGAAACCATAGGAAATAAACAACAATAGTGAGTAAACTTTTGAATTTGCTCCAAATCCAATCCGTTACTACAACAGACAAAGATCCTTTGTTCGCTTTTGTCAAGATTGACCTTTGGACTCGCAGACATACGCCAATTGCAACACACTGCGGTAATACGTCAGGATCAAGAGGCGTTTTGCTTTTTCGTCGCTTACGTCATAAGCTTGCTTGTGTGGAGTTTCTAGTGCCCGCTGTACGACACGTCAGTGGCTGGTTCGAATCTGAAGGAACGAATTGTTGCTTTTTGCGTTGGAAGAATTTACAAGATTTTTATCCTAGTTTTGAACCGTAAATTGGTTGTGTGTACCTACTATCAGACGGCACTATAAGCATCTCTATTATTTCAATTACTAGGTGCTAGAGGGCGCTAAACACAATGGCCGAAAACATTACTAGACGCAAAAAGGATAGGAATTTAAATCTTTCAAATATTGAATTATTTGACCTGAACTGCGATTTGACTTCCGAAGCTCTAAATTCTAGCTCGAGAAGTTTGCCTTCATCACATGCGGTACCTGAAGAAGTGATGGAGTTAAAGACTCGGATGTTAAGCCTAAGGAATGAATTAGATATAGCTCATAAAGAAATAGAGTTGTTAAATATTACAAATGAAGAACTTAAGTCCGAGTTACAGAGAGGGGAAATTAAAATAAAATATTTTAAATCTTTGTGTACCAACATCAAGGACAAACATTTAATTGGGCAAAGCTCAAACTCAATTCCGATGAGGAAAAAACATTGCTATACTCCTACATATAGAAAGATAGCCTTAGATTTTCATCGACAGCAACCTAATGCTTCCTCGTTAGTATTTATGAACATACCCACACCCCGTCCGATGGTCAACCTAAAGCTTTGATGAATAGTACTCCTAACTCAATAGAAATAATGGACAACACAGTGATATCACCACTTAATATTTATAGCGAAAACAAAATTTTGTCAGGACATAATGCAGACCAGCTGGCCATGAAAGATAAATTAGATAGCTGTTCAGATTTATCTCAGAGAGAAGATGTGGTGGAAAATGCCAGTTACGTTCTGGCCGGATTCCTTGATGGAGTTCTAAATCAACAGCCGGAAAACTTGTCTCTTGTCAATGGGATATCAGAAATCGTCTCGAAGGTGGAAAATCCCATATGTAAAAGCAGAGTCGCCTGCCGTAAATATGTCAGCAAACCCGCTAGCCGGCGCGTTATGTTATTTGCAGATGAAAACGGCCGGGATATTGGCATAATACTTCAGAAACTACTAGGCGATGAATTTAAAGTGTTTTCATTTATTAGATCGAATGCGTCCACGAAACATGTATTGGAATTGTGTATTAAGAGCTGTGAGGACTATACCAAACAAGATTTTATTATTATACTGACTAGTTCTAACGACACAAATCCACTAGAGTTGCAGTCTTCACTTTACTGTACCATGAGCAAACTTACGAAGACAAACGTGCTGCTAGGTACGATTTATAGAAATAGTTATTTAAATGTACAAAGCGTTAATAAAGTTTTGCGTATGGTGAGCTCTCTTTTCAACAACTCTAAAATGCTTGATTTAGACCTACACACATATAATGGAAGAAACATGTATTTTCATGATAAATTATTTGTAAGTAGATTCATGCTAAAAGACATCTTGCAGATGTGTTATAGGAATCAGCGCCTAGTTTATTATGAACAAAAGTCGCAACATGTACATAATAAAATCATTTCTAAGACTGTCCACGCAAACCACGCAAACCATGGTTCAATGTGGTGACTTGCCCGGTTTCGCTATGGAAATGACCTGCGTAAGCACACAGACTGAAAATATTCAAATGAACAAAGACGACTTTTTTCGTGACCAATGAGGGCACATACGAGGATTGCCTTGTAAAAAATGTAGGTTCTAGATGTTGTCTAAATTTATTTTACCAGAACTTATGTGGAATATCAAATAAAAAAGATGATTTAAAAATTTACTTAAATGACTTGGATGTTGATATTAACTATATATGTATTTGTGAACATTTTCTTAACAAGCAAAGTATTTCTGTTTTTAATTTGGATAACTATGCTTTGACCGCTTATAACACCAGGGTTAAAAAAATAAGGGGGGGGGCTCTTTAATCCTGTCACAATTAAATTGTAACATCGAAGAATTAAAAATATGTAAAAAGTTGTACAAATTAGATAGTTATGAGATATGTGGGGTTAGGGATACTAGATTCAACCTGAATATTTGTTGCCTTTATAGAATTCCAGATGACAAATTTTTTTATGTTTTTATTACTAAGCTAGAAACCTTATTGGAGCACTTTTTCAACAAGAGCTGTATTATACTTGGAGATTTTAATGTCAATGTTCTGAAACAAAGTAGATACCAAGGTGCGTTTTTATCCCTTCTAAAATGCTATAATTTTAAAATTCTAGTAAATTCTATAACCTTCTCGCGAAACAACCATGAGTCATGCATTGATAACATCTTAACTAAGTTGCCGGAAGGAAACATAGGTTACTCAAAAGTTGACCACAACGGTCTTGGGGATGGACATGCGGGTATTCTTTGCAATTTAATTCTAAAAGAAGTAAGCTCTAGGAAGGAATCTCAATTTTACACGGCGAAACATAGAATGTTCACTAAGAGGAACAGTTTGTCTTTTAGACAAAGTCTACAAGAGAGCAATTTAGTGGAATGTTATGTTAATGGTTTTATAAACCAATTTCAAAAAATATTTAATGCCTCTTTTAAAAAGAAAAATATTAAGGTTAAGACCAGTATTCGCAATACAATTGGCTGGATCTCAAAGGGAATCAGGGTTTCTAGCAAAATGAAAAGATTCTTGAATACAATGAGCAAGAAGTCTAATCATTAATCAATAGTTGCATATCGTAACACATACATAAAACTGTACAAGAAAGTTATAGCGCAATTGAAGAAAAAGGCAGTTAAAAAAGAGGTAGATAAAGCTAAAAACAAGTCTAAACAAATTTGGAATTTAGTTAATAGACATAGGAATAAGGGTAATATTAGAACTAATAAAAATTATTTACTGAAACTGAATGATAAAATTATTGATGACACTCAAGAAATAACTGACATTTTTTGCGAAACATTTTGATTTTGGTAGTAAAGACATTGATTCTAATGAAAAAAAAGCCTCGGCATTGAAATTTTTGACAGAACACTCTAATAGAGTTGTTACTGACATGGAAATGAGACATACTGACAGAAATGAGATTAAATTCATTATAAAGAGGATGCAAATAAAAAAATCTTATGGGTATGATGAAATACCGATCACAGTAATAAAAGAAAATATTGACCTCCTTGCTGAACCACTATCAGAATTTCTTAATAATTGTATCACTGAAGGTATCTTTCCTGATCAATAAAAAATGGCAAGAGTTATTCCTATCTACAAAAAAGGTAAAAAGAATGATCCGAAGAATTATAGACCAATATCGTTGCTACCTATTTTATCTAAAATTTACGAAAAAGTCTTAAAAGATAGGATAGTATCACATTTAAATTTAAACAAGATTATTAACGAACGCCAATTTGGCTATCAAATGTGTCTTGGTACTGTTGATGCTGTTGATCTACTAATAAATGAAGTGTTTGGCGATCTAAATAGAAAAATTAAAGTTGCAGGTGTATTTTTGGACTTATCCTCTGCATTTGACACAATTGATCACGAGATTCTACTTGCTAAGTTAGAATTTTACGGACTAAGGGGTAACGTTTTGAGCCTTATAAAATCATATTTAAGCAATAGAAAACAATTTGTCGAAATTAAGAATATTTTAAACGGACAAGAAGTGGTGACCAAATCTAAGTTGATCAATATAACACGTGGAGTTCCACAGGGCTCAATTTTAGGACCAATTTTCTTTATTATATTTTTGAATGACATGATAGATTTTATTACAAATACTATACCAGATATTAAATTAATTGTTTGTGCTGACGATACAAACGCAATCATTCCAGCTACTTGTTTACAGGAACTCGAGTTTAAAATTAACGATGCGCTTTTGGCATTTAACGAATGGTTCCATGTTAACAATTTAAAATTAAATATTAATAAAACTAACGCTATATTATTTCGAACGACTTCCCGTAGACATGAAACTATTGACATAATAAGTAACGGTGTGAAGGTAGAATTCACTGATAGTGTTTAATTTCTAGGGGTCCATATTGATCAGTTCTTAAACTGGAAATCAGAATTAGAATCAATTGAGAATTCGATAAGTTCAGCTTGTTATGCCATTAGAAGCCTAAGAGATGAAGTGGATCTTGATCAGCTTAAAACCGTTTACTATGCTTTGGTGGAGTCAAAGCTAAGGTATAGTGTCAAATTTTGGGGGAACAGTTACGACTATAATATAAATAGAGCTTTTGTAATTCGGAAACGTGCCATCCGCACTATGGTCGGGATACCTCCGTGGGAATCATGTAAAGATCACTTTCGAAGCTTAAACATTTTAACTCTTCCCAGCCTCTACATTTTAGTGGTTCTTGTGGATGTTGTCCGGCATCCTTCTAAGTATAAAACGCCAGTACAAAGAGAACTTAGATTAAAAACAAGAAGGAAAGATTTAGAGGCCCCTCTGTGTCCTAGATTAGGAGTTGCAATGCATGGCTGTCGGTATCAGGCAGTTAAATTATATAACTCGCTACCTGTTGTAATGAAGACCATTGATAGTCCAAGTGTATTCCAAAATAGACTAAAAAAGCTTTTGTTGGAAGGGTGCTATTATTCTTTAGATGACCTTGTCCTAACTAATGTAAATATTGATAGCACCTGACATTATATTTTTATTATTTTAATTATTATTCTGACTATTTGTGAATTTATATGACATTTTGAATAGGTACAATACTTAATTATCTTTAAAATTTAATTGTATAAAGTCCTTATTGTATGTTATTTTATTATGTAATTTCAGATACAATTGTAAATTGTAATTGAATTAAATAAATGAAAAAAAAATTAAATGAAATCTTCCCGGTTTGAGCTTGATGGGGTATATCTGCATGATCTCAAACACTACTCTTTGAAGTTTTAACGGCAAAGCAGGCGCGGTCAAACGCAGTGGGTTCATCCAAGTTATTAACATTTTGGACTACAATAATTTACATTATATTTTGGGTTACCAGTTATCTTCGTGTAATTGCTCCCAGCCAAATGGCACATCGCTGCCAGTGTAGTGAAATGGCTGACCATTTCATGTGGTATTATAGGAATGCAGTGCGCCCCGTCACAACTTCATAAACGACATCATCCGTCGTGCGTTTTCCAGGCTACTCTCGAACCGAGTGGCGTGACGATGGGAAAGCACTCGACGGTACGACACTGATCCCCTGGAGGATGGGACGACCTCTAGTGTGGGGCGCTACCTGTGTCGATACTCTGGCGCCGTCCCATCTTCCGGGCACCTCAGTGCGAACTGGCACCGCAGCAACATCAGCGGAGTCCCTCAAACGGCGTAAGTACGCACTCCTCGTACATAATAATGTCAGACAGTTGGAGTGAAGACTCTAGGCCCGTGTGGATCAGGGGCACATATAAGATTTTCAAAGACCTGACGTAGCGAGTCTTCGAGTCCACGCGTGACTGGAATGGCTTTTATTTTTGTCAACGAATAAGCATTGCCATTCAGCGTGGCAATGCAGCCAGCATTCTGATTGAGATTTACTTAAAAAGGTTTTTTATTACATGCTTCTTAGGGAACGGTAGTTTTGAAGCTTATAGAGTGAGTAAATAATCAGAATAATCAAAATATTGGTAAAAAAAAGTTACACGTCGGTACTAGTATAGTATAATTTTACCTGTGACGTCGGTGAGCTCTCACTTCGCTACAGTTGGTCTTTGTGACGGCAACGAGTGACGTAACGTACAGACGTTTTTAAGGATATTAAAATAATATTATTTTATCTGTGGTATGGATAAGGTCCGTCCATACTTTTTTATTTTGGTCGAAGATTATATATGTACAATATGTTGTTTATTCACTAATCAATATCACAGATAACATAATATATACAAAGGCGAGCTTAACCATTTTCTCTTATAAAAGACATCCATCAGAATCCATCCAAATCACATCCATAAAATGGTTGCTATCTGTAAGTAAACATCGGCTGTAGTGACAAGATATAGGAAAATGGTTGCTATCTGTAAGTAAACATCGGCTGTAGTGACAAGATATAGGAAAATGGTTGCTATCTGTAAGTAAACATCGGCTGTAGTGACAAGATATAGGAAAATGGTTGCTATCTGTAAGTAAACATCGGCTGTAGTGACAAGATATAGGAAAATGGTTGCTATCTGTGAGTAAACATCGGCTGTAGTGACAAGATATAGGAAAATGGTTGCTATCTGTAAGTGAACATCGGCTGTAGTGACAAGATATAGGAAAATGGTTGCTATCTGTAAGTGAACATCGGCTGTAGTGACAAGATATAGGAAAATGGTTGCTATCTGTAAGTAAACATCGGCTGTAGTGACAAGATATAGGAAAATGGTTGCTATCTGTAAGTAAACATCGGCTGTAGTGACAAGATATAGGAAAATGGTTGCTATCTGTAAGTAAACATCGGCTGTAGTGACAAGATATAGGAAAATGGTTGCTATCTGTAAGTAAACATCGGCTGTAGTGACAAGATATAGGAAAATGGTTGCTATCTGTAAGTGAACATCGGCTGTAGTGACAAGATATAGGAAAATGGTTGCTATCTGTAAGTAAACATCGGCTGTAGTGACAAGATATAGGAAAATGGTTGCTATCTGTAAGTAAACATCGGCTGTAGTGACAAGATATAGGAAAATGGTTGCTATCTGTAAGTAAACATCGGCTGTAGTGACAAGATATAGGAAAATGGTTGCTATCTGTAAGTAAACATCGGCTGTAGTGACAAGATATAGGAAAATGGTTGCTATCTGTAAGTAAACATCGGCTGTAGTGACAAGATATAGGAAAATGGTTGCTATCTGTAAGTAAACATCGGCTGTAGTGACAAGATATAGGAAAATGGTTGCTATCTGTAAGTAAACATCGGCTGTAGTGACAAGATATAGGAAAATGGTTGCTATCTGTAAGTAAACATCGGCTGTAGTGACAAGATATAGGAAAATGGTTGCTATCTGTAAGTAAACATCGGCTGTAGTGACAAGATATAGGAAAATGGTTGCTATCTGTAAGTAAACATCGGCTGTAGTGACAAGATATAGGAAAATGGTTGCTATCTGTAAATAAACATCGGCTGTAGTGACAAGATATAGGAAAATGGTTGCTATCTGTAAGTAAACATCGGCTGTAGTGACAAGATATAGGAAAATGGTTGCTATCTGTAAGTAAACATCGGCTGTAGTGACAAGATATAGGAAAATGGTTGCTATCTGTAAGTAAACATCGGCTGTAGTGACAAGATATAGGAAAATGGTTGCTATCTGTAAGTAAACATCGGCTGTAGTGACAAGATATAGGAAAATGGTTGCTATCTGTAAGTAAACATCGGCTGTAGTGACAAGATATAGGAAAACATTCCGCTTAAGAGGCTGACAACAGCCAAATTCCGACACTATCTAAGGGCGGTTTTGCACTACGTCCGATCATAATCCAATCTGAATCCGAGAAAATACGGTCCGGAACTATTTGTATGGTTCCGTCATCAGAAATGAGATGACGGCAATCGGATCTATATAGTGCGTAAACTACCATACAAATAGACGACTACTACTCCGGACCGTATTTTCTCGGATTCGGATAGAACGTAGTGCGCAACCGCCCTAACTCAGTAAAGTTCAGGTATAAGTTATAAATTGACAGAATAGCGCTCACGCAACGAATATTGAACGAAAATAACAAAAACAGTACTTATTTAAGCAAATATTTGCTGAAGGACTACTATTAATTAACTAGGTACTAGAATTACGCTTTACATTTAATGGAGTGCAAGTCAAATATTCGATTACTACAAATTAATTTAACCACATCTCTGGCGTTATTCCATCTACTACAGTTTTAATCCGACCTCCAGAATTTCACGTACTCGTAATAATGTTGACATTGGTGTAGTCTTGAAGCTCAACGTAATTTACTAAACATTATTTAACTTGGAAGCGCATAAAGTTGGTAGATCCCGTCTCTTGGTGAAGGAGCTCGCACGCAATTTGCTTAAGTTATTCGGGATATGAGCACGGAGGCCTTATTGGAAGATTTATTAACTGTTTCCGTTGAGGGTGTACCTTGGGGTGAATGTTGGTCGGTAATCAATGGGTGGCATATTATATTGTGTATAAATAAGTGAGATAGAGTACAGTTAGTAACTAACAACACAGCTATTGGAATTTTGAAATTACTTTTGGTTACTAAACGACAAAACATTCTATCAAAAAAAAAAGTGATACGAGGTTCGTAAATAGGTTATTGTAAAAGAGTTGACGTTTTGGAAACCTGATCCGAAGGTTTACCATATGTGAACGTTTACTAACGTGGGTTTACCATACGTGAAAGTTTACCAACATGGGTTTACCATACGTGTACGTTTACCAACGTGTGTTTACCATACGTGTACGTTTACCAACGTGGATTTACCATACGTGTACGTTTATCAACGTAGATTTACCATACGTGTACGTTTACCGAAGTGGATTTACCATACGTGCACGTTTACTAACGTGTGTTTACCATACGTGTACGTTTACCAACGTGGGTTTACCATACGTGTACGTTTACCAACGTGGATTTACCATACGTGTACGTTTACCAACGTGGATTTACCATACGTGTACGTTTACCAACGTGGATTTACCATCCTCACGAGTTTGCAATAACCTTTACGTCCGTGTATCATACGACGTTTTGCAATACAGTTTTTACAAAACAGTTATACAATATCATAAGCAGCCAAATACCTACACCAAGTTTTATTTTTCTTTGTCTATATTCGACATAATTTTATTAATATTATATTAAAACACTAATTATGCGGTAATTAAATACAGTTTATAATAATTTCAATCAATTTTGTAAATTCATTGCATGGTATCTATAAATGTTTTTTTTCTTCATATTATAAAGTCTTATCTTTTTATTCTCATTTGCTTATAAAAAAACTCTTTTCATTTAAACTTTTTTCGTCTGGAATAAAGAAAATATTGTAAAGAAAAATGTTAATCTCATACATAAAAGGCAATTTCCTGACTGACTGAGTGACATCGCAAAGCATAAACCGCTGGTTGTAGAGACTTGAAATTTGAAGAGTGTATTCCTTTTAGGGTGTAAAGGTGAAGAAGGAATTTGGATAATTTGCCCTTTTAGACGTCTAAAAAGGGCTTTTAATGTATACACTTTGCGTGTGTGTATACATTAGAAGCCCAAAATTAAATTAAATGCAAAATTAATGCGCTGGTTTCGAATTACTTACTGTAACTTGTGCAACCTTTCTCATTGTATTTAAACATTTTAATGAATACCTTTGAGTTTTCATGTTTGTTGACGTAAATTGACAAAAACGAATTAATGAAGTAAGAAACCTTTGGTTCAATAAGACGTTTCTATATCAACTCTTTATTCAATTTGTCTACTAGAAAATACTTACCGAAATAGAGTTTTGGTGATATTTTGAAATCTGTTGATGTTTTGCTAGTAGTAGAGTTTTCATGTGAAAGTGGTCGTTTAGAAGAGCAGTAGTGCTCGCATTGCTGTTATCCGTTTTGAAGGGTATGGGTGCCGGTGAAATTACAGGCACATGAGACTTGTCATCTTTATATCTCAGGGTGGCGCGTGTAGTGCAATGCCGCATAGGGTGCGTCATAGGTAGGATGTTAATGTACCCTATGAGGTAATGCATTGTTAAGGCAGAGGTTGCCACTTGACATCAGGTTGGTATATGCTTGTTCAGTCATTCAGTCAATAAAAAAAAAAAGAAGTTATTTCCAATAGTTTTATAAAACTACAAAATTAAAGTTTTAAAAAACTATTTTTTTTTTTTTTTTTTTGTGATAGCTTTAACTACAATCTTGTTTAACGAGTACCTCTCAGACTACTTATAGCTTATTCTACGAACTATGTATAAGCGGGTGAATAGTAAAGTGCAATATCCACCTCATGCTGCAAGTTTATTCAACATTCTAAGGTGAGTGTTTTATTCATGCAGCTAAATATACATGTATTTAGCAAACTTTTCAGAGAAACCTGACTATTCAAAAGTATTGTATGTATAATAGTTAATAATAATAGTATATTGTTGTATAGTAAGTTTATTGTAAATGTTATAACAAGGTTCTAACTTTTAAGATTTATATGTTTACTTAAAAACATGATAACATATTTATTTGAATTCCAGACATTACCTATGTCTTATTTTGTTTTGTTGTGAAAAATGTGTTTTTCAATACCAAGCTTTTTTAAAATTAGTGATCGTAACCTTGTGCTGATGATCAAAATGAGCCTAAGCCACGGCCAGTCTACTATTATCCATCAAGGAGTTCCATTGTCCACCTTCCATCTCCATCATGAAATCAGGTTGCTGTCACTATCATATTGTATTGTCATCGGAACTTGACAGGTATGGCAAATTTCAGTTCAATCGGTTGAGGATAACTGCTTTAAAATTCAGTTACAAGATTCCATCCGGATTCCATCCAGACAAACATACATACATTGCAAGTTAAATAAAAGCTTATAAAAACATGACTATGGGCACTTGTGCCTATTATAAAAAAAATTACACATTCAAAATATTGCTCGGGCAACACCGACACCTAACGGCCCACCATACTTCGCTGTCCTGTTCTTTAAAACACTTACTGGCTAACTTCCCAAATAGTTTTAGCTTTGAGGTAATCGTACATATTTTTTTGCTGGCTCTCAGTCTACCACTTACAGTTTTACTACGGCATAGATAGATAAATACTCGTAGATGTACCTGGCCTTGACCTAGGTCTTAGAATACAGCTGGTATGTACTGTACTCAATCTTGAGAAATTAAATGCTAGAAAGCTCAATTTATTTTCAGCTATAAAGCAATTGGAGTTTTAAATAGTAAAGATATGTTTTTAAACCTGTCTCTGGTAAGAAAACTAGAAGCACTTGAAGGTGGCTTCAGGCTGGTGGGTGCACCTGTCGCTTGCAGCCACCATAACAAGTAGACAATCACTTGAAGGTGGCTTCAGGCTGGTGGGTGCGCCTGACGCTTGCAGCCACCATAACAAGTAGACAAGCACTTGAAGGTGGCTTCAGACTGGTGGGTGCGCCTGTCGCTTGCAGCCACCATAACAAGTAGACAAGCACTTGAAGGTGGCTTCAGACTGGTGGGTGCGCCTGTCGCTTGCAGCCACCATAACAAGTAGACAAGCACTTGAAGGTGGCTTCAGACTGGTGGGTGCGCCTGTCGCTTGCAGCCACCATAACAAGTAGACAAGCACTTGAAGGTGCCTTCAGGCTGGTGGGTGCGCCTGTCGCTTGCAGCCACCATAACAAGTAGACAAGCACTTGAAGGTGGCTTCAGACTGGTGGGTGTGCCCGTCGCTTGCAGCCACCATAACAAGTAGACAAGCACTTGAAGGTGGCTTCAGACTGGTGGGTGTGCCCGTCGCTTGCAGCCACCATAACAAGTAGACAAGCACTTGAAGGTGGCTTCAGACTGGTGGGTGTGCCCGTCGCTTGCAGCCACCATAACAAGTAGACAAGCACTTGAAGGTGGCTTCAGACTGGTGGGTGTGCCCGTCGCTTGCAGCCACCATAACAAGTAGACAAGCACTTGAAGGTGGCTTCAGACTGGTGGGTGTGCCCGTCGCTTGCAGCCACCATAACTGGTACACAAGTCCGATATGTACCGTAAAGTTCTGATACAGAATAAATATACTCAATGTACACTGTTTATGTACTGGTTATATACAATGAGATATTGACTTGGATAAGTGGTCGGGCTGAATAATCTTGATACCAGATAATATCACATAACCTAAGTTAACAGCTACTCCTAGAAGTGGCTCATAATTATCTAAAAATAAGTCATGCATTCATTACAAACCTTGCCCAACTCTATAACTCAGGCGGCAAAACTCGAAATTAGCGGAAATCCAAATCCAAATGACGAAAATGATGGAACTACTGACAACATCCATAAATGCACAGAATGAGAGTGCAGCAAAGATTAGTGGATATTAAAGATCAAATTCTTGATATTAAAAAAAGTATGGGAATTACTGACCATAAAATATCGAGTTTAGCTACAGAGCAAAAAGTGATGAAAGCTGAAAGCTGAAGCTGAAGCTGTGAGCTTGCCGGTGCTGTTCAAAAAACGGATGTGAAAATCGCATCCCTGGAGATAGATTTACAAAAACTTCATGTCACTTCAACTGGTTCGGTCCTGCGAGACTTGGCTCCATATGATGAGGTTTTGTCGGAATTTAATGATCAAAACTATAGGAAAAATAATATTTTGATTGTTGGAGTTAAAGAATCTGAGTCTGTAAATTTTGATGAGCGGAAAAATTACGATAAAAGTGAGGTGCTCAAAACCGTGGAACTGATTACCGAAAATTGCCCTGAACCCACTCAAATTGCTCGAATTGGTAAATATAAATCTGATAGCAGCCGTCCTATTAAGGTCAGGTTTGAGTCTGAAGAAACAGCCAAACAAATTCTCCAAAACAAAAACAAGCTAAAAAGCACTACCATAAAGATCTTTGGTGACCAGACGCCCTACCAGCAAACAAGATTTAAGAAGCTAAAAGATGAACTTAATCACCGGACACTAGGCGGAGAGAATAATCTCCAGATAAAGTACGTTAAAGGTGTACCTCGAATCGTCATTGCTCCTGCAAAAAACTACACAGCTTAAATGCTTGTTCTCGGAACGATAAAACAACTACATATCAAATCGTCAACAATTACGGTGATCTCGCATAAACGACTGAGGAAAGATAAAAACCGCTTGCCATATCTAGTTATCGCCGATCTGCGTAGTTTTAAAACTTGTCAACAGTGCTCTGGGCTTGGTCTTGTCAATCATACATTCATAATAATATTTTTTCAAATCTACCCACTAACTTTTATATGAAAGCATCTGTGATTATGAATATTTTAGTTATTTGTTTTGAATTTGTCATGTAGACCTAAGTTAAGGTTTTTCTTTGTAGGTACATGCACCTATAGCACGCTCGTATACGCGCATTAAATTTAGTTAAACTTAAGTAATTCTCATGTAAAGTGAATTTTAAATTCTTTGTGAGAATAAATTTCTTAAACCAGAATCTCCACAAACTCACTCAAATATTTTACCGTCTCTAATATAGCTTTTGCAGTCTCCAAATCAAGCTAATGGCAAGATAATTCAGGCTTTTTCTCTACCATTAAACCTTATTACAAAATGAGTCCAATTTTAAGCACTATTATCACATTCCAGTTTGATGTTTAATTTTACAGCCTCCACAAGGTGGCAATACCCATAAAGAACCCACGTCGAGTCGTTCGCGATGATAGTCGCGATAATCTTAGAGCCTCGTATATCTTGCCGTCGAGATTCCACACTTATTAACCCTTGGGTAATGTAGACGTACGGATATGTAGACAATGCCTTTCTTTAAATTGAAACGGAACGAAGCGAACCCCTAATAATCTTTGGAACATCAAAGTTATTAACACGGCCTATGAGATTGCACAAAAACAGATACAGACAAATCAATAACTATAGAAGGATAGCAGGAGGCCTTCGTCCAAAGAAGGACAAACATACGTTTTTATTTAATTTGCAATGTACGTCGTACCTATGTTTGTCTGGGTGGAATCCGGGTGGAATCTTGCAAGTGAATTTTAAAGCAGTTATCCTCAACTGATTGAGCTGAAATTTGGCATACCTGTCAAGTTCCGATGACAATATAATATGATGGTGACAGCGAGCTGATCTGATGATGGAGACGGAAGGTGGACAACGGAACTCCTCGATTGATAATAGTAGCAAACGGTTACGATCACTAATTGTATAAAAGCATGTATTGAAAAATCTATTTTTCACGAAAAACTTATTTTTAAATTTATTGAACGTAATATAGTTAAATATACAATGACATCTGTGAAGTAATAAAAAAATATCCGTCAACTTCGGCTTTGTACACCGAGTTCTCAGTCGCACTTTACAATGTTCTCCGCCATGTATAATAATACCACATTTGTAATAGACAGTGCTTGCACTTTTTTAAACTGAATTGAACCGAACAGCGGGAGACAGTTGTTTTTTCAAGGAAAGGTACCCAACTGTCCGGCTCCGATTTGATTTATTTCGATATAATAACATGTATTGATAAATTTAATGAAAAAATAATGATCACGTGTTTTGTTATACGGGCTCAAACTCATATTTTCCAAAAAAAAAACTGTCATAAAACAACCAAAGTATATCTTCTATAAAACTTCGAAGGGTGTTTTTTTAAGGAAAATATGAGTTTGAGTCGGTATAAATAAACATGTGCTAATTATTTTTTAATTTTCTCAAACAATATATTTAAATCTTTTCAATAAACAAAATAAAATAAAATAAAAACTATGAATGAACTAGCGTTCGTTCGTTTGTTTTCGTATGAGGTAGTGCTGGGCTCTGGTGTGAATGAATGAACTAGCAATTTGCTTGAACAAAAATTTCTACAGAAAATAGACGGTTTAGTCACTTGTCAGTACTTTGAAGATCACACAAAAAACAAATGATTATTAAACTACCATCGCATCGAGCAACGCAGGCCTCCGTACTGCTCGATGTACCATCGACACGACGAAGTAGAAGAAAGTTCTTTAGAGGACAATTTTTCCCAATACGTTAAGGTTGGGCAGCTACAAAAAAATACGTGGTCTGTTATTTTAGACTACTTTCTAACAATATCAAAATAAATCAAATCGGAGCCGGACAGTTGGGTACCTTTCCTTGTTAGATGTGCCTCAGCAACAGTCGAGGCTGTACTCAGGTTAACTCCATCTATGTCAGTTCTACTAGACTCCTAGCTCGATGCCGCATTTAAATTATGGAGAGCGCTCGGGTTTCATTAAATGCTTTAATAAAACTGAGTTCCTTCCGCCATTTTTATACAGGCCCCGGAAATTACACTGAATTAGACGGGCATGTTGGAACTTTAATGCTTCAGTCGTAATTATGGAGTTCGCTAGAACCTTCATTTTGGACAAACAAAACGAAAGCTAGGGTGCGTTCAGTGGGTACACTCTGAGTGTTGGTTGTCACCAGAGTGTGCGGTTGTTCCGTTCACAGGCTCGGTTAGAGCGTTCGGTTAGCGTCACGTGACCCTAACCGAACAACCACCTATGACAATTCTGACGTCTGTCAAAGTCAAATCATGTGCTTGTCGCCAAAGCTTATGGGTTGTTCCGTTCGGAGGCTCGGTTAGAGCGTTCGGTTAGCGTCACGTGACCCTAACTGAACAACCACCGTTTTGGGTGGGTGTTCGGTTGTTACGATTTTGACGTAAGATTGCTTTCAAAGTCAAGTCAATCCCACCCTTCCCCACAAAAATCCTTTTCCATCCATAGATGGAGAAATATTTTATGTAAGCCCAACGAGTAATATAGTAACTGCAAAAGTTGCAATTTCCACGAGAGTATTTTTTTTATAAAGTGAAACAGGACTTGTTATCATCTCCTGGATTACTTTGCTATTAAATGCTTTAAGACTTTGTTAATCAATCACGCCGTGACAGCTGAACCGATATTGATGTAATTTAATCCACAGATATGTTCAGATGTCCAGTAGCGGTTTATGTAGGGATGATGATAATGATGGAAACATCCCCAATTTTTTTTTTTTGGTGAAATATCATGGCTAGTTTTTGTCATATTTGTCACTAGATAGGTTCAAGGCTATCAAGGCTGGGAGGATCTTTGTTGGGGTTATCTTTAGCCTGCCTAAAAGGGTAAAACAAACGGCCAAGTGGACGTCGGACCACGCGCATTCAGGGTTCCGTACCAAATGTACTAGAAAAATCACGAAATGTTTCAAGTTTTTAGTATTTAATGGTAAAATATAAATCAACACACACAACAATCAACAATCACAGTAGCAACAGCTTCCTGAGCACAATGGCCGAGCGGGTAGATGGTCCGATTCTCAGTCACTGGACCAAAACGCATGTGCTGCCATGCCACTCAATGCGGTGTGCCAAATAATTTTAATTTAATTTTAATTTTTAATAATTTAATTTTAATTTTAATAATTTAATTTTAATTTTGATTTAATTTAATAATTATAATTTTTAATTTTAGAAATACTATGTGATAATGTCTACTAACAACTCTTTACTAACATAATATGGTGTGAAACCGAAATAAATGATATGATATACACACTTAATATGCTTGCAGCGATAATGCCGCCCATTTTACTGTATTTTTGTAGTTAATCCTATTACATTTATTTTTTGATGTACAATAGGGTGTTAATATATCGATCTAAATGTATAACAAGTTGCATATTTACAAAACAAGTTACTACGCCAAATGAAAAAAAAAACTTAGTAACAATATTTTGGAAATCAAAACTGGCTTTGACGGTTTCATGACTTTATTTTCCATTACTATAGAAAAAAAATTGTCTCACTCTACTTCATTAGATCAAAAAATGATACCACACATAAAAGAAAAAAAAAACGGAAAAAAAGAGTTAAAAATAAGGCTAATTATTTCAGTAAAAAGGAGGAAACAATGCCGGTTAAGTGATTCAACAATAACAACTTTAGGCTTTCGTTTTGTCGTTCATTCATTCATACTATCTACTACCTTCTTTTGGAAAAAAGTGGAGCTGATAATGTTGAAATAGAGCTGAATTTAGCTCTAAAAGAGCAAAATTGGCAACACTTGGTGAAGAAAGCGATTGTTTACATCAAAAATTGACAATGACATTGATATTACGTGTCAATCCAAGTCGTTGAGAGCCTCAGAGCGTGTATAAAAAACAACTACATCCTTGGAGTGTACCCATTGAACGCACCCCTATAGTCTTGTTTGAATTCATAAATAATAGTTGAAAATTAACTTCAACTCGTACTTCAATGTCACCGGTTATTTCTTGGTTACCTTGCCTTGCCTTGCCTTGGTTCCAGAGACCAGCTTGAGGTATGTTGGCCCTGAAAAGGACCTAGTAACCACTAGAGACCGTGCCAGTGTGGTGAAAGAATTCAGTGCCTCGCAGAGACTCCTTGATAGAAGAAGACTTGATTGTACAACAAAAATAAATCAACACAACTAAAATCTTCACTGCGTAATACAATGGGCGGTCTTATTAGTGAGTAAAGATCTTCCAGTCAACCTTTGGACGGAATTTACTCTGTATAGGTAATTTACATTAGTATTGAGTCTGTTATTCAGATTTGTATTAGCAACGAACAACATGAACATTATCCCTACCTATACTTCAAATTTCATTTTACTTTGGTCGAAGCTTCAACTTCGACCTTACTTTGCTCGAAGCTTCAAATGATTAAAATGCAATACTTTATATCCCACGTTGAATAACGAGTTGCAAATAATGCATCAAAATAAAAGTTGCAAAAAATGTAATCAAACAATAATGCATTATTGAATTCGAAGCAAAAAATAAAACATCGCGTAGTTTGCCCGCCCAAGTCGTCGTCTGTTTGCGTTGTGCGGCTTGGGCGGGATTAGGTACGTCCACAATTGTTAAACATGCATCGTTGGATATTTTCTGCATTGGTACACCGTAAACAGATTGGACAATGTTTTATGGACATTGTGAGACATTGTGGACATCTAGTATATAAGCAAGAATGTTCAAAAACCATTACCTTGCAGAACCGACAACCGTTGGGGAAAAATATTCTCGAGTAGAAACCACGAACCGGACGAGGCAGTGAAGAAGGTCGCAGGAAGTCGGTGCATGGAGGCAGCCCAAGACCACTCGTCGTGGCATTCTATGGTAATGGCCTTTGTGCTGTAGTGTTTCTACAGGCTGATGATGATATGTTACGTTTTAATTTACAAATCGATATAGAAATAAATTCATACAGAAGCTAGATTCTCAAACATGAAGAGAACTTTTTTGCTGATTTTCTCAAATGAAGCTTATCGACAAAAGCAAATCTTAGTCGGAAAACTTTTTACAATTATCGCTAGATGTTGAAGTTTGCGGTTTTCTAAGTCTTTTGTCAGATTGCCAACGAAGGGAATACGTCCCTGTCGCAATCAGAAAGCAACTCATATCGGCAATGCTGCGTTTAGATGATGATAGCTACTCGCCAGAGCAACTATCCTACGAGTAACTAACACTGTTAATGAATCTATATTTATATAAGCGAAGCGAAAAAATGTACTGACTCATCCTCAGATCTTCGAAACTATTGAAGACTTGAAATTCGGCATGCATGTGTCTTTCCGCTTTTAGATGCGTTCTAAGTAAGAATTTTAGGAAATTCAACCGTTACGGTGATAAAATGGATTGTTTAAAGTTGATATGAAAAAAAAATGCCGTTGTTATCCTAGTCAAATTGAATCTTACGGCAACGCGTTATAGCTGAATTTACATTGAAATACAATTTGGAAGCCGGTCATTTTGGAAAAGAAAATTGTTAGGGCGCGTACACATAGAACGTCCGTTTTACAGGTCCGTTTAAACGTATATGTTATTAGCGTATGTAGTTGTATGAGCGAGTTCACACAGAATACAGTATTCCGGATCCAGTAATCCGACAAAGTAAGCAGCAATCCGTCAGTTAAAAAGGATCCTGTAAAATTGGACGTTCTATGTGTACGCGCCTTTAGTCAAACCTAAAATAGTTTATTGTGCACATTGCAAACAAAGAGAGAGAACAATTTAAAAAAAAATATAAATTGAAGCATGGATAGGTCTTGTCGAAATCGAAATAAGTATGAAATAATGTAGGTATTAATTACTCGCAGTCAAAGTGGCGGGTGGTACGTTCAGCTAGTAATGTAATAATGGTGAAGAAATGATAATATATGAAGTGCCCGACCGTGGCGTGAGGTGGCGTGAGTCTATTTTACTTCAGTAAAATTGTGTTACATTAAACGGAGCTGTGAACCAGTTCACAGCGCTGCAACCGCTAGGGCTCCAAGGAAGGAGCCCTGTGATGCAGAGGGCTTTATCGAGGTGATAAGGAAGTAACGGAAGCCCTCAAAGCTGGATATATGAGTAACCAGTGTAGTACTCATATATCCAGTGAGCAGCACTTCCGACCGGAGGTACCCACTACGCAGATCTACGTGTCCCGTGTCTACTTAGACGTGAAGGCCGCAAAGGTGGTGGAATACATCAAGAAGAAAGCCGGAGTGGGTTTGAGGGTCATGAAGTTGGACTCTCGTCATAATGTGAGCTTTAGCTCATTTATGGTGAGGACTACGGAACATGTGAAGACTTACTTGAGCCCTGACTTCTGGCCGAAAGGGGTGAAGTTCCGGCGGTTCAAAGGCCGTCTGTCACGTAATCCCCCGGGCCGCGACGCGTCGGCGATCACACTTGTGTTAGATTAAGTTATAAATAAAGTGTTTTTATGTGTATGTTACTTTCTAAGGTATTTATGTTGATATGGTTTTGTGTTTAGGTTTAGTGCATTTCTCAGTAAGCTTGAAATAAAGATTTTGAATTTGAATTTGAATTAAAGTCATTGTCTTGTGAAATGATGTATCAATCTTATAGGTGCTGGTAATGAGTAGCTTGTAAAGTTCTTAAGCTCCCAGTTCTAACATTTTTAACTGTTATTGTAACAGTTAAAACAGTGCTATCGTTCTTCTCACTCCCGCTATGCACTCGGACGCGGAAGCGACTGAGATGGAGTAAATAGTAAAAATGTTCTGTTACTTCCTAACTCAGCCGTGTCATGAGTGCATATCGGATGTGGAATGTTAGGCATAATAATTTGTCACATTACCTACCTTGTTTGTTTATACATATTAATTTGAATGTGTATGTGCGCCTACTTTTTGGCGATTGTACCTAGTCAAACCTTTGGAGGTTTTTAAGGCGCGATAGGTTCTCAAATGTCTCTAGAATTTTTAAGTTTTTGATAAGAATTTTCATAGTTTTCTATGAAGAAAAAAAAATATGATATTCTTGAGCTTTTTATCTAGTGAAATCAATAATTCAATACAATATTTGAATTACTTCACTTGATAAAAAAAAATAACAAAGATACCTCCTTTTTAAAATTTAAATGCTATTTTTCACTCACTTCTCTCACGTTTTAATTTTTGAAACATTTGGTTACATGTTAGTTATTATTTGAGTTAGTGAATTCATCAACAAAAATAAACAAAACTTTGAACGACATTTTTATATAATTTTTTTATACATAAAAACACGGTATCTGAGCGTGCGCTCGCCTTCTTCGCCTCATACAAAAATGTTCGTTGAACCTATAGCGCCTTAAGGTACAATAACAATTAACTGTGTAAAATATATAGTGTATGAAATTAATAAAAATAACAAAATAAAAAACTAATCAATTTATTGTCTCAACTATTTGTAGGTTTTATCTCATATCTATGTTTTTTTTTACTTTCATACTGAATTTAATTGTTACTTTGTTCGCTTGTCTGTTGCCATCTTTTATATCTGTTCCTTTTATGTATTAATTTAAACTATATCTCCATCAAGCACCTATTTTCATGGCACACTTACTTTATATTTTCTTCTTATAATATTATGGCTTATTATATTATGTTTTGACTTGTAACTCCGTGACGCACCCACCTGGATCTGGCGGAAGATCAGCGTATTGTAATTCTATACGCAACATCATGCTGAGTAGGACTCTAATTTGTGACGTCACTGCGTGGATGGCACTGAGAAACACTCAATTAATTGTAGTTAAGTTAGATACACTTAGTTTTAGCTATTTGATTACCTATTATGTTTTATCTTTTTCAGTCATTCCGTGTATGCCGTTCCAAGTAAATAATTTATCTTTCTTTCTTTCAAAGGCTGATTGATTTACAAGTTATAACTGGCTATGATCTTAGATTCTTGTGGCAGAGTATCTCATTCATGTTCCAGACTTCAGAGTGAGTTTCTGGAGCCAGTAACTGAGCTAGCGTAAACATGCCTTGTGCTTTGATATTTGTGTGTTCGTCTTCGCTCGCGATAACAAATGAAAGATTCGTACAATGGTAAAACTGCTTCCTATGTTGTCTTAGTGGAAGTGGCACACGGGTAGAAAATATCTTACTCTTACTCTATGCTGAGACTTATGAGAAAGCTCGAAAATGTAATTGATTACAAGAAATATATATAAAAACAGAATTTTTGGACGTTTCTTTTAAGTTGAAAACGATACTTATAAGTGGAAATAGATAACTTACCCAAATAGAGCATGTCTTTTGTTACGATAATAATAATAATTGGTTGTTTTGATGACCTTTTTGAAGAAACCGAGCGAGGGTTTTGTCTGTGCGATTATGGACGAAGTTATCAAGACGAATAACTATCGAAAGTACATCACGAAGGATGGGACGGTTAATATCTGTAGAGCATGTCACCGTCCCGGAAAGTCCCTCAGGCATGTGCTTTCGGGTTGTTCGCATCTTGCTAACTCAGAGTATCTGCACAGACACAACTAAGTAGCCAGGATCATCCACCAGAAACTTGCTCTCAGATATGGCGTCTTCGGACCTGATGTGCCTATAAGTACGTGCCGTAGCCGGTTCTCGAGAATAGCCGTACCACGCTCTACTGGGATCGGTCTATCATCACGGACAGGACAATGTTGCCAATAAGCCTGATATCGTGCTGGTAGACCGGTGGGAACGACGGGCAATACTTGTTGATGTCACTATCCCGCATGATGCTAATCTCGTGAAGGCCGTGAAGGACAAGTTGAGCAAGTACCTTGTCTTGGCTCACGAGATTATCGCCTTGTGGGATGTGGATTCAACGATTACCATCCCGACAGTCGTTTCAGTGAATGGACTGATAGCGAAGAGCCTCGATCAATACCTTAAGAGGCTCTCGCTAAAGGGTTAGATCAAGGGTCAGATTCAGAAGGCGGACTCCTGGACTCGACACGCATAATCAGGAGGTTCCTCCATCTGCAGCCCTAGCCTCCAACCGTTTGGGCCTTGCTCCACGGTCGGTGGTTTTTCGGTGGATATCCAACCCTGAGCAGAGAGTAGGTAACAACAACTCCTCCAGTCTAAATGCTAGGCACACATTCCACCATTAGACAGTAACATGTTAGTACCAACATAGGTAACAACAACCCCTCCAGTCTAAATGCTAGGCACACATTCCACCATTAGACAGTAACATGTTAGTACCAACCCTGAGCAGAGAGTAGGTAACAACAACCCCTCCAGTCTAAATGCTAGGCACACATTCCACCATTAGACAGTAACATGTTAGTACAAACCCTGAGCAGAGAGTAGGTAACAACAACCCCTCCAGTCTAAATGCTAGGCACACATTCCACCATTAGACAGTAACATGTTAGTACCAACCCTGAGCAGAGAGTAGGTAACAACAACCCCTCCAGTCTAAATGCTAGGCACACATTCCACCATTAGACAGTAACATGTTAGTACCAACCCTGAGCAGAGAGTAGGTAACAACAACCCCTCCAGTCTAAATGCTAGGCACACATTCCACCATTAGACAGTAACATGTTAGTACCAACCCTGAGCAGAGAGTAGGTAACAACAACCCCTCCAGTCTAAATGCTATAGGCACACATTCCACCATTAGACAGTAACATGTTAGTACCAACCCTGAGCAGAGAGTAGGTAACAACAACCCCTCCAGTGTAAATGCTAGGCACACATTCCACCATTACACAGTAACATGTTAGTACCAACCCTGAGTAGAGAGTAGGTAACAACAACCCCTCCAGTCTAAATGCTAGACACAGTCCCGTGGCTTAAAAGCCACGATAAAATTATAAAAGTGAGCCTCGGTTAAGCTTAGGTCAGATAAAAAATCTCTCATTTCTTTCTGAAATAACAGATATGACATGACAATACCACATCCACATGTATGAAATAGTCGGGGCAGAGTCCGTTCAGGCCAATCATAACAACAAAGCGACCACGACCCAAAAGCTGTCTGATATTGGAGGTGCGTGGAAACACGCATACTTCATGATTGTAGACTCTTTGCATTATTCAATACATTATGAATTTCGCACGAACATTTATTTTTCCTCGATTTCCCTGAATACGCAACCCTTAAACATTAACTAGTTTGGTATTCCACCGCTCGGCATGATGCAAACAAAGCGATTCCGTTGTTTATTTATCAAAGCAAACGGCTTAAACTGGCGTGGATAGGCTGATGTGGTAAACCTTTTTTAGTGATGCCATGACAGTTGTGGGGATTTCAGTGATGTAGGTGCGAAACGGCTTTGTATTTTGCTTGTACGTAAGGTAGGAATAAAATGATGTGGTTACAAAGCTCAGAACACACCTACATTTAGGTACGCTCACTTGAATGGGCGCTTTCATACTGGACGATAACGATACGACACGATATCGTGACGATACGAGACACCTACATATACCTACCAATACATAATTAGTAAACATTTGACAGCTCACGTCAGGCCCACTCATTACCAGTCAGGGATCTCATATCGCCCCTGAATAACTCGTTCCATGTTATTGCACTCATTTACAAGGATTAGCTGACATTAAGGTGGTCGCTTTTCCATACAAACGTATTAGCACAAATATGGGCAAACAGAGTATAATTTTACACTGAAATGACTGTTGTTGGCTTTTATATTGGTCATTATTTGCGTCAACACATATTTGGTTGAAGAAAACAGTGGATTAATAGCGAAAATAACATCGAAATTTTAGTTCATTTATGTCAGTGTGTGAGTGTACACTGACAGTGTCACACACATAGCCGCAGATTAGATAACAGTAACATGTCACTTACACGCGACGTTGTCAGCTCGTGACTTACGCCGGCTAAGCGCTGTTGCCGCTTCGATCTGTCATATCATAATTAGCTCGGATAGAAAATATTAGAAAAACAAACATTTAGGATTGGACATGTGTATGCGAATCAGCCAGACAGCCGGAGGCCGCAATGCATTGCAAGGTCTCTACATATGAACTTTGTATAAATAATGGGAGAAAATTAAATTACAAACAACTAGACAGAAATTACAGACAAATATAATATTATCTTAATTACGTAAAAATTAAATTAAATACTACTAGCTGATCATAATTACCTATATATTTACGCACAAGGTTTTTTGAACTGAGACCTCACGAATACACACGGTTTAGGTAGGTTACCTTATTTATTTCGAAAAAATATCTATGTACATCCACATGTGGTTCGAAAAGTTAGACCTTCAACGTCGTTAAAATTCCTAGAAACGGGAGGTCAACAAAGAATGTTATACACTGGTTGTTATTTTATAGAGTAGGTACCTACAAGTTTCAAGATTCATAAATTTTAGACTTTTCCCAGTATTTGTATCATAAAAGCTACAAACGTAAAAAAAACAGCGTTGTAGGATTAGTGGAAGTACCCTAGAGGTTTTGTTTTTTTACATTTTTGATTTACCCTAACATCTCAGAAACTAAAATAGTTTTGAAATGTCGAAGCGAGGAACTTTCATATGACACCACATTTGATCTGATATTCTCACTTTTTTTTACCTCCTCTTGGACCCCAATATCTCAACAACCCCCCGACCGATATAGCTCATAACCTTACCAACAAATTGTACCAATACTATCACCTCCCAATCAAATTTCATGAAGATCGGATTAACGGTTCGGAAGTTATGCTCGGACAAACATACATACATACATACATACAAATGCCAATTCTTCCAAGTTGAATCAGAGAACTCGCTTCGCTCATTCAATATTAAAAAAAAAAAACATAGTATTGCCTTGTTTCAGTCGAAGTCAGTTCTGTGTAGGTAGGTGAAACTACAATCTTCAAACAAATTCGTTGAAATGATTCCTAGGGGTCTTATTCATTATAATTGCCAGTTAGGGTCTTCGGAAGATTCAGATATGCAGGCCCAGGGTGGGTATTGAACATTTTGCCTCCTGCTTAGAAGACAAGAGTTCATCTTACTATGACATTTTATGTCTGTTCGTGTATGTCACAGCCACTTTTTTCCGAAACTATAGGATCTATGCTGTTGAAACTTGGTAAGTAGGTGTATTCTGTGAACCGCATTCAGATTTTCACAAAAAAATAGAAAAAAACAAAAAAAAAATGGGGGTTCAGTTCTAAGTATTAGTACTTAGAACTGAAACTCAATTTTTTTTTTCATCAAACCCGTTGGTGTGGGGTATCTATGTATAGGTCTTCAAAAATGATATTGAGGTTTATAATATAACTTTTTTCTAAACTGAATAGTTTGCACGACAGACACTTCCAAAGTGGTAAAAAGTCCCCCCCCCCCCAACCCCGTAACTTCTAAAATAAGAGAATGATAAAACTAAAAAAAAAATGTACATTACCATGTAAACTTCCAACGAAAATTGGTTTGAACGAGATCTAGTTAGTAGTTTTTTTTTAATACGTCATAAATCGTAAACCATCCAAGAACTTTGATATTATGTTACTTGCTGCTACGGGACCCTTCATGGGCGACTCCGACTCGCACTTGGCCACTTTTTTTTTTAATTTCCATAATATTATTTGCATGCAATGCATATCAGCCGGCCTAGCCAAAAGACATTCGCTTCGAAGCGATTCCATTCCTTTCTAGGCGCTAGTCCAGATGGTACGTTCCTAAGCACTAATTTATTACTAGTAGGTAATTGTGTTTATACTGTACTAGCCATTTCACCGCAGCTTGGCAAACAAACAAACAAACAAAACAACAAAGTTTACATATTTACAGGGAATTAATTTTGTAAAACTTAAAAAAAACCCGAACGAAATAAAACGGCTGAACCGATTTTGATCCAACAAAGCTAAGAACACTCCCGACAAATACACCTATCAAACAAAAACAAAAAACGATTTCGGTTCATCCGTTCGGGAGCCACGTTGGGACATACAGACACACACACACACACACAGACACGTCAAACTTATAACACCCCTTCGTTTTTCGTCGGGGGTTAAAAAATACAAAATAATAGTGAAGATAAATAAAAAAACATAAAAAAGATAAATATTTTATACATAGTGTAATACAAATTAACAATCTTTTTTTTTAAGGAGAATTAGCCTTTTTGAAATGCAATCCTTTCCCTCATTGTCTCGCAAGTCGCAAAGGCCTCGAAATTAAAAATAATATAATTAATTTTTATTGAATGGGTTATCCTCTCTTTTAACCCCCGACGAAAAACGAAGGGGTATTATAAGTTTGACGTGTCTGTGTGTGTGTGTGTCTGTCTGTCCCATCGTAGCTCCCAAACGGATGAACCGAAATCGTTTTTTTTTTGTTTGAAAGGTTTATTTTTCGGGAGTGTTCTTAGCTTTGTTTGATCAAAATCGGTTCAGCCGTTCAGCTTTGGGGTTTTTTTTTTAATTTTTACAAAATTAATTACTAACTCAACTATAATCTGGACCTCTTCAAGGCTAGAGTGAAAAGGTGCCTTCTAGACCTTTGTGCTCCATCTTCGGCCGCATCGTCACTTACCAACAGGTGAGATCGTGCACAAACAAAGGTCTATCAATGTTAAAAAAAAAAAAAAAAAAAACTTGTTGAAAATAGGGTCAACTGCGGATTTCCTCAATGAAGAATTGTTACTTCGTCGGCTTTATTTCTCAAACTCAAGACATCACAATAATGGAAATGGAGCGCGACGAATTATTCCCATTTGTCACACTGATCTGTCCCCCCTAAGGTGACAGTTAGAACAAAAAAGTTGGATCTGTCCCCCTGTTGCGTGATTGGGTGATGGCTGGTACATTTGCGTGTAATTTTAATTTTAATTTTAGATTATTGTATGGAACCCTTCGTGCTAGAGTCCGACTAGCACTTGGCAGTTTATTTTTTATTTTTTATGATACAAATTGGCAAACTAGCATACGGCCTGATGTGAAGTGGTCACCGTCGCTTATAGACACCGGCAACACTGGGGGTAATTGTCGATGCGCTGCCTACCCTGAAGGAATTTATGACCATTTTTCATGAAATAAAACATGGTTACGTACGACATGTACGACACGGGAAAACCTCAGATGGAAGCTCATTCCATAGTTTATAGGCACAGAATAAATAATAGTACTTTATGGGGAAGAAATGATCTCGAGAAACGAGTCGTTCGAGAAACCCAGGGTTCTATGATGTGCGGATGAGCTTTGTCACGGTGCCGGGAAGAGCGATGGTAAAATCTCGATGCGAGGATGAGATCGGAAAGCTCGTCAGAACATTCCCCGTTGTAGAGGCGGTAGATCACGCAAAGAGATCCGATAGCTCTGCGTTGGCTAAGCGGTTCTAGAGTATCGGAGAGCTTGGGGTCACCGATGATGCTAATGGCTCTTCTCTGTAAGGAGTCAAAACGAAGCAGCTGGTACTTGGGTGCCCCGTGCCATAGATGGGAACAGTTTCTACGTGCGGCCTTACTTGTGCTTTGTAAAGCAATAGCCATTTATGCGGCGTAAAATAAAGTTTCTATGTGCATTATATTATGGGGGAGGCCTATGCCCAGCCGTGGACTTCAGTTGATGATCTATCAATAAAAGCTGAAAGTAAATAAATCTTTAGAAAAAAAAGCGGCCAAGTGCGAGTCGGACTCGCCCATGAAGGGTTCCGTAGCAGCAAGTAACATAACATAAAAGTTCTTGGATGGTTTACAACTTATGATATATTAAAAAAAACTACGTACTAGATCTCTTTCAAAACAATTTTCGTTGGAAGTTTACATGGTAATGTTCACCATTTTTTTTGTTTAGTTTTATCATTCTCTCTCTCGCAAACTATTCAGTTTAGAAAAAAATGATATTAGAAACCTCAATATCATTTTCGAAGACCTATCCATTGATACCCCACACAGGTTTGATGAAAAAAAAATGTGTTTCAGTTTTAAGTATGGGGAACCCCAAAAACTTATTGTTTTTTTCTATTTTTGTGTGAAAATTAGTTTCGGAAAAAAGTGGCTGTGACATACACGGACAGACAGACATACATGACGAATCCATAAGGGTTCCGTATTTTTTTTTTTCGGAACCCTGAAAAACTACTTCATAGCTAGGAATTTATACCCAATACAACATAAATACATACATAGACACACGCCTTTTTCCCCGAAAGAGTAAGCAGAGCCTCTCATGTGCCTCTTTTCACTGTGGGTTGCACCATCGTGGGAAATACACGTGACAAGTGGTGAGCTCATCGCCGCCATTGCTTCCCACGACTGACTCTGCTAATGCTTTCTTCCAGTATAATACATTCCTGAAATAAGCTAGCAGTCAGGAACTACAAGCTAACTACAAGTCCAGGTATAAGACTTAATAAAATTAGTGTGCTGATGAAAATGAGCCTAAGCACGGCCAGTTTACTATTATCCATCGAGGAGTTCCGCTGTCCACGTTCCGTCTCCATCATCAGATCAGCTCGCTTTCACCATAGTATTGTACTGTCATCGGAACTAGATAGGTACGAGTATGCCAAATTTCAGCTCAATCGGATATCGCAGGAGACACCATTGTTGCCACCCGTGAAATATAGTAGTAGTAGAGCTTTTTTGTGTGAGAGTTCGTCCGGGGAAGTACTACCACCATACCTATTTCTGCCGCAAAGCAGTAGTCCTCGCATTGCTGTGTTCCGGTTTGAAGGGTAAGGGTGCCGGTGAAATTACAGGCACATGAGACGTTTCACCTTTATGTCTCAGGGTGGCGGGCGCAGTGCAATGCCACATAGGGCGCGTCCTAGGTGGACGTGACCTATGAGGTAATGCACTGTTCATAGGCAGAGGTTACCGCTTAACATCAGGTGGGCCATCAGCATGTTCCGTCATTCTAGTAGTATAAAAAACAAAAAACATTCTGAATGCAATGCTTGACTTGTTGCTGAAAATACCGAAATTGATATATGTGTGCCTATAATATTTGAGGAGTTCCCTCAATCTTCATGGATTCCATCATCAGAAAAACATTTTAATGAAAATGGCACCAATCTGGAAGTATATCATGTAATTTTTTTTCCTAATCGTTACGTAAATGGTATGAGGTAACAAACATAATAAAAAACTCTGGAATTGATAACCTCCTCCATTTTTTGAGGTCGGTTAAGAATCGAGTACCTACTTTTTGATTTGAAATAAGGACACACCACAACACTCACTTCACAAACATAATATTGGCTGAAGCAGAATCAGTGTATTTTGTAGATCATTACAAAAACATTTATAAAAAAAAAATAGTCTGGTATCGAACCCAGTACTGTGGTTTTAGTGTCGAGAGATCTAGTCACTGGTTCACAAAAAAAAAGTAAAAAAAAAATACAAAAAATATAGGCAGTATAGAATCGAACGCAGTAACGTGGGTTCAGAAGTTCTGAGTCGACAGTCCAAGCCGCTAGTCCAACTATTTTGAAATTCGCGCGCCGAAATTAGCTTATAGTTCTAATACAATAATATCCTTGACTGTGTGCGTGAGTAGGCTTTCATATTGCTCGGAATTTGCTCGGCACAAGTATGTTAAAACTAGAGACTAAAATAACCTGAAATATAGCTAGGTACATAGCAAATAAACCACCATTTGCGTGAACGTTAGTGTTATGACATAATATACACATTTTAATTCATAAATACATAAAATACTTCAAAATTTGGCAACAGCGCCATCTATTGACGCTGTCGTGCCTAGCTGACCACGAGGAACAACCTTAATAGGTTTATTTGAAGGAATGCCCACAGTTATGATTTTGACTCCCCACAGACGATCTTCATCTTGAGTCTTCTGAAATGAATGAGTTTCAATCTGGAGATGTTGTATTCCGTTAAGCTATATAAGCGTTCTATTTACGATGTTTCAATCTAGAGATGTTGTATTCCGTTAAGCTATATAAGTGTTCTATTTACGATGTTTCAATCTAGAGATGTTGTATTCCGTTAAGCTATATAGGCGTTCTATTTACGATGTTTCAATCTAGAGATGTTGTATTCCGTTAAGCTATATAAGCTTTATATTTACGACGTTTCAATCTAGAGATGTTGTATTCCGTTAAGCTATATAAGCGTTCTATTTACGACGTTTCAATCTAGAGATGTTGTATTCCGTTAAGATATATAAGCGTTCTATTTACGATGTTTCAATCTAGAGATGTTGTATTCCGTTAAGCTATATAAGCGTTCTATTTACGATATTTCAATCTAGAGATGTTGTATTCCGTTAAGCTATATAAGCGTTCTATTTACGATGTTTCAATCTAGAGATGTTGTATTCCGTTAAGCTATATAAGCGTTCTATTTACGATGTTTCAATCTAGAGATGTTGTATTCCGTTAAGCTATATAAGCGTTCTATTTACGATGTTTCAATCTAGAGATGTTGTATTCCGTTAAGCTATATAAGCGTTCTATTTACGATGTTTCAATCTAGAGATGTTGTATTCCGTTAAGCTATATAAGCGTTCTATTTACGATGTTTCAATCTAGAGATGTTGTATTCCGTTAAGCTATATAAGCGTTCTATTTACGATGTTTCAATCTAGAGATGTTGTATTCCGTTAAGCTATATAAGCGTTCTATTTACGATGTTTTTTGTGCTGTTTAGTCTTCCTAAAATATAAAAAATTCAAAACAAACAGTACTGTAGAGCAAATAATATAGAAAAAACTATACCTAAAAAATTATTTTGGTCCTGTAATATGGCGTGTTGAGCTGAGCTCTGAGCTGTTTACTGGGAGATTCCTTTCATGCACCATTTACAAATAGTTTATCAAAACAATCGCTAAACAATCCATATTTTACAATATCGATCAGATTTTCGGTTATTTGAAATGGTCGGCTATCACGGAAATGGTTTGATGAAAAATACCTTTTCACGGCGGGCATCAGACGTAACAACAAAACTATTTTATACGGTCAATAAGAAATATTTATCTAAAAATGGACTTGCGAGAATATTGTACTGAATGGTCCATACATACATTATACAGAATGAAAAGGACCGCGGAGAAATCAACTCAGGTTCATCAAAATTTCCGTTTGCATTACGCTTTTTTGATGGTCAATTATTTAATAAATCTAGAACTACATAAGTCTTTATCCATGTATACCTATAAATTAATCAAGATCTGACATTCTGATCATTAGTTTTTGAAATTAACGATAAAGTACGAGTATTCGTTCCGTCTGAGTCTGTTTTTTAGTCTTCTTTTAGTTAATTTCGGATCTTCAAAAAAATATTTAGAAATTTTGAATTAGATTAACATTTTGTTGATATAATTGGATAAGACATATCAATCTTAATGTGTTCTAGGTTTTTGAAACAGTTAACTAGTTAATTTTGTAAAACAGCGTAATTCAGCAGAAAATAATCTGCAAGGTATATGTTTATTTTTTTATTTATTTTATTTATTTCATACACAATATATTTTACACATTTAATTATAATATTGTACCTTAAAAACCTCAAAAGGTTTGACTAGGTACAATCGCCAAAAAGTAGGCGCACATACACATTCATATTAATATAAACAAACAAGGTAAAAGCGAAGCTTGGCCTGCGACGCAGGAGGTTGCGGGTTCGATTCCCGCCTCGGAACAAATATTAGTGCGATCGCAGATATTTGTTCAGGGTGTTCTGGGTATTTTCTATGTATAATAAAAATATCTATCTATGTAATATATTGTATTAAGTATATCAGTTATCTAGTACCCATAACACAAGCTCTGCTTAGCTTGGGGCTAGATAATGATGTGTGAGCTGTCCAGCATTATTTATTTATTTATTTATTGTGACAAATTATTATGCATATATATGTATATATTGCATTATATTGCATATACACATGTAGGAATACTAAGTACAGTACTACTAGGAAAATAATGGGCCTTGGCAATCGTTGGCCTTAAAGACATAAATATGATTGCAAGTGATTGCAACAGCGACATTACACGAACGACGATTGCTGAAACACATAATTGTTTTCCTAGTAGTACTGTAGTACTACTGCTTCTAGCTGACTATGTTTAGTGCTATGAATATAAAAAGATATGTACCCATAAACATGTAGTTTTACCGATCAAATCCAGTTACCATCCAGCAATATATTCGCGCATCTTATACTGAATTGGAATGGAGTAAAATCCAGTCGCGCGTCGTAGCTGTAACACATACCATATATTTATTTATTTATCACCACTATGGTCTGGGTTAGACAATTTTAGAGCGTTTAATGACGGTAGGGAAACAGGACGACCAGCACTAAGGTTTCACTGCCTTACCATTGAGATATTGCATGTGCAAGTTTCGGTTTCAAGGATAAACCTTCCTGATTGAACAGTCACATCATAGATCGAATATAACTTGAATAGCTGACCAGTTAAGGGTACCGTGGAAGAAAATATAGATATCATCATATACCTAACGTAGTACGTGTGAAGGTAGCCTAATAAGGAAAGTGTATTCTAACCGTTTCATTTTTGGCGTAGTGCCAGCTGATTTTAATAATGCATTGAAAATATAGATATCATCATATACCTAACGTAGTACGTGTGAAGGTAGCCTAATAAGGAAAGTGTATTCTAACCGTTTCATTTTTGGCGTAGTGCCAGCTGATTTTAATAATGCATTGAAAATATAGATATCATCATATACCTAACGTAGTACGTGTGAAGGTAGCCTAATAAGGAAAGTGTATTCTAACCGTTTCATTTTTGGCGTAGTGCCAGCTGATTTTAATAATGCATTGAATATATAGATATCATCATATACCTAACGTAGTACGTGTGAAGGTAGCCTAATAAGGAAAGTGTATTCTAACCGTTTCATTTTTGGCGTAGTGCCAGCTGATTTTAATAATGCATTGAATATATAGATATCATCATATACCTAACGTAGTACGTGTGAAGGTAGCCTAATAAGGAAAGTGTATTCTAACCGTTTCATTTTTGGCGTAGTGCCAGCTGATTTTAATAATGCATTGAATATATAGATATCATCATATACCTAACGTAGTACGTGTGAAGGTAGCCTAATAAGGAAAGTGTATTCTAACCGTTTCATTTTTGGCGTAGTGCCAGCTGATTTTAATAATGCATTGAATCGGGAAAAAAAACGTATCGCTGGCACACGGCATAAAATGAAGATTTGTATTCGTCCGTTCTACGAAACTGTATGGATTTTGAATGTGTTTATTATGGTAAGTTTTTGATGAATAAAATATTGTCTTACCTGATGAAAAAATGTATCAGATCAAGAGAAATATTATGTTAACGTCGAAGAAAACAATGAGCCGACACCGTGTCTAGAATTTTATAATTAATTAATACGCTTTGAGCCGCAAATTAGAGGTAACATTCTTGTTTATTAAAGAATAGTCCTTCGTCCCGGCAGTTATTCGCCATAAAGGATTCGGACGGTAATTTTATGCGATCACAGGTAGTTCTGTGATCTTTCATTTCATTTCATTTCATTTATTCATGTCCTTTGACATATTGCATGTGCTTGGACAAGTCAAATTAACAAAGTAAGTAGGTAATTTCCCTTTAAACCAACAGTCAGGACAAATCTTATAGCAACAAAACCTGCCCAGCCCGACATTGTAGTAGGTACTACTAGCATCGTCACCTGTGTAGCGCAGGTGTACAAAGACTCCTCGCGAAAACTGAAGGTACAGTTACCCCTTACGTAGGCCCTGGTTAGAGCCAAATATAGCGTCCTGAAGCGTCAATTTATGCTTTTCTTAATGAGTCCTTAAGGACGAAAACTCACAATTGCATAAGCTCTAACCTCTCAGAAATATTATGAGCCAGTAGTAAAGCCAGGCGGTAATCATGACCTAAACTGAAAACAAAACGTAAATCTTGAAATTGGGATAAAACAAAACAACCAGGAAAAGTCTAAGATTATGCTTCTTTTATTTATTTATTTCTCTGTGACACGTTGTTTTCGTTGTTTTTTGTTTGGATATGTTTATTTATTATTATATTATATTTATCCTTTTAGATTGAATATTTAAAGCTTGCTTTTTTTACCTTGTTTTTAAGGCACACCTCACCATCTTTCTGCACTTCTGACCTAAACTGAAAACAAAACGTAAATCTTGATAGATAGATAGATAGATTAACTCTTTATTGTACACAAATAACACACAGAAATACAAAACATAACTCAATAACAAAAGAAATAAAAATCTTGAAATTGGGATAAAACAAAACAACCAGGAAAAGTCTAAGATTATACATACATTTTAGTTTAATCCTTTAGTAATCGATTGAGAATGGGATTTCATAATAACGGTTATTATGAAATCAAAATTAAGTTTTCGGTAGTTTTTTTTTATACGCATGTGTTTAGAGTTTAGTTTAGAGGTTATCAGACCAACATTTATTATTTCTAAAATAAACAAAAGGCCAAGTTGTATGTGTCTAGAAGGTAGCTCATAAGGCATGTGGTACAAGGTACTCCATGGGCTGTAACCCTGACCGGCTAAGCTGACTGAAGTTGTATGCGACTAGACGTTAGTTCATAAGGCATTCCATAACCATTTTGCTATTCGTGTTCTCAACGACCATTTGTATCACTTACTTTCTTGGTCAAACTGTTTCGGCATTAACTTTAATCCAAACAATTGTCAAGCCATCATGGTCAGCAGCCCTCGTTAGATCTGTAAGGATGACTTTCGCAATATCCTTCTTCTTTTTAAAGATGTCTCTCTAACCCCTTTCTCTTCTACAGTAAGAACCTTGGGGTCTCTTGACACCCATTTAAGCTGGATTCCTCACGTTAAAGAGATATCAAGAAAGTTCTATGCCTCGTTGCACTCCATAATTCGCCTTAAGAAGTTCCAGCCAACATCTACAAAAATTCCACTCGCTTCTTGTGCCGATTTACGACTATGCTGACGTCGCCTTTTTAGATCTGACTGAGGAACTTCTGAGTAAGCTTGATCGTCTTCTAAACACTTATAATCTGCGTACGATCATGTCAGTCTTTTTGTGCAAAACTTAAATGGCTCCCTATTAGCGAGCGTAGGAATTTGAGAATCCTTTGTTTACTCTTCTCAGTTCCACAAGATCCGCACACCCCTTGCTATCTAAAGCAGAGTTTCCCAAACTTATTTTGTCTACAGTTACTGCCCACTTTGTGAATAAATTATTTTTGAGCGCCCCCATTTTTCCACGTACTTAAAAACCACTATAACTTCAAATTAAATTAATTATTGTGAGCTACATTAGCGGAGATTTAACATGCACAGATCGGGTTATTTAACAAAAACTTTTTAAAACATGATTGCCCGCGGTCTATTATCTTCGAAAATAACCTATCTAGGAATACTAATAACTATTAAAATGTGAAAGTGTGTCTGATTTAACGCCCCCATTTAGGCCTGCAGCGCCCACGAGGGGGCGTTATCGCCCACTTTGGGAACCCCTGATCTAAAGGATCGTTACCAATTCCTAGATGACGCTCATGACAGGGGCTTAGGTTTGCTGATAATCTTCTTCTTGCCATCTCGTTACAGAGGACAAATTTCAGATCAAACTCTTTTTCAGTTGTGGCTTTTGAATGGTTTGCCAGTAGACATTAAAATGGCTGACTCAAGGGAATCGTTTAAAAGACTGGTACGTGAACTATACCTTGAGAGGCTAAAATATTAGTTACCAACTCAGTGTGTGTTTATCTATGTTACTGCAGCCTGTGTTAGGTATATAAGTACATTCCCTTCTATGTGCTTTGTAATCGTCTTAATTTATATGCTTTTATTTATTTATTTCTCTGTGACACTTCGTTGTTTTTTGTTTGGATATGTTTATTTATTATTACATTATATTTATCCTTTTAGATTGAATATTTAAAGCTTGCTTTTTTACCTTGTTTTTAAGGCACACCTCACCATCTTTCTGCACTTCCAAGATGACTTGCAGATAATGCTGTTAGCATTAAGTCCTCCTAGCACTATTGTTTTTGTGTAAAGTTTAAATAAATAAATTAGGCGTGTGGTACAAGGTAAGCCATGGGAATCCCATGGCGTACCTTGCTACATGGTTACATCCCATGATGGGATGTAACTCTGACTGCCAAGCTGGCTGAAGTTGATTTATGAGTTTTGTGGTTGGTCAGTAGTTATCATAAATGTAAAGCTTACCCTCTATGGAGTCAGCTAAGGTGACTACGAAGAGTGCCAAAAGCGCTATACCCCATGGCACCGCTGTCATCTGCAACGAAAGAAAACAAATGAATATTCAATAGTAATTGACGTCACACCTCGGGACCTTCACAGTGGAAGGTCCAAAAGCACTTGGCTACTTTTTACTAATACTCGCCTAGTGTTTACCTCTAACCTTTATATCAGATGAACCTCTCTCGAAATATTAAAAGAAAATTATACTCAAGTTAAAGTTTCTCAAGATCAAAATTAAACGAATGTACCATCGAACCAACTGAATCATGACCCACTTGCCTGATAATTCGTTTGAAACTTTCAAACTTGTAAGATCTATCGCGTATAATGAACTTACGACGTTTTAGGTACTAATAAAATTACGTCAATACAGGTCGCAGACCTATGCAATTTTATCCTTTGTTATCATTGCCATAAAACCACATTTCACACGTATACAGTCATTGTTTGAATCTCGAGAACTAGTCTCGCTTATTTAACCTAAACTTTTTGATGATGGAAAAAATATATGTATTTAAAAAATGGGGTGTTCTACAAGTGTGTCATATTATGTCAAGTTGTCAGTCAATGTGAAAAAATAGAAACTAAATAGTAAAGTGCTTGATAATTTTTAATAATGGTTAATTTAGAAGAACAAAGTGAGGACCTGGATCAGACGGTACGCCGGAGAGGGCATCCTCGAGGACAGACGACGTCATAACTGACAGTGCGAACAGTTTACCCGCGTGAAGATGTGCCAGTATTTTCCTACGTTCATGACAACTGTCAAGTGCATACTGCCGGAGTAGTCTCAAATTGGTTTGATATGCATAATGATGAAGTTACTTTGATTCCATGGCCGAGTAGATCCACAGACCTCAACCCAATAGAAAATTTGTGGGGTCTGATGGTCCAAATGTGGGATAACAGAAACGAGAGAACAAAGGAAGCAATTGAGCAACATTGTAACGAAATTTGGGATAACTTGAGAGACAGCGACATTTGCAGTCGTCTAATAGGGTCAATGCGTGTCCGATTACAAGCCGTTATCGATAACGATGGTGCACACACTAGGTTTTAGATACTGAATATTATAATTTAAATTAGTTCTGTTAAAGATTAAATAAAGTTTTTTTTCATTTCACAAATTGTATTACTCTTTTTACTTATATAGCTTGAAAGACCAACAATGGCATGTTTCTGTCCTTAAAATACTTATAGGAATGACGTGATTAAAACCTGTTAATGAATTAATCTAAAGTTTATGCTGGCACTTTACTTGGCCGTATTTGCCCAAACATGACTGCATTATTTTTGATTTTATATTCTAGAGAAATAAATGCGACTAATAGTTGAGCAAATTTAATACGGCCAAGTGAAGTGGCACCATTACGTTCATAGAAAACATCCTATACTTACCTACGTAATACAGATAAAGACAGTAACATCATCTCTTCTTTTTCATATACGAGCTTAGTCGATACTGTCCGATTTATTTAACAGTGCACTCAGTAAATGTCAGTGTATAATCAAATGATAACAAGTTCGTTACCAAGGAAATAATTCTTCAAGCGAATTTCGACCTACTCGCATTTAAGGGGTTTAGCAAAATAAGCTTATGGTGGGTCATGATTCAGTTGGTTCGGTTGTACAACAACAATCATTCAGACATTGATGATCTGCAAGCGTGTAAACTCGACAAACCCTCGACTTTTCTTACAAATCAAATTAGGTTCAACGCCTTCAAACTTGTTTTACTTGTACAGATTATACTGTAGTACTACTGAAAATAGGAAGTCTTTAATGTTCATGGAGCCTAGAATGAGTTAGATACAGGATAAGAAATTAAACTATTGGTGGTGTAACTGTCAATTTGCGAACATTAAACTCTATTGCAAGTGAGGAAAAATCAATGCATGTAGAATCAATTATTCAGACAAATATTTCTCCGATTTTTCATAATGCTAATCGTCTCACAAACAACGTCTTTTTGCATGGTAGTGTGTCCTAGTTTCGCGTTCATTTCGTCCTCTACAGCTACAAGCTACGGCCTACGCGAGCGTAATTGCTACGAGCTGCTACGAGCTACGCCGTGATTACTGTACCCATGTATAATAACAATTTACTTTTTTGTTTTATTTCGGGAATGTTGATTTTGCAAGGGCGGGCGGTAAACTTTCCAGGACCTTTGGTATGTAGTGGCCTGTTTTAATTTAATGGTCTGACAGGTGATTACCGGCTTTTAAACATTTTGAAAATATGTTGTTTTTCGTGGCGATTATAGATTATAAACCGTGAAAAACTCTTTAAAAAACAACCTAGAGCTGCCTCGTTGTCATCATCATCAGCAACACCCTTTAAACGTCTTCTGATAGGTGAGGTCTCCCCCATAAAATACCATAGTCCATAATAACCACGCTTGGCAGTTGGATTGGTGATCGCAGTATTGAGTTAAGCACTCAGGTAGATGCTGCTGCCCATCCCTTGGTGTAATCCCTTAGTCAAGTCTTGAGACATCCATGGGAGAAGATGGAGGGGCTCTTCTTAGGCCAGACACACAACGACTGACAGGCATCAAGAGTTGTCTACTCTTGCATAAATAAGACAACCATGGCAGAAGATGAAGGGGTCTCTTCTTAGGCCAGACACACCACGACTCTCAGGCATCAAGAGTTTTCTACTCTTGCATAAATAAGAAAACCATGGCAGAAGATGAAGGGGTCTCTTCTTAGGCCAGACACACCACGACTGTCAGGCATCTAGAGTTGTCTACTCTAGCATAAATAAGACAACCATGGCAGAAGATGAAGGGGTCTCTTCTTAGGCCAGACACACCACGACTGTCAGGCATCTAGAGTTGTCTACTCTAGTATAAATAAGACAACCATGGCAGAAGATGAAGGGGTCTCTTCTTAGGCCAGACACACCACGACTGTCAGGCATCTAGAGTTGTCTACTCTAGCATAAATAAGACAACCATGGCAGAAGATGAAGGGGTCTCTTCTTAGGCCAGACACACCACGACTCTCAGGCATCAAGAGTTTTCTACTCTAGCATAAATAAGACAACCATGGAAGAAGATGAAGGGGTCTCTTCTTAGGCCAGACACACCACGACTGTCAGGCATCTAGAGTTGTCTACTCTTGCATAAATAAGACAACCATGGAAGAAGATGAAGGGGTCTCTTCTTAGGCCAGACACACCACGAATGTCAGGCATCTAGAGTTGTCTACTCTTGCATAAATAAGACAACCATGGCAGAAGATGAAGGTGTCTCTTCTTAGGCCAGACACACCACGACTGTCAGGCATCTAGAGTTGTCTACTCTAGCATAAATAAGACAACCATGGCAGAAGATGAAGGGGTCTCTTCTTAGGCCAGACACACCACGACTGTCAGGCATCTAGAGTTGTCTACTCTTGCTTAAATAAGACAACCATGGCAGAAGATGAAGGGGTCTCTTCTTAGGCCAGACACACCACGACTGTCAGGCATCTAGAGTTGTCTACTCTTGCATAAATAAGACAACCATGGCAGAAGATGAGTTGCCTACTCTTGTATATTTAAGACATCCTTGGGAGAAGATGAAGGGGTCTTTTCTTAGGCCAGATACACCACGACTGTCAGGCATCAAGAGTTGTCTACTCTTTCATAAATAAGAAAACCATGGCAGAAGATGAAGGGGTCTTTTCTTAGGCCAGACACACCACGACTCTCAGGCATCTAGAGTTGTCTACTCTTGCATAAATAAGACAACCATGGAAGAAGATGAAGGGGTCTCTTCTTAGGCCAGACACACCACGACTGTCAGGCATCTAGAGTTGTCTACTCTAGCATAAATAAGACAACCATGGAAGAAGATGAAGGTGTCTCTTCTTAGGCCAGACACACCACGACTCTCAGGCATCTAGAGTTGTCTACTCTTGCATAAATAAGACAACCATGGAAGAAGATGAAGGGGTCTCTTCTTATGCCAGACACACCACGACTGTCAGGCATCTAGAGTTGTCTACTCTTGCATAAATAAGACAACCATGGAAGAAGATGAAGGGGTCTCTTCTTAGGCCAGACACACCACGACTGTCAGGCATCTAGAGTTGTCTACTCTAGCATAAATAAGACAACCATGGCAGAAGATGAAGGGGTCTCTTCTTAGGCCAGACACACCACGACTGTCAGGCATCTAGAGTTGTCTACTCTAGCATAAATAAGACAACCATGGCAGAAGATGAAGGGGTCTCTTCTTAGGCCAGACACACCACGACTGTCAGGCATCTAGAGTTGTCTACTCTTGCATAAATAAGACAACCATGGCAGAAGATGAGTTGCCTACTCTTGTATATTTAAGACATCCTTGGGAGAAGATGAAGGGGTCTCTTCTTAGGCCAGATACACCACGACTGTCAGGCATCAAGAGTTGTCTACTCTTTCATAAATAAGAAAACCATGGCAGAAGATGAAGGGGTCTTTTCTTAGGCCAGACATACCACGACTGTCAGGCATCTAGAGTTGTCTACTCTTGCATAAATAAGACAATCATGGCAGAAGATGAGTTACCTACTCTTGTATAATTAAGACATACATGGGAGAAAAAGGAGGGGACTCTTCTTTGGCCAGACATACCACGGCTTTCAGGCATCTAGAGTTGCCTACTCTTGCATAAATAAGACATCAATAGGAGAAGATGGAGGGGTCTCTTCTAAGGCCAGACACACCACGGCTATCCTGACAGCCGTGGTTTGTCTGTCCTAAGAAACTAAAGTTCTAGAATCTAGAGTTGCCTACTCTTGCATAAATAAGCATGTTGTTGTTTGGTAAAAACTATGTCAGTTAGTTTCAACAGCACAAATAATAAGAGTTTCTTGCAATTTATTCGCACGAGGAGGAACATTCCTCTGTTATTAACTACTTGACCCGAGGGGTTTTATTTACCGGATGAAGTACGTTTCAGACTTTACCCGGAATTCTGTTTCCTTGTACTTCAACAGTCGCTTACTGCAGTTTTAAGAGAAATGTAGCGTTTGCAGTGTAGTTCGATGGCTGCAGTTACATTACAAATGTAGCGTTTGCAGTGTAGTTCGATGGCTGCAGTTACATTACAAATCTAGCTAAAATCGTAAACAATCAATCTAATGAACGCATTTTTTAGATATGTTCAATACAACATAACAAACTAAATTATAATCAAATCAGGATAAGGAAATCAATGTGAAAATACAAGCAACACCGGATACTCTGGTTTCGGGGTGTTCCGGTGGCCATATTGGTATGCTCTCTTCTAAGCGATCTGTCATAAAGATGGCTGCGTCCATATTGTTCTAAAACTTAATTCTTACTTTTATGGTTCAATAAACCAAGTTTAAATTCAAAAAGGTCTTTTATTAAACAGGCTAAGTGGTCCTTCGAGTGTTACAAGTGTTATCTCCGCTGTGCGTTTGCTACAAAAGTATTTTTAGCGACTTGCAATATCGAGTCGTTGTAAATTGTACGGCGCCGGGCGGAGGGACGCGCAGATCATTTTCGCATATTCGCGCTTGTTTGCGAATTGCGGGAGACCTATTTCGACGCTATAACGTCGAACGCCGATCCAGCGGGTGTCGCTCATCGTAGATTTCGATATTTTCGATGAACGAAATCATCAACATTCATCATTACTTCGAGAAAAATACGCCAAAGACGAGGCAGACGAGCAGAGCAGACAGAAAACTTCGTTGGTATTCTTCAGTTGGCACTGTGTTGTTTGTTTGCAACTTTACGACGACAAAAAAAACGTCAAAGTCACTCTTGTCATCGAGATGTAAACAACTCTTCAATTTTCGTCGTTTGTGGACAAAAATTAGGGGTTGGTGCTTTATTCGGTGCGGTAAAAGGGTTATAGTGCGGTTACAAACTGTTGTGTGCGGGTTTGCGTAATTACTGCAGCAAATTAGTGTGTTCATTGTGCTTCATCGCGTTGTTACCATGTCGGAGCTTGAACTCAAACGCCTTCGTGCACACCGGGGCCAATGTAAGTCCACCATTTCTCGCATCGAGAACTTTATTTGTGATCCGATAAACGTAGCCTCCTCCACAATTGACACTTTAGAAGCACGAAAAGAAAAACTAATTAGTACTCTGAAGAGCTATGAAAGTGTTCACTTAGACATACTGAACCTAGATGACAAAGATATCGAAGCTGTAGGTGTGACGGAAGACAAATACTTCTCTGTGTTGGGGAAACTCAATACAGCATTAAGGCAATTGAAAACAAGAGTAGACTCTGAGCGGCATTCCATTTCTACTTGCAAATTACCAAATATAGAAATTTCAGCATATGATGGTAAAGATTTTGCTCAATTTAAGCCGTTCATTGATTTGTTTAATGCTGTCATTGATTCAAACCAATCACTGTCAAATGTCCAGAAACTGTTTTACCTCCGCAAATATTTAACTGCCGATGCACTGTCTGTAATAATAAACTTGCCACTTGTCAATGAATCTTACCCCGAAGCAATCAAATTATTGGAGAAACGATTTGACAATGAAACTCGATTAATCTCCAACCACATCAATGTTCTTTTGGACTTGCCCCAAATGCAAAAGGGTACCGCTGCAAACATCAGATCGTTTATATCAGATGCACGTCAACAACTTTATGCTTTGAAAAACCTGAAACAACCTGTTGAGACATGGGACATGCTGTTGATATCTATACTATCACGGAAGCTCGATAGCTATACTAATCGTGCGTACCATCTCGACAGGTCGTCTCTGGATAAATTACCAACATTGGAAGAATTTTTGTCCTTTTTAGAAAAAAGAGCTGTAGCTCTTGAGGACAGTTCTCCCTTGCAAAATACCTGCTATGAAGGTAAGTCTGCAAAATTAAACAATAACCACAAAGTTACCAATATTGTAACCAAATCAAATTCAAAACGAAATTGCCCATTTTGTAGTAATGATCACCCAATTTACTCATGCCCAAAGTTTAAAATGGCTTCATCTTCACAGCGTGTAAAGTTTGCCGCTGATAATAAATTGTGTACAACATGTCTAAGAAATCACACAGACAAATGCAAGTATTCCTTCAAGTGTCAGGTCTGTCAAAACAGCCACAACACTCTCTTGCATGAGGATGAACCAAAAGAAGCAGAAAAGATCATTTCGTTACACTCCAACATTTCAACAAATCAAACTAACATTTTATTGCCTACGATGAAGGTAAAACTCATTGACAAATCTGGTCAAGAAATTGAAGTAAAGGCTCTGCTCGATTGCGGTAGCCAAGTGAGCATTGTCAAGCGCTCGCTTGTAAATAAATTGGACTTGACGCCTGTGGCTCAAGATTCTAACATCATTGGTTTGGGCAATACACCAAACAAAGTAAGTGAATGTGCTAACATATTGTTACAATCCAATCTCTACAATGTAAAATTTTCAGTGAAATGTCATGTTGTAGAAACTATAACTACGAACCTGCCACAAAATTATTTTGATGTAAGGAAATGTAAACTTCCTCGAAATGTGCAGTTAGCTGATGACGATTACAATAAACCGTCAGAAATTGTCCTCTTATTAGGAGTTCACTTCTATTCTAAAGTCATAATTGATGGTGTTTTAAAACTAGAAAATGGTCTACAAAATACATTATTTGGTCATGTTGTAACAGGCGCAATGAAAAATGAGTGCTTAAATTTGTCAAATGTGAACTTGGTCTCAAATTTTGTAATACAAGAAAACATGAATGACGGTTTGGAAAACATTATGAAAAACTTCTGGCTATCAGAAAAGATGCCTGAAGAATCAAATAATCAGAATCTAGAGTTTGAACAAGCTGAACAATGTTTTAAAAGGTCCGTGAAGTTGGAAAATAATCATCTTTCAGTAGATATTCCGTTAAAAACTCCATTAGATGAATTGAATATTGGTGATTCTTTTTCACGGGCTTTGCAAAGATTCCACACACTTGAAAAGAAATTTGAGGCAAAGCCAGACTATTTTCAAAAATATAAAAAGTTTATTGATGAGTATGTGATGCTAGGACATGCCAAGGAAGTTAACATAAGTCAGTATGATGTCAATAATGACCCTGTGTATTTTCTTGCACACCACGCAGTTTTAAATGACAGTAGCAAAACAACAAAGTTAAGAGTCGTTTTTGAAGGAAATATGAAATCAAAAAATGGCCTCTCCATCAATGATGTCATGTTAAATGGACCTATAGTTCAAAATGACCTATTTAACATACTGTTACTGTTCCGTACGTACCAGTACACACTTATGTGCGATGTGGAGAAAATGTTCAGAATGTGCTCTATAAATGAAAATTTCAGGCCGTTGCAAAACATCCTGTGGAGAGATCATCCTAGCAAACCCATTCGTTGCTTACAGCTACAAACAATAACTTACGGTCTCAAAGCCTCTACATTTTTGAGCACAAGATGCCTCATAGAGCTAGCTCATCTCTATCAAGACAGGTACCCATTGGCGGCGGAGGCTCTACAGTTAAATACGTACGTTGATGACGTAATATGTGGAGCTGATAGTGTAGAGCTCATTCAAGAACTAAAAACTCAACTTATTGAGTTGATGAAACTAGGTAGCTTCAACCTACACAAATGGTGTTCCAACTCTACCGAGTCACTCAATGATTTACCTGATAATGTCAAGTATTTTGAACAAATCGACCTCAATAAGGACAATATCATAAAAACATTAGGCTTAAAGTATGATATACTCGCAGATACTTTATTATTTTCATGCCCCATAAATGATGACAATAAGCATCTTCACTCTAAAAGAGATATTCTAAGCTTTATTGGCAAAATTTTTGATCCACTTGGGTTGATAGGGCCCATAGTGGTAAAATCCAAATTGTTGATGCAAGAGATCTGGAAGACAAAGGTTGACTGGGACTCTACCCTACCTAGTAGCTTACTAAATTGCTGGAAGGAAATTTTAAATAGTTTGAATGACATGGGTACAATTCAAATACCAAGAGTTATAGTGAATTCTGCTATTGAGAATGTAGAGTCAGTGGAACTTGTGGGGTACTCTGACGCATCTTTAAATGCGATCGGTGGTTGTCTCTACCTCAGGGTTTTATTAACTGATGGACAAATTCAAGTCAAATTATTGTGCTCAAGGTCCCGGGTCGCGCCTCTAAACAGAAAACTTACCATTCCAAATTTAGAACTCAATGGCGCTCTACTTCTTGCAGAACTTGCTTCTAGAGTTTACAAATCTCTAAAAGACAGATATTCAAAATTAAAGGTTATTTTATACACGGACTCTCAAGTGGTTCTAGCTTGGCTTAATTCTCAGAGTTTGAAAGGAGTCTATATCTCCAATCGAGTCAAAAGTATTAAGGCTCTGACCAAAGGTTTTACATGGGCACATGTCAAAGGGATCGATAATCCTGCTGATCTGCTATCAAGGGGTATAGCTCCCCACAAATTACAGGCCAACCAGCTATGGTGGTATGGTCCATCTTACTTATCAGACAAACATTTTCAGCACAATATTGCTGCGTCAATTGATATAGAGTCTCCCAAAATTACAAATAATGTATGTAACTTACAGAAAATGGTTTCTCAGACTTCAAATAATATATTTGATAAATATTCAGATTATAATAAACTTCAAAGAGTTATTGCTCTACTTTTACGTTTCAAACATAATTGTTGTTAAACTCCAATAAAAAAATATTTGGTTCATTAACGCCACAAGAGTTACAGTCTTCTAATTTAGTCATTATAAGACATGTTCAGCTTATGGCATTTTCAAATGAGATTGAGTTGTTAAAAAAGGAAAACCAAATAAAATCCCATATGGGTAGTCTGCACCCCTTCTTAGATGGTCGTACTATTCTAAGAGTAGGTGGTCGCTTACAAAATTCAACCAATCTGTCTTATGACAAAAAGCATCCAATCATTCTTCCAAAATCAAACCACATTACTCACATGATCATTAGAAAGGAACATCTTAGACTTTTGCATGCTGGAGCAAAACTAGTATTGAGTTTATCTTTTTTATATATTTATATTTATATATATTTATAGTTCTCTCTCTCAAAAATTTTGGCTCTTGAATGGCATAAGGGAAGTTAAAAAAGTAGTGCACAAATGCATCAAATGTTTCCGCTTAAAGGCAGTAGCTGCTAAGCAACTAATGGGTTCGCTACCAACACATAGAATATCAATGTGTCGACCCTTTGAAATAACAGGTGTCGATTTTTGCGGTCCGTTTGAAATTAAAGTGGCACGTGTTAGAAAGCCAATAATAAGAAAGAGTTATGTAGCACTCTTTGTATGCTTTGCTACAAAAGCAATCCACCTAGAGCTTGTAAGTGACATGACAACGGATGCTTTCTTGGCATGTCTTAAGCGGTTTATAGCTAGGAGAGGATTGCCATCTTTTATCTATTGTGACAATGCAAAAACATTTAAAGGAGCTTCTAATAAATTAAAACAACTGTATGATTTACACTCATCACAATCTCATGTAAATGATGTAGAGAATTTTTGCTCTACCAATCTGGTAAAGTTCAAGTATATACCCAGCTACTCTCCTGAGTTCGGTGGGCTATGGGAGGCCGGTGTGAAAAGTGCTAAGCACCACATCCGGAGAGTAATTGGAAATGTGTTCTTGACATTTGAAGAATTTAACACAGTACTCGTACAAATAGAGTCAATCTTAAATTCAAGACCACTCCTACCGTTGAGTAGTGAGATTTCAGACTTAAATTATCTGACACCAGGGCACTTTTTAATAGGAACCTCTCCAACAAGTTACCCTGAGTTGGATCTAACTAATAAGAATATTACTAGACTTAGATTTTGGGATCAATGTACAAAATTAAAACAAGATTTTTGGAACCTCTGGTCAAAAGACTACCTAACATCTCTCCAAAATAGACCTAAATGGAGATATTGTACCAAGAACCTTACAGAGGGGGATTTGGTGATTGTAAAACAAAAGGACATATCAGCTTTAAAGTGGCCCATGGGGCGTATTGTAAAAACATTCCCCGGACCCGATGGTAGAGTAAGGGTGGCCGAAGTGAGAATGGGTCCTAAAAATAATGTTTATTTAAGATCTTATACCAAACTGTGTCCGTTGCCTCTAAATGAAACTTCAGACGAAGTTTAGATTTGAATTGTATAAACCTAATTTAAGTAAAAATTAAAATAACCTTTGTGTTACACTTTCAAATAAAAATTGTATAGTTGATGCACTTTTGCCTGCCCCAACTTATGTTCAATACAACATAACAAACTAAATTATAATCAAATCAGGATAAGGAAATCAATGTGAAAATACAAGCAACACCGGATACTCTGGTTTCGGGGTGTTCCGGTGGCCATATTGGTATGCTCTCTTCTAAGCGATCTGTCATAAAGATGGCTGCGTCCATATTGTTCTAAAACTTAATTCTTACTTTTATGGTTCAATAAACCAAGTTTAAATTCAAAAAGGCCTTTTATTAAACAAGATATATTAAGCTTTTTGTTAGAATCAGTGCTCCTGATTCCAGCTAAGTATACGGTTGCTTTTGGATATGTGAAAAAAAACACGGAAGTAGAATAAATAATGAAGTTAAAAGGAAAACTGTCACAGTTAAGTAGGCTTTACAAGTTAACGAGTATTAGTCGAACAACTTATAAAATGTAATTGGAGAAGTAAAAAGGAAAATTTCACACAAATTCCATTGAAAATTACTTAGATTAAGTTCTTAGTTGTGTAAATCAGGAAAGTCCTCTTGTTAGTCCGCATATTGACTACAATTCACGTGTCCACTTTATTTTGTTGTGACATCAGTTATGTTGGTTTTGTTCGTATAATGTAGCCCGGACCATAACATATAGAACAATGAGTAGTTTAAGCGCTACGGTGGAACATAGATATGAACATACATACATAATACCTATATAGACTGTTAAAAACTTAACCCTTCATTTTCGCTTTGCCATAGTCGGGTTAAAAATATACTTTGCTTTTTTAGACCTTTCTACGAGAATATTATTTGTGATATGTGTGATGAACTGATTATCGTAACATAAGCCATTTTCTTTGGAAAACAATGCAATCTCAGTCATCATCACATTTAGCGCCGTTATGTATGTTGAAGACTTACACAATTAAAATAATATTTAATTTCTCTTCATGTTCCTCTGCCTTCACCACCGAACGCAAAGGCAAACTTGGCTCAAGCTGTGTTTATACAGTCGGTCGAAAGGATGCGCAGGGACGTTAAAAAATATTAATGAAAATATACGAAAATCCAGCATTTCAATTAAATCCGCACTGTGCCTATTATTTTTGAAAAATACAGAATAATATGGTTTAATCATAATATGTGTAGTTTAAGGAAAAACATAAACAAAAAAATATTAAATTCCCACGGGAAACGGAAAATATTCGTGAAGAGCAAATGCGTGTGAAATGTATTGCGAGCACTAATAAGTTCAATTGGTCTAGTGGCACCATGGTAGCCTACTTGTGCGGAACCCTCGCCACAATCTTGCAAATTCAGCAATCCATAGAACGGAACTCCTAAAGTGTAATTTAAAGTTGACTAGCTAACAGCGTGTACAGAGTATTTAAAGTTGACTATCTAACAGCGTGTACAGAGTATTTAAAGTGGACTAGCTAACAGCGTGCACAAAGTATTTAAAGTTGACTAGCTAACAGCGTGTACAGAGTATTTAAAGTTGACTAGCTAACAGCGTGTACAGAGTATTTAAAGTTGACTATCTAACAGCGTGTACAGAGTATTTAAAGTGGACTAGCTAACAGCGTGCACAAAGTATTTAAAGTTGACTAGCTAACAGCGTGTACAGAGTATTTAAAGTTGACTAGCTAACAGCGTGTACAGAGTATTTAAAGTTGACTAGCTAACAGTGTGTACAGAGTATTTAAAGTTGACTAGCTAACAGCGTGTACAGAGTATTTAAAGTTGACTAGCTAACAGCGTGTACAGAGCATTTATAGTTGACTAGCTAACAGCGTGTACAGAGTATTTATAGTTGACTAGCTAACAGCGTGTACAGAGTATTTAAAGTTGACTAGCTAACAGCGTGCACAGAGTACTTAAAGTTGAATAGCTAACAGCGTATACAGAGTATTTAAAGTTAACTAGCTAACAACGTGTACAGAGTATTTAAAGTTGAATAGCTAACAGCGTGTACAGAGTATTTAAAGTTAACTAGCTAACAGCGTGTACAGAGTATTTAAAGTTAACTAGCTAACAGCGTGTACAGAGTATTTAAAGTTAACTAGCTAACAGCGTGCACAGAGTATTTAAAGTTGACTAGCTAATAGCGTGCACAGGGTATTTAAAGTTGACTAGCTAACAGCGTGTACAGAGTATTTAAAGTTGTCTAGCTAACAGCGTGCAAAGAGTATTTAAAGTTGACTAGCTAACAGTGTGTACAGAGGATTTAAAGTAGACTAGTTGACTAGCTAACAGCGTGTACAGAGTATTTAAAGTTGACTAGCTAACAGCGTGTACAGAGTATTTAAAGTTGACTAGCTAACAGCGTCTGCAGAGTATTTAAAAATGAATAGCTAACAGCGTGTACAGAGTATTATGTAACTCAAATACACAATACTGCAGCATCCGTTCGAGGACTTACTCGACTTATAAAGCAGGATTTTAAATAAGACTTGCTACGCTGAGGAATCCTAGTAATTTATTTATACATAGTACTTCTTATTGCATCAAATAAATAATAATCAATAAAATAATTGATAATAAATAATATGATAACTCCTTATTGCATCAAATGTTTCCGAAGCATTTATTTTAATTTATTAAAGGCATGTAAAACCGCGGCTCATACCTAACTTTTACTTAATTAGCAGCTAACTAGAGATTTTGCTGACACCGCTGACACGCACGCTTAATTTTCTGTATATTCATCAAACGCTGGTACTGGCCGTATCCAGGTAGAAAGCAGATTGCCACGCCTGTCTGTCGGCGCTTGCTGGCGCGTGCAAGCACGTATACTAGGTACTTGATCGTTTTGCTAAGAACGCTTACTAGCCGGCGCTCTTCATTCGTTGTGTGCTGGAGCAATAGACCGATGTCGCTATCAGCTTTGTATCAGAACACACAGGAGGAGAGTGTGATTTCTTGCCTGTCTGTACTGGACAGTGGCTGTAACCTGCTTTATATGTTTAAAATATTGACTCAGCCTTTTAAATTAATGATAACGTAGACAGAACAGACATACCCGCTTCAGTAAATATGCTTTTAATTAAGTAACTCTTATCGAGTTTCTCATTTAACATATCGGCACATTTGTATTTCGTTTTCGCGTCTGTACAAACTGTGCGATGATAACAAAATTAAACTCTTCTAATAATAAAATACGATGTTCGTTAAGTTAATATTGCTTTAACTATATCAAACTGAAAATATTCCAAAATTCGTAGCCAATTATCGACTTGAAAACTATTCATAAACCCATAGACTTATATACGGCGGAGTGTCTGTCAGGACGGCATCGTCGTCAATGGGGTGCTCGCACTGTTTTATATACGGCGGAGTGTATATCAGGACGGCATCGTCGTCAATGGGGTGCTCGCACTGTTTTATATACGGCGGAGTGTCTGTCAGGACGGCATCGTCGTCAATGAGGTGCTCGCACTGTTTTATATACGGCGGAGTGTCTGTCAGGACGGCATCGTCGTCAATGGGGTGCTCGCACTGTTTTATATACGGCGGAGTGTCTATCAGGACGGCATCGTCGTCAATGGGGTGCTCGCACTGTTTTATATACGGCGGAGTGTCTGTAAGGACGGCATCGTCGTCAATGGGGTGCTCGCACTGTTTTATATACGGCGGAGTGTCTGTCAGGACGGCATCGTCGTCAATGGGGTGCTCGCACTGTTTTATATACGGCGGAGTGTCTATCAGGACGGCATCGTCGTCAATGGGGTGCTCGCACTGTTTTATATACGGCGGAGTGTCTATCAGGACGGCATCGTCGTCAATGGGGTGCTCGCACTGTTTTATATACGGCGGAGTGTCTGTCAGGACGGCATTGTCGTCAATGGGGTGCTCGCACTGTTTTATACACTCTCTCAAGATAACTACTGCGCTTTCTCTCGCATGATAACTACCACGAATTCTCTCGCATGATAACTACCACGAATTCTCTCGCATGATAACTACCGCGCATTCTCTCGCATGATAACTACCACGAATACTCTCGCATGATAACTACCACGAATTCTCTCGCATGATAACTACCGCGCATTCTCTAGCATGATAACTACCGCGCATTCTCTAGCATGATAACTACCGTGCATTCTCTAGCATGATAACTACCGCGCATTCTCTCGCATGATAACTACCACGAATTCTCTCGCATGATAACTACCACGAATTATCTCGTATGATAACTACCGCGCATTCTCTCGCATGATAACTGTAGGAATAAGTATTATATATATAGTTCTATGTTCAGACTTCTGGTGGTGGTGATGATGATGAAAACACTTTACGATGGAATTACTGATTTAATTAAATAAAGGTTACCATTTGTATTATCTAAGTGGCGGTACGAACGTGACTGCCTGTACCGGTGGCGCGGGGCGCGGGGCATAGTGTATTTGCTAACATTGCATTCTGAGCCCCTACAGTCATCCCCTTCTTAAAAAAATTTTTTTTACAAACCAAAAAAATATCATTCATACAATTTAAAAGTATTACAAACGTGCCAAAAGCTTCACAAATGCAGATTACAATGTAGTTGTTTCTCTTACTAAGCATTCGCACGCTAGCTCGCCGTAACGTATCTAATTACGAGCGCTGCGAGTCATAACAAAACAATGGAAAATTTTAGGAATTGTTCTTATAATTGAACAGTTCTTACTAAAAATGTTGAAACACGTTAGTTATATGAAAAAAAATGCAATAAAATATGACATGAGAATTTTACACAATAAAATATATCTTATAACAAAAATTTCGTTAACATGCTCATACATAGTCATGTCCTTTACAAAAAAAAAAATTGTTACAAATATTTGTACGATCTGCAGAACGTCTGCTTCCACTAGAGCAAATTATCCGGGGTGGGAAACGCAAAATATCCCGTGAGGATAGACAAATATTCGATACGATGCGATGCGATGCTACTTTTCGTTCTACCAAATGCTACGAGATGCATTGTGAACTAATTACTAGGAGCATAATATCGCAAGTAATCGAAATATAACATTTAATTTACCTTGACAAACATTGAGTCAAAGGCTTCACAATTACAGAATAGCATATAGTCGTTCTGTCCGATAAGCGAAAGCTGAGTTCTATTACATTACAAAGTATCAATTTCCGAGAACCTACGTATAACACACACAAACATTAATGCAACGCTGTGGAATGTTCTATAGATTACGTAGTTACTTTGTACTCAAAACACAAAATACAATCTTTCGATACACAAAATTTTTGTTCCGAGAAAAACATACAAAAATAACAAACAAGTGTAAAAATTCAAAAATAGTACACACAATTTATGAAAAAGCAAAAAATAAAATATAATATAACCACAAAATAATAAAAAACTGTTGTCGGACCTGAATATTATTTTCGACGCGATGCGATGCAAAACGACGTTTCGTTTACCAAATGCTACGAGATGCATTGTAAACTAAGTACTACGTGTTTAGCATCACAACGCTACCAAATAAGACTGTGTTCACTGATTCTAAAATGAAATCAACAACACTTATTAACAAATGACTTTATGCAACAGCACCATAGCACCTTCTCTTATAGCGTGAACATGATGCCAGTCACTCTCTGCAGTGGGACTGAGCCTCCTCGAAGTCCTCACTGGTCCTCCGGTGAGCAGCAAAAACCAGGCATAGTCGCGTAGAGTGAATCTGCAGGTCCAACTATCCACTGTAGGACGTAGTCAGCACCTCAGATGTAGCTGGAATCACCTTATTCCGCTCCTGTAGAGTCCGTGGCTGGACCGCGGGTGGATGGTCATCTCTTCCCAGGCCATACACTGCCAAATACTCGTTCTAAGGGCTTCTAGATGGTAGCTGGTAGTCTTCTGATGACTTATCTTGCTTTTCCTATCTGTACCTTTTTTGCTTTACCTCCCAAGGCGTGGTTTTCGTCGGGAGGGAGACACGCACGACACAACACAAAAGTTAAATTTTGTAGGGATAGTTGGTGATAAAAACTTTCGATTGACAAACTGATTTAAATTATTCAAATGTTACGATGTGTTGTCCAAGCGCCAGTGCGAACGTGACTGCCTGTACCGGTGGCGCGGGGCGCGGGGCATAGTGTATTTGCTAACATTGCATTCTGAGCCCCTACAATAACTACCACGAATTCTCTCGCATGATAACTACCGCGCATTCTCTAGCATGATAACTACCGCGCATTCTCTAGCATGATAATTACCGCGCATTCTCTCGCATGATTACTACCGCGCATTCTCTCGCATGATAACTACCACGTGTTCTCTCGCATGATAACTACCACGTATTCTCTCGCATGATAACTACCACGAATTCTCTCGCATGATAATTACCGCGCATTCTCTCGCATGATAACTATATTCATATAATGACAACTGATAATGACAACGCCGCGCCTACTTCCTACGAGGTAACGCACACATTCATTTCAAAAACAAATAATAACTGGCGAGTAAAATGAGGGCATACCAGACTGATAAATGTGACCAAAAATGGAAACATTTCGTGGAAAAACAATAAGAGATCAGATAACGAAGGTAAACTCAATCAGGCTCCACAAATACGACTCAAGATCGTATTGTTTCGGAATTGTTTTCAATTTTATTTGGAGGAATAAGTATAAACCTAGCTAATTTATGTATCGGTATGTAATAAGTAGCAATCTAGCTATTTAATGTATCGGTATGTAATAAAGGCCGGATGATGTTTGTAAAGGTTTTTTTTAAATACAAAGACCATTTTGATAAACTACATCTGCTACAAATAGGATATTCTTACTAAGATCCCCGAGGACATCCCACTATACTTAGGCCTGTATAATCTGAATGGAGTCACAAGCATAGGCTGATAGTGAGATTTTAATAAACTTCAAGCTTTTGCTTTTTAGTTTATTGCTGGAACATTCATCACAAAATAACATAACAATCTTGACTAATTTACTTTTTGCATATTCATATTATTGACGATATTCTAGTTCACTGATAAGTACTGAAAAATAGAGTTGGCAGTTTAATAGTACATATTATATACCATTGTAAGCGTCTTGTGGCTGATGATGAGGCACTATTAGAGCTAGTTATGCAAGCAAGAGTGTCTTAAGAGCGGACGTACTTTCACGTCATACTTTCCATTAAAAGTCACGCACGAGATTTCGCAAGTCAGCAGTTGAATTTTATGAATTCCAGCCGATAGCTATGGCGTTTACTCGCTTTTATTACAGTGCCTCTCATTCCAACATTGCATTGGACGAACCAACAAGCTTCTTGTCCAAATCACGGGCCTCTTAAACATGACACCACATCCTTTGTATGACGGACGACGCTACCTCCTCAGGGATTACAACGCTAGAACAGCTTACAATTATTATCGTGGATCATCATTACTCAAATGTGTCTCCTTCCATTTATCACCGAAAACCATTTATCTACCAGCGCTACAAGATAGCAAAATATATTTATTTCAATCGCGATGGTATAAATAATTCAGGGGATATGTGGAGGTGAAATGGCGGCCGCGGACGGCGCGGGACGAATAAATACAATCACCCCACGATTTTTCCTATCCCTCTTGCTCTTTTTGAGATAATTTTTGGGGTTTCGTAGTCAACTATGTGGATACTTTCAGGATGTCTGTCCGTGTGTATGTCTGTTCATTTGGTGTGATAATAAAGATATTAAACACAATGAATTGTTTTTTTTTCAATCACATCACAGAAATATATAAATTCAAAAGTAACTCTGTTTGTCTCTCTATCTGTTTGTTAAATTTTCAGGCCTACACCGATCTTGATGTTTGATGAAGATACTTTTTTTAAGGATTCCTTGTTTGTCATGCATTTCTAAAAATATACCGCTGAAGCTAGAGTGCGCCACAAGATAGAATATAATCAGTTAGGTTTGACCGGAGCTGTGCCGAGCGAAGCCCGGGTATCCAGCGAGTAATAGATTATAGTAATCGGTTAGGTTTGACCGGAGCTTTGCCGAGCGAAGCCCGGGTATCCAGCTAGTAATACGTGTAAGTATACCGTCAATTATTCAAAGCCAATACTAAAAAAAATAAAAAATAAAAAGGATTCTGTTGAAAATTAGTGTTACTATTATACACTGGCGGATCTAAATATACAATACAATTGAGAGTTTGTGAGCCTACGGAACCCTATTATGTACTCGGCAGGCAGGACCTTACCCAGTGTTACTATTATGTACTCGGCAGGCAGGACCTTACCCAGTGTTACTATTATGTACTCGGCAGGCATGACCTTACCCAGTGTTACTATTATGTACTCGGCAGGCAGGACCTTACCCAGTGTTACTATTATGTACTCGGCAGGCAGGACCTTAGCCAGTGTTACTATTATGTACTCGGCAGGCAGGACCTTAGCCAGTGTTACTATTATGTACTCAGCAGGCATGACCTTAGCCAGTGTTACTATTATGTACTCGGCAGGCATGACCTTAGCCAGTGTTACTATTATGTACTCAGCAGGCATGACCTTAGCCAGTGTTACTATTATGTACTCGGCAGGCAGGACCTTAGCCAGTGTTACTATTATGTACTCAGCAGGCATGACCTTAGCCAGTGTTACTATTATGTACTCGGCAGGCAGGACCTTAGCCATTGTTACTATTATGTACTCAGCAGGCATGACGTTAGCCAGTGTTACTATTATGTACTCGGCAGGCAGGACCTTACCCAGTGTTACTATTATGTACTCGGCAGGCAGGACCTTAGCCAGTGTTACTATTATGTACTCGGCAGGCATGACCTTAGCCAGTGTTACTATATTATGTACTCAGCAGGCATGACCTTAGCCAGTGTTACTATTGTGTACTCAGCAGGCATGACCTTAGCCAGTGTTACTATTATGTACTCGGCAGGTGGGACCTTAGCCAGTGTTACTATTATGTACTCGGCAGGCATGACCTTAGCCAGTGTTACTATTATGTACTCCGCAGGCAGGACCTTAGCCAGTGTTACTATTATGTACTCGGCAGGCAGGACCTTAGCCAGTGTTACTATTATGTACTCGGCAGGCAGGACCTTAGCCAGTGTTACTATTATGTACTCAGCAGGCATGACCTTAGCCAGTGTTACTATTATGTACTCCGCAGGCCTGACCTTAGCCAGTGTTACTATTATGTACTCAGCAGGTATGACCTTAGCCAGTGTTACTATTATGTACTCGGCAGGCAGGACCTTAGCCAGTGTTACTATTATGTACTCAGCAGGCATGACCTTAGCCAGTGTTACTATTATGTACTCGGCAGGCAGGACCTTAGCCATTGTTACTATTATGTTCTTAGCAGGCATGACCTTAGCCAGTGTTACTAATTATGTACTCAGCAGGCATGACGTTAGCCAGTGTTACTATTATGTACTCGGCAGGCAGGACCTTACCCAGTGTTACTATTATGTACTCGGCAGGCAGGACCTTAGCCAGTGTTACTATTATGTACTCGGCAGGCATGAACTTAGCCAGTGTTACTATATTATGTACTCAGCAGGCATGACCTTAGCCAGTGTTACTATTATGTACTCAGCAGGCATGACCTTAGCCAGTGTTACTATTATGTACTCAGCAGGCATGACCTTAGCCAGTGTTACTATTATGTACTCGGCAGGCAGGACCTTAGCCAGTGTTACTATTATGTACTCGGCAGGCAGGACCTTAGCCAGTGTTACTATTATGTACTCAGCAGGCATGACCTTAGCCAGTGTTACTATTATGTACTCGGCAGGCAGGACCTTAGCCATTGTTACTATTATGTACTCAGCAGGCATGACCTTAGCCAGTGTTACTAATTATGTACTCAGCAGGCATGACGTTAGCCAGTGTTACTATTATGTACTCGGCAGGCAGGACCTTACCCAGTGTTACTATTATGTACTCGGCAGGCAGGACCTTAGCCAGTGTTACTATTATGTACTCGGCAGGCATGACCTTAGCCAGTGTTACTATATTATGTACTCAGCAGGCATGACCTTAGCCAGTGTTACTATTATGTACTCAGTAGGCATGACCTTAGCCAGTGTTACTATTATGTACTCGGCAGGTGGGACCTTAGCCAGTGTTACTATTATGTACTCGGCAGGCATGACCTTAGCCAGTGTTACTATTATGTACTAGGCAGGCAGGACCTTAGCCAGTGTTACTATTATGTACTCGGCAGGCATGTCGTTAGCCAGTGTTACTATTATGTACTCGGCAGGCAGGACCTTACACAGTGTTACTATTATGTACTCAGCAGGCATGACCTTAGCCAGTGTTACTATTATGTACTCAGCAGGCATGACCTTAGCCAGTGTTACTATTATGTACTCAGCAGGCATGACCTTAGCCAGTGTTACTATTATGTACTCGGCAGGCAGGACCTTAGCCAGTGTTACTATTATGTACTCAGCAGGCAGGACCTTAGCCAGTGTTACTATTATGTACTCGGCAGGCATGACCTTAGCCAGTTTTACTATTATGTACTCGGCAGGCAGGACCTTAGCCAGTGTTACTATTATGTACTCAGCAGGCATGACCTTAGCCAGTGTTACTATTATGTACTCGGCAGGTGGGACCTTAGCCAGTGTTACTATTATGTACTCGGCAGGCATGACCTTAGCCAGTGTTACTATTATGTACTAGGCAGGCAGGACCTTAGCCAGTGTTACTATTATGTACTCGGCAGGCATGACGTTAGCCAGTGTTACTATTATGTACTCGGCAGGCAGGACCTTACACAGTGTTACTATTATGTACTCAGCAGGCATGACCTTAGCCAGTGTTACTATTATGTACTCAGCAGGCATGACCTTAGCCAGTGTTACTATTATGTACTCAGCAGGCATGACCTTAGCCAGTGTTACTATTATGTACTCAGCAGGCAGGATTTAGCCAGTGTTACTATTATGTACTCGGCAGGCATGACCTTAGCCAGTTTTACTATTATGTACTCGGCAGGCAGGACCTTAGCCAGTGTTACTATTATGTACTCGGCAGGCAGGACCTTAGCCAGTGTTACTATTATGTACTCAGCAGACATGACCTTAGCCAGTGTTACTATTATGTACTCAGCAGGCATGACCTTAGCCAGTGTTACTATTATGTACTCAGCAGGCATGACCTTAGCCAGTGTTACTATTATGTACTCGGCAGGCAGGACCTTAGCCAGTGTTAATATTATGTACTCAGCAGGCGTGACCTTAGCCAGTGTTACTATTATGTACTCGGTAGGCATGACCTTAGCCAGTGTTACTATTATGTACTCAGCAGGCATGACCTTAGCCAGTGTTACTATTATTTACTCAGCAGGCATGACCTTAGCCAGTGTTACTATTATGTACTCGGCAGGCAGGACCTTAGCCAGTGTTACTATTATGTATTTAGCAGGCATGACTTTAGCCAGTGTTACTATTATGTACTCAGCAGGCATGACCTTAGCCAGTGTTACTATTATGTACTCAGCAGGCATGACCTTAGCCAGTGTTACTATTATGTGCTCGGCAGGCAGGAACTTAGCCAGTGTTACTATTATGTACTCGGCAGGCATGACTTTAGCCAGTGTTACTATTATGTACTCAGCAGGCATGACCTTAGCCAGTGTTACTATTATGTACTCAGCAGGCATGACCTTAGCCAGTGTTACTATTATGTACTCGGCAGGCAGGACCTTAGCCAGTGTTACTATTATGTACTCAGCAGGAATGACCTTAGCCAGTGTTACTATTATGTACTCGGCAGGCAGGACCTTAGCCAGTGTTACTATATTATGTACTCAGCAGGCATGACCTTAGCCAGTGTTACTATTATGTACTCGGCAGGCAGGACCTTAGCCAGTGTTACTATTATGTACTCAGCAGGCAAGACCTTAGCCAGTGTTACTATTATGTACTCAGCAGGCATGACCTTAGCCAGTGTTACTATTATGTACTCGGCAGGCAGGACCTTAGCCAGTGTTACTATTATGTACTCGGCAGGCAGGACCTTAGCCAGTGTTACTATTATGTACTCAGCAGGCATGACCTTAGCCAGTGTTACTATTATGTACTCGGCAGGCAGGACCTTAGCCATTGTTACTATTATGTACTCAGCAGGCATGACCTTAGCCAGTGTTACTAATTATGTACTCAGCAGGCATGACCTTAGCCAGTGTTACTATTATGTACTCGGCAGGTGGGACCTTAGCCAGTGTTACTATTATGTACTCGGCAGGCATGACCTTAGCCAGTGTTACTATTATGTACTAGGCAGGCAGGACCTTAGCCAGTGTTACTATTATGTACTCGGCAGGCATGACGTTAGCCAGTGTTACTATTATGTACTCGGCAGGCAGGACCTTACACAGTGTTACTATTATGTACTCAGCAGGCATGACCTTAGCCAGTGTTACTATTATGTACTCAGCAGGCATGACCTTAGCCAGTGTTACTATTATGTACTCAGCAGGCATGACCTTAGCCAGTGTTACTATTATGTACTCAGCAGGCAGGATTTAGCCAGTGTTACTATTATGTACTCGGCAGGCATGACCTTAGCCAGTTTTACTATTATGTACTCGGCAGGCAGGACCTTAGCCAGTGTTACTATTATGTACTCGGCAGGCAGGACCTTAGCCAGTGTTACTATTATGTACTCAGCAGACATGACCTTAGCCAGTGTTACTATTATGTACTCAGCAGGCATGACCTTAGCCAGTGTTACTATTATGTACTCAGCAGGCATGACCTTAGCCAGTGTTACTATTATGTACTCGGCAGGCAGGACCTTAGCCAGTGTTAATATTATGTACTCAGCAGGCGTGACCTTAGCCAGTGTTACTATTATGTACTCGGTAGGCATGACCTTAGCCAGTGTTACTATTATGTACTCAGCAGGCATGACCTTAGCCAGTGTTACTATTATTTACTCAGCAGGCATGACCTTAGCCAGTGTTACTATTATGTACTCGGCAGGCAGGACCTTAGCCAGTGTTACTATTATGTATTTAGCAGGCATGACTTTAGCCAGTGTTACTATTATGTACTCAGCAGGCATGACCTTAGCCAGTGTTACTATTATGTACTCAGCAGGCATGACCTTAGCCAGTGTTACTATTATGTGCTCGGCAGGCAGGAACTTAGCCAGTGTTACTATTATGTACTCGGCAGGCATGACTTTAGCCAGTGTTACTATTATGTACTCAGCAGGCATGACCTTAGCCAGTGTTACTATTATGTACTCAGCAGGCATGACCTTAGCCAGTGTTACTATTATGTACTCGGCAGGCAGGACCTTAGCCAGTGTTACTATTATGTACTCAGCAGGAATGACCTTAGCCAGTGTTACTATTATGTACTCGGCAGGCAGGACCTTAGCCAGTGTTACTATATTATGTACTCAGCAGGCATGACCTTAGCCAGTGTTACTATTATGTACTCGGCAGGCAGGACCTTAGCCAGTGTTACTATTATGTACTCAGCAGGCAAGACCTTAGCCAGTGTTACTATTATGTACTCAGCAGGCATGACCTTAGCCAGTGTTACTATTATGTACTCGGCAGGCAGGACCTTAGCCAGTGTTACTATTATGTACTCGGCAGGCAGGACCTTAGCCAGTGTTACTATTATGTACTCAGCAGGCATGACCTTAGCCAGTGTTACTATTATGTACTCGGCAGGCAGGACCTTAGCCATTGTTACTATTATGTACTCAGCAGGCATGACCTTAGCCAGTGTTACTAATTATGTACTCAGCAGGCATGACGTTAGCCAGTGTTACTATTATGTACTCGGCAGGCAGGACCTTACCCAGTGTTACTATTATGTACTCGGCAGGCAGGACCTTAGCCAGTGTTACTATTATGTACTCGGCAGGCATGACCTTAGCCAGTGTTACTATATTATGTACTCAGCAGGCATGACCTTAGCCAGTGTTACTATTATGTACTCAGTAGGCATGACCTTAGCCAGTGTTACTATTATGTACTCGGCAGGTGGGACCTTAGCCAGTGTTACTATTATGTACTCGGCAGGCATGTCCTTAGCCAGTGTTACTATTATGTACTAGGCAGGCAGGACCTTAGCCAGTGTTACTATTATGTACTCGGCAGGCATGTCGTTAGCCAGTGTTACTATTATGTACTCGGCAGGCAGGACCTTACACAGTGTTACTATTATGTACTCAGCAGGCATGACCTTAGCCAGTGTTACTATTATGTACTCAGCAGGCATGACCTTAGCCAGTGTTACTATTATGTACTCAGCAGGCATGACCTTAGCCAGTGTTACTATTATGTACTCGGCAGGCAGGACCTTAGCCAGTGTTACTATTATGTACTCAGCAGGCAGGACCTTAGCCAGTGTTACTATTATGTACTCGGCAGGCATGACCTTAGCCAGTTTTACTATTATGTACTCGGCAGGCAGGACCTTAGCCAGTGTTACTATTATGTACTCAGCAGGCATGACCTTAGCCAGTGTTACTATTATGTACTCGGCAGGTGGGACCTTAGCCAGTGTTACTATTATGTACTCGGCAGGCATGACCTTAGCCAGTGTTACTATTATGTACTAGGCAGGCAGGACCTTAGCCAGTGTTACTATTATGTACTCGGCAGGCATGACGTTAGCCAGTGTTACTATTATGTACTCGGCAGGCAGGACCTTACACAGTGTTACTATTATGTACTCAGCAGGCATGACCTTAGCCAGTGTTACTATTATGTACTCAGCAGGCATGACCTTAGCCAGTGTTACTATTATGTACTCAGCAGGCATGACCTTAGCCAGTGTTACTATTATGTACTCAGCAGGCAGGATTTAGCCAGTGTTACTATTATGTACTCGGCAGGCATGACCTTAGCCAGTTTTACTATTATGTACTCGGCAGGCAGGACCTTAGCCAGTGTTACTATTATGTACTCGGCAGGCAGGACCTTAGCCAGTGTTACTATTATGTACTCAGCAGACATGACCTTAGCCAGTGTTACTATTATGTACTCAGCAGGCATGACCTTAGCCAGTGTTACTATTATGTACTCAGCAGGCATGACCTTAGCCAGTGTTACTATTATGTACTCGGCAGGCAGGACCTTAGCCAGTGTTAATATTATGTACTCAGCAGGCGTGACCTTAGCCAGTGTTACTATTATGTACTCGGTAGGCATGACCTTAGCCAGTGTTACTATTATGTACTCAGCAGGCATGACCTTAGCCAGTGTTACTATTATTTACTCAGCAGGCATGACCTTAGCCAGTGTTACTATTATGTACTCGGCAGGCAGGACCTTAGCCAGTGTTACTATTATGTATTTAGCAGGCATGACTTTAGCCAGTGTTACTATTATGTACTCAGCAGGCATGACCTTAGCCAGTGTTACTATTATGTACTCAGCAGGCATGACCTTAGCCAGTGTTACTATTATGTGCTCGGCAGGCAGGAACTTAGCCAGTGTTACTATTATGTACTCGGCAGGCATGACTTTAGCCAGTGTTACTATTATGTACTCAGCAGGCATGACCTTAGCCAGTGTTACTATTATGTACTCAGCAGGCATGACCTTAGCCAGTGTTACTATTATGTACTCGGCAGGCAGGACCTTAGCCAGTGTTACTATTATGTACTCAGCAGGAATGACCTTAGCCAGTGTTACTATTATGTACTCGGCAGGCAGGACCTTAGCCAGTGTTACTATATTATGTACTCAGCAGGCATGACCTTAGCCAGTGTTACTATTATGTACTCGGCAGGCAGGACCTTAGCCAGTGTTACTATTATGTACTCAGCAGGCAAGACCTTAGCCAGTGTTACTATTATGTACTCAGCAGGCATGACCTTAGCCAGTGTTACTATTATGTACTCAGCAGGCAAGACCTTAGCCAGTGTTACTATTATGTACTCAGCAGGCATGACCTTAGCCAGTGTTACTATTATGTACTCGGCAGGCAGGACCTTAGCCAGTGTTACTATTATGTACTCGGCAGGCAGGACCTTAGCCAGTGTTACTATTATGTACTCGGCAGGCAGGACCTTAGCCAGTGTTACTATTATGTACTCAGCAGGCATGACCTTAGCCAGTGTTACTATTATGTACTCGGCAGGCATGACCTTAGCCAGTGTTATTATTATGTACTCAGCAGGCATGACCTTAGCCAGTGTTACTATTATGTACTCGGCAGGCAGGACCTTAGCCAGCGTTACTATTATGTACTCAGCAGGCATGACCTTAGCCAGTGTTACTATTATGTACTCGGCAGGCAGGACCTTAGCCAGTGTTACTATTATGTACTCAGCAGGCATGACCTTAGCCAGTGTTACTAATTATGTACTCAGCAGGCATGACGTTAGCCAGTGTTACTATTATGTACTCGGTAGGCAGGACCTTACCCAGTGTTACTATTATGTACTCAGCAGGCAGGACCTTAGCCAGTGTTACTATTATGTACTCGGCAGGCATGACCTTAGCCAGTTTTACTATTATGTACTCGGCAGGCAGGACCTTAGCCAGTGTTACTATTATGTACTCAGCAGGCATGACCTTAGCCAGTGTTACTATTATGTACTCGGCAGGTGGGACCTTAGCCAGTGTTACTATTATGTACTCGGCAGGCATGACCTTAGCCAGTGTTACTATTATGTACTAGGCAGGCAGGACCTTAGCCAGTGTTACTATTATGTACTCGGCAGGCATGACGTTAGCCAGTGTTACTATTATGTACTCGGCAGGCAGGACCTTACACAGTGTTACTATTATGTACTCAGCAGGCATGACCTTAGCCAGTGTTACTATTATGTACTCAGCAGGCATGACCTTAGCCAGTGTTACTATTATGTACTCAGCAGGCATGACCTTAGCCAGTGTTACTATTATGTACTCAGCAGGCAGGATTTAGCCAGTGTTACTATTATGTACTCGGCAGGCATGACCTTAGCCAGTTTTACTATTATGTACTCGGCAGGCAGGACCTTAGCCAGTGTTACTATTATGTACTCGGCAGGCAGGACCTTAGCCAGTGTTACTATTATGTACTCAGCAGACATGACCTTAGCCAGTGTTACTATTATGTACTCAGCAGGCATGACCTTAGCCAGTGTTACTATTATGTACTCAGCAGGCATGACCTTAGCCAGTGTTACTATTATGTACTCGGCAGGCAGGACCTTAGCCAGTGTTAATATTATGTACTCAGCAGGCGTGACCTTAGCCAGTGTTACTATTATGTACTCGGTAGGCATGACCTTAGCCAGTGTTACTATTATGTACTCAGCAGGCATGACCTTAGCCAGTGTTACTATTATTTACTCAGCAGGCATGACCTTAGCCAGTGTTACTATTATGTACTCGGCAGGCAGGACCTTAGCCAGTGTTACTATTATGTATTTAGCAGGCATGACTTTAGCCAGTGTTACTATTATGTACTCAGCAGGCATGACCTTAGCCAGTGTTACTATTATGTACTCAGCAGGCATGACCTTAGCCAGTGTTACTATTATGTGCTCGGCAGGCAGGAACTTAGCCAGTGTTACTATTATGTACTCGGCAGGCATGACTTTAGCCAGTGTTACTATTATGTACTCAGCAGGCATGACCTTAGCCAGTGTTACTATTATGTACTCAGCAGGCATGACCTTAGCCAGTGTTACTATTATGTACTCGGCAGGCAGGACCTTAGCCAGTGTTACTATTATGTACTCAGCAGGAATGACCTTAGCCAGTGTTACTATTATGTACTCGGCAGGCAGGACCTTAGCCAGTGTTACTATATTATGTACTCAGCAGGCATGACCTTAGCCAGTGTTACTATTATGTACTCGGCAGGCAGGACCTTAGCCAGTGTTACTATTATGTACTCAGCAGGCAAGACCTTAGCCAGTGTTACTATTATGTACTCAGCAGGCATGACCTTAGCCAGTGTTACTATTATGTACTCGGCAGGCAGGACCTTAGCCAGTGTTACTATTATGTACTCGGCAGGCAGGACCTTAGCCAGTGTTACTATTATGTACTCAGCAGGCATGACCTTAGCCAGTGTTACTATTATGTACTCGGCAGGCAGGACCTTAGCCATTGTTACTATTATGTACTCAGCAGGCATGACCTTAGCCAGTGTTACTAATTATGTACTCAGCAGGCATGACGTTAGCCAGTGTTACTATTATGTACTCGGCAGGCAGGACCTTACCCAGTGTTACTATTATGTACTCGGCAGGCAGGACCTTAGCCAGTGTTACTATTATGTACTCGGCAGGCATGACCTTAGCCAGTGTTACTATATTATGTACTCAGCAGGCATGACCTTAGCCAGTGTTACTATTATGTACTCAGTAGGCATGACCTTAGCCAGTGTTACTATTATGTACTCGGCAGGTGGGACCTTAGCCAGTGTTACTATTATGTACTCGGCAGGCATGACCTTAGCCAGTGTTACTATTATGTACTAGGCAGGCAGGACCTTAGCCAGTGTTACTATTATGTACTCGGCAGGCATGTCGTTAGCCAGTGTTACTATTATGTACTCGGCAGGCAGGACCTTACACAGTGTTACTATTATGTACTCAGCAGGCATGACCTTAGCCAGTGTTACTATTATGTACTCAGCAGGCATGACCTTAGCCAGTGTTACTATTATGTACTCAGCAGGCATGACCTTAGCCAGTGTTACTATTATGTACTCGGCAGGCAGGACCTTAGCCAGTGTTACTATTATGTACTCAGCAGGCAGGACCTTAGCCAGTGTTACTATTATGTACTCGGCAGGCATGACCTTAGCCAGTTTTACTATTATGTACTCGGCAGGCAGGACCTTAGCCAGTGTTACTATTATGTACTCAGCAGGCATGACCTTAGCCAGTGTTACTATTATGTACTCGGCAGGTGGGACCTTAGCCAGTGTTACTATTATGTACTCGGCAGGCATGACCTTAGCCAGTGTTACTATTATGTACTAGGCAGGCAGGACCTTAGCCAGTGTTACTATTATGTACTCGGCAGGCATGACGTTAGCCAGTGTTACTATTATGTACTCGGCAGGCAGGACCTTACACAGTGTTACTATTATGTACTCAGCAGGCATGACCTTAGCCAGTGTTACTATTATGTACTCAGCAGGCATGACCTTAGCCAGTGTTACTATTATGTACTCAGCAGGCATGACCTTAGCCAGTGTTACTATTATGTACTCAGCAGGCAGGATTTAGCCAGTGTTACTATTATGTACTCGGCAGGCATGACCTTAGCCAGTTTTACTATTATGTACTCGGCAGGCAGGACCTTAGCCAGTGTTACTATTATGTACTCGGCAGGCAGGACCTTAGCCAGTGTTACTATTATGTACTCAGCAGACATGACCTTAGCCAGTGTTACTATTATGTACTCAGCAGGCATGACCTTAGCCAGTGTTACTATTATGTACTCAGCAGGCATGACCTTAGCCAGTGTTACTATTATGTACTCGGCAGGCAGGACCTTAGCCAGTGTTAATATTATGTACTCAGCAGGCGTGACCTTAGCCAGTGTTACTATTATGTACTCGGTAGGCATGACCTTAGCCAGTGTTACTATTATGTACTCAGCAGGCATGACCTTAGCCAGTGTTACTATTATTTACTCAGCAGGCATGACCTTAGCCAGTGTTACTATTATGTACTCGGCAGGCAGGACCTTAGCCAGTGTTACTATTATGTATTTAGCAGGCATGACTTTAGCCAGTGTTACTATTATGTACTCAGCAGGCATGACCTTAGCCAGTGTTACTATTATGTACTCAGCAGGCATGACCTTAGCCAGTGTTACTATTATGTGCTCGGCAGGCAGGAACTTAGCCAGTGTTACTATTATGTACTCGGCAGGCATGACTTTAGCCAGTGTTACTATTATGTACTCAGCAGGCATGACCTTAGCCAGTGTTACTATTATGTACTCAGCAGGCATGACCTTAGCCAGTGTTACTATTATGTACTCGGCAGGCAGGACCTTAGCCAGTGTTACTATTATGTACTCAGCAGGAATGACCTTAGCCAGTGTTACTATTATGTACTCGGCAGGCAGGACCTTAGCCAGTGTTACTATATTATGTACTCAGCAGGCATGACCTTAGCCAGTGTTACTATTATGTACTCGGCAGGCAGGACCTTAGCCAGTGTTACTATTATGTACTCAGCAGGCAAGACCTTAGCCAGTGTTACTATTATGTACTCAGCAGGCATGACCTTAGCCAGTGTTACTATTATGTACTCAGCAGGCAAGACCTTAGCCAGTGTTACTATTATGTACTCAGCAGGCATGACCTTAGCCAGTGTTACTATTATGTACTCGGCAGGCAGGACCTTAGCCAGTGTTACTATTATGTACTCGGCAGGCAGGACCTTAGCCAGTGTTACTATTATGTACTCGGCAGGCAGGACCTTAGCCAGTGTTACTATTATGTACTCAGCAGGCATGACCTTAGCCAGTGTTACTATTATGTACTCGGCAGGCATGACCTTAGCCAGTGTTATTATTATGTACTCAGCAGGCATGACCTTAGCCAGTGTTACTATTATGTACTCGGCAGGCAGGACCTTAGCCAGCGTTACTATTATGTACTCAGCAGGCATGACCTTAGCCAGTGTTACTATTATGTACTCGGCAGGCAGGACCTTAGCCAGTGTTACTATTATGTACTCAGCAGGCATGACCTTAGCCAGTGTTACTAATTATGTACTCAGCAGGCATGACGTTAGCCAGTGTTACTATTATGTACTCGGTAGGCAGGACCTTACCCAGTGTTACTATTATGTACTCGGCAGGCAGGACCTTAGCCAGTGTTACTATTATGTACTAGGCAGGCATGACCTTAGCCAGTGTTACTATATTATGTACTTGAGATCCAATGTGTACCAGAAAAGAACAATGAAAACATCATTAGCATTGTCCAGAATATAAGAAACACTATCGACTGCGATATTAAAGATGAAAATATATTGAGGTGCAGCCGTGTGGCTAAGCTCAATCCGAAAACTACGAGGCCTCGTTCTATAGTGGTCCAGTTCAACTCTCCGAGGGTTCGTGACAAGTTTCTAGCATCGTCCATAAAGTTCAATAAGTCGAGCCCAAACCACAGGCTCAATAGCTCTCATAATGGGCTGACTGGTGATAAGACTCCAATCTTCGTGGTGGAGCACCTTTCCACTTCGAACAAAGCGCTTCACTCGGCAGCCAGGTCGGCTGCCAGGGAGAGGGGCTACAAGTTCGTATGGGAGAATATATATGAGAGAAACCGACACTTCTGAGTACAAATTAATACACAATTTGGAATCATTAAATAACTTGTAGGAGGTTGTTCGTTTAAGCTTTGTATACCTACCATATATTTACTTGGTTCACTGGAATACATTCCATTATTCCATTATTATCCATACACTTACACCTCGTTTTCAGATTCATAAGGTAACTTGTTTTTTGTTTTTTGTTGTTTCTTTATTTAATTTACCTACTCGTTCTAATATTTTACCTATGTTTGTATTCAGTCGATGTTTCATTTAATTTCATTGTTTTTTCATTCATTAATTAATTTCAAGTTACTTGTCCTTTGATTGTAAGTGAAGCCGCTCTGATACCTGCCTACTAGGTACTACATATATTGGAGTTGCGTTACTTTAAGTTGTTCGGAATATCAAATGTTTCAAATTGTTTACTTTTGTACTTATGTATGTAGCATGCCTAATATTAATTTACCTAGATAAAATACCTAAGTTTAATACTTTAATATTAACCCATCTGTTTGATTATTGTGCATGTTGTGTTTACCTATAATTGGTTTCGCATGTAGCTTATAACATTATAGTTTGTACTCTTATTTTGTATTCATGTGTAAACTGTTGGTAGACCTAATAAATAAAATAAAATAAAAATACTCAGCAGGCATGACCTTAGCCAGTGTTACTATTATGTACTCAGCAGGCATGACCTTAGCCAGTGTTACTATTTCTTTGTTTAAGATGACTTTAAGGGTTCCGTACCTTAAAAGGTATCAACAGAACCATTATAGGATCACTCTCGTGTCTGTCTGTCTGTCTATCCACAGTGTCTGTCACAGCCTAATTTATCCGAAACCACTGGACAAAACAGTTGAATTGTTAGATGACCCAGTCACGTACGTGTAGCGTAAGTAAACGAATTCAGATTATTGTTAATTTCAGGAGGAAACTGTTGTATTTCTGAAACTAGTTGAAACTAGAAAAAAAAACTTATTGTTAAATGCATCACGTGATATATCCAATGAAAGCCCAATGTTGACGATATCTGTGGCGCGGCGGGCGAAGGTCCGCCTGCGACGCAAGAGGTTGCGGATTCGATTCCCGCCTCTGTATAAATATTTGTACGATCTGCAGATATTTGTTCAGGGTGTTTTATATTTTCTATGCATAATAAAAAATACCTATCTATGTAATGTATTGTATTAAGTATATATCTGTTATCTAGTACCCATAACACAAGCTCTGCTTAGCTTGGGCTAGATAATGTTGTGTGAACTGTCCAGTGGTATTTATTTATTTTATATTATTGTTAAATACATCAACTGATATATCTAATGAAAAGCCCCTTTGTGGGGAACATAATTAGATTTTTAGTGTAGTTCTATTTTTTTTTAAAATATTAATTAAACTGTATAAAAATCGACCATTCCCCTATTTATTTCCAAAACAAATGGACCTAATATTTTTGAATAATAATACAGTATATCAGGCCTCAGTCATAGTTAACACGAAAACCAAAACGAAAATCCTACGACTTTAAATTCCCACGGGAAACGGAAAATATTCATAAAGAGAAAATGGCGTACGGAACCCTCTCCACGCGAATCCGACTCGCACTTGACTGGTTTTTTATTTTTATTTGAGTTTGAGCCTTCGTCGCTGAGCTTCCTTGACGGATTTATGTTAGCTCAGTGTAGCTCAACTCCTCGTGTATTCAGATTCAGGGATATTTATTTGTTTGTACAAATGGAGCCGCTTAAAAATAAATCTTGCGAATGCGGAACGGGATTCCGCTAGTCACTGATTTTTCATTATTTCGTCGGCATTTTTTTCAAAAGGGTTTTTTCCGGATTTCTTCGAGTGGTTATAATGTGAATAAGAAGAAATAAATAAAAAATGCCGTACAGTTCACACAAAATTATCTAGCCCCAAGCTAAGCAGAGCTTGTGTTATGGGTAATGATAACTTCACCCGCCGTACCACAGAGGTCGTCTACAATGAATAATTTGTAGACGGAAAATATGAGTTTACCTTTGGAAAGGGGTTTGGATCCTGGTTTTCCCGTCCGCTAGCTTACAGGTTGCATACGAGATCTGTAACAAACAAATTTGTTTTAATATCGTACAAATATTTGGAGCTTAATATGTTATTAATATCTTCCAGGAAAAGGGGATGCTTTCAAAAACATCATGTAACTTCCACAGATTAGGTCTTGTTGGTGCATTAACCCTGAGCAAATACTAGATGTTGTAAACTGTTAAACTATGCGTTCCTCATTTAGCCGATATATTGTATGTAAAGCAAGCTAACGGCTTGACGGCGCGTCATCTCTGCAGCTATTGTATGTAAAGCAAGCTAGCGGCTTGATGGCGCGTCATCTCTGCAGCTATTGTATGTAAAGCAAGCTAGCGGCTTGATGGCGCGTCATCTCTGCAGCTATTGTATGTAAAGCAAGCTACCGGCTTGATAGCGCGTCATCTCTGCAGCTATTGTATGTAAAGCAAGCTAACGGCTTCATGGCGCATCATCTCTGCAGCTATTGTATGTAAAGCAAGCTAACGGCTTGACGGCGCGTCATCTCTGCAGCTATTGTATGTAAAGCAAGCTAACGGCTTCATGGCGCATCATCTCTGCAGCTATTGTATGTAAAGCAAGCTAACGGCTTCATGGCGCATCATCTCTGCAGCTATTGTATGTAAAGCAAGCTAACGGCTTGACGGCGCGTCATCTCTGCAGCTATTGTATGTAAAGCAAGCTAACGGCTTCATGGCGCATCATCTCTGCAGCTATTGTATGTAAAGCAAGCTAACGGCTTCATGGCGCATCATCTCTGCAGCTATTGTATGTAAAGCAAGCTAACGGCTTGATGGCGCGTCATCTCTGCAGCTATTGTATGTAAAGCAAGCTAACGGCTTCATGGCGCATCATCTCTGCAGCTATTGTATGTAAAGCAAGCTAACGGCTTGATGGCGCGTCATCTCTGCAGCTATTGTATGTAAAGCAAGCTAACGGCTTCATGGCGCATCATCTCTGCAGCTATTGTATGTAAAGCAAGCTAACGGCTTCATGGCGCATCATCTCTGCAGCTTTTGTATGTAAAGCAAGCTAACGGCTTGTAACGCGTCATCTCTGCAGCTATTGTATGTAAAGCAAGCTAGCGGCTTGATGGCGCGTCATCTCTGCAGCTATTGTATGTAAAGCAAGCTACCGGCTTGATGGCGCGTCATCTCTGCAGCTATTGTATGTAAAGCAAGCTAACGGCTTGACGGCGCGTCATCTCTGCAGCTATTGTATGTAAAGCAAGCTAACGGCTTCATGGCGCATCATCTCTGCAGCTATTGTATGTAAAGCAAGCTAACGGCTTCATGGCGCATCATCTCTGCAGCTATTGTATGTAAAGCAAGCTAACGGCTTGACGGCGCGTCATCTCTGCAGCTATTGTATGTAAAGCAAGCTAACGGCTTCATGGCGCATCATCTCTGCAGCTATTGTATGTAAAGCAAGCTAACGGCTTGATGGCGCGTCATCTCTGCAGCTATTGTATGTAAAGCAAGCTAACGGCTTCATGGCGCATCATCTCTGCAGCTATTGTATGTAAAGCAAGCTAACGGCTTGATGGCGCGTCATCTCTGCAGCTATTGTATGTAAAGCAAGCTAACGGCTTCATGGCGCATCATCTCTGCAGCTATTGTATGTAAAGCAAGCTAACGGCTTCATGGCGCATCATCTCTGCAGCTTTTGTATGTAAAGCAAGCTAACGGCTTGTAACGCGTCATCTCTGCAGCTATTGTATGTAAAGCAAGCTAACGGCTTCATGGCGCATCATCTCTGCAGCTATTGTATGTAAAGCAAGCTAACGGCTTGATGGCGCGTCATCTCTGCAGCTATTGTATGTAAAGCAAGCTAACGGCTTCATGGCGCATCATCTCTGCAGCTATTGTATGTAAAGCAAGCTAACGGCTTCATGGCGCATCATCTCTGCAGCTTTTGTATGTAAAGCAAGCTAACGGCTTGTAACGCGTCATCTCTGCAGCTATTGTATGTAAAGCAAGCTAACGGCTTCATGGCGCATCATCTCTGCAGCTATTGTATGTAAAGCAAGCTAACGGCTTGATGGCGCGTCATCTCTGCAGCTATTGTATGTAAAGCAAGCTAACGGCTTCATGGCGCATCATCTCTGCAGCTATTGTATGTAAAGCAAGCTAACGGCTTCATGGCGCATCATCTCTGCAGCTATTGTATGTAAAGCAAGCTAACGGCTTGATGGATTATCATCTCTGCAGCTATTGTATGTAAAGCAAGCTAACGGCTTGATGGCACATCATCTCTGCAGCTATTGTATGTAAAGCAAGCTAACGGCTTCATGGCGCGTCATCTCTGCAGCTATTGTATATATGTAAAGCAAGCTAACGGCTTGATGGCGCGTCATCTCTGCAGCTATTGTATATATGTAAAGCAAGCTAACGGCTTGTAACGCGTCATCTCTGCAGCTATTGTATGTAAAGCAAGCTAACGGCTTGTAACGCATCATCTCTGCAGCTATTGTATGTAAAGCAAGCTAACGGCTTGATGGCGCGTCATCTCTGCTGCTATTGTATATATGTAAAGCAAGCTAACGGCTTGTAACGCGTCATCTCTGCAGGTATTTGTATGTAAAGCAAGCTAACGGCTTGATGGCGCGTCATCTCTGCAGCTATTGTATATATGTAAAGCAAGCTAACGGCTTGTAACGCGTCATCTCTGCAGCTATTGTATGTAAAGCAAGCTAACGGCTTGTAACGCGTCATCTCTGCAGCTTTTGTATGTAAAGCAAGCTAACGGCTTGTAACGCGTCATCTCTGCAGCTATTGTATGTAAAGCAAGCTAACGGCTTGTAACGCATCATCTCTGCAGCTATTGTATGTAAAGCAAGCTAACGGCTTGTAACGCATCATCTCTGCAGCTATTGTATGTAAAGCAAGCTAGCGGCTTGATGGCGCGTCATCTCTGCAGCTATTGTATGTAAAGCAAGCTAGCGGCTTGATGGCGCGTCATCTCTGCAGCTATTGTATGTAAAGCAAGCTAGCGGCTTGATGGCGCGTCATCTCTGCAGCTATTGTATGTAAAGCAAGCTAGCGGCTTGATGGCGCGTCATCTCTGCAGCTATTGTATATAAAGCAAGCTAGCGGCTTGATGGCGCGTCATCTCTGCAGCTATTGTATGTAAAGCAAGCTAGCGGCTTGATGGCGCGTCATCTCTGCAGCTATTGTATGTAAAGCAAGCTAGCGGCTTGATGGCGCGTCATCTCTGCAGCTATTGTATGTAAAGCAAGCTAGCGGCTTGATGGCGCGTCATCTCTGCAGCTATTGTATGTAAAGCAAGCTAGCGGCTTGATGGCGCGTCATCTCTGCAGCTATTGTATGTAAAGCAAGCTAGCGGCTTGATGGCGCGTCATCTCTGCAGCTATTGTATGTAAAGCAAGCTAGCGGCTTGATGGCGCGTCATCTCTGCAGCTATTGTATGTAAAGCAAGCTAACGGCTTGTAACGCGTCATCTCTGCAGCTATTGTATGTAAAGCAAGCTAGCGGCTTGTAACGCGTCATCTCTGCAGCTATTGTATGTAAAGCAAGCTAGCGGCTTGATGGCGCGTCATCTCTGCAGCTATTGTATGTAAAGCAAGCTAACGGCTTGACATATGCAACTGCAGGAGCATTGTTAAGGCGTTAATTGCCTTATAGCTAGCGCAAAATGCAAAATTTGTTATTTTTGTTTGTGTGTCTTTGTTTTTGTAACTAACAAAATTAAATACAATATTCAGATCAATAACATGCATAGATACTTTGTTGTGATTCTGAGGGATCACTGTAACAGAAACACGATACGACAATATTTTCTCGATAGATAAAAATCACAAAGTTAAATCTAACTTTTGACTAGATTAGATTGTTTCTCAATATGGTACAGATTATTGGGACAAAATAAGATAAATAAATCAATATAATTAATCTGAAGGTTTACTGTAGGTGTTTTGTAAAATTATTTATATTTTAAGAGATATTCAATGGCTTTTATGAGCGGCGCTAGGCACTTTTTTGTATGAAGATTTCTGCCTCGTTTTGGTGCAGCCTTAAAAGACTTATTTAGATTTTATTTTAAACGTCCGCATGGTATTTATGTGGAAAAGTAAACATAAGCTTTCAAGTTTAGTTTAATAGATGCCTACATTTAAGAATAGAGTACCTAAATAAGGGACGGAGATCCTCATCCCTCAGTGTCCATTATAAAAGAAACAACAAACTTTCGAACAAAAAACTAAAGTTCCAAGAACTTTGAAACTTGTGGGTCGCGTGCCACTTGAGCGACACGAGCCGAGGTAACTGCCAACGACGATCCTTGCAGGTTACTGAGCTTACTAAGCTACTTATCGATACTTGTCGGGAAATCGAGGAGCATGGAGACGAAATCGGTGAACGAATATAACGTTCACTGGATGAAATATTTCGGACGTCTGAAAGCCGAGCGCATTTTTGGAGACAGCTGATAGATTAGTGAGGGATACCCACAAACGTATTTACTTTGGTTCCTTAAGCCATTCAATCTTTTCATTGGCTCACAAAATGTTCTTAAAATATTTTATTCAGTAGCAACAAAATTAGCCAAATTTCCGAAATAAGCTCTTCTCAAGTAAGGTGAAATCATTATTTCAAATAGTACGCCGAAATAAGCTCCTTTCAACTAAGGTGAAAACCTTTATTTCCAATAGTAGGCTGAAATAAGCTCCTTTCAATTAAGGTGAAAACCTTTATTTCCAATAGTAGGCTGAAATAAGCTCCCCTCGAGTAAAGTGAAAACCTTTAACTCTAATAATAAACTGAAATAAGCTCCTTTCAAGTAAGGTAAAAATCTTTATTTCCAATAGTAGGCTGAAATAAGCTGAAAAGGAGCCAACAGCCTTCTGACCGTTGTTGCTGAAGACATGTTTCATGAGACACTGGATGGAAGTGCTTGGACCGACTTGTAAATTAGAGTCCAAGTAGGTTTTTAATTAAATTTGGTATTTAGTTATTTGTTTTATTTCTGAGCAATTTATTGTTCTAACATAATTTTAAGTAATTTTTCTGTTACTAACCCAATATAGATCATTGCTCTGATATAAAAGTTTACATTATTCTATATTATTAATCCCAATCTCAATACGAACTAAAGTTGGATACCACAGATATTGGCGATTCCCAATGTCCATTCAGTGTTTCCCAAAGTTCGCAGCTACGGGCACAAAGGGATGAAATTTAATCCGGCAAAAATCCAATCGCCACATCTTGACCCGCGACCGTGAGTGTAAAGCTTAGGAAGGTGACACATCAGGCTTGATGTTCATCTTATTTCCTGAAGTTGTAGCTTTCCACAGTTTTTGTTGTTTACATTTTCGCATACCACTTTATAATTTCAAACTAGGCAAAGAAAATAACATTATTCTTATTTAATCTTTTTTGTATCTTTAGCAAACTGCTTCCTAAAGAAACAAGAAAAAATAACAAAAGAAGAAAGCAGAAAGAAGAAAGAAGAAAGAAGAAAGAAGAAAGAAGAAAGAAGAAAGAAGAAAGAAGAAAGAAGACAGAATAAATAAGAAAGAAGAAAGAAGAAAGAAGAAAGAAGAAAGAAGAATGAAGAAAGAAGAAAGAAGAAAGAATATACAAGAATAAAACAAAAAGAAAGAAGAAACATAGAAAGCAGAAAGAAAGAACAAAGTAACAATGAATGAAAACATTTGCATTTTATTTGCTACACACAGACAAATCAAATAGTCCACCATTAATATGTAACGTCTGACTGGGAAATAATGTTCCATTGGCCACACCCTTGAGGTCAAATGTAACAGAAATAAAACGGTACACGGTAACCCTTCCTCGGTCACTGAGGCCCCAGGGACTGCCCTAAAAGTGAAACACATTTGGAGGACCGAATTGAATGAAGGTTGGGTTATGTTAAACATTTTTGGGTTATCTTATGATGACGACGGATTTTTGATGGGGTTAAAAAACTTATTTTGATATCTGATATTAGTTGCAATTATATTGGAGATAATTTCCATGGACTTAGTATATAATTTCATATTATATTAAATAGTAGTAGTTTATGAAACTGTCTCATAGCAGGGGGGTTAGTGTGGCGAGGTTTTAGTAACCAAACCGAGCGCGCGTAACCACAGATTATAAAAAAAAAAAAAAGAATGTGAATCCTCCTTGGTTGGCCATGGTGTATTATAATGGAAAAATACTTCTTAAATACTTTTCACTAAAAACGGGATTTTTACCAAGATTATTGAGTTTTGTTTGTTACCGATATCTAATTCTAATTCTAGGTGGGGGTGCTAAGACCTGCACTGACATCCCGCTGTGGGGTGTACTGTGCATTATCCCCCTGTGCTAACCCTACCCCAGCCAGCCCAGCTCCTTAAAGTAACGGAGCAGGACTTTGGGTTGATGGCAACACTGTTGAAGTGTGTCCGAAGGCGTCGATGATGGAGAGCAGGATCCAAGTAGCTCCTGCAAACCCGTCTTGGCCCTGGCGTCTTTTGTGGCCGCACAATTTAGGATGACGTGCACCACCGTCTCTTCTTCCTGCAAGCAGCCCCGACACAGCCCGCTGTCAGTGGCTCCAATTTTGTGCAGGTGATGGTTGAGGTCGCAGTGTCCTGTTGTGATGCCCACCACCATACGCAGGTCCTCGCGTTTCATTTTAATCAGTGTATTCGTCATTTTCTTGTCAGGTTTTGGGAGCATATGTTTTGTGTGCTTACAGTCCGACCTTCGTTCCCATAGCTTTTGGTGATCCATTTCTGAATGCAATCTTAGCTTGTTTTTGATTTCCACTGTTGGTGGTTTCGATAGGCTGATGTCAGCTTGAGTCGGGATAAGTTTAGCCCCTTCCCTAGCTAGGGAGTCAGCCCTGTCATTTCCAAGACAATGGCCATGGCTTTCCGTCCATTTGATTGTGACATTATACTTCTCAGTCAGTCTCTGAAGTGCAGTGTGACACTCTGCGACCGATTTTGACCTGGTGTCCGGTCTCCTCAGCGCATTTGTGAGTGCTGCACTGTCTGTTACGAAAATAAGTTGTATTTGTCTATCAATGGTCCCTATACTGGTGGACACTATTGATGATGATATATCAGTTGCCGCTAGCTGAAGCCCCAGGGTTTCTGCTTGAAAAACGGTGGTGGATTTATTCAGAGGTTGTGCCCTTGAGAGTCCAGTTTCAGGGCAGTAAAAACCGCAGCCCGCACCTATACTCTGTTTTGCCCCATCTGTATATATGTGGTAGACGGGCGGGGCGGAAGGAAGAGTCACCTCCGTGTCTTCAGTCGCCACTTCGTACCCTTTGTTGTTAAGATATGTTCTATTCTATCCGTACCCTCCAAGGCTTCTGGGATTATGTTGGTCGCCTTTTCCAGTATCTTACAGTGATTTGTTATTCTGTTGTGTCCCTTCCACTGGTCCGTGGATTTTATTCTCAGTGCTGCCGCCATTGCCTCCTGCTGTATGTGTATATGGAGCGGCATCAGGCCTAATAGGATATCTAGCGCTGCTGATGGTGTAGATTTTGTGCATCCACTTATGAGCGAGCATGCCAGTCTTTGAACCTGTTGTAGCCTGTTTATTGCTGTCACTAGGTTTGTTCTCGGCCACCAAACTACGGCACCATAAGTTAGCACAGGTCGAACCATGACTTTATACATCCATAGGCATAACTTGGGTTTTAGACCCCAGTCTTTACCCACGGCTCGTGTACACTGCCATAACACATTTGTGGCTTTTGTCGTTACATTGTCTAATTGCTTGCCCCATACGAGTTACCGATATTTTGGCACAGTAGCATGCGCCATGATCACGGTAAATATCCCGTTTTAGAGAAAAGTATGTAAATGAAATGAAATGAAATTTATTTTACAACAAACATTACATATACACCAAAAGTACAATCTTATAAGTACCTATTTATTTTTTTGCACGTTTTTTTCTGTACTTATTGGATATACATTAGTACCCAAACTAGGATTACCTGTGTAACCTGTGTTATGGCGTACTAACTATGATAGATTAAAAAGTAAATTTTCTGAAATATTGGATTAAAATTGGATTTCGTCAAGATCAAGGGTCCAAAGAAGGTCCAAGAAAGGTCCAAAGGGTGTAAAAGCAGGCAACCCAAAATACAAGATTGCAGCATAGGCACCTTAATAGTTTGTGTTTTTGATTTATTTTATAAATAAGGTAATTTTAGGAAATTATAGTCTACACTATTGATTCATGTAATAAAACAAGCACTGATTTTGGTTTCAAAAATGAGCGGGTTCTATTCCCAAGTCGTGTACCTATATTTTTTTTTTCAATATCTTTGAATTCAGTTTTTATTTTTATCAACGTTGGTATTGTGAGTCCTTTTAGCATTATTAGATATCTCTTACCGTTTAAGATTTCCCCTCACAGACCCATCTCAGCTAATACCCTGTATTAGCAACGTCACCGGACATACGAATCCTAAGCTTACCTAAATCCAAACCAATACAGTAAATCTACAGTTTATATAATAAAAATCCACCATAAAACGAAGAACATCAAAATAATTCAAGTTCCATTATGAAAGAATAAAGACATCAAAGGTTGAACGTCCACCAATCAAAACATTCAGTTATATTTTCAGTGATTCAGTTTCATTTTGTCCATTCATTGTGGTCGATAGCGGTGACAACAGTATTTACCTAAAGGAACAGACCGTCACTACCAGGATGCTCAGCTAGTTGCATTCGTTATATGATGGCTGCCGTATAGGCCTCGTCTAGCTGTCTAGGCCTCGTCTAGGCCTCTTCTAATGCTCATGATGATATAGCGGAGACGCGACTAACAAACCCAATTTGTTGAAAAATCTAGTAATGGTCAGAGGTTTTCTAGTGATCTTTTCAACAGTAGATGCGGTATTTTGTATGGTTTGACGCCTGAGCCAACTACCAAATGGGACAGCACGGCCAACATTATTCAAGGTTAGTTTTTGGTTTGTTTGAAGCCAAACAAACCAAAACTGTCAACTGTCTGACCAACTGTCTGTTTGGGCCTCAGGTTTGGGCAGTAGTAATTACATCTTCTCTGACCGGGGCGGCCCATGGAGGTATCTAGGGGCAGCCGCGTAATCTATACGTAACATTACTCATTTTTTTTTGTAATGTGGCTGAATTACCTAGTTTATAAACCATAAATTAACATTGTTTACAAAACCAATTTGGGTGTAGAACGTCATATGACGGGTGTAAAGCAAAGCAAAGTGTGGCAAAGGCGTGGATTTCTTTGACGTAAAGAACAAAATCATAGCTATATGACGGCCGATAGATAACGAATGCCTCTTGGGAAACCTGAACCACAGATAAAATAATACTATCCTGAACTAATCATGTTAGAAATTTTGAAGCGAGAAGCGCTTTGTCTTTTCTTAGAAAGTGTAGACCAATAAAAAGCTCAAGAAACATTTTGTTATTAAATTATCAAGTCATAAATATGTACCTAAGGCATGTGTAGTGTCACTATCACACATCTTGGGCTGAAGAAGGTGCTCCGGCATGTTTTTTGGCCCAGCTGATGTTAAGCATTAACCTCTGCCTTTAACAATACATTACCACACAGGTCACGTCCATCTAGGACGCGCCCTCCGAGGCATTGCACTGCGCCCGCCACTCTGAGACAAAGATCAAAAGTATCATGTGCCTGTAATATGCTCTCACTGACTGAAAATATTTTCACATTATAATTTTATTTTGTTTATTATTATTGTGGTATTAGTACTGTGGTGTGTCCGGCCTCAGAATAGACCCCTCTGTCTCCTCCCGTGGATGTCGTAAGAGCCGACTAAGGGATTACCCGGACTTGTTGTTAAGATTCGTTGGTATAATATTTGTCCTGGCTGCTAGCTTATTATGGAATGTGTTATTACCGTAAGAAAGCGTCAGGTCTGTATTCCACGATGGTGCAATCCACTGTGAAAAGCGGCCCATTGAGACTCTGCCTACCCTTTCGGGGAAAAAGGCGTGTGTCTATGTATGTATGTATGTATTATTATTTTTGTATTTTACATTGTACTAAATGTATCACAAATTGCAACATTCCATATGAATGGCTACTAAAAAGCCACTAAACAAGGGAATGACGTGCACAATAAAGTAATTCCCCTGTAGGTGTTGCTGTGGGGCCTCGGGAACGAGCGTAAAGTAATGTGAGCCGAGATAGTGCAGACGGGATCCCTAAACAGGTGTGGTGTGGGTTGAAGACCGCGGATTTGTTGCTAGTTTGGGAACAAAATACAAAGTTAAAGCGTGTATTGTGGTAAACGTCATAATGTTCACTATCCAGTTTACCTACATCCTCAGCTGGACGTAGTCCTCCTCTATACAAGCTACGAGCAACGGTATAGAGCCGCCTCCATCCACTGAATTCTTGCTAACTTTATAATGTCATCGCTCCACCGAGTAGTCGTCTGAAGCCGCGAACAAGACATTCAAATTTATAATCAAAAAATCAGAAAGTTGTTTGTGATTTCAGTATGTACACGGAATTATTATAATTATATACTTCAACAACAACAATTGTTTAAAACTAGCGACTCGCTCGGGCTTCGCACGGGTAGCTCCCGGTGAAAGACAGCCCTCCCCCGATATTTTATTACTTATTCTGCTATTCGGAGCGGAGAAGAATCCACCAAAAAAGAGATAACTAACATCGGTCCAGCCGATCTAGAGTTATAAGTGGTGTAACTTGTGAGCTAAGTACTTAATTTCTTCTTTTTTTATTTGTATTAATTTGTCAGTATGCTCCTATACCTATGACCTAAATGCTTTATAAACCTACTTGACATGTAATAATAATCCATTATAAATAAATAAACTTTAACTAACACGACTTTGTATTATATATATATATATATAGATTAAAAACGCCCAACTGTTTTATTACATTAGTTTTCATACAATTAAAACCGCATTGAAATCGAAGCACCCATTGCACCCGAGATCCTATTCACCAAGTGCTGGTCATATTCGGACCCTGGAGTCTGCGTGAGGAAGACATGACATCTTAATTTGAAGTTCGATCGCAAACTGAAATATTAATCTTCAGATACTGTATATATTCTGTGCTTCAGAGTACCCTAGATCCTGTTCATCCTATTCTGTTCATTATCAGACCCTGGAGCCTGATGTCGTCAAATATGAACATTTTGAGTTCAAAACAAAGCTGAAAAACAAATGTGCTCCCTTAAAAAAAAAGTTGTTGCTGTCCTGGGATCGACTGCACCAATAATTGTTGTTGCTATACTGGGAACGACTGCACCAATAATTGTTGTTGATATCCTGGGAACGCCTGCACCAATTGTTGTAGCTATCCTGAGTACGACTGCACCAATAATTGTTGTTGCTATCTTGAGTACGACTGCACCAATAATTGCTCTTGCTATCTTGGGAACAACTGCACCATTTGTTGTTGCTATCCTGGAAACACCTGCACCAATAATTGTTGTTGCTATCCTGAGAACGACTGCACCAATAATTGTTGTTGCTATCGTGGGAACGACTGCACCAATAATTGTTGTTGCTAACCTGAGAACGACTGCACCAATTGTTGTTGCTATCCTAAGTACTACTTCACCAATAATTGTTGTTGCTATCCTGGGAACAACTGAACCATTTGTTGTTGCTATCCTGAGAACGACTGCACCATTTGTTGTTGCTATCCTGAGAACGACTGCACCGATTATTGATGCTATCCTGAGAACGACTGCACCAATTGTTGTTGCTATCCTGAGAGCGAATGTACCAATTGTTGTTTCTATCCTGGGAACGACTGCACTAATTTTTGTTGCTATCCTGAGAACGACTGCACCAATTGTTGTTGCTATCCTGAGAACGACTGCACCAATAATTGTTGTTGCTATCCTGAGAACGTTTGCACCAATTATTGATGCTATCCTGAGAACGACTGCACCAATTGTTGTTGCTATCCTGAGCGCGAATGTACCAATTTTTGTTTCTATACTGGAAACGACTGCACCAATTTTTGTTGCTATCCTGAGAACGACTGCACCAATTGTTGTTGCTATCCTGGGAACGACTGCACTAATTGTTGATGATATCCTAAGTACGACTGCATCAATAATTGTTGTTGCTATCCTGGGAACAACTGCACCATTTGTTGTTGCTTTCCTGAGAACGACTGCACCATTTGTTGTTGCTATCCTGAGAACGACTGCACCAATTATTGATGCTATCCTGAGAACGACTGCACCAATTGTTTTTGCTATCCTGAGAGCGAATGTAGCAATTTTTGTTTATATCCTGGAAACGACTGCACTAATTTTTGTTGCTATCCTGAGAACGACTGCACCAATTGTTGTTGCTATCCTGAGAACGACTGCACCAATTGTTGTTGCTATCCTGAGAGCGAATGTACCAATTTTTGTTTCTATCCTGGAAACGACTGCACTAATTTTTGTTGCTATCCTGAGAACGACTGCACCAATTGTTGTTGCTATCCTGGGAACGACTGCACTAATTGTTGATGCTATACTGGGAATGACTGCACCAATTGTTGTTACTATCCTGGGAACGACTGCACTAATTGTTGATGCTATACTGGGAATGACTGCACCAATTGTTGTTACTATCCTGGGAACGACTGCACCAATTTACACAAAACAAAGCTGACAACAGTCACAACCACAAGCTTTTATAAAAAAAAATGCATTTAAATCAGAGTAACCTTTCCAGAGCACACTATGGCCTCAAACTTATAACCCCTCTTTTTAGTCGGGGTTTTAAAAAAGGAGTTATTGAAAGGATTACGCGTCAACGAAAAAAAACTACAATCTTTAAAATGTTGGTAGCGCAATCATATTCTTTCATTTTGGTAGAACAATCATATTCTTTCATATTGGTAGAATAATATACTTCAATTTTGGTACACAATCTTTATTTTTTATTTCGGTAGCGCAATCATATTCTTTCATTTTGTACGTGAGTTTACCTCGCATCTATTGATTAAGTTTTTTTTTTATTATTTGTATTAAAACATCATGATAACGCATTTATAAACGTACCATCTCCGCAACATTACTTTGATTATTCCTGTTTTTTTTTAAATTCCGTGTTTACAAATGAAAGAGTTGGGAGTTGTAAGACCCTGTGATTTCTGTAGTCGATAAACACACTTCACATAAAGCTTTGCTATGTAGAAAATAAAGGTGCTATCGCAGAGGTAGTTTTCTCATGCATATCGACCACATCGCAGTATTATAATTCGATGATTCAAAGTTATAAACCCAAAGCTACTGACGATCTGTACAAAGAAAAATGTATTACACAAATCCTTAGTCTGTTTCCTCCCAAGTGACACTAGACCAAATATTTGCTTACCATACAATCTACATATACCTACAACTACGATGTTTCTATTCTATGTTTTCTCCATAGGTGATAAAATTAATTTTAAAAAATGAAACAATAAAATTAGTAAAGTATTTTTTTATCTTAATTCTTGAAAAAATAAGCTTTGCTGCTTTGGAGGAGAAAACAGGGGAATACGACCATTAAGAATGTACAGAGAATAAATAAAGATATCACAAACCTCATACCCAGCGAATTGAGTGAGGTATGGTAAAAGAGATGAGCAAGTGATGATGATAATAGATGATGATTCATTGAACTTCAAACTCATCGACATGAAAATAGGTTCTTAGATAAATAGTATTTGAACTGAAAACTGCCTGAAAATAAATCTCCAAACACAGGTACATATTGCGTGCACTTGGTTTTGTCTTAAGAATGTCATCGGAATTCGCTAGTATCAAGACATTTAAAATACTCTACTGTGCATACGTACGTAGTCATTTGGAGTACGCCTCGCAGGTATGGAATCCTTGTTATACCGTTTATTCATCGCGACTGGAATCTATTCAAAAGAGGTTTTTACGATACCTTCAATACCGAGTCAAAATTTTCCTACCCGATTACGTCACTAGGTGTCGCAAATTTCATTTTCTTCCACTCTCCAAACGTAGGGATGTAGCTGATTTGGTGTATCTTTTAAATATTGCCAATGGTAAAGTTGACTGCTCGGAGCTTCTTGAACATTTGGGATTGCGTACTAGCATGGCTGTGTTGAGAAAACCAAACGTTCTTTATGTTCCTCTTCTCAGGAATAACTATTGGCAAAATGCATTTTTGATCAGAGCAAGCTGCTCGTTCAACTCCTTGGCTAAAGCAAACATTGATGTTGATATTTTCAACACTACAACAAGTAAGCTTAAACGCTTGATTAATGACAGTTTCTTTGGTTAGTATTATATAAACTTAGTATCATATTATCTTTATTATTTGATTGTGTCGTCTACTGTTTCTGTTTGTCTTAACTACTTATTTATACATGTCTACGGAAACTTTTAATTGGCCAACAGCGTACTTGTAGCAACTTATGTTAGCTGCATGTATTTATTTAACTTCCTATAGTGCACCCTTCTAGCTGTAAGTTTTCCTAAAACTTTAAAAATAAAATAAAATAAAATAAATAGAACTAAACTCAAACAGAATCGAGACTAAATATAAATTTATTAAAAACTGACGCCAAATCTATGCGTGACCCGGTTTTAATCTGGAACTCGATCTAGGTTATAAATATTCCCGGAGCCAAATGGAATAGTGGAGCAGTTTTAGGAATCCACTGTAGAACATTTTTAATTAATTGTAAATAGGCATTTTCAGTGTTGTAGACAATTTTATAGGCGACATAGCATACGACTAAATGGAGATTTACTTCGAATATTAAACCAAACCACACCAAACCAAATGAATGATTAATATTAATCTAAATTACTCCGAACACACTGCTTAAACACAAACATTGTAATTTAATTCAGTTTGTGTAAGCGCCGTCCGCGGCAACTTTATTCGTAGTTCGCGGTGACGAGGGTGCTGTCAGACACACTCGTTGGCGGATCCTCAGATTCGGTCTGGGTACCTTCTCTTTTGGGCTCGGTTTTCTTTAGGTCAGTTTGGACACACTGTGGTGACATTTCCTGAGGAAGCGCGGAGGACCCTAAAACTAAAAATAACCAAATGGTTGTATCCTTATATTATACGTACATACTATAGGTATTTTTCAAATAACAGGAAACTATGAGCCAAATCATATAAGACTATAATAGAAAGACTTCCGGGGTTGTACTACTACTATACCTATTTCTGCCGCCAAGCAGTAGTGCTCGCATTGCTGTTTCAGTATGAAGGGTACGGGTACCGGTGAAATTACGGCACATAAGTCTTTTCATCCATATGGATGATTTATGCTAGCCCGGGCCGGGTGCAAGCCGGGTCCGGGCCGTGGCACGTATGATGCGCGGATGTCACATGACTAGTTTAGAGTGCAAGCTACACCGTGTGTCGCCGCTCGCGCCTCGGACGAGCCTCGGGCATACGAACTACTTCATCTATAAAAAACATAAATGCGCATAACACATCAAAATTAAGATAGATTGTTTACTTATTTGTAATTTGCTGTACTAATTAGATAAAATAAACTAACGAATAGGAATAGCGCGTACCCACGTCGTTTGGTATCCTCTCGTAAGACGAATAATCGTGAGGGTTATACCGGAATTAGTTTAATTCATAGATCTATGGAGCTCTGCGAAGTATTTTCGCTGTAGCTTGTGGATGTTAAAAGCGATATTATGCACGTTACACTTTCCCGAATTTAGGATTTAACTTTGATGTACTAGGTATATTAAATGCAGTGCATAATTCTGCCTGCGGCAATAACTTAACAAAATGCAGAGAACCTACTTAAATCAAGCACCAAAAGTTTTTCTAGATTTTTACGTTTTGATCTCCAAAAAATAAAGATCCGTTCGGAAATCAGAATCGTAAATATCGCTCCGAAACGGAAAAAAACGCAAAATACATTCGGAAAACAACATGGAAGACGAAATCCTTAGAATGAATAGACAAATCCGTATAAAGGGCAATCGATAGGAACATATATCAATGGCAATAGATGAAAGTGGAGGCTATCGGGGAAACAATAAAGATATTTTCACATTGTTGGTTGGAACACAGAATATATACAGTAGTTGGAAGGTGAAGCTAACGTGGGTATAACGTTTTATGTCGGTCTAAATTCAACTGCTAACGGCACTTACAGTTGACACCAACGCGTGCAGCAAGCCAAAACAATAGGTAGGTACATTACAATCTAGATCTAGATCTAGATGTCTACTAAAAAAACTAATAGAAGAATATTAGGACAACTTTTTTTTTTTTTATTACAATTCCTGTTTTCTGAGCAACCGACGTTAAGCAAATTTAGGGCGTGGGCCATAGGAGCATACGGGGTGGTTTGCGTTCGAACCAACGAGGCCGTAAACAGGCGCTGCGCGCGTAGCCGCGTGGCCTGAGGTCGCTCTGCCTCTCTACAGCTAAGATGGCAATTTACAATATCTGTTCGTACATTATCAGGTTGTTATTTATAAGTACATCAAGCGTAGCGTGTGCTGTCTTGTAAACTTTTGCTGGTTCTTTTTACTTCTTACTTTTGAGTAGTTACCTTCTTGAGTTTTAAGTTTGTTCTCTTTTTTCTTTGAATGAGCTTCTCCTTGTTCTCCAGGCTCCACACAGGCGCATCCCACCTAGTAGAAAGAAGGATCATCAAATAAAGCGCGCGCCGTGATTGTTGCGTGTTTGGTGATTTTTCTAGGTTTGGTCGCGTTGGAACAGGACTAAAATATTTAGTTTATAAGACGATTCAAAATAATCCTTGTAATTTCTATTAATAAAATATTTTTAACTTTTACTTTGATCATATATGAAAATAAACTAAAACCGATAACTAAAAACGGAATGAACCCATTGAACGCAGCCCACTGCACTCGGGCCGCGGGAAGAGTAAAATCTTTTATTTAAATCATATAAATGACTTATTTTAATCTTTGGATATGAGAAGGTATCTGTGTTTATTGCTTCTGAGCATGGAAGAAGACAATTCTGAGCTCTGAAAAATAACTACTTTGTTTGTTTATTATCTTTCAATATAGTCGATGAAGCATGTAAACGTAGCATTCAATTATCCTTGAAATCCTTAGAAGCATGGTTAACGTAGTATCCTTGGACGCATGGTTAACGTGGTATCCTTGGAAGCATGGTTCAATATAATACAATTGAAATTACCGTGGCTAGGTATTACTAAGCCTCCGCTGTCCGTTATAGTTGAAATTTTTACAGAAAACTCTGAGAGTTATAAAAAAATCTGAGTCGGTAATTCCTGTATGTATTGCCTGTCAAACATGAAAACATGTTCATTAAAGGGGTCTCTACAAGCCGTTCTTTTACTATAATAGGTAGCGAACTTCACAGCGCCACTACACCTAAAGCTGGGCGACTAAGAAAGAACCACTGACACTATGAACAAACGAGTATTGTAAAAAGAGACAATCTTTGAATGACATTTAATGATTATGAGCCTGACAGTGACCAGTCCTATAGATAGGTCTGTAACCCCGATAGACAAACTAGTTCTGAAGGTCAGACCCGATGTTCAGCAATGGTCTGCGAACATTCACCTTTACATATAGTCCCGTCAAGATGCACATCCGTGCTCGCAAAAGGTCCGGTCGTTCTGAATTTGTTATAATATATGTTGTTAGGACCTAAACTATTATAAAACCGGAGGTTGCGGGTTCGATTCCCGCCTCGGAACAAATATTTGTACGATCTGCAGATATTTGTTCAGGGTGTTCTGGGTATTTTCTATGTATAGTAAAAAATATCTATCTATGTTATATATTGTATTAAGCTTCGACCAAAGTAAAATAAATGGACTGGCCTTACCCATACAAAACGTCCGTGAAAAATAAGACAATTCGGATTTAGGGTACAGTCAACAAATAAACTATCTATCTATCTATCTATCCAGCCACTGCTGAGTAAAGGCCTCTTCTCTATAGCGCCACTCCTGGCGGTCTTGTAAATAAACTAGGTGAAATTAAATTATTGAACTTCTGAAAAACTGTATTTTTTTAATACTTAATACTTTAACAGATGCAATGTGTTTTCTAAAGTTATTTCAGTAGGTTTATAGTACAAAAAATCGCCGAAAAAAAAACAATTATTGAATGAAACTTTTACAAAAATACATGGTTCCCTTCTGTTTTATGTAGTTATGTATCTATTTTTCAGCTCCCAAACATACAAAATATAAATCAATAGAAAAGCAAGTCCACCTAAGGTCTTCAGCTCAATCAATTTGTGAAAAATATATTTTTCACTCAATAAACTAAGAAAATATCATAAAAATCGTACGGAAACATAAATGTATAAAAATTCCAGTATTTAAGAAACTGCAGAGTGCAGTTTTAAGAATTTTGCACAGTGAGTTTTTTTATACCACTTGGAATGACAGATCAAGAAGATGGCCCACCTGATGTTAAGTGGTACCCTCTGCCTATGAACAGTGCATTACCTCAGGTCACGTCCACCTAGGACGCGCCCTATGTGGCATTCCACTGCGCCCGCCACCCTGAAACATAAAGATGAAAAGTCCCATGTGGCCGTAATTTCATCGGCACCCTTACCCTTCAAACCGGAACACAGCAATGCGAGCACTACTGCTTTGCGGCAGAAACAGGTATGGTGGTAGTACTTCCCCGGACGAACTCTTTCACACAAAAGCTCTACTACTACTAACCGTTTTTTGGCGTATAAAATTCATTGTGTAGAAAATGATCAGAGCAAATACGGGAAAATGTATTCCACTTCCAAAAGTCGTCGTTCTTGCTCGTCTTATGACTTCTATCCATTTTTGTTTACCTTAGATTTCTTTTGGAAAGCTATAAGGTTAATTAACATGCCATTACATATTATATGCAATTACCTAAAGCGACGTGCTTAGCAATGTTTTGACGTAAATAATGCAAATTACAATTCTAAATCAATACGATACCCCTTAGGCATCAGATTTTTTTGCAGTCTGTACCGGACCATCCGTCATGCGTGAAGTCTTGTCAAATATTTCGTCGCTGTAGTTGGAAAACTAAATAACTAATAACAACAACAAAACCAAAATCGCGAGAAAAACGCGATTTACTGTTTTATTGCGTCAAAAATGGCAATAACTTTTTTATCGTAACTAATTTTGCAGTCCGTGTTTTGTTATAGATTGGTACTGTATCTATTTTTGAATTTAATGATAATACATTTTAGTTCTTTTGATTAAGAGAAAAAAAATAAAAAAACGACTATGTATGTTTCCCTCGCCAAAGTTTTGAATAATTGATGCAGTTATTTATTTTTGCATGTCAATTGTTTAGTTTTCCTTCGTCAATGATCTCCACTGAGGTTCAAAAAGCTAATGATAAGTGCCATTATTGTTATTGATAATAGCCAATTTTCCCATAATAGTGAAATCATGAAATGATCTATTATTTACTTATTTGAATATGACAATCCTATCCATGGGTATAGATTTAAATAATATTAAAATACATTTTAAAATAAAACCAACTTATAATAAATAAATAAATATTTCTGGACAGTTCACACAACATTATCTAGCCCCAAGCTAAGAAGAGCTTGTGTTATGGGTACTAGACAACTGATACACTTAATACAATATTAACATAGATAGATATTTTTTATTATATATAAAAAATACCCAGAACACCCTGAACAAATATCTGCGGATCGCACAAGTATTTTTTCCGAGGCGGGAATCGAACCCACAATCTCCTGCGTCGCAGGCGAACTTTCGCCCGCCGCGCCACAGAGGTCGTCTTCATAATCATTTCTTTTTATCAAGACTGAATATTATAAAACTACTGGAACACCTACATTATTTTAGCAGACTTATAAATTCAAAGTAAGTGACATAACAAACTTATCATACGACAAATGCTTATAAACTCAACAAAATGAAATCAATTTGTGGAACACAATAATTCTAAGTATCAAAAAGAAAATGTATGTCGACTAAAATTAAAACTATCTACGAGTATAAACTTGTGTCTGTTAACTTTCATTCAGAGTGGGGAACATAGAGATAATTTCCTGGGGCGTAGTCCTCCTTGTCGCTCGTCCTCTAGAGCAAGACGTGTCCATCGACATGTATGGGCCATCATAACCATGCAATAAAGTCGATTTCGAAAAATGTGTTAGTTATGTAGTTTTCCTACTACACGACGATTTATAAGTTTTTTATCAATTGATGAAAATTATATTACAAAACCTTTACTTACGAAACTGCTGCTGCCTGAAGCTTTATTTGTATTTCTTGTGTTGTTTGCACTTGCAGAAAAGCACAGGAAGGCATTGTATCACCAAGGTATCTAATTTTGGTATTTTTCAGCATAGCTGTCACTCGTTGCCGTGACAAAGACTGACTGAAGCGAAGTGTACTAGCTAGGTCTGTTTAGAAGCTTCAAAACTATCGTTCCCTAAGGCCCGTCCATTCATTTTATTTACGTCGATGGTATTAAGTACCTATATCAGTTATCTAGTACCCATAACACAAGCTCTGCTTAGCTTGGGGCTAGATAATGTTGTGTAAACAGTCAAGCATTATTTATTTATTTATTAATTTTATTTTAAAACAAGTAATTAATTTTGTATAAATTAAAAAAACCCTCAATGCAATGAAACGGCTGAACCGATTTTGATCAAACATAGCTAAGAACACTTCCGACAAATTCACCTTTCAAACTAAAAAAATTCGGGAGCTACGATGGGACAGACACACACACACACACACACACACACACACATACACACACACGCACGCACACACACACACACACAGACACGTCAAACTTCTAACAACCCGTCGTTTTTGCGTCGGGGGTTAAAAACCAGATTTGCAATTTTGGAAGTGCTGTGCGTGCGGGGATGTACCCAAAAAAAACATGTTTTTTCTCAGTTTTTGCTCAATTTCTTAGTAAAGGAAGGGTCTGATTGGTATAGGTATAGTCACTATGGCACAGAATATATGACTATGGATACTTGTGATTTAGTAGACTAAATTTACACCCTAAAAGAAATTCACTCTCCAAATTTCAAGTCTCTACAACCAGTGGTTTAGTCTGAGCGTTGTAAAAACAAAGTTTTTTACAAAAAAACTTTCCTCTGCTTTTTTTCAGCAAAATTTCAGGTACCGCTGAAACACGTGTTTTTAAATTTTATACTAGGAATCTTCTTGTACAATTTTGACTCGAAACCTCGAATCGACTTGTCGAAATCGACCTCTGTGGCGCGGCAGGCGAAGGTTCGCCTGCGACGCAGGAGGTTGCGGGTTCGATTCCCGCCCCGGAACAAAAATTTGTACGATCTGCATATATTTGTTCAGGATGTTCTAGATATTTTCGATGTATAATTAAAAATATTTAACCATTTAATGTATTGTATTAAGTATACCAGCTATCTAGTACCCATAACACAAGCTCTGCTTAGCTTGGGGCTAGATAAAAAAAATGCTGTACATATCACACAACATTATCTAGCCCCAAGCTAAGCAGAGCTTGTGTTATGGGTACTAGATAACTGATATACTTAATACAATAATACACTCGTGAGCAAAAAAATCGACTCAGGCGACACACCTGCAGTCGCAAGTCACTGGCTAAAAAACTGATCGCCCTAATATTTTTTTCTAAGTAAAATATTAAAGCTGCTAGTATTAGCTTCAAAATGATATAAAATATTGTAATGTTTCTTGCTCACACAACCCAACAATATGTTATGATCAGTAACCACCCTTTTTACTCTTGTTTACAATAGAGCTAATTAAGGGTAACTGACCCATATAAAAGGTTATCTACCTGGCCCATCCTTATCAGTTAGCCATCAAACGTCAACTGATACACATCTCCTTTATCAACAAACAAGAATTCTACCTGAAAATGGACACAACAAGTGATGAAGCTGCTCAAGCGGTCACCCTATTGCGACAAGGCCAGAGTCAGCGTGAAGTGGCACGTGCGCTGAACAGGAGCCAGTCTGCTGTTTCTAGAGTTTACCGTCGTTACCAAGAGACTGGTAACTTTAATCGGAGAAGCGGTTCCGGAAGAAAAAGGTGCATATCAGAGAGAGATGACCGTGTCATTGTCAGAACATCGCTGAGAAATCGAGCCCTCACTGGCGTTCAAGTCCAATAAGAGCTCAGAGAAACGCGAGGAGTGGCTGTGAGTGGCTGGACAGTCAGAAGACGACTTAAGGCAGCTAGATTTGAGCCAAAAAGGCCAGCAACTGGCCCCAAATTAACCCCAGCCCACCGAACAGCCCGCCTACGATTTGCCAGAGAAATGCCCGCCCACACCATCCAGGAACCTCCTCCAAATGCCACATTTTCTTTATAATAATAATAATAATAATAATACTGGACACAGTTCACACAACATTATCTAGCCCCAAGCTAAGCAGAGCTTGTGTTATGGGTACTAGATAACTGATATACTTAATACAATATATTACATAGATAGATATTTTTTATTATACATAGAAAATACCCAGAACACCCTGAACAAATCTTTGATGCAGCACTGCGCGAATCTTTCTCCAGGTCTTCTGTAGACTCGTCCTCTTCTATCGCTACCATGCAAGCACACTCTACTTTCGTCTGAGAAGAGAACGGAGCTCCATTGTTCGTCAGTCCAATCAACGTGTTCTCTGGCTGTTCGTAGGCGGGCTGTTCGGTGGGCTGGGGTTAATTTGGGGCCAGTTGCTGGCCTTTTTGGCTCAAGGCTAGCTGCCTTAAGTTGTCTTCTGACTGTCCAGCCACTCACAGCCACTCCTCGCGTTTCTCTGAGCTCTTGTTGGACTTGAACGCCAGTGAGGGCTCGATTTCTCAGCGATGTACTGACAATGAAACGGTCATCTCTCTCTGATGTGCACCTTTTTCTTCCGGAACCGCTTCTCCGATTAAAGTTACCAGTCTCTTGGTAACGACGGTAAACTCTAGAAACAGCAGACTGGCTCATGTTCAGCGCACGTGCCACTTCACGCTGACTCTGGCCTTGTCGCAATAGGGTGACCGCTTGAGCAGTTTCATCACTTGTTGTGTCCATTTTCAGGTAGAATTCTTGTTTGTTGATAAAGGAGATGTGTATCAGTTGACGTTTGATGGCTAACTGATAAGGATGGGCCAGGTAGATAACCTTTTATATGGGTCAGGTACCCTTAATTAGCTCTATTGTAAACAAGCGTAAAAAGGGTGGTTACTGATCATAACATATTGTTGGGTTGTGTGAGCAAGAAACATTACAATATTTTATATCATTTTGAAGCTAATACTAGCAGCTTTAATATTTTACTTAGAAAAAAATATTAGCGCGATCAGTTTTTTTGCCAGTGATTTGCGACTGCAGGTGTGTCGCCTGAGTCGATTTTTTTGCTCACGAGTGTACATCACATTTTTTTTTATACATGGAAAATACCCAGAAAGTTAGTAAATCGTTTAAAGGACAATGTGTACGCTTCTATAACAAGATCCCAAGCGACGTGCTAAAGTTGTCGATAAACAAATTTAAAAACTTAATTAAAAATAAACTTTCTAAAAAAGCGTACTATAAAATCTCAGATTATTTAGATGATAATAAAGCTTGGGACTGAACTTGCTCCAACACAGCCAAAACAAATGTATATCTAATAATAAGACTGCAATCTATAATTATTTTATAAACAGTGACGTGTCAAAGAGATTTTTTTAAAAATCCTATTGAATAAATGAAGTTTGAATTTTGAATTTTGAATTTTAGAATACCCTGAACAAATATCTGCAGATCGCACAAATATTTGTTCCGAGGCGGGAATCAAACCCGCAACCTCCTGCGTCACAGCCGAACTTTCGCCCGCCGCGCCACAGAGGTCGTCTGATATAATGTTATGTGAACCGTCCAGCATTATTTTTTATTATTTATAGACGAGCTATCCTGTTTATTATTATTTAAATATTATTTTTATTATATACAGCTAATGATGTGGGAAATAGTGCGACAGATCTTATATGTGCTCTATGTATCTACTACGGAATCTTAAAAATAAAGAATTTTTGGTTTTTGAAAACCCATAATAAATATATCCAAATATATATTACATCAGACTGTGCCACGAGTGAATCTATTTTACATAATAAATATATCCAAATATATATTACATCAGACTGTGCCACGAGTGAATCTATTTTACATAATAAATATATCCAAATATATATTACATCAGACTGTGCCACGAGTGAATCTATTTTACACAACAACAAAGCATAAACAAGAATTAATAAACAATAGGTACCTAAAATGCAAGTACCTGAGTGCCCATTACGTGTGCGACCTTGCTATTGTGGCATACTGATTGACTAAGCCGTACTGCCGTATGGGGAAGGATGGACTGCCAAGTATGGAATAATTTGTCAATGTACGACCACTACATGTTACCTGTGCTTGGAGTCAAGACGATTTTCCTATTATTATCGCTGGCTTGATTAGGGCTTGAAGGTCGCCGTTTGATGCAGACAATTATGTGACATAAAATAAGATGATTATCTTTATTTTGCAGTTAAATTTACCAGTGAACCTATACAAACTATAACAATAACATCTACAAACCATAACAATAACATCTACAAACTACAACAATAATCTACAAACCATAACAATAACATCTACAAACCATAACAATAACATCTACAAACTACAACAATAACATCTACAAACCATAACAATAACATCTACAAACCATAACAATAACAACTACAAACTATAACAATAACATCTACAAACTACAACAATAACATCTACAAACCATAACAATAACATCTACAAACCATAACAATAACATCTACAAACTACAACAATAACATCTACAAACCATAACAATAACATCTACAAACCATAACAATAACAACTACAAACTATAACAATAACATCTACAAACTACAACAATAATATCTACAAACCATAACAATAACAACTACAAACTATAACAATAACATCTACAAACTATAACAATAACATCTAAAAACCTGGAAAATAACATCTACAAACTATAACAATAACATCTAGAAACCATAACAATAACATCTACAAAATAACCGCTAATATTAATCTGGTAATGGTGAAGTCTTTCTTGCAACACATTGTAATCACAAGTTTGTTTGTCTGTTGCTGATGTTATGAAATTATACAAACTCAGGTACAATCGACACTTTTCACTCTTATTCACTGTAAGTACCTACTCACACAGCTCTTAATCTCTTACTTTTTTACTTAAAACATTAGAACGTCTCATGTTCTTTTTGATCGCCCAAAGAACTACTACCCTTTCCGCCGCGACCATCTAGATTTTCCTCTTCCATATAAACCCACACATTAGGTACAAGTGGACCAATCATGAGAGGGCAAGCACTTGTTTGTCAATTGACAGGCTAAAATACAGAAAAATGGTTGCCAACAAAGTCAATGAACACGCTCAATATTTACAAAATAAATTATTAAAATTCAGGAAATCATTACACTGAAGATAAACATAATTTAGACGCAAAATATAGGCATGCTTGTTGTCACTTCTGCGAGGCATTTACGATGTAGATACCAAAATAGTTTTTTTTTTTAGGAAAAACTTTATTTTTAGTACAAGCTTTTATATAATTAGTGATGCTGTGTGCTGATTGAAATGAGCCTAAACACGGCCAGTCTACTATTATCCATCGAGGAGTGCCGTTGTCCACCTTCCGTCTCCATCATCAGATCAGCTCATTGTCATCGGAACTTGATAGATTAGCGAGGGAGTTATATAGAGTCCTGAGTGAAGCGAGGGGGGTTCAAGCTGTGCTCAAGACGAAGACAGGCTTTATTCCAGAGGAGCATACTCTATTTTTCACACCTTCTGCGAGGCATTAAAAATTCCGCGACCGACTCACCTTCACACCGCTCTGTCACACTCACTCAAAAACTACAATATATGCACTCACTGAAAATCACAGCACTAAACACCGTCTTTTGTTTCACATTCTTTGTAAACGCATTATTTTTTTTAGTATGGTGGCCAGTTGGATTTTTGAACAAACCACTTTACATAGGCATTTTTTACTTAGAGTTTTCCATGAGTTTCCACAAGAATTTGACGTGTGGAAACTCGTGGAAAAATCTAATTAAAAAAATGCCCATATGGCATTGTAAAGAGGTTTGTTCAAAAATAGAAGTGGCCACCATACTACAACGTGGCCAGTTCGATTTTTTAACAAACCTCTTTACATAAGAAAAATGACCAGGAGCTTAATAAAACCCAACTATGGAATCGCCCGATTGGAAAAACGTCCAAGTTTCAAAAAGTCCGACTAGATAGATTACCAGTTACAGAAAAGGTCCTAGAAAACTAACCAAGAATATAAATAACCAATCAGAAAATTGTCCAACTATAGAGACGTCCAAGATAATGCAATACAGACTCCTTTTGTAATTATTATGCATATTAACTTTTGAAACTATCATGGTTATGTACATAATTTTCACCAGAAACGGGATATTTACCATGATTTTTGAGTTTTATGGGTTAAGGAGCACATACGAGCGGTCAAGAACAGGGACATACATAAGTCAGCCATAGCAGAACACCTTTTGGAATCTGGCTCAAATCATTGGATCGAGCTACACAGTCCGCAGGTAATCTCGACAGAGCGACATTACATACCGAGAATGGTACGAGAGGCAATTGAGATTACTAAGTACAGAAACTTCAATAGAGAAGATGGTTTTCAATTACCTGGAGTATGGAAGCCTGTGGTAAGAATGTGTAAGAATCAAAAAAGTGTGGTACCTGCTACGCGTCCGGACACCGTTAGTGTTGTGTGTCGAGTTGGTGTGAATTGTGACAATGAAACCGATGGCAGTGGTATCGTTCGTAATAAAAGAGTGAGAAAGAGGGTAGATCGATATATCTGCCAATAACATCTACTCGCAAAGACTTTAGTCAGTTCTCCCGTGATCATGGCGCATGCAACTGTGCCGAAATATCGGGAACATATAAAACTCAAAAATCATGGTAAATATCCCGTTTCTAGTGAAAATTATATTATGCATATTGATCTTTTAAGATACTGGTCACTTGTATCAAGTGTGTTTTAGGGTTCCGTACCCAAAAGGTAAAACGGGATCCTATTACTAAGGCTCCGCTGTCCGTCTGTCCGTCTGTCACCAGGCTGTATCTCATGAACCGTGATAGATAGGCAGTTGAAACTTTCTTTGAGTATGTATTTCTATTGCTGCTATAACAAAAAATACAAAAATACAGAATAAAATAAATATTTAAGGGGGCTCCCATACAATAAACGTGTTTTATTGCCATTTTTATAGATAATGGTATGAAACCGTTCTTGCGCGAGTCCGGCTCTCATTTGGCCGGTTTTTATTGAAATTTAGGCAGTCGACAATAATTGTGTTTCCGTTAATAATAATTGGAAATTTTAATTATATCACTTTTGTATTATTGGACATATATTTATTACTGGACATTTTACTATTGGACATTTATATTACTGTTCATTTAAAAAATTAGACATTTTTATAATTGAACATTATTACTTTTGGACATTGGCTTAATCTATATATCTTGACAATCTCTTGACCAATTATGCTCATATTTTGAAATTCTTGTTTAGCCTACCTACCGAATGTTTCCGGCAAATATTATCAAAATCGGCCGCTAACTGGCACCGCAGCAAATTCTCTCCTATTTGGGGGGAATACCTCTCTAATCAAAAACCGCCGATGACGAAAAAATCTATGAAATTTTAGAACCTGTAATCAAGTTTCGTCAGGATTCATTGAGCTACGCGACCTGTACGCGAGTACCAACATACAGGCAGATGAACGCAAATGTTGCCAGTTGTTGCAGAGACTGCGCGCTCCGTCAGTAATAACTAAAACATTTGTTGTGTATGAGTCACTGTAGGCGTGATGCCCGTCACCTGTCATGTTGAAACTAACATGGTTCCTGGTCACGCGGAAATATTAGTGTAGGTATTATTTATTAAAATATGATCGAAGACCTTATTATTTTGTATCTACCTACGTGCAAAGGTTCGTTAACTATTTTTGCAATAATTTAAGTTTTAGACTTTTCGTTTTTTTTCGTGTATTGTTTTTATGACAGACTCCGTACACAAAAATACTACACCATAGATACCTTTTTACGTTCTCCTTCGATCAATTATTGTTATTTCATCAAAGACATTCTCTGATAATGAGTTCTAATGAGTAATGGTACCTATAGATAATGTAAGATCCGGTCGCGCGTGAGCAAGCGGCTTATTAATTTACTGCATGAATAGTTTCCTTTTTACTTATTTCCCAATTTTCTTTCCAATTTTTTTTCTTTTGTGCATCAGGTTCTTCCAAATACAGAGATTATTATGTATCTGTCTTATTAACTTTTATTTTGTGTAAGTGAGTGAACTCGCATGTGGCCACCATCTGTAATACCTCTCGGGTCACACGTCCACCTAGAACGGGCCAGACGCGGTATTGGACTGCGCCTGCCATGGACCGCCATGGACAGCCACCCTACAAAGTCTTGCCCAACTGTTGGGCCAGCGTTCACCGGCACCGACCTTTCAAACTAATAACTCATTTAATAGTGTAAATAGTGTTGCATTAGTGCGTGGCATGTTAGTGGTAGTAGGCAGGTACTATAACGTGTAATTAATTAAACATGGTAATTAATAATAACTACATTTTATTAACGTTATCTCATATTGGTATACAGTCGTATAGCGTGCTGCATGAGTCTACAGATAATAGATTATATTGTGGTGGTGGCCGCACATGCGCCACAGATTACATCGGAGCACTTCAGACTATGGTGTTGCCTGACAGGTACTAATCGTATAATGGTAGGGGAAAGGCGAACAAAATGACATACCCTCTGCTAAATCAGTCATAAATCTTGATTTATTAATTATTTTTAACAACGTGATCATCCATTTTATACGTTGGTTATCAACCTTATCGAAATTATAGAAATTATTTATCTTAACACTAAAACAACGAAATAAAAAATCGTTTTTAAGAACTTGAGCAAAATCCTTTTTGTCCGTCCTGTGCGGGTAAGATGACATACACCATGTGGACAAAAGGGCATACCAATATTGCATAGGAAATGAGTCCTCTACTTGCAGAGTTCGCAAATAAAAAACCTTCGTCTTTGTTGCTCGTGATGCATGAGCTCATTTATTGCAGCTCATGCACCGGAACTAAACTTCCTTTGGCTTGGACCTGGAGTGCAGGTCATTAGAATAGATGCAGTGCAATTTTCGTTACGATTGTCTTCAAACGCCTTTTCCATTAAGGTATTATCCTAACCCTATCGGTCTGTCTTTCTTGTATAATTCTGAAGCATGATGTTCAAATGGTGATGTTATAATATAGATGTGTGTATGTTTGTGAATGTTCTGAAAGAAGAAAAAATACATGGGGTCATAGACCATACCATTTTACCCGGACAAGGGGTATGTCGTTTTGTACACTTTAAAATTGTAGAACCTTAGAAACAAAAACAAAAAATGCTCTTATTTTATTGAGATTTAAACACAACACCATTGTTAATTAGTTCAAGGACAACAAACAGACGCCATCAAAGACAAATAAAAGTAAAAAATACTATACTTTTACATCAAAACAAAATCCATCGGAACAAAACACGTAGAGTTACAAAAAAAACAATCCGTCTTCCGCGTCGAACGGCTGTGCGGCCGTGACTAGCATTGCGACAGGTTGCGACCGGGTACTAAGCGGACCTCTGCTTATTGGTGCGGGAACTTTACAGCCTGTGGTTTAGGAGAAAAGACCGCTATGTCGTTTTGTCCACCTATGTCATTTTGTACGCCTCTCCCCTATAGTTAACATATCGTCATCGTCCACCGGCACATGCCTCTCCCATATAATGCCATAACAGTCCTGAGCCGCCGCATCCACCGATCTTTAAGTGGTAGTAGTGATATAAAATCTCTTTACTATCTTTATTATTGGTTCACACCGAACTAAAACCTCGTGAATAACGCGGTATAGGTTAGGTACCACGGGTCCACCTCGATCTACGCGTAGGTAAACATACCTATTAGTATAAGTAGCTAACAAATTAATTGATAACCTCCTTTTGTGAAGTCAGTTATCATAGGAATATAATCTATTATAGCAAGTTTGTCATGATAATAGTATTGCAAGAAAACCATAGACATCATAGTGAAGTTTCGTGTATCGAACACATTAGACCTACATCATCGTTAAAAATTCTAGAAATGGCAGGTATGTTATATTGGGTAATGTTTTATAAGCCTACAATTTTAAACATGCTTCTTTTTTTAAACATTTACCTGTATTTATGACACAAAATCTAAAAGCATACTAAAAAGATGTATTGTGGGATTGCTGGGAATACCCTAGAGATTTTATTTTTTAGATTTTATATTTTCCCGAATATCTCATAAATAACACAGGTCTAAAAAATAATTAAAAATAGCTTTGAAATGTCCAAGCAAAGCGCTTTCACATGACATGTCATTAGATCTGTCTGACTGTTTTTTACCCCCTCTTGGACCCCGAAATTTCAACAATCGCCGACCGATATAGCTCATTACCTTACCGACAAATTTTACTAATACTTTAATAATAATAATTGTATTGTATCTACCCCCCTACCAAATTTAATGAAGATCAGATTAATGATACGGAAGTTTTCATCAGACAAACACACATACGTACATACGTACATACTTAGAAAGAAAGAAAGAAAGAAAGAAAGGTATTTATTTTGACCAAAACTGCACACAGAATCAATAAAAAAACACATAATATGTATGTACAGAGCTGTGTACAGTACTGTCAAAAAAGGTTCGCGCTCAGCATAATGCTGCAGTTACCTGCAGCGCTGATTTAGACATACATACGTACATAGGTACAAACATACATACGTACATACATACATACATACATACGTACATACATACATACAAACGCCGATTCTTCCAAGTAGACTCACAGAACTCGTTTCGCTCGTTCGATTATCTCTGCTTGCCGGTGCATAATGTAAAACCACAATATCTCGACAAATCTAACAGATACCTACATCGGTACCACTAAGTAGGCACTTGGAGAAGCGACGGCTATCGAAGGTTGGATCATCATCAAGTAGGTGACCTTACGAGGTGCTATTGACCTTTAGGTCATTTAAATACAACCTCGTCACTGTTTTATTGCGTATAACCTCCTTTACAAAAAGATGACTGTGTTTGTTTACGTGTTTGCTTTTATTCTGATGGTTTGTTGTGTATGTGAACAAAAGAGTCACTACTAAAGTTAATGGTTCATAAAATTCATACTTTACGTTTGATATTTAAAATTTCCAAACAATAAAGATCCAAAAAGAAAAAAAACGACTTTGATTCTAGGAATTTATCCCCAATACAAGATTTTATAATATTAGTAATCGGAACCGTGTGTTGATCACAATAAGCCTAAACACGTGCAGTCTACTATTATCCATCGAGGAGTTCCGTTGTCTACCTTCCGTCTCCATCATCAGATCAGCTCGCTGTTACTTTTTTGATGTGTGTATAATAAGATAATGAACCTTCGACTACGGAAATGCTCAACCTCTGATAACTTGAAACGCACTTTAAATATACGAGCCGAGATTGCTTTTAACCGAGTTAGAAGCCTCTTAAGCGGTTACATTACTATGAAAAGATTAATTGAACTCGGATTCTAATGTCTGGTAATTAGATTATTTTTTGATAAGCAATACAAAGGCACGGATGTATACTAAACAAATACATGTTTGATGCTAGTCAGGATTCAGAAAATCTATTTTATCATCACATACAATACTATTATAGTAGAAGTTTTTCATTGCTCACAATCAAAACAAATGAATTTTACATCTCTCATATTCGGTAAGTAGGTCCTTATTACCCCCAAATGGGGCTTGTAGGTGACCAATTAGCGCTCTAGGGTAATAATGTAGCTAAAAAAGCCCTAGGGCGGTAAGTAATTTAAAAAAAAAACTTCACTCTTTAAAAAAGTACGCGTACATCTAACCATCATACTGGCAATAGACATCATGCATTCAGCCCAATGACAAAAGAGGTAGCTACGCTATTCAGCCTTGTCTTCGTATGAGTATAATAGTCATCAATTTTAAATATCGAACGGCGAAGCTCAATTTCGTTTTTGAAAAAAATAATTTAAAAAAAGATGAAAAAAGGCGGGAATAGAAAACTTTTACTTTAAATATTGTTTGTTTTTGGGTTTTTTTTTATAATTACGTGCTAATTAGGAAAAAAACATGAGTTCTGCAAGTGATGAAGATATAAGCTGCACTCCCGATTCAATGAAAATGAAAGCTGAAGCAGCAATTAACAATATTTTGACTGAAGGTTCGAAAGTTCTATTTGAAAACTTACGACGAGTTCATGAAGTGGCGAAAAGAAAAACAATCTCAAACTATTAACATAGGTACCCAAAAAACACCTGTCCCTAAAATTTTAAAATTGTTCTCATTTCACTATAAATGTTAACTAATAAAATGTTTATTCTTGTAATGCCGGTTTTTTTCTACTTACCTCACAATCGAGATGTAAAGCAGAGTAGTTAGCTCGGGTGTAAGCATCAATGGCACCCTCGAACTATAGGCGCTCTCGCTGTGCTCGTGCGCCTAAATATCTCGGGCTGCATTTGATGCCTTACAGCCCTTGGCTACTAATCTACTATATAATATGTACATTTAATAGTACTTGACCTAATGGGTATATTCTCGAAGATAATCACGTTTTATCTCAAATAAAACTTGTTTTATTTGAAATCATGAATAATTAATTACAATAAAGTTACAATAAGATGGTCCTGATGTTAAGCGGTTACCTCTGATGTCCTATAAGAATGCATTTACTTCAGTGACCTCTGTGGCGCAGCGGGCGAAGGTTCGCCTGCGACGCAGGAGGTTGTGGGTTTGATTACCATCTCGGAACAAATATTTGTACGATCTGCAGATATTTGTATATAGGGTACTAGATGACCCGTGCGCGACTTCGTCCGCGCGTTGTTTGAAAACATCCCCAGCGCGGCGTGCAGACAACAACTTAAACATCAACAACCACCCCTTGAAAAGACTTTTGAAACGACATCACACTCATGTTTTTCAATTTAGGGGTCCCATTTTAACCCTGAGGTCCTTAAAATATTTTGATCTCAACAATGGCACCGTGAAACGACCTTTGAAACGACACCATACTCAAGTTTTTCAATTTAGGGGCCCCATTTTAACACTGAGGTCCTAAAAATATTTTGATGTCAACAACGACACCGTGAAACGACCTTTGAAACGACACCATACTCAAGTTTTTCAATTTAGGGGTCCCATTTGAACCTTGAGGTCCTGAAAATATTTTAATCTCAATGACTACACTGTGAAACTAATTTTTAAATCGTCAAAATACGCTGAAATCTGGCTAAAACGTAAAGTGTATTTATTTACAAAGAAAGCGTTCCCGTGCCTTTTTTCAGCAAAATGTTAGGTACTGCTGAACATATTTTTGCTATTTTTATATAAGAAATCTACCTGTGAATTTTCAAGTATCTACTACCAACGGTTTCCGAAATACGAAGCATTTTAGTTTTACATTAAAAGCCGTTTCCCCCACCCTTACAGGTTGAATTTTCCAAAATCCTTTCTTAGTACATCCCTGCACCCAATGAATACATCCTTCAAATTTCATGTATCTAGGTCCAGTGGTTTAGGCTGTGCGCTGCAAAACGCAAAGTGTATTCATTAAAAGCCCTTTATGGACCCCTAAGGGAGCGAATTTTCCAAATTCCTTTTTAAGTACACTTTTACACGCTAAAAGTAAAAAATTCAAATTCAAATTTCAAGTGTCTATGACCAGCGGTTTAGGCTGTGCGTTGTAAAAACTAAAGTTTTTTTATGTTTTTACAAATAATACGAAAAGAAAAATTTCAGGTATCGCTGAAATACGTGTTTGTTAATTTTATTTGAGGAATCTCCATGTAAAATTTCATGGTTCTACTACTAACGGTTTTCGAAATACAGAGCATTTTTGTTTTACGTTAGAACCGCATTTTGAACCACTTAGCATGTGAATTTTCAAAATTCCTTTCTTAGTACAACCCTACGCATCGAGACGAACACACTCTGTAAATTTAAAGTCTCTACAACCAGCGGTTTAGGCTGTGCGTTAGACCTCGGTCAGTCAGTCAGACAGTCAGTAAGTCAGTCAGTCAGTCAGTCAGTCAGTCAGGACATTGCCTTTTATATAGGGTATTTTGGGTATTTTCTATGTATAATAAAAAAATAATATCTATGTAACTTATTGTATTAAGCATATCAGTTATCTAGTATCCTTAACACAAACTCTGCTTAGCGTGGGGCTAGGTAACGTTGTGTTTACTGTCCAGCATTATTTGTTTATGTATTACCTCATAGTTTACGTCCACCTAGGACGCACCCTATGTGGTCACCAATGCCGTCTTTACCATAAGGCCACATGGGGCCCGTGCCCAGGCCCCTTCTTATTGTTATTATTTTGAAGTAGTAATATTTATTTTGCTTAATAACAGTTTATTTTCGGCTCGCTCCGTTCGCCGTTATATAAATCACAGGATTTAAGTATCATTTCTGCTGCACTCTTTTCGACCCTGAAAGTTGAATACCAACACTTTTGCTACGCCAATGCATATCTACCCCCCGATCAAATTTCATGAAGATCGGATTAACGGTTTGGAAGTAATGCTCGGACAAACATACATACATACAAACTCCAATTCTTCCAAGTTGACTAAGAGAACTCGCTTCGCTCGTTCAATAAAATAATAGCTATGATAATGAGCTATAATGATACAATATGAATATGATCTGATAAGATAATAGCTATAATAGAAGAACATGAATAAATGAAACATGGTGTAGGAAAACACTGCCTCATTTAAAAAATTACGTATGAACGACATAATAAATGAAATGTGCTGAAAAAACACCCCAACTTTAACAATAATGGGAACCCCCACTTTACAGGTAAAGAGAACTCCACTTTACAGGTAAGGGGAGGTAGGTATCTCTAAAAGTGTAAATAAGTTACACTTTTATTTTCTTATGATGTATACCAAGTTTTATGCAATTTGGTTCATAACTGTGAAAGTTATGACGCTGCCACTGACTGGGAAGGTCGGACGGACAAACGGACCGACCAAAGATCTCATAAGGGCTTCTTTGTCAGACTCGAAACCCTAACACTGCTTGTCTAACGCTGAGTGTTTTGATTTATCTGCTTATTTTTTTTGTTGTATCTGTGAACTGTATAACCAATAGTACAATAAACGGACGTGACGATTGCCCATGGACGTGATTATCCCACTTATTTACAAACAATCAAACAGACCACACAATTAAAAATCTATTTGCACAGCGATGCAATCAACCAACAACAATAAACGATAGATAATCGATATGCAGATGAGCAGAACTGTGTCAAGAGCGAACTGCTGAGGACAGCGGATCGCCTTCGGACCATCTCTATGTAGGTAGGACTATATCAATGTGGAACAAATGGCAAATGCTAGGTCGCTGTTATAAAATGATGGTCGTGTGTATCATGTGTGTGTTTATTGTGGTTTATACGATGAGCCACGCTCCGTCTGTATCACGTGTGTGTTTATTGTGGTTTATACGATGAGCCACGCTCCGTCTGTATCACGTGTGTGTTTATTGTGGTTTATACGGTGAGCCACGCTCCGTCTGTATCATGTGTGTGTTTATTGTGGTTTATACGATGAGCCACGCTCTGTCTGTATCATGTGTGTGTTTATTGTGGTTTATACGATGAGCCACGCTCCGTCTGTATCATGTGTGTGTTTATTGTGGTTTATACGGTGAGCCACGCTCCGTCTGTATCATGTGTGTGTTTATTGTGGTTTATACGATGAGCCACGCTCCATCTGTATCATGTGTGTGTTTATTGTGGTTTATACGATGAGCCACGCTCCGTCTGTATCATGTATGTGTTTATTGTGGTTTATACGATGAGCCACGCTCCGTCTGTATCAAGTGTGTGTGTTTATTGTGGTTTAAACGATGAGCCACGCTCCGTCTGTATCATGTGTGTGTGTTTATTGTGGTTTAAACGATGTACCACGCTCCGTCTGTATCATGTGTGTGTTTATTGTGGTTTATACGATGAGCCACGCTCCGTCTGTATCATGTGTGTGTTTATTGTGGTTTATACGATGAGCCACGCTCCGCCTGTATCATGTGTGTGTTTATTGTGGTTTATACGATAAACCGCGCTCCGTCTGTATCATGTGTGTGTTTATTGTGGTTTATACGGTGACCCACGCTCCGTCTGTATCATGTCTGTGTTTATTGTGGTTTATACGGTGAGTCACGCTCCGTCTGTATCATGTGTGTGTTTATTGTGGTTTATACGATGAGCCACGCTCCGTCTGTATCATGTGTGTGTTTATTGTGGTTTATACGATGAGCCACGCTCCGTCTGTATCATGTGTGTGTTTATTGTGGTTTATACAATGAGCCACGCTCCGTCTGTATCATGTGTGTGTGTTTATTGTGGTTTATACGATGGACCACGCTCCGTCTGCATCATGTGTGTGTTTATTGTGGTTTATACGATGAGCCACGCTCCGTCTGTGTCATGTGTGTGTTTATTGTGGTTTATACGATGAGCCACGCTCCGCCTGTGTCATGTGTGTGTTTATTGTGGTTTATACGATGAGCCACGCTCCGTCTGTATCATGTGTGTGTTTATTGTGGTTTATACGATGAGCCACGCTCCGTCTGTATCATGTGTGTGTTTATTGTGGTTTATACCATGAGAAACGCTCCGTCTGTATCATGTGTGTGTTTATTGTGGTTTATACCATGAGCCACGCTCCGTCTGTATCATGTGTGTGTTTGTTGTGGTTTATACGATGAGCCACGCTCCGTCTGTATCATGTGTGTGTTTATTGTGGTTTATACGATGACCCACGCTCCGTCTGTATCATGTGTGTTTGTTTATTGGGGTTTATACGGTGAGCCACGTGGCGTCTTCATCAGCGTAGTGAATCGAACGGCTGCGCGGTAAAGTAAGTGCTGCCGTGGAAACGACAGATGAGAAATGCTCAGTTCTCTCTGTAGGTTGGCATCAGAGTTAAGTCCAGGTATAATTAGTATCTTCTAGTCTTACATCAATGATTTGAATACTCCAGGTGAGTTCGTTGAGTTACGGCGGTTGAACAGCTTGACCACGGAGTAGTGACATGCTTTCAGTGTCCAGTAAAATAAGAATCGGCTTAGCTTTCTCGTACTCATCCATTGTTCACACAAGAGAGAAGCCCTCGTCACGACTCCAGCAAACTACGTCGGTCTATCACTCTAGTCACGTATGTGTATACGTGTATACATGATCATGCGTGTATACGTGTGTGTGTGTGTTTATTGTGGTTTAAACGATGTACCACGCTCCGTCTGTATCATGTGTGTGTTTATTGTGGTTTATACGATGAGCCACGCTCCGTCTGTATCATGTGTGTGTTTATTGTGGTTTATACGATGAGCCACGCTCCGCCTGTATCATGTGTGTGTTTATTGTGGTTTATACGATAAACCGCGCTCCGTCTGTATCATGTGTGTGTTTATTGTGGTTTATACGGTGACCCACGCTCCGTCTGTATCATGTCTGTGTTTATTGTGGTTTATACGGTGAGTCACGCTCCGTCTGTATCATGTGTGTGTTTATTGTGGTTTATACGATGAGCCACGCTCCGTCTGTATCATGTGTGTGTTTATTGTGGTTTATACGATGAGCCACGCTCCGTCTGTATCATGTGTGTGTTTATTGTGGTTTATACAATGAGCCACGCTCCGTCTGTATCATGTGTGTGTGTTTATTGTGGTTTATACGATGGACCACGCTCCGTCTGCATCATGTGTGTGTTTATTGTGGTTTATACGATGAGCCACGCTCCGTCTGTGTCATGTGTGTGTTTATTGTGGTTTATACGATGAGCCACGCTCCGTCTGTATCAAGTGTGTGTGTTTATTGTGGTTTAAACGATGAGCCACGCTCCGTCTGTATCATGTGTGTGTGTTTATTGTGGTTTAAACGATGTACCACGCTCCGTCTGTATCATGTGTGTGTTTATTGTGGTTTATACGATGAGCCACGCTCCGTCTGTATCATGTGTGTGTTTATTGTGGTTTATACGATGAGCCACGCTCCGCCTGTATCATGTGTGTGTTTATTGTGGTTTATACGATAAACCGCGCTCCGTCTGTATCATGTGTGTGTTTATTGTGGTTTATACGGTGACCCACGCTCCGTCTGTATCATGTCTGTGTTTATTGTGGTTTATACGGTGAGTCACGCTCCGTCTGTATCATGTGTGTGTTTATTGTGGTTTATACGATGAGCCACGCTCCGTCTGTATCATGTGTGTGTTTATTGTGGTTTATACGATGAGCCACGCTCCGTCTGTATCATGTGTGTGTTTATTGTGGTTTATACAATGAGCCACGCTCCGTCTGTATCATGTGTGTGTGTTTATTGTGGTTTATACGATGGACCACGCTCCGTCTGCATCATGTGTGTGTTTATTGTGGTTTATACGATGAGCCACGCTCCGTCTGTGTCATGTGTGTGTTTATTGTGGTTTATACGATGAGCCACGCTCCGCCTGTGTCATGTGTGTGTTTATTGTGGTTTATACGATGAGCCACGCTCCGTCTGTATCATGTGTGTGTTTATTGTGGTTTATACGATGAGCCACGCTCCGTCTGTATCATGTGTGTGTTTATTGTGGTTTATACCATGAGAAACGCTCCGTCTGTATCATGTGTGTGTTTATTGTGGTTTATACCATGAGCCACGCTCCGTCTGTATCATGTGTGTGTTTGTTGTGGTTTATACGATGAGCCACGCTCCGTCTGTATCATGTGTGTGTTTATTGTGGTTTATACGATGACCCACGCTCCGTCTGTATCATGTGTGTTTGTTTATTGGGGTTTATACGGTGAGCCACGTGGCGTCTTCATCAGCGTAGTGAATCGAACGGCTGCGCGGTAAAGTAAGTGCTGCCGTGGAAACGACAGATGAGAAATGCTCAGTTCTCTCTGTAGGTTGGCATCAGAGTTAAGTCCAGGTATAATTAGTATCTTCTAGTCTTACATCAATGATTTGAATACTCCAGGTGAGTTCGTTGAGTTACGGCGGTTGAACAGCTTGACCACGGAGTAGTGACATGCTTTCAGTGTCCAGTAAAATAAGAATCGGCTTAGCTTTCTCGTACTCATCCATTGTTCACACAAGAGAGAAGCCCTCGTCACGACTCCAGCAAACTACGTCGGTCTATCACTCTAGTCACGTATGTGTATACGTGTATACATGATCATGCGTGTATACGTGTGTGTGTGTGTTTATTGTGGTTTAAACGATGTACCACGCTCCGTCTGTATCATGTGTGTGTTTATTGTGGTTTATACGATGAGCCACGCTCCGTCTGTATCATGTGTGTGTTTATTGTGGTTTATACGATGAGCCACGCTCCGCCTGTATCATGTGTGTGTTTATTGTGGTTTATACGATAAACCGCGCTCCGTCTGTATCATGTGTGTGTTTATTGTGGTTTATACGGTGACCCACGCTCCGTCTGTATCATGTCTGTGTTTATTGTGGTTTATACGGTGAGTCACGCTCCGTCTGTATCATGTGTGTGTTTATTGTGGTTTATACGATGAGCCACGCTCCGTCTGTATCATGTGTGTGTTTATTGTGGTTTATACGATGAGCCACGCTCCGTCTGTATCATGTGTGTGTTTATTGTGGTTTATACAATGAGCCACGCTCCGTCTGTATCATGTGTGTGTGTTTATTGTGGTTTATACGATGGACCACGCTCCGTCTGCATCATGTGTGTGTTTATTGTGGTTTATACGATGAGCCACGCTCCGTCTGTGTCATGTGTGTGTTTATTGTGGTTTATACGATGAGCCACGCTCCGCCTGTGTCATGTGTGTGTTTATTGTGGTTTATACGATGAGCCACGCTCCGTCTGTATCATGTGTGTGTTTATTGTGGTTTATACGATGAGCCACGCTCCGTCTGTATCATGTGTGTGTTTATTGTGGTTTATACCATGAGAAACGCTCCGTCTGTATCATGTGTGTGTTTATTGTGGTTTATACCATGAGCCACGCTCCGTCTGTATCATGTGTGTGTTTGTTGTGGTTTATACGATGAGCCACGCTCCGTCTGTATCATGTGTGTGTTTATTGTGGTTTATACGATGACCCACGCTCCGTCTGTATCATGTGTGTTTGTTTATTGGGGTTTATACGGTGAGCCACGTGGCGTCTTCATCAGCGTAGTGAATCGAACGGCTGCGCGGTAAAGTAAGTGCTGCCGTGGAAACGACAGATGAGAAATGCTCAGTTCTCTCTGTAGGTTGGCATCAGAGTTAAGTCCAGGTATAATTAGTATCTTCTAGTCTTACATCAATGATTTGAATACTCCAGGTGAGTTCGTTGAGTTACGGCGGTTGAACAGCTTGACCACGGAGTAGTGACATGCTTTCAGTGTCCAGTAAAATAAGAATCGGCTTAGCTTTCTCGTACTCATCCATTGTTCACACAAGAGAGAAGCCCTCGTCACGACTCCAGCAAACTACGTCGGTCTATCACTCTAGTCACGTATGTGTATACGTGTATACATGATCATGCGTGTATACGTGTGTGTGTGTGGGTTCATAGAAATGTGAACTAAGTTATGGTTGTAAATAGAGAGGTACCTTACTACGTTTCTAGGTACTTACAATGTTGACTTTGTATATCCACTGGCGAATATTGTCCAAGATCTGCGAAAAGAAACAAACTTTTAACCGATTTCAAAGTTTAGGAGGATATCAATTCCTTAGCTGTGATTTTAAATCAATTTAATCTTTTACCTAGCAACGTTGTTCTACATTATATTACACTCACAGGGTCACAGACAGTCGAAATGTTTTTTTTTTTATACTACTGAATGACAGATCAAGCAGATGGCCCACCTGATGTGAAGCGGTAACCTCTGCCTATGAACAGTGCATTACCTCATAGGTCACGTCCACCTAGGACGCGCCCTATGTGGCATTGCACTGCGCCCGCCACCCTGAGACATAAAGATGAAAGTCTCGTGTGCCTGTAATTTCACCGGCACCCTTACCCTTCAAACCGGAACACAGCAATGCGAGCACTACTGCTTTGCGGCAGAAATAGGTATGGTGGTAGTACTTCCCCAGACGAACTCTTTCACAAAAAAGCTCTAGAGATTAGTCGAATTCGACATATGTAGAATAAAGGTGGCGAATGTCGAATAAAATCCTAATTTGCTATTCTCGTGATGTCACAAATAGACATATGTCGACCAAAATCATTCAAATCGAATACGATTTGATGGTAATTGTGACATTTTCGTGACATTTTTTGTAGACATTCATGCTTCGACATTATCTCTAATTTAGAGATAATCTCTACAATCCGAGAATTGGCCTCCTGATGTTAAGCTGTACCCTCTGCCTATGAACAGTGCATTATCACATAAGTCACGTCCACCTAGGACGCGCCCTATGTGGCATTGCACTGCGCCCGCCACCCTGAGACATAGATGAAAGTCTCATGTGATCTCATCAAACCGGAACACAGTAATGCGAGCGCTACTGCTTTGCGGCAGAAATAGGAATGGTGGTAGTACTTCCCCGGACGAACACTTTCACAAAAAAGCTCTACTACAACTATTTTGAGAACCGTCACGATTCAAATATAACATTTGGGAATCATCAACATACGGTTATATTGTGTCCAATACCACCTTGAAGTAAGTCAATTCATAGATTCACCGATAGCCGTAGTGCGACTTTTTGCTACAAGTTTACGCGCTCCACCAAGACCGCGTTTTTCGCGCAGTTTGTATGAAGAAATGTACAGAGTCCCTAGCGGCGAGTTAATTAATAATTTTGTGTGATTGTTAGTTTCTAACGTCAATTTTGGCGTCGCCTAAATTAAACGCTTATTCCAAGGCGCGCGTTTACTCTAGGTTTCCCCAGTTTTGCGAGTGTAAGTGACATTTTTGACAGTTCACGTCACGTATTGTTGTTAAGTATACTTGTTGTATACTTTTATTTTGCCGTTTACTCAACCAACGCGGTGGTCGCGTAAACGCGTTTTAACTGCGATGCCCACACTAGGCCTACGGATCCACAACTTTTTCTCACAACGACTGGTGGCGACTCCTGGTCGCAGGAAGCCGGTGGATAGAGGCTGCTCAAGACTGTTCGTCGAGTCTACGCAGTTTGCATACCTACAGCCAATGAGCCTATGACCACATGAATGGCACAGTTAACGGATGCGGCACCCATCCACTGTGAAGGTCTAGAAGACCCTAAGGGTGCCTTCTTGACCTTCGTGCTCCATTTGTCGGCCGCATCTTCACTTCCAACAGGTGAGATTGCGGTCAAACGAATCTCGATCATGGTAAAAAAAACAGCAGTTGACTTCTACAGGCTGTTAATGTTGATGAAGTTACCTATTTTGGTACGTAAATCATGGTTTCGAGCAAAGCATTATCAAATTAGGTATTTTAATTGAAGCAATTAAGGAACAAGCACAAAAGTTTTCAAATTCATTACAGATTTTAACTTAATTATTAAAAGTCTATCAGATGCGTTAGCGAAATTTTGTACAAGTTACTTGAGTAGGAACCGACTTAATTCGGATCTTTGAAACTGAAAAAAATATAAGCTGGGCTCGGGGATGGCATATAATGCTAGGCTGGAAGATATCATATATTAGTTAAGGTCAGGAATGGTATATAATGCTAGGCTGGAAGATATACAATATTGGCTAGGGTCGGGGATGGTATATAATGCTAGACTGGTAGATATACAATATTTGCTAGGGTCGGGGATGGTATTTAGATAGATAGATAGATAGATTAACACTTTATTGCACACCAAATATAAAAAATAAAAAAGATAAATTAACCAAAACAATAACAGTAATGTACAATGGGCGGTCTTATCGCTAAAAGCTATCTCTTCCAGACAACCTTTGGATGGACAGGATAATACAAAATCAAAAGACGGCGGTGCGCAAACAAAACATACCTACATAAATATATACCTAGACCTAACTATAGCTATATACTAATAACTAGGCTAGGCTGGAAGATATACAATATTAGCTAGGGTCGGGATGGTATATAATGCTAGGCTGGAATATATACAATATTTGCTAGGGTCGGGGATGGTATATAATGCTAGGCTGGAAGATATACAATATTAGCTAGGGTCGGGGATGGTATATAATGCTAGGCTGGAAGATATACAATATTATCTAGGGTCGGGGATGGTATATAATGCTAGGCTGGAAGATATACAATATTTGCTAGGGTCAGGGATGGTATATAATGCTAGGCTTGAAGATATACAATATTAGCTAGGGTCGGGGATGGTATATAATGCTAGGCTGGAAGATATAAAATATTTGCTAGGGTCGGGGATGGTATATATAATGCTAGGCTGGAAGATATACAATATTAGCTAGGGTCGGGGATGGTATATAATGCTAGGCTGAAAGATATAACTTATTAGTTAGGGTCGGGATGGTATATAATGCTAGGCTGAAAGATATAACATATTAGTTAGGGTCGGGATGGTATATAAGCAAAGCTGAAAGATATAACATATTAGTTAGGGTCGGGATGATATATAATGCTAGGCTGAAAGATATAACATATTAGTTAGGGTCGGGATGGTATATAATGCTAGGCTGAAAGATATAAAATATTAGTTAGGTTCGTGATGGTATATAATGCTAGGCTGAAAGATATAAAATATTAGTTAGGTTCGTGATGGTATATAAGCTAGGAAGAAAGCTAGCTAGGGAAGATATAAAATTCTTTGGGAAAATAGACCCTTCTTTATTTTTTCAAAGGATTTGTGCTTTGCGATCTAATGTAGGTGTACTTTCATACCGAGCCATTTGCACTTAAAGTATGTTATTCATTGAAATCAGAAGGATCATTTTAAATCGTTTTAAACACTTAGTTTACTCCTGTTCCAACACGATCGAACCTAGAAGAACCAGGAGCAGTTACTTGCTCTATCCATTTGCACAATTCCAAATAAATAAATATTTTTTTATTGTTTCAACAGTGCACCTGTTTTTATATCAAGCTATTTTGCGCAATAATTAATTAGACCGGAAACAAAGAAAATGTAAAAATAGGAATTCAGTAAATAAAGTCATAAAAGAAGGCGACGGTAAAAAAAGCCGTAATTTGAAACTTTTGCAATAAAAGTGGCTCTCGAAGTTTTCTGTTGGCGAGTCACTACCCTTTGAAACTTTCTGGTAGGAACACTTTGCAATTAAAGCCTTTGAACATGAATTAAATAAATTATCGACATCTTGTTTTATTGAGAACGCTTTGTTCAGGACATTGTGATTTTTAGAAGTTCTGAAGTGCGTCTTCAGATTTGCTGACACAAATTTAACTAGCAGTCTACCAAGCTTTGATCGGGAACTGGAAGCAGTTCCTTAAAACCTCTACGACCCCTAAAAATCTCTTAGAACCTCTACGAGACCCATACAACAATCACAACCCCTAAAAACTCCTACATTAAAAAATCCCTGTAACCCCTAAAACCACATTTTGACTCGTATATTGGATGAGGGGTTTTTAAAGAACTGTGTCTTTTCTCGAAAATTGTGATTTTTCCTGTTCTTTTCTCGAGAATTGTGATTTTTTCCCTAGTCTTTTCTCGGGAATTGAGATTTCAAGCCAGATAAAAAAAACCTCTACACCCTACCAACCCAACGTTGCACGTTACAGAAATGAGAGTTGAGCTAGGAACCTGTACTATATATCAGCAAATTCCAATTAGTTTCATCTGAGATTTTAATAATATCCCAAAAATTACCAACCAACCAGATGGAATTCGAATCCGCAACAGTCTCCTTGATAAGGAGATGCGTTTGACCACGCTGCCTCTGGCCGCGCCTTCTCGACTGATTGACTTTAAGGGATAGTGTACTCGGTTCAAAGCGCCATGGCTCCACCAACAGAGGAAACGTTACGTTCTCCAAGCCTGTTCACTAACTAAGTTTCGTTAAATGACGAGAGGTGTCGCATGGCTTAATCAATGGTTATTTGTTTTTAAAGTGTTAACCATGCACCTATGGGAAAATACTAAGAATGTAAGTATTTATTATGTGGTAGTAGTCTTCGACCAAAGTAAAGTAGTAGTAGCAATCAGAATATAGAAAGAAAAACTATGCGTTCAGAAGATGGAATTAGCGGGTAATTCAAGACGATCAAACAAACAAACATGATACAATCCGGATTGTATGCCGTTAACACGAAACGTCAGCAGGAGAATAGTAAAGTACGTGGTGTATAGTCGTAATTTTTTTTAAATGAGGCAAGCCGTATTGTGAAGTAATTCAAGACGATCGATTGTCTCACAAACAAGATGCAAACCGTATTGTGAAGTAATTCAAGACGATCGATCGCCTCACAAACATGATGCAAACCGTATTGTGAAGTTATTCAAGACGATCGATCGCCTCACAAACATGATGCAAGCCGTATTGTGAAGTAATTCAAGACGATCGATCGCCTCACAAACATGGTGCAAGCCGTATTGTGAAGTAATTCAAGACGATCGATCGCCTCACAAACATGATGCAAGCCGTATTGTGAAGTAATTCAAGACGATCGATCGCCTCACAAACATGGTGTAAGCCGTATTGTGAAGTAATTCAAGACGATCGATCGCCTCACAAACATGATGCAAGCCGTATTCTGAAGTAATTCTAGACGATCGATCGCCTCACAAACATGATGCAAGCCGTATTGTGAAGTAATTGTGCTCACATCAGTTAGCTATTGAATGTACATTAATATCGGAGTCAATACCATCTGGAACAGACAACGGCCCAGTTACAGCAATAAGCTACATCCCAATTGGCACACACGCCGTTACCTATCTACAATAACACTTAATAGGTACTAGACATTATTGTATGTAGCAAACTAGCTGCATCCCGTTGATCACGTAAACACCTTTGCCCTTTGTCTTGTTAGCAGTTGTTCTTTGTGTTGTTGTCTACGGAGTCAAAGGAACAAGCAGCCAGTAGCCAGCAGTTGTTGTCTAATGTATCATTATCATCAGCTAATTGCTGAATCAGCTATGCGCTACATTGAGGCCTAGAATGAGATAGCGGGACGACCTAGCCTCATATCTAAGCTCATGACCTGTCACTGCATTAAATCGCGAAGAGTTGAAGAAGGGAGGCCTTTGCCGTGCAGTGGAGAAATAATGGCAAAATAAGTCTCTTACTCTGTTAGATTTACCTAAGTACACCTATGTTCTTCTGCAAAAAGCGGTCATTCTAAATACGTGCAGAATAGTTAGGAAATTTCTACAAATTGACCCTTCCGCCGGTACTTTACCATCAAATTCAAGAGATCAAAATATGTAGTTTATCAACCGGTGTGCACTTGGCTTAGGCCCGAGCACGTCGGTCATATCTCCGGCTCTCCTGAGCCGAGCTGATCAGATCAAACAAATAGATAATAATAATAGTCAGGAGGTTCCTCTCTCTGCAACCCTAGCCACCGACCGTTTGGGCTTTGCTCCGCGGTCGGTGATTTCCCGTTTTGATTTATAGAAGGAGTTTCTCAATTAGTTTTTTTTAATTTATTTTTTTGTGTTTTATACATGTTTTATACCTCATATCTCCGTCATAAACATATATTCATTTCATTTTGCAGACATCACCAGGTCCATTTGTTAGTAAGACTTAAGAACTAGGTTATTGTTTACACAGTTATATAATTATTTAAGTAGACCTTCAATCTTGCTGTGATCCGATAGACTCCAATGAGACTATCTGATCAGGACCCGAATGAAGGACTTCATCACAGGCAGTTCAAATCTGCAAGGTATGATAGATAGATAGATAGATAATTTTTATTATTATTTACAGAAAGAATAATACAAGGTATGTACAAAATACATATGAAACAGTTGTGCTACCTGAAGACCGCTACAAGCGATCTAAAGGTAGCTTAACTGATCCAAATCACTACCATACGGAAGCGTCCCTAAGATGCTGGCTGCATTGCCACGCTGAATGGCAATACTAATGCGTTGAGCCAGATAAGAGCCAGCTCTCGGGTCACGCGTCGCTTCGACCAGATGCCCTGAAAGAATTTTGAAAACGCGATGGGCCCCGGAACCCCACGGACCCAGAGTCTCGACCCCGAAAGGTAAATTGTTTATTTCACATTTCACACATAAAAAAAATCACATGTCATCCATTTTGTTAATAATTTAAATCTTATAATTAATGTTGGTGACCGGCGGTGACTGGCGGAAGTGGGGGGAGGCCTTTGCCCAACAATGGGACAGTATGGGCTAAAAGTAATACTAATAATAATAATGTTAGTTAGCATACAAAGTTACTATTATTCAATTAAACAATATATTAATTCAAATTAAATCATCATTAAATTAGTAAATTTTGTGACATTAATTTATTTAATTTTGTAGTATTCCTGATTTATTAAGTTGTATGTAGTAGCTAAAACTCTATGTGCAATAATGTGCTATGTTATATGGGCTTATAAAACCTGAAATAAATGAACAATAGTAACAAAAAGTCAAGTGGAATATATAAAGTCATACCTATTGAGTCACAAGCTGGGCGACTGGCTGATGTTTTGAAACCCAGTGTGCTACGATGCCGGAATTAAAATAAAAATGGTCTGCCACAACAGCAAGCATGCTGTTAGCACTGCCACGATGCGACTCATCAGGGAAGCAGTTCTGTTGCCTATGATCACGTAGAAATCATCAATGCGCGCATCTGCGAACATGCCTGAAGCACTGCAGAACCGCGGCAGCCCAAACAGCACCCTGAACCAGTTATACTGGACTCGTATAGCGTTGTAGGCCTTCTGCGTATGCCTGATCAACAGGCTACACGTGTAAACATTTTAGCAATAAGCCCTGAACCAGGTGACTTTGACCGGGACAGAACAACGTGCAAACCTGCGAGGCAGTATATTACATCTAACCGCTAATGCTCTACGTTCCCTCACAATATCAAAATTATCACACATATACAACGCAAAACGCAGGCTTGTCTCTTCTCGGCGAAAAAAAGACAGTTTCTCTAAGTTCCTGTCTTTCAGGATGTACCTGTAGCTATAGGAGATCACCTCGAGCTCTTAGGCGTTTTGCTCACGCCTACTCTCAACTTTGGCTCCTACATCGAGTCTAAGGCAAAAACTGCTTCCATGAAGCTGGGTATCCTGAATAAGGTAAAGCGTTACTTCACACCAGGACAGCTTTTAAGTCTGTACAAAGCACAAGTCCGGGCTGGTATGGAGTACTGCTGCCACGTTTGGGATGGCTCGGCCAAACACCAGCTTGCTGCCTTGGACTCGATCGAACGCAGAGCTTTCAGGCTTATTGGTGAGCAACATATGGCGGAGACTAAGATCCAGAGTCTCGAGCACCACCTTTCGATCTTCTATAGGTTACATTTCGGGGAATGCTCCCAGGAACTTCATGATCTGATCCCACCATCTCCTTTTGATCATAGGACGAGCAGGCGCACGGCTCGGTACCACCCTTACCTCATTAGTATACCCTCTATTCGTACTAAACGTTTCAGTTCTACCTTTATAATGAGAACTGCTAAGGAGTGGAATAAACTACCGTCGTCTGTCTTTCCTGAAAACTATAATCTGGGTCTCTTCAAGGCTAGAGTGAATAGGTGCCTTCTAGACCTTTGTGCTCTATCTTCGGCCGCATCGTCACTTACCAACAGGTGAGATCGTGGTCAAACAATGGCCTACCATTGTTAAAAAAAAAAAAAACATATCCTCAGTAACCCAGTGGCCCAAGTACTTAAACCGATTAACCCACGTCAGAGGAGTTCTCCCTAACGAGACTGGAGGCCTGTATGACCTGTAGAATGCTGTTACAGATTTGTTTATTAACAGAATTGTATTTTTTTAGTTGACTCTGAAATCTGGTTCTGATGATGGGATCCATGAGGAATTGAGGGAACTCCTCAAATATTATAGGCACACATACAGCGATTTTTGTATTTTCGGCAACAAGTCAAGCATGCATTCAGAAAGTGACATTTATTGAAGTGTAACTGATTAAGAAGAGCAGAGATGGCCATTGGAACTACCTAATGATAAATATTTCACGGGTGCAATAAGGGTGATTTTCTTATATCCGATTGAGCTGAAATTTACCATACCAGTCTAGTTCCGATGACAATATAATATGATGGTGACAGCAAGCTGATCAGATGATGGAGACGGAAGGTGGACAATGGAATGGTTTTTGTAGATAGTAGGTACTACTATAACAAGTAAAAAATATATTTTTTAACGAGCTTTAAAATAAATCAGTGTCATAACAATAACAATAGCGATTCATATCTGGATTCTTTAACTGATAATATAGTCAAGCTTTTGACCGCGATCTCAACTGAATTATAATATTATTTATTCTGTGCCTGAAGGTACGTGTCGATGCGGTATAAAATTGAGCTCGCTTGCCTACAATTGATCTATTCACTCTCGTCTGAAAACATCCTAAATTATATTGTTCCGGAGTTATTGTCGTCGGCATTGAGTTCCATTTCTTATCAGTGCACAATAAAAAGGTAGATTGGAATCGCTTCGAGCGCAAAGCCATATGAGGTATGAAGTATGAGGTGCTCATAGCCATGTCTTCATCTTCGAGCGCAAAGCCATATGAGGTATGAAGTATGAGGTGCTCATAGCCATGTCTTCATCTTCGAGCGCAAAGCCATATGAGGTATGAAGTATGAGGTGCTCATAGCCATGTCTTCATCTTCGAGCGCAAAGCCATATGAGGTATGAAGTATGAGGTGCTCATAGCCATGTCTTCATCTTCATAAATTTTAACAAAAAAACAAAGTTTTTAGATATTGAGGGGTGAGACATTTTACTGCAGAATATCGTTCATAAAAGAGTGTTTATTAACAAAAAGAATAGTCATAGTAATTATCTAAGAAGGTATGTAATAAATACAAAAACTACAAATAAAATAGTTGAAACATTCGATAAAACATTCGATGCAAAACCAAAAGTTCAAAAAAGTTGCGATTTTAAAATCACGAAAGAAATAAAACAGAAAACAACCAAATTGTATAAAGTGCAAAGCCACTCAGATGTCACCCAACCAACCTTGACATTACCTACCGGACCGGAAGCGGCAACAATGGCTCATCGCAGCCGGATACCGGCAGGCGGCAGTTTCAGATCGATACGCCTCTAATGCTCACCTGCGTCAACTAAATGCCTGCCTTTCCCAATAATGGACACTTTCGTGGGGGAATTGATATTAATTGGCTTTGGGAATGCATTTTGTGGCAATATTTTCAGTGCTTGCTGGTCAATGGGTGGGCATGACCCTTACCTGTGGTTAGTTTCTAGTACAATTTTCACCAATGTGATATACGAGTACATTATGAAAAAAGCGAGGTAGTTAGAAGTCGGGCTGCAACGCCAGTTATTTTTTGTGAATTTAAGATTTCCAAGCAAGTTTATCAGGTTTGTTAGGGGATGTCTGCTCCTCAGTGCCATCCAAAGAGATACCCTATAACTCGCCCCAGGGTTGCAACGCCAGTTATTTTTTGTGAATTTAAGATTTCCAAGCAAGTTTATCAGGTTTGTTAGGGGATGTCTGCTCCTCAGTGCCATCCAAAGAGATACCCTATAACTCGCCCCAGGGTGCCCGCATCCCTTGTACCCTCGGGTAAAGACAGCCCTGACCGTGAGCTGATGAAACAGAGCCCAAACACTGTCAGGCTAATTAATCATCGAGGAGTTCCGATGTCCACGTTCCATCTCCATCACCAGATCAGCTCGCTGTTACCCTTAATATTGTATTTTAATAGGTAAGAACTTTTTTTCAGAGTTTGATGCTAAACTTCAGCTCAGTTCAGTTTAGCTCAGCTCAGATAACTTCAGTTCGGTGGAACTGGTTAAAAATTAAATTGTAATATTTGATCAGTGCTCACTCCTGTGGTGTATGACATCATCGCGGGGGGGTTGAGGAGGGATTAAACATATATTTTTGTGTAGTCGCCAGATGTCTCTTCACAACGTTATAACTATATCGTGTTATTGGCTGTCATTCGTTGTGTTTCCTCTTCTTTGTGCGGTCATAGTTCTGTTGTTGCTGTTTCTGATAGTTTTACCTCACTTTCGGTGTAAGTACTGCTCAGCTGTGTATTTTTTGTTTTTTGAGGATCATCTTCGCCCATTGGTACCAGATTCGAGTCAATCAGAAGCGTCCTAGCCAAGGTAGAGGGCAGCAAACTTGAAGGCGTCGAATTTCTTAGCCGGTGCTGAACATCTTGGTCAACCTGATTCGAGCTGGTTTGATTTTCTTGAGATATTGTCTTTGAACGGTAGCGGCAAGCCCTCTCCGCATCCGAGAGTTGTTTTGGTCGGTGGCAAATGGGATTACGCCTTATTATTTTGCTCTTCCTTGTTTTCACAGTAGTCTGGTTACTTTCAATCCCACTAAGACACAAGTGTGAGTATTCACCGCAAAAAAAGCTCCTTTTAACCTCTCGCCACAGTTTCAGGGCATTCCTCTTTCAACTTCTGCGAGCATTGGGATTTTGGGAGTTGAAATTTCTAACGAGGTCCAATATGGGAGTCACTTAGAAGTGAAGGCAGCTCTAACTTCTAAAAAACTTGGGGTGCTTAACCGTGCAAAACAGTATTTCACGCCAACTCAGCGCTTACTACTTTACAAAGCACAAGTTCGGCTACACATGGAATACTGTTCTCACTTATGGCACGGCGCCCCTAAGTACCAGCTGCTTCGCTTTGACTCCCTACAGAGAAGAGCCGTTAGAATCGTCAACGACCCCAAGCTCTCCAGTTCACTAGAGCCGCTGAGCCTACGCCGAGACATCGGCTCGCTCTGTGTGTTCTATCGACTCTATAATGGGGAGTGCTCTGAGGAGCTGTTCAATCTCATACCCGCATCCAGGTTCTACCATCGCACTTCTCAACAACGCAAGGGAGCTCATCCACACATCATCGACACGTGGGTGTCTCGTACTGCTCGCTTTACGAGATCTTTTCTCCCCCATACGTGCAAGTTGTGGAATGGGCTCCCTCCTGAGGTGTTTCCGCTAAACTACAACATGAGCCGCTTTAAAAATAAAATAAAAAGAGCCCTTCAGGGCAGGCAACGCATTGGCAATGCCCCTGGTGTTGCAGATGTCAATAGGCGATGGTAACCGCTTACCATCAGGGGGGACGTATGCCAGTTTGTCGAACCATAACATAAAAAAAAAAAAAAAAAAGCGTCGCTTCATATTTATTTCTATCGTCATTATATATGGTCGATGGGGGTTTTGCATATAATTTTGTGTTGTTGCTAGATGTACTCGTTTTTGGTAATGCGTTCATCGAATTCACGTCAAAAGGACAGATCACAAAATACAACCCAACAAACACCACTTTGGGCGCCAAAGTGCTAGTGATTATTAAAAAGCACCGATACAAAAGATAAATATTAGAGTTTTTACAGATAGGCATAATGTGGGTCTGACGTAGCCCTTAGAATTTCAGGCCAAATAGCAGAACTGATAACCGTTGTGGAAAAAAGTTTATAGAGTGGCAAAAACAAATCGGACGACGAAGTAAAAGAGAAATGCCTGCCTCTCTATGGACCACAGACAATAAAGAGGTTGCAGGAAGGCAGTGGATAGAGGCGGCTCAAGACCATTCGTCGTGTTATGGGGGAGGCCGATGTACAGAAGCAGACTTCTGTGTAGTCGGATTATGATGATAATAATTATGAGTTTTCAATTTACTTGGGATCGCCCGTCCCTTTGTTTGCTTTTGCACGATTTATGGTGTTGAAAGTCGAGTTGTGCCTCTTTCTGGTCTTTTTGTCGTCAATAATATGAGTTCTCATATGCCTACTTATAATATGAGTTCTCATATGCCTACCTATAATATGAGTTCTCATATGCCTACTTATAATATGAGTTCTCATATGCCTACCTTTAATATGAGTTCTCATATGCCTACTTATAATATGAGTTCTCATATGCCTACCTATAATATGAGTTCTCATATGCCTACTTATAATATGAGTTCTCATATGCCTACCTATAATATGAGTTCTCATATGCCTACTTATAATATGAGTTCTCATATGCCTACCTATGATATGAGTTCTCATATGCCTACCTATAATTAGGGCGAGTGAAGCAAATCCTCTACTGTCCCAATACGTTTGCTTTTTGTGCTTCACTTTACAAAAAACCATCACACCTATAGATTTGTAATTTAACATAGTAATTTCAATTCATATATACGAGTATATAGATCTATTCATAAAACAACTTCGAGTATCAAAATCTTGCGAGCCCTTACAAAGCTGGGCTTATTGCTAGTTAGAGCGAGCGAAGCGAGTCCTCTACTATCCCCAACTTTTGCATTTATGGAACACTTAAACTATCACACTCATATATTTATAATTTAACACCGTAAATTAAATTAATGTCTAAACTACGTTCGAGCCCTTACAAAGCTATGCTTTTTGCTAGTGTAATAGATAAACTACGTTCGAGCCCTTACAAAGCTATGCTTTTTGCTAGTGTAATAGATAAACTACGTTCGAGCCCTTACAAAGCTATGCATTTTGCTAGTGTAATAGATAAACTACGTTCGAGCCCTTACAAAGCTATGCTTTTTGCTAGTGTAACAGGTAAACTACGTTCGAGCCCTTACAAAGCTATGCTTTTTGCTAGTGTAACAGATAAACTACGTTCGAGCCCTTACAAAGCTATGCTTTTTGCTAGTGTAATAGATAAACTACGTTCGAGCCCTTACAAAGCTATGCTTTTTGCTAATGTAATAGATAAACTACGTTTGAGCCCTTACAAAGCTATGCTTTTTGCTAGTGTAATAGATAAACAACGTTCGAGCCCTTAAAAAGCTATGCTTTTTGCTAGTGTAATAGATAAACTACGTTCGAGCTTTTACAAAGCTATGCTTTTTGCCAGTGTAATAGATAAACTACGTTCGAGCCCTTACTAAGCTATGCTTTTTGCTAGTGTAATAGATAAACTACGTTCGAGCCCTTACAAAGCTATGCTTTTTGCTAGTGTAATAGATAAACTACGTTCGAGCCCTTACAAAGCTATGCTTTTTGCTAGTGTAATAGATAAACTACGTTCGAGCCCTTACTAAGCTATGCTTTTTGCTAGTGTAATAGATAAACTACGTTCGAGCCCTTACAAAGCTATGCTTTTTGCTAGTGTAATAGATAAACTACGTTCGAGCCCTTACAAAGCTATGCTTTTTGCTAGTGTAATAGATAAACTACGTTCGAGCCCTTACAAAGCTATGCTTTTTGCTAGTGTAATAGATAAACTACGTTCGAGCCCTTACAAAGCTATGCTTTTTGCTAGTGTAACAGATAAACTACGTTCGAGCCCTTACAAAGCTATGCATTTTGCTAGTGTAACAGATAAATTACGTTCGAGCCCTTACAAAGCTATGCTTTTTGCTAGTGTAATAGATAAACTACGTTCGAGCCCTTACAAAGCTATGCTTTTTGCTAGTGTAATAGATAAACTACGTTCGAGCCCTTACAAAGCTATGCTTTTTGCTAGTGTAACAGATAAACTACGTTCGAGCCCTTACAAAGCTATGCATTTTGCTAGTGTAACAGATAAATTACGTTCGAGCCCTTACAAAGCTATGCTTTTTGCTAGTGTAATAGATAAACTACGTTCGAGCCCTTACAAAGCTATGCTTTTTGCTAGTGTAATAGATAAACTACGTTCGAGCCCTTACAAAGCTATGCTTTTTGCTAGTGTAATAGATAAACTACGTTCGAGCCCTTACAAAGCTATGCTTTTTGCTAGTGTAACAGATAAACTACGTTCGAGCCCTTACAAAGCTATGCTTTTTGCTAGTGTAACAGATAAACTACGTTCGAGCCCTTACAAAGCTATGCTTTTTGCTAGTGTAATAGATAAACTACGTTCGAGCCCTTACAAAGCTATGCTTTTTGCTAGTGTAATAGATAAACTACGTTCGAGCCCTTACAAAGCTATGCTTTTTACTAGTGTAATAGGTAAAATCGACTATTAAACAAAAAACACTCAGTACTTACAAACGTTGGGCGCCATTATGATAAAATCTTTGAAAAAGATTTCTCAAAGATCAAAATAACAAACATCCTAATAATATTACAACTGTGGAAGTTTGGATGTTTAGATGTTTGTATGTTTAGTTTCCGCAACAAGTATGAATAAATGATGATAAATGATGTTATTATTATTAAGGCTGTGTCACCCCCAGACATATAAACCTTCATACAAAAAAATAACTCAACACGCCACTCGAAAAAGCCTTGATTTTGATTGTTTTTTTTTTATACTATTGAATGGCGGAACAAGCATATGGCCCACCTGATGTTAAGCGATAACCTCTGCCTATGAACAGTGCATTATCTCATAGGACACGTTCACCTAGGACGCACCCTATGTGGCATTGCACTGCGCCCGCCACCCTGAGAAATAAAGATGAAAAGTCTCATGTGCCTTTAATTTCACCGGCACCCTTACCCTTCAAACCGGAACACAGCAATACGAGCACTACTGCTTTGCGGCAGAAATAGGTATGGTGGTAGTACTTCCCAGGACGAACTCTTTCACAAAAAAGCTCTACTACTACTCAACTGTTTCATAGTTATTTAGAAACCCTCCCAGGAAGCTTTCAGTTTTATGGTAACTATTGATTTTATGTATATAATTTTTGATCCGATAATCTGAACCATATTGAGCAACAATTGAATATAGCCAAAGAGGGAACTGCGTTTTTTTTGATCGAAAAAATATTGCTCATTGTGCCTTTGGTTCAGGGATCCTGGGCTTGTAATTATAATTTAATAATCAAATCAAATCAAATATCTTTATTCCAGGCTTATTGGAAAATGTATAAAAACCTAAACAATAAGCCCATAGCAACATAAATACCTTAAAAACTAACATACATATAAAAACACTTTTATTCTACTTTAATGCACACGTGTAGACGGCGACGTATGACGCAACCGCGCTGTGTCTCGTGTCAAGCGTCCGAAGAACTTCCTGAACTAGATAACTTATAATGGTTATTATAATAATAGTAATAATTTAGTACCCATGCATATTTTTATAAGCTTTTATTTAGCTTTTTTTTGCAATGTATGTAAATTTGTCCGGGTGGAATCTTGCAACTGAATTTTAAAGCAGTTATCCTCAACCTTTTGAGATGATATTTTGCATACCTGTAAATTTCCGATGGCAATGCAATATTATGGTGACAGCGAGCTGATCTGATGATGGAGACGGAAGGTGGACAACGTAACTCCTCGAGGGATAATAGTAGACTGGCCGTTTTTAGGCTCATTTTCATCAGCACACGGTTACGATAAATAATTTTAAAGAAGCTTGCATTGAAAAAAATATTTTTCACAAAAAACTTAATATTGTACTTGATTTACTCAGTTAAAAATCTAATATACAGTATTTGCTGCATGCCTCCTCTTAAATAATAATATAGGTAATTTATTTCGTGTTTTAACTATACTAGTATGACGGGCGATATCCCGATCCCGTCCGTAGCGTTGGCTTTATTGCCTACTTATCCCAATTCAAAAGGAAGGCTCCTTCAAAGTTCTTAGAATTGATAAAACTCCACCTAATCAAAGAGTCAATCTATCAATAGCTTCAACCTTTATCACACAGTGACTAGTGAACTCGAAAGATTTCCAACTTTATCGCGCTTGTAATCCAATCAGAAAGTTATCCGCTGAGTAATTACCTATCGCGGACTCAGGGTTTTCCATAAAACAGCTTCCGTTATTTTCCGGACGTATTATTAGAGTTTTTAATAATAATAATTAATAGCTTCTAGCACATCATTATAGGATATGATACAAAAAATATAAAAAGAAGTAATTTTTCTCAAAATTGTATATGTAATTGTAGTGTTGTACGATGGAACTGCTTAGAGAATTCAGACCCTACACCTTGATATTTGACCTTCGCGGAACATGGCATGTGTCTATGTATCTATGATTATTGCCTGCAATAAAATGCAGCGTTTGTAGTACGGCACAGCCATCATCTCATAGAACACCGATTATTACATTCGTCTTACATGATGACGTGTATATTTTTATCCGCAAAGTTCCCGTCATGTGACGTACGTCAAGTAAACCTTGGCACCAAGTTTTCAGGTTAATAACCTTCCGATTACCGAGTGACGACGGTTTGACAGTTCCTATTGTGACCTTCAAAGCTGATTTTAGTTAATTTTAGGTGAACGTGATGAATGTTTGAGATCCATTGTTTTGATCAAGTTTAAACTTATTAGACTTTAAAGGAAATGTTTGGCTTTTGAAATATTAAACCAATTAATTTGCGAGACTGTTGAAATGTGGCATTTATATTATTGTACGTTAAATACCCTAAAACTGACTACACTGTGGAATGAGCAGGAGCATCCACCTGAGTTCTACGCCGATAACTGACTACACCGTGGAATGAGCAGGAGCATCCACCTGAGTTCTACGCCGATAGTGCGATCACCAATCTGCCGGCCAAGTGTGGTGATTATGGCAAATCCCTCCATTGCATTCTATGAGGGAGGCCTCAGCCAGCTGTGGACGTCTTACGGTTGATGATGAAATACCCTATTAAACTGTACATCATAAATGTTGTGGCTCATCCACACAGTACTTACCCAAACAGTATGTTATCTGTGCTCATGCGAACAGTCGACCAAAGACCGAAGGCATAATCATCATACTGTATCACGATGCTGATTAAAACAATCGCTCATTATTTTTGTCGACTGCCGTGTGTATAGGGACTGCCCTATATACACGGCAGTCGTCAAGAAATAATACACTAGTACTCGTATAAAGTGAAAATGTGGAACTTCATCTGGTGGATATAATATGACACTTACAGTGGGCTGCATAAATTCGTCCTAACTATCCTATAAATTATGATGTCGGTAAAAGGATACGGCCTATGACCTTAGAGAATTAAAAAAATTGTCTGGCGCCTATGACAATTTCTGTTTTTCTGTCGTGACATTTTATGGAGGCATATGTCCAGCAGTGGACCTCTACAGGCTGACGATGATGATGGTCTTGGCAATTCCTATGCTTTCAATCTCTTGACATTCTACATTGAGTTACAGCTCGTTCCCGGTTTTACTTCCGGTCAGTACCCAGCTTGGAGGCATAGCTACCTTGAAAAGATTTTCGTGTGCGTTGGTGGAAGAACCAGTGCAGAGAAAGGACTGAGGAGTTGGTCCTCCTTTCATGGACATTTCCACGAGAACGAGCATACGTAATATTGTGCATATAATTTAGAGGGACAAATCTGCTGATTTATTTAATTTATTTTCTGGAGAACCAACAGCTTACTTTATTTAGTATTATTTTATCTGTGCTTTAACATAATAATACAATAGAGAGCCTATAAAAGGTTCTCACGAATAGTGTTAGAGTAGGTACGAGTAATAAACGGGGTGTGAATATTCATTTGGTGGAAATTACCAATAAATTCGTTCACTGCTTTAAAAAATAACATCAACCAATTGAAAAACTAAATAACACAGATATATAAGATTTTGTGTCTCCAAACATCATGTTATGAGAAGAAGTCTCTGCTCAGTCAGTGCAGTTGGTGGTATCGATACACCAATATTCAAAACCGTAACCTATGGATAGGAAGTAGGGGTCCGTTCCACGTCCACAAGTAGAGCTACTCTAATAGCCTTGATATTATGTAGGGTTCCAACATTCATGTCTTCTAACAATGGCAACTTTTTTCAGCTAAAGTAGGTACAATAAAAACACGTGGTTAACATGACACATGTACATTGGACTGAGTCGGAAGTCTCATCAGACTATCAACATAATCGATGTTATTGTTCATGAATCAGATGAATGTCGCATAAATTCTTATTATGTAATATTAATGTTATTTCTGATGTTTATCAGATGCCCAGTACTCGTAATAAAAATATATTCAAAATCTAGTTTATAACATAATATATAACCGGTTGCGCAATGTGTTTTTTTTACTTAGGTACACCAAATCCATTATTTGGTGACACAATTTTGTCAATTCGTTTACCAAATCGTGGGTTGCGTCCTCAAAAGGAATTTAATTTAAGCTCCCCAAAGACACATTATAGACAGGCTGTCGCATGCACAGATTCGCCCTTTCGCCATTCAGTTTATTTTCATGCCGAATAAAAATCAAAACGCATTTTAGGGCTTTTTATATTTAAGATTCAATTCAAAAGTATTTATTAGTATTTATTTAGTTTCACCTGTCCCGGTGTTAGTAATCAAATCTTACAAGTTAAATGTGACCCACTTCCCGGTGTTCGATTAAGCTGAAATTTGACATCCTGCGGTGCAAGTACGAACTTTACATCTACAGTTCTGGTGACAATCAATATTATTGCTACAGCGATCTGATCTCATCTGATCTGATAGTGGAGACAGAAGGTGAAAAATATAACTGTCTGTCTGTGAGGAACAAATCTGGCAATGGAATATTTGACCACTTCCCGATATCCGATTGAATTGAAATGCGAACGGAGGTGATCAAACGAGCAATGAAATACTTTATTCCATTCTCCGATGCTTCACCTTCAGGCAATTTTCGCCCATGGTTAAGTCCAGCGTGTACCAGCGCACAAAGCGCAAAAACATGCGGCATACTAGTATGGGTGACGAATGTAACAAATGAGCCTACAACAGAGCCGCCAAGTCCTGCAAGAAGGTAGTAAACGCTCGCTTCAGTAAGATTGGCCGCTTGGAGATTGAGTTTGCTGCACATCCTGCGGGAAATTAAGCTTTTTGGTCTCTGGCTAAATCAGTGGAAGTGAACTAAAGCCGTCCTTCACTACTAATGCATATTAGCTCACGCTGCGGCTGAGAAAGATATGATTGATTTTATTAATGGAGTAGTATAACAATAATAACATGTTTAACATTTATTTGTATATCCATTTAGGTAGATATCGCGTAAACTACATACAAAAATATATCCCTTTTTTTTAATTTATCTAACGTGGTGGCATTTTAACCAATGTAGCTCGATTAAATGGCACAAGTGTAGAAAAATGAAATGGAAGTATACTGCGCGACTTTTCAAATTGATGGAAATAGAAAATTAAAAAAATTGCCTCCGTTTTACTAAAACATGACTTGACTGAGAATTGACGACTTGGATTGGAAGGAGTGTAACCGAGATCGGAACGTTGCAATTGAATACAGTAAATACTTGAAAATGGCAAACGCACAAGCGTGCAACGCCAATCATAAAGAAAAACCCGACTACGGAAAATAAAGTATGAAAACGATTGTGATACAATTTGTTACAAATTAAAAACATTTACATATCTAATATAAGTATATACATTTTAGAATGTGCTCATCCTTTCTATTGATACATTTTTTGTAAACATATATATATTTTGGAGTCAAAATTCCTCCATTTTGTTTTATTATAATTTAAATATACCCTAAGACACTCGCGAAATAAAGAAGAATCTAGCAACATATTATTCATCAAAATTGGTTCCTCCGTTTAATAGTTACCAAAGAACATAGTGACGGACATACATACATACAGGTTAAACACATAATCCTCCTTTATGGCTTCGCCGCAGACAGGTAAAAGGTTTCTATCTACACAAGATTTTCAAAAAATGTTTGGAATGTGTAAACTGCAACCTAAACCGTAAACAAACATGGCCACATAATATAGAGACTCCCAACTCCACGTAAAGACAAGACACTCTCATTCCCTAATTAAAGACAGCCTTCCTGTTCCCTGACCTGAAAACAGACGACGCGAGCATCTTTAAACTTCTAAAGAACGTTTTAAAGGAGGCTCTACATTTGACGTAGTCGAATTTACTCTTAAATATAAACGATGGACTGATTGCGAGGATTCATTCGTTGTTCCTGACAAATCACAATGATGGAGTTGGAGTCAGCCCACTCGATTGACCTATGATATAGTAAAGGTAGACTATGACTAACTATCGGGGCGTAAGCATACCTATTAGTATAAGTAGCTGATAAATTCATTGATAACCTCCTTTTGTGAAGTCAGTTATCATCTCAAAATAATCTAGCAAGTGTATCTTGATGGCAGTATTCAAAGAAAACCATAAAATCGTTGTAAAGTTTCGAGTATAATTTTTCGATAATCGAATCATTAGACCTACACCGTGGTTCGAATTCCTTGAAACGGGAGGTGAAGAATGGATCTTATATTGGTTATTGTTTTATAGGATACAAGATTCTAAACTTTTCCTGTATTTTTGTCACAAAAGCTACAAAGCATCAGCATTGTAAGATTACTGGAAGTACCATAGAGGTTTTGGTTTTTTACATATTATTTTTTCCCTAATGTCCCAAAAACTACATAGTCTAAAAAATAATTAAAAATAGCTTTGAAATGTCCAAGCAAAGTGTTTCCACATGACGACTCACCTGATATGACTGACTTTCTTTTTACCCCCTCATAGACCCCGATATCTCAACAACCCCTTGACCGATATAGCTCATAGCCTTACATACAAATTGTACCAATACTATCTACCCCCCTACCAAATTTCATGAAGATCGGATTCGTTAATCTTTTTAACGTTAAAGTTTTACTCGCTTCGCTCGTTCAATAATAGTCGGGGGGGTACCCCCCGACAAAATTATTGTAAATTCTGGATTACTGAAAATACTGAATTCTATTGTAAAATAATTTTGTTATAGAGTCGACAACCTATATCCTCAAAATTGTTATAGCACCATAGTTATTTTTGAATTTTCAGTTTGTAAACAATGCTTGGTTCGGCGCTTTGATTATATTTGGGCCAGTTTTTTTTTTATTCTCTAAGGTGCTGCCATTTTATTTTGCGGCCGTGTTCTGAAGGCTCCTTCACTATGTGATACATTAGAGCAAGACTGTTCCGTGTTGCTATATGCTTGATACCATAAAGCAACATGGCCTCCGAGTCACTCAGAGGCAGTGTTGCTTTAAGTTACATAATAAATTAAGATGCATAATATTTTTAACGAGTCCATATAATGTAGGTACAACATGATAATGTAGATACAACTTGATTATGCACGCCCTGTTTTTCCACGACCAATTTTCCAAAACATACATACCTACTAAACTCACGCCCTTTTCCCCAAAAAGGTAGGCAGAGACTCGGTGGGCCTCTTTTCACCGTGGGTTGCACCATCGTGGGAATATAAGACGTGACAAGTGATGAGTACACACTATATGTACAGTCGTTGCGTGACTGACTCACTGGCTCACTATCAACACACAGTCTGTACATTTGTTTTGTGGTCTATTTCTAAAGTGTTTTATGCAGGTAAATTTTTACAAAATATTTTTAATTTTATGAGGATCCAAGTCTTCATCGTAGACGAACTAAAGAATGGTTTTAAATATGTATCTATCTTACTCTGAAATGTGTGTTATACGGAATAAAAAAATAACAAAAAGGAATTTCCAAAATTCACCCCCCTGACAGGGTGCAGCGGGTCGTGAAATTGAATATAAAAAATTCCACGCGGGTGAAGTCACGGGCGTTCCCTCACTAGATTTATAACAAATATTTAACTAAGCCTATTCTGCGGAGTTTAATGTGAGGAGTTCTTTAAGAGAATGTTTTCTAAGTGGCCTGAAAACGATTTGGTATTTTCAGCTCCGCTGAGCTTTATCCAGCCCATCCCAGATGTAAATAAATATCTACGGGTTTGTAATATACGTTACCTACGTAATGTTCAGCACGGCTTGTAATATACGTTACCTACGTAATGTTCAGCACGGCTTCTTGAGGAATGTTTTTAAATAATTTTGTGAAAGAAACGTTCGTACTCTAATCACCGTACACACACACCCAACAGTCGCATACGTAGTCCGATCCCACTCTACGATTTCCTATTTGGTGTGTGTACGTATTTCTTTTGTACACGAAGTGCCCCAGCAATGGCCAAATACTACATACCACTATTTACCAGCAAAAAGTAATATTTACCACCAGCGTAGCAAGCAAGTCATTAAATCAACAGGCAAGGCATAATTAGGACTCCGGAGAGCTCATTACGATTGCTGATTCAGGGTTACGCTGATTGCACTGATTACAGATGTTTTTATTATCTCTTCGTCAGATAGCCGATATTTCCTCTTTGTGTAATTTAGTTACGGCGCAATAAGTTAACAGCACGTCTAGAATGAGCTCTAGAATTTTTAAGTTTTTGTTAAAAGTTCTAACAGTTTTCAAGAAGAAAATATAATGGTATTCTTAAGGGTCGGCAACGCGCGTGTGATGCCTCTGGTATTGCAGGCGTTCATAGGCTACGGTAACCGCTTACCAACAGGTGGGCCTTATGCTTGTTTGCTACCTTGGTAAAAAAAAGTATTAAAAAAAAGAAAAATAAGAAGCTTTTTTCACACCACCTGCTTGACAATGTCCATTTACATAATCATGCAACCTCAACGTAAAGTAACCAAGGGATATAAAGTTGTATGTCCATTTACATAATCATGCAACCTCAACGTAAAGTAACCAAGGGATATAAAGTTGTATGTCCATTTACATAATCATGCAACCTCAACGTAAAGTAACCAAGGGATATAAAGTTGTATGTCCATTTACATAATCATGCAACCTCAACGTAAAGTAACCAAGGGATATAAAGTTGTATGTCCATTTACATAATCATGCAACCTCAACGTAAAGTAACCAAGGGATATAAAGTTGTATGTCCATTTACATAATCATGCAACCTCAACGTAAAGTAACCAAGGGATATAAAGTTGTATGTCCATTTACATAATCATGCAACCTCAACGTAAAGTAACCAAGGGATATAAAGTTGTATGTCCATTTACATAATCATGCAACCTCAACGTAAAGTAACCAAGGGATATAAAGTTGTATGTCCATTTACATAATCATGCAACCTCAACGTAAAGTAACCAAGGGATATAAAGTTGTATGTCCATTTACATAATCATGCAACCTCAACGTAAAGTAACCAAGGGATATAAAGTTGTATGTCCATTTACATAATCATGCAACCTCAACGTAAAGTAACCAAGGGATATAAAGTTGTATGTCCATTTACATAATCATGCAACCTCAACGTAAAGTAACCAAGGGATATAAAGTTGTATGTCCATTTACATAATCATGCAACCTCAACGTAAAGTAACCAAGGGATATAAAGTTGTATGTCCATTTACATAATCATGCAACCTCAACGTAAAGTAACCAAGGGATATAAAGTTGTATGTCCATTTACATAATCATGCAACCTCAACGTAAAGTAACCAAGGGATATAAAGTTGTATGTCCATTTACATAATCATGCAACCTCAACGTAAAGTAACCAAGGGATATAAAGTTGTATGTCCATTTACATAATCATGCAACCTCAACGTAAAGTAACCAAGGGGTATAAAGTTGTATGTCCATTTACATAATCATGCAACCTCAACGTAAAGTAACCAAGGGATATAAAGTTGTATGAAACTCCCTAGGGAATAAAATGATTTGAATTTGGAACGTCAAATTTGTGTGGAAACTCGTGGAAAACTCTAAGTAAAAAGAAGCCTATATGGCATTGTAAAGAGGTTTGTTTGAAAAATCGAACTGGCCACCATAAGCAGAACTCAAACAAAAAGAAAAAGGTACGTTTACCACCATCGAGCACTTCAGTACAATATCCGGCCTACAATGCTCTTACTTTACCACAGAAGAAGTAATACATTACGAAGAACACAGACCAAGAGTGTACTACAAAGAATGTGAAACAAAAGACGGTGTTTGGTGCTGTGAAACAGTTCGACTATCGAACTACTGGTACGACTGGATGGAATAAACCATTTTATCAGTGAATTTTTATTGTCTCACAGAAGATGTGAAAGTAGAGAAAAAAATAAAACCTCTGGAATAAAGCCTGTCTTCATCGTGGGGCAGCTTGAGCCCCTCGCTTGTTAACTCCCTCGCTATTCAATATACTATTTGAATTACATCCCTAAAAAAAAAAAAAAAAGATACCACAAAATTAATAAAATAAATGTAATATATGGTAATGGTATATTGAATGGTCCAATTATATATGTATATAACTAGTAGTTCTGCCAACAGTAGAGCTCGCGAGCACAAACTTGTATAAAACTATGCATCAATGGAAACCAATTTGAAACTGATAATCGCTTTCGATTAGCAGCATGCTTCGATTAGTACATTGCGATGCGAGTTAGGACTCATCAACAATGTAAATATTCCAAACATACAGCGCAATGTAACGCAAACTGGTAAGCGAAGTATGGAGCGATTAGCAGTTTGATAGCCGAGACTTGTCGCCCACTGATCATATCGAGTCGGCATAGGTCAATAGCGATCCTTCGTATCTCTGAAGGTCCACCTTAGTGTTGATTTCATCAAGTTGAATGCGGTCACACGCACTGGTCACACGCACTGGTCACTCGCACTGGTCACTCGCACTGGCCACTCGCACTGGTCACTCGCACTGGTCACTCGCACTGGTCGCAAAGGACACGTGACTGTGTAGCCTCGTTTCACTGATAGCGTTGTCTTTTTAATGGTTTTGTAAACGTGCTCAAAAAACAAGTTTATTTTAGAAAAAAAAAAAACATGTTATTAGTGTTCCATTACAATAGGAAATACGGAACACTTATGAAAGCACATCAGTGTCTAGCATGTATGACGTAGGGGCCCAAAGTGGATTAAGTACCTACTCTTTTCAGGACTAGACGTCTACACAGGAACAAATAGAATGCGCCTATCACCTGTGATTCCATGCAAATGTCTAAGTTCCCTTCAAAAAGAAATATTGCAAGCGGATGATCCCGGAAACGGCTGCACCAATTTTCACCAAAGATAGCTTAGAACACTCAAGATCAAGTCACCTTTGAAACAAAAAACAAAATCAAAATCTGTTCATCCGTTTAGGAGCTACAATGCCACAAACACATACACACGTCTTTTTGGTCGGATGTTAAAAACAGATTTCAATAGTTTTCTTTTTCTAGCACGCGCCAGTAGGACCTGCGTGGATTTGTACCAGTAAGCACCGGGACATACAGGCACCAGATACCAGTTTCCTCTGTGAATGCTGGTCGCGTGAGCGCGGCAGGAAGCAGTTGTTAGGCCACGAGTCAAGCGTGCTCCGCTCCATTTATCTGAAGCTATTAAATTAAACTGCAATGGCCACGAGTGTGCTCATTGGTTGGTTTTTACCGGCGGTTATAGTCAAAAGATCTGCGTTAATTTGTCAGGTAAAGCCAAGGTGTCCTAATAGCGTTAGATAAAGCGTTCGTCATAAGTCTTCTTCTTTCTTTTCTTCTTATAATGGCTTCTGAGGAGTGCTCCAAACAATTTCGCCAATGTCAAGTGATATAATTATAATTTGTATAGTCAAGTCGTCGAGAGTTTCCGTGGCTTTTCACCGCTAGTCGTCCGTACTACGTTCACCGTAAGATGGCACTTGCCTACGAGCTGTAGTACCTACAGTCAGTATTGGTCTGGGACTGTAGGACGTGTCATAGCGAATAATGGACCGTTGATTGAAGACAAATGCGCACAATTGCAATTTTAAAAATGTTGTAGTTACCATGATAACAAATAAAAAAACTAGACAGCAGTTTCATGCTACACAATACTATTAGATATCACAAACATGAATATGATTTTTCGTGTTCAGTGAATCTAAATTAAAACAGGCAGTCGTATTGATTAGAAAAAAATACAGTAAATGCTTGGTGTCATAGTTCGGGCATTTTGGTTTTCTAATGTACCTTTCCATGTATTTAATATTGATCATCATTTTATAATATTAATATTAGACAGCGTCCCGATCCTGTGCAAATCTGCTAATCTAGTCCACGTACAACAAGTTCAGTCTTTACAATATCATCAACCCACCAACCATCTTAGACTCATTTTTAGAGTTATCAGTCACCACTTTGGTCTATCAAATACCATCAGATACTTGTTTTAGAAATTGTTTAATTGTTGCTTTTTAGGGTTCGGTAGCCAAATGGCAAAAAACGGAACCCTTATGGATTCGTCATGTCTGTCTGTCTGTCCGTCTCTCTGTCTGTCTGTGGGTGTATGTCACAGCCACTCTTTTCCGAAAGAGCTATGCCGTTGAAACTTGGTAAGTAGATGTATTCTGTGAACCACATTAAGATTTTCACACAAAAATAGAAAAATAAAAAATAATTTTTTGGTGTTCCTAGATACGAGATACTTAAAACTGAAACTCAAAAATTATTTTTTTCATCAAACCCATTACGTTTCCATATCGGGGTGTATCTATGGATAGGTCTTCAAAAATGATATTGAGGTTGATAACATGTCTCTGGAGGTTTCCAATATAATTTTTTTCTAAGCTGAATAGTTTGCGAGGGATACACTTCCAAAGTGGTAAAACGACCCCCCCCCCCCCCCTTCCCCGTAACTTCTAAAATATGAGAACGATAAAACTAAAAATAATAATATGATGTACATACCATGTAAACTTCCACCGAAAATTGGTCTGAACGAGATCTAGTAAGTAGTTTTTTTTTAATACGCCATAAATCGTAAACCCTCCAAGAACTTTTATACGGAACCCTTCATGGGCGAGTGCGACTTGCACTTGGCCGCTTTTTTAATTCTGTTGATACTAATTTTATAACTGAATGGCAGGGTTCAGTGTCGTGTCAATAATCCTAGTGGCTTGGCTAAGGATGGACATGATAAGGCTGATGAGCGACTCATTCGGGGCCAAGCAGATTGACAAACAGTCTATTCACCAACGTGTTCGTGCCGTCTCTTTGACCTCGAGCGGTCGAGCGCTAAGCGATACTATGTAGTTTAGTAATGAAGATATAGTTAAAATGCTGCGTATATTTTGTCTACGCTGCCGGCCCCTGCCATCTCAGTGTGAATTGAGCCTGGATAGAACGGTAAGGAGGCTGCAATGCTCTCAGAGATCGAATGACAAGTTCCGCATTAGCCACGGCCGAGTGACGCAGGGGACATCAAACGGCGCGTGTCACTGCACTGATAGCGAACTACTTGCCAGTTCGTCTGTTTCTAGGAAATTAGCCGTAACTATAATCTACATGATACGATTACCAGCCGGATTTACTCGGATACCTATAAAAACTATTCTTCAACAATATTCTGAGTATATATTCCAGAAGGAAAACCGCCTTCAGTAGTTTCTGTGGTCTAGCGTATTTTTTGTGCCAAATTGTACCTACACCAAACCACCAAAAATTACGTTACTTTGCTTGTTAAAGCATCTAATAAACAATGTTATGATTGGTTACATAACATACATAGGTATACATATTTATAAAGATTTGAAAAGGTTGACTTGTTTCCTTACGTGGCGTTTTTTTGAGAGCTGCGGCCCTAGTCAGATTTTTGCAAACACCATCGTAACGATGATCGTACGTGTATAACATAATAACTAGCTATTAATCTGTGCCAAAAACGTCACAGATTAATGGCTAGTTACTACGCAATACACGTACGCTGGTCGTTACGATCATCGTTACGATGGTGTGTGTAAACTCGGTTTTGCCCCTCGGAGGGGCTATTTTACTATTTTTAGTATGGACAAATCGAAGAGCGCCCCTAGCAGGCACCTTGAGAACCTCAAATCCCGTACAAAAATCCGTGTAGTGTACACCTCACGCCCATGTAAGTGGCTTATCAAATTTGCAGACTAGCCCCTCTGATTATAAAATATGTTACGTCATTACCGTGCATCCCCTGCGTTACCGACGATACCGCCTCATGCACGGGACGCTTACATTATGAAGCGTTACTGATGATACCGCCTCATGCACGCAATGCGAACAATATGTTACGTCATTACCGTGTGTCCCCTGCGTTACCGACGATAACGCCTTATGCACGCGACGCGTATAATATGAAGCGTTACTGACGATACCGCCTCATGCACGTGACTCGTTCATTACTCGTATGAAGCGTTACTGATGTATCGCCTTATGCACGCAATGCGAACAATATCTTACGTCATTACCGTGTGTCCCCTGGGTTACTGACGATAACGCCTTATGCACGCAACGCGTTTAATATGAAGGGTTACTGACGATACATACCGCCTCGTGCACGTGACGCGTACATTATGAAGCGTTGCTGACGATACCGCCTCGTGCACGTGACGCGTACATTATGAAGCTTTGCTGACGATACCGCCTCGTGCACGTGACGCGTACATTATGAAGCGTTACTGACGATACCGCCTCGTGCACGTGACGCGTACATTATGAAGCGTTGCTGACGATACCGCCTCGTGCACGTGACGCGTACATTATGAAGCCTTACTGACGATACCGCCTCGAGCACGTGACGCGCATATTATGAAGCGTTACTGACGACACACCGCCCGAATGGTACACTTTCTTCGATCTTAATTAACTGCGTGGTACAAGATAAAAGATAAGTACTAGTACTTCTGTGTGAAATTAATTGCCAATGTCCCATACATTGGCAATTAAAACAAATCTCTAGGTCAAAGAGACGTCATTACGTAACTATTGCGTGGATACTCCCCGCGTTACCGCCTGCAAGCGTCTTGGAGAATACAACACGAAGTAGCGTGCGACACAACGCCCTAATGGTCTAATACACTTTCTTCGGACTTAATTAACTGCGTGGTGCAAGTTAGAAAATAAATTATCTACTTTGACGTTAGTCTGAAGTTAAACACTGTAGCAGGTTGTTTTGAATAGCTCAGCGTTAGGAAAGTGAAGTCGCTCAGTCAAACCTCCAACTTCATGAATATTTTCCGTTTCTGGACTTAAGACTTTCCTATAGACTATGAGTAAGGTCCTAAATATTTATGTCTTTTAATTTGTATACATTAATTTACAGAAATAATAATAAAACACATACAAGTAGGTAAGTACAAAATTAAAAAAGAAACATATGAAACAGCTGTGCTACCTGAAGAAGCTGTTAACAATCTAAATGTCATTACAAAATTGAAGGCTCAGTAGTGTTCGTGATATTTTAAACTATACATTTTAATAGTTTATATTCTTCATAATAAGCGTCTTCATTTGATATATTTTATGTAACATTATATACACTTGATTTTTTTATTTTATTTTCTAGTTTAAATCAAAATTAGTTTATCTACGCTATATTCTCTCTCTCTGTTCGGTTCTATAATAAACTTCCAGAAAGTGCTTCTAAACTTTCGATTCGAAGATTTAAATCTTACATAAAGAATAATTTAATTATGAAAGCGTATTACACACTACATGACTATGTTCATGATAAAGCCGCGTGGCCTGATGTCGCTCTGCCCCTCGACACCTAATTTGTCAATTTGCAATGTCTGTACCTGCATATAATTTATTACTGATGTGTTATTTATGAGTATATCAAGCGTAGTGTGTGCTGCCTTATGAACTTTTGCTGATTCTCTCTATCATCTTACTTTTGACTGCCTACCTAAGTAAGGCTTTTAATTTGGTTTTCCTTTTTTCCTTGAATCAGCTTCCACTTGTTCTCGAGGCACAGGCGCTCCCCACCTAGTAGTAAGAAGGATCATCAAAAGAAAAACAGACCGTGTTTGTTGCCTGATTCTTCTAGGTCTGGTTGCGTTGGAACAGGAGTAAATGTAAATTTATTTTTTAAGACGATTCAAAATGATCCTTGTGATTTCAATGAATACAATACTTTTGACTTTGACTTATATACGGGATTGTGTCAATCTCACACGGCTCACTACCAGCTGTATATGAACTATTTTTTTTTTCGTCTAGTAGTTTCGCAAAATTTATGCTGTGGCAGACGAACAGATAAACAGACACAATAATAATGTTGTAATGGTTGAGTTGGTACCATATGAAGTAATGTAACATTAAAAAAATGGGGGAATCTCGGTGCGTGCCTAGACAGGGGCCTAGTACCTCAACTTTACCTTCCGTTAGAAATGAAAGGGAGGATCTTGTTATATACCAACGAATTACAAATTATTTATTCATAAAAACAGAGTAACAAAACAGATACAAAAGATGTAATGTGTTACATCTATTAATTATTAACTAAATATATCGTAGAAGTTATGATAAAACATATTAAATTGACTAAACCGTATCAACCTAACGTTGGCGACTGACATTTTGTACCTGGTTACGTAAAATATTACTACAAAGAGACCTATTATGTATTATGAATAGTACTATTACTAGAGTACACTAGCTAGGTTACTCACAACAGGAAATACATCAAAATCTGTATTTGCAACGACTAGAGCATGGAGGTGACGTTGCGCAATAAATAGTAAATATTAGTAAACTAGTATTGCGATGAAGATTGATCGCTTCTTCTTATGTCTCGTACTACAAGATTAATCAGTATCGGGAACCACAGCGTTAATTGCGAAAGGCGAAAGAATGAATTCACGCACTGCCGGCCCTCGTATATGTAGGGACATACTCTACCTAGGCAGGCGTACCTACACTACTTGCGTTGTTTTGCAGACCGGGCACCCGTATAGTGAGTATCGATATATCGCAGACTGAGCGTCCATGTAGTGCGAATCGAGATATCGCAGACTAAGCGTCCATGAAGTGCGTATCGAGATATCGCAGACTGAGCGTCCATGTAGTGCGAATCGAGATATCGCAGACTAAGCGTCCATGAAGTGCGTATCGAGATATCGCAGACTGAGCGTCCATGAAGTGCGTATCGAGATATCGCAGACTGAGCGTCCATGTAGTGCAAATCGAGATATCGCAGACTAAGCGTCCATGAAGTGCGTATCGAGATATCGCAGACTGAGCGTCCATGTAGTGAGTATCGAGATATCGCAGACTGAGCGTCCATGTAGTGAGGATCGAGATATCGCAGACTGAGCGTCCATGTAGTGCGTATCGAGATATTGCAGACTGAGCGTCCATGTAGTGAGTATCGTGATATCGCAGACTGAGCGTCCATGTAGTGCGTATCGAGAGATATTGCAGACTGAGCGTCCATGTAGTGCGTATCATGATCAAGCATTATGCAACACGCGTAGACACTACATGCATTTAATTAAGTCCTAGTGTTGATATAACTGAAGGAAGGGGAATTTCAATTTCCTAGCATTATTTTCTAATTATTAATTGAGCTGGCTTACGAGCAAAATTTCAAAGTATTCGGATCGCCAATGAACTTACTCGGTGGTTTTAAAGTACGCGTACTTAGGGTGACACACAAGCGAGTAAGCTCGGCGAGCCACAAATACGCGTACTTAGGGTGAAACACAAGAGAGTAAGCTTGGCGAGCCACAAGTACGCGTACTTACTCGCACGTCTATCACCCCTAATAAGATGCCGTGGTTGGCACGCCAAAGGCCTTGGTCATACAACATTGCAAATGTTCAACTATATGATAACATCTGCGACACCTACTGACCCATTATTCTTATGTTCTTGTAAATTATAGACGATATGGAACATACCTTTTTATTTTTTTAACCCCGATGCAAAAAGAGTGGTGTTATACCGCTATGTGTCTGTCTGAGGCACCGTAGCTCTTAAAGAGTGGTGTTATACCGCTATGTGTCTGTCTGAGGCACCGTAGCTCTTAAAGAGTGGTGTTATACCGCTATGTGTCTGTCTGAGGCACCGTAGCTCTTAAAGAGTGGTGTTATACCGCTATGTGTCTGTCTGAGGCACCGTAGCTCTTAAAGAGTGGTGTTATACCGCTATGTGTCTGTCTGAGGCACCGTAGCTCTTAAAGAGTGGTGTTATACCGCTATGTGTCTGTCTGAGGCACCGTAGCTCTTAAAGAGTGGTGTTATACCGCTATGTGTCTGTCTGAGGCACCGTAGCTCTTAAAGAGTGATGTTATACCGGTGTTTTTTGGAGATCGAAGTTACCCGCGTCCGTAGGAAAATACCCTTGCGTCCCTACACGTGATCTCTGGGTGGTGCCAAACGGGTAACAACATTTCTGGTGGTAGGCTTCGGCCGTGGCTTGTCACCACCCACTGGACAAAGCCAGTCCGTGAAGCGACATTGTCGTGTTTCGGACTGATGTCCAGTGTAGCCATCGTGGAAGTGACGGGTTTGAGCAGTTCGTGCACTTGATTCAGCATGTGCGGTTTAGAGACCGCAGTGGTGCAAGTGTGCCGGAAGGCTAGGCTTGGAGGGTAGCGGGATCCGAAGCACGGTTCTCCGCTGGCCGACCGCAGGTTGTAGGGGGCCCAACTAGTGAGTTAGCCACTCATGAAAGGCTGCCCCGCCGCCTCGCGAAAAATCCCAGAATGCTCCATCGTGCCGGTTGGTGACCGGATGAGAGGACCCGATGGCCATTCCTGGGGGGGTTCGGGCGTCCCCGCAGTCTCCAGTCTAGTCTCCCACTGGCGCAAGAGCCTGCTGTAAGTCTCTAAGTTTTCGCTGGTCAGTGCCTCGCTCAACAGCCGTTTTTCCCACAAACCTAACACTCAAAAAACAATATGAAAAAGTCCAGAAATAATAATTTGTCTTTACAGCGGAAGCACTTCCTCTCGCTTCAAGTGCACTTCTCCAATATTCGAGGACTGCACTCCAATCTCGATCCGGTCCACCACCACCTAGAGACCACTAAGCCACACTTATTATTCCTCACGGAGACGCAGATTCAATGTCCTCCCGATACAGCTTACCTTACATACCCAGGCTATGCCCTGGAGCACAACTTTAAACCCAAAGCTGGTATTTGTCTATTTGTCCGGGAGGACATTTGCTGTCTGCGTCTTCGTGACCTTGAAGAACCCGATTTTTCCGTTTTATGGACTTTGGTGGACACCGGCTTAGATAAAATTATCTATGCTGGTTTATATCGGTCTCACTCTGGAGACTCCGAGACAACCAGGTTGTTCAACTACATCTGTGAAGCGGCGGATGTGGCCCAACAACGTTATCCTGGTGCCCAACTGGTGATTCTGGGGGACTTTAACGCCCACCACCAACAGTGGCTGTTCCCATACCAGTTCACCGACCATGCTGGGAGAGAGGCGTGTAAACTTGCACTCACGCTAAATCTCACTCAGCTGGTCAATGAGGCAACCAGAATTCCTGACGTTGAGGACCACACAGCCAACTGTTGGACCTTCTGCTGACGAACGGGCCGGATCACCACTCAGTATCAGTGTTGCCTCCTTTGGGTACATCAGATCACTGTGTGGTGAGGTCTGTATCGTCATACTCGCCACCCGATCCCTCGCCCAGAGGTAGTAGACGAGTGTGGCGTTACAAGTCGGCAGATTGGGATGAGATGCGACATTTCTTCGCTTCTTATCCTTGGCGGCAAACCTGTTTTTCTTCTTGTGACCCGACGGTCTGTGCTGATGCTGTTTCGGAGGTGATCAAAAGAGCAATGGAGTATTTTATTCCATTCTCCGATGCTTCACCTTCAGGCAATGCTCGCCCATGGTTAGTCCCGCGTGTGCTAGCGCAGAAGCGCTTAAACATGCGGCTTACCTAGCCTGGGTCGAAGCAAGAAACGGTAAAACCTCGGATGCACGGATTAAGAAGAAAGCCTTTAACGAAGCCGCCAAGTCTTGCAAGAAGGTGATACGGAAGGCTCGCTTCGATCGGATTCGCCGTCTGGGGGCTAAACTTGCCGCGTACCCTGCGGGAAGTAAAGCTTTCTGGTCTCTGGCTAAGTCGGTGGAAGCGAACTTCAGCCGCTCTTCACTCCCTCCACTACTGAAACCGGATGGGTCCCTAGCTCACGCTGCGGTTGAGAAAGCAAATTTATTTGCCACTCAATTTGCAGAGGCTTCGCGTCTTGACACCTCTGGCGAAACTCCACCCAGCCTTCCTCGGTGCGAAGCTTCAATGCAGGAAATTCGCATCCAGCAAAAGGAAGTGCTCAGAACGCTACGTAGTCTCGACGTGAATAAAGCTAGCGGTCCGGATGGTATCTCGGCCATAGTGTTAAAAACCTGTGCCCCTGAGTTGTCTCCAGTATTAACGCGACTTTTCCGCCTTTCTTTGAAAACTGGTGAAGTCCCTAAATCTTGGAAGCTCGCTAACGTGCAGCCTGTACCCAAGAAAGGCAGTCGTGCTGACCCTTCTAACTATCGCCCTATTTCAGTCACCTCCCTACTTTGTAAATGTATGGAGCGTGTACTGAATAGGAAGCTCCTTGCATACCTCGAAGGTAACGACCTCCTCAGTGATCGCCAATACGGGTTTCGCCAAAACCGGTCTACTGGGGACCTTCTTGTGTATGCAACGCACATTTGGAGCGAGGCCATCGAGAAATATGGTGAAGCACTGGCTGTTTCATTAGACGTCTCGAAGGCTTTTGATAGGGTTTGGCACGCTAGCCTTATTGGCAAGCTTCCTGCCTACGGACTGCCAGTTCAATTCTGCTCCTGGCTCGCAGACTTTCTGAGGGAAAGATCCATTCGAGTAGTTATTGACGGCTGCTCGTCGGATCAATTGGCTATTAATGCCGGGGTACCTCAGGGGTCAGTGCTATCTGCCACACTGTTTCTGCTGCACATTAATGATCTGCTAATGCCCGGTATCATTGGGTATGCAGACGACAGCACAGTTGTGGAGAGATATGTTTCCACTGCGCGAGCTAGGCAGAATGAAATTCAGGAGTTCAGAGATGAGATGCTGCAGCGTCTGAATTTGACTCTCAAGGCTGTATCCGACTGGGGCGATGCCAATCTAGTCAAGTTCAACGCCTGTAAAACGCAGGCTTGTCTCTTCTCGGCGAAAAAAAGTCCGTTTCTCCAAGTTCCTGTATTCCGAGATGTACCTGTAGCTATAGGAGATCACCTCGAGCTCTTAGGTGTTTCGCTCACGCCTACTCTCAACTTTGGCTCCTACATCGAGTCTAAGGCAAAAACAGCTGCCATGAAGCTAGGCATCCTGAATAAGGTAAAGCGTTACTTCACACCAGGACAGCTTCTCAGTTTATATAAAGCACAAGTCCGGGCTGGTATGGAGTACTGCTGCCATGTTTGGGATGGCTCGGCCAAACACCAGCTTGCTGCCTTGGACTCGATCGAACGTAGAGCTTTTAGGCTTATAGGTGAGCAACATATGGCGGAGACTAAGATCCAGAGTCTCGAGCACCGCCGTAAGGTTGCATGCCTTGCGATCTTCTATAGGTTACATTTCGGTGAATGCTCCCAGGAACTGCACGATCTGATCCCACCATCTCCTTTTCATCATAGGACGAGCAGGCGTACGGCTCAGTACCATCCTTACCTCATTGGTATACCTTCTATTCGCACAAAACGTTTCAGTTCTACCTTTATAATGCGAACTGCTAAGGAGTGGAATACACTACCGTCGTCTGTCTTTCCTGAAAACTATAATCTGGGTCTCTTCAAGTCAAGAGTGAATAGGTGCCTTCTAGACCTTTGTGCTTCATCTTCGGCCACATCGTCACTTACCAACAGGTGAGATCGTGGTCAAACAAAGGTCTATCAATGTTAAAAAAAAAAAAAAAAAAAAAAAAAAAAAAAATGTGTCTGTCTGAGGCACCGTAGCTCTTAAAGAGTGGTGTTATACCGCTATGTGTCTGTCTGAGGCACCGTAGCTCTTAAAGAGTGGTGTTATACCGCTATGTGTCTGTCTGAGGCACCGTAGCTCTTAAAGAGTGGTGTTATACCGCTATGTGTCTGTCTGAGGCACCGTAGCTCTTAAAGAGTGGTGTTATACCGCTATGTGTCTGTCTGAGGCACCGTAGCTCTTAAAGAGTGGTGTTATACCGCTATGTGTCTGTCTGAGGCACCGTAGCTCTTAAAGAGTGGTGTTATACCGCTATGTGTCTGTCTGAGGCACCGTAGCTCTTAAAGAGTGGTGTTTTACCGCTATGTGTCTGTCTGAGGCACCGTAGCTCTTAAAGAGTGGTTTTATACCGCTATGTGTCTGTCTGAGGCACCGTAGCTCTTAAAGAGTGGTGTTATACCGCTATGTGTCTGTCTGAGGCACCGTAGCTCTTAAAGAGTGGTGTTATACCGCTATGTGTCTGTCTGAGGCACCGTAGCTCTTAAAGAGTGGTGTTATACCGCTATGTGTCTGTCTGAGGCACCGTAGCTCTTAAAGAGTGGTGTTATACCGCTATGTGTCTGTCTGAGGCACCGTAGCTCTTAAAGAGTGGTGTTATACCGCTATGTGTCTGTCTGAGGCACCGTAGCTCTTAAAGAGTGTTGTTATACCGCTATGTTTCTGTCTGAGGCACCGTAGCTCTTAAAGAGTGGTGTTATACCGCTATGTGTCTGTCTGAGGCACCGTAGCTCTTAAAGAGTGGTGTTATACCGCTATGTGTCTGTCTGTGGCACCGTAGCTCTTAAAGAGTGGTGTTATACCGCTATGTGTCTGTCTGTGGCACCGTAGCTCTTAAAGAGTGGTGTTATACCGCTATGTGAATGTCTCAGGCACCGTAGCTCTTAAAGAGTGGTGTTGTACCGCTATGTGTCTGTCTCAGGCACCGTAGCTCTTAAAGAGTGGTGTTATACCGCTATGTGTCTGTCTGTGGCACCGTAGCTCTTAAAGAGTGGTGTTATACCGCTATGTGTCTGTCTGTGACACCGTAGCTCTTAAAGAGTGGTGTTATACCGATATGTGTCTGTCTGTGGCACCGTAGCTCTTAAAGAGTGGTGTTATACCGCTATGTGTCTGTCTGAGGCACCGTAGCTCTTAAAGAGTGGTGTTATACCGCTATGTGTCTGTCTGAGGCACCGTAGCTCTTAAAGAGTGGTGTTATACCGCTATGTGTCTGTCTGTGGCACCGTAGCTCTTAAAGAGTGGTGTTATACCGCTATGTGTCTGTCTGTGGCACCGTAGCTCTTAAAGAGTGGTGTTATACCGCTATGTGTCTGTCTGTGACACCGTAGCTCTTAAAGAGTGGTGTTATACCGATATGTGTCTGTCTGTGGCACCGTAGCTCTTAAAGAGTGGTGTTATACCGCTATGTGTCTGTCTGAGGCACCGTAGCTCTTAAAGAGTGGTGTTATACCGCTATGTGTCTGTCTGAGGCACCGTAGCTCTTAAAGAGTGGTGTTATACCGCTATGTGTCTGTCTGTGGCACCGTAGCTCTTAAAGAGTGGTGTTATACCGCTATGTGTCTGTCTGTGGCACCGTAGCTCTTAAAGAGTGGTGTTATACCGCTATGTGTCTGTCTGAGGCACCGTAGCTCTTAAAGAGTGGTGTTATACCGCTATGTGTCTGTCTGAGGCACCGTAGCTCTTAAAGAGTGGTGTTATACCGCTATGTGTCTGTCTGTGGCACCGTAGCTCTTAAAGAGTGGTGTTATACCGCTATGTGTCTGTCTGAGGCACCGTAGCTCTTAAAGAGTGGTGTTATACCGCTATGTGTCTGTCTGAGGCACCGTAGCTCTTAAAGAGTGGTGTTATACCGCTATGTGTCTGTCTGAGGCACCGTAGCTCTTAAACGGGTGAACCGATTTGAATTTGTTTTAGTTTATTTGAAAGCAGATTTTCCAGCTATGGTTCTTAATTATGTTTTATCAAAATCGGTTCAGCCGTTTCATTGCGTTGGGGCGTTTTTTTATTTTTTTATTTCTTCTTTTACTTAACAGTATATAACTTTAGTTAGTATGTTATGGTAAAATAAGAGTAGATCTCCATAGATAAGCGTACCTATTATTTATTCTAAGAAGGCAGAGTACTGCTACTACTTCGTGTCACCGGTTCTGTCTTAGTCACTGCATTAGATCAGTGACCAGCTTGAGGTTCCGCCTGAGAAGGGCCGAGTGACCGATGTTAAATGAACCAGTGTGGTGAAAGGAGGCAGTGCGCCTCACAGAAGTTCCTCTCATGCGCGTGTCACATCTCTTGGAGTTGTTGGTTCAGACATATGTCGGTTTCCTCGCGATGTTTTCCTTCACCGTTTGACAGCACGTGGTATTGCGCACATAAAGTGCAAACATCCATTAGCACACGGCCGGGATTTAGACCCGCGCCCTAAAGATCGAAAGCCAGGGTCACTTTCTTTAAATTCTATAAGCTGAGACTTTGTGTGTTCTAAGGCTGACGTGGCATATTTGGAAGTTGCCAACTTTTTCTAAAGAGAAGAAATTGTTTACGCCTCTTTGTTATATTAATAGGTACCTACCTTTGTTAAGAAGTTGTAATATAACTGTAGGTGATTCATTAGTTAGGGGCGTGCAGGGGTCTACTCGGGGTTTTATAAATTCACTAGCGTTTTGCCCGCGGCTTCACACGCGAGGTGTTGGGACAACAAGCAGGCATCCCGCGTTGTTGCTCATTTTTGGGATATTTATATAATCTTAGACCTTGATTGGCCTTTTACCGAAATAAAAAGAAGCCTGCAGCTCAATCCATACCGTGCTGTGGTGTGTCCAGCCTAAGAATATACTCCTCCGTCTCCTCCTATGGATGTCGTAAAATCCAACTAAGGGATTACACCAGAGCATGGGCTGCAGTATCCATCTACATCAATACTGCGATCACACGATCCGCTTCCAAGCGTGGTGATCACACGGTCCGCTGCCAAGCGTGGTGATTACACGGTCCGCTGCCAAGCGTGGTGATCACACGATCCACTGCCAAGCGTGGTGATCACACGATCTGCTGCCAAGCGTGGTGATCACATGATCCACTGCCAAGCGTGGTGATCACACGGTCCACTGCCAAGCGTGGTGATCACACGGTCCGCTGTCAAGCGTGGTGATCACACGATCTGCTGCCAAGCGTGGTGATCACACGATCCACTGCCAAGCGTGGTGATCACACGGTCCACTGCCAAGCGTGGTGATCACACGGTCCGCTGCCAAGCTAGGTGATCACACGATCTGCTGCCAAGCGTGGTGATCACACGATCTGCTGCCAAGCGTGGTAATCACACGACTGCTGCCAAGCGTGGTGATCACACGGTCCACTGCCAAGCGTGGTGATCACACGATCCGCTGCCAAGCGAGGTGATCACACGATCCGCTGCCTAGCGTGGAGAGCGCACGGTCCGCTGCCAAGCGTGGTGATCACACGATATGCTTCCAAGCGTGGTGATCACACGATCCGCTACCTAGCGTGGTGATCACATGATACGCTTTCTAGCGTGGTGATCACATGATACGCTTTCTAGCGTGGTGATCACACGATCCGCTGCCAAGCGTGGTGATCACACGATCCGCTGCCAAGCGTGGTGATTCTGGTAAATCTGCTACGGGGGGGCCTCGCACAACGTCTGCGCGCTGCTGATGATGATAGCTCAATCCAGGTCATAATCTATCTGTATTCAAATTTCACCGAAACAGGTTCAGCCGTTTCGACGCTATTGAGCAACAAATATCCAAACGTTGACATAATAATATATGATATTAGTGGGATTTTAGAATTTAGAACATGACCTTCGCCTATGTTTCATCAGTGCAAGGTATGGTACGTAATAGATTATAAGAATGAATAACTAGACTTGGTTTATATATTCTGTGACTTGGTCCATTGGCCATTATAAATTAATCAGATCACAAGTTTCGTTCACGGTCGAGGTACCAAGGGACATCAAACTGCGCGGGTCACTGATAGCGTAGCCACGGCGCGGCGCGGCACCGGCGGGCGGCGCGGAAATTAGGAAACTATTCGCAGATAGATGGTTCGGGGAAGTTGTCTGTGCTTAGGATAATTTGTAGATTTGAGATTATGTCGGTTTGAGGAATTTATGGTTTACTCACTAGGTCGGGAAAGCCATGGATATTCGACCGACAAAAATGTACAAAACTAAAGCTGTACCAATGAGAATGTGACACATATTTCACGTTCAAACGATAAGTAAGTTTCGGTTCAGACGTTACGGCGCCGGCGCAGCGGCACAGAATATATAATAGTACAAATAGCAGCGGCGTGATTGAGCAACAAATACTTTTTTGACGGACGCCATAACCATGTAATGTCATACACGCACGTTTCGCGAATATCGACCGTTATGTTTTAAATGTACTTTCGACACAGCATTTTGTGAGTGGCCAATAGCGGAAATACATCATCATCATCATCCACAGCCTGACTTCACCCACTGCTGAGTATAGGCCTCTCTTTGCCTGTGCCATTCCTTACGGGAATACATAAAAGCAGGCAAAAAATTTACGAACTTTATAGCGAAAAACAATACAATTTTAGCGAAGAGTTTCAGGAAGAAGTAAAAAACTACTCAATCATTTTTAAGAATGTATGTCGCGTAGCATAATAATATTTTAGTTCAAAGATTAAAAACAGCCAACACAAAATTAAAGCTACATGAAAAGTTATTAACAGTGAGACTGGAAAAGTCAAAACACGTAACAATCAATTCAATTAAAAATTAACGATATTACGATCAATCAAGATTCTGATGTAGCCAAAGCATTCGAATGTTTTTTTACTGACATTCCAGTCTCTACTACAAAGTCCTTAAACTCTTCTCACATAATCGCAGAGTCATTGTTAAAAGATAATTTACCAGAATGCAACATACAGTTTAGGTTTACTTATGTTAATACTAACGACATCGTCATAGCATTCAAATTGATTAATGTTAAAAAGACCACAGATGTCTGGGGCATTTCGGTTAGCATCGTAAAACCATTGATTGATATCATTGCACCCAAACTAGCTTTAATATTTAACGAATGCATTGACTGTGGTGTGTTCCCTGATTTAATGAAACACAGTAAAATAACACCTCTGTTTAAATCGGGTAGTAACTCTGATCCTACTAACTTTAGATCTATATCAGTACTGCAAACATTTAGTTTTTGAAATGCTTATCCTAAAGCAGTTGAAAAGTCATTTTAATGTGAATAACTTACTTCATGACAAGCAATTTGGATTTACAAGGGGTTGCTCAACTACTGATACAGGTGTTGAGTTGTTATCATATATTTTCGATGTCTGGGAGGAATCACATGACGCTTTGGGTGTTTTTTGTGATTTGTCTAAAGCATTTGATTGTGTTTATCATGAAACATTGATCAGGAAACTACATCACTATGATATTAGGGGTGTTGCTCTTGACCTCCTCGCGTCTTACTTATGTGACAGAATACAAAGAGTCGACATAAATGGAACGCGTTCTCCGGGGTCAATAGGTACAATGGGTGTACCACAAGGATCTATACTGGGATAATTCCTATTTTTAATTTAATATTAATGATCTACCTCAACTTGTAAGGGATGATCACGAGATCGTATTGTTTGCAGACGACACGTCTCTTTTATTTAAAATGAAGTGACGTCAGGCGTTTTTGACGATGTTAACAATGCAATCCCTAAAGTTGTGAAATGGTTCAATGTTAACAACTTATTGCTGAACGAAAAGAAAAAAAAGTGCATTAGATTTTTACTACCAAATGTTACACAAGTAAAAGCTAATGTTCAAATCAAAGACGAGGAAGTGGATCTTGTGAACACCGCTGTATTTTTAGGCATAACCTTGGATAATAAGCTTCAATGGGGCCCACACATAGATAAGTTGTCGAAGAGACTTAGTTCTGCGGCATACGCAGTTAAAAAGATCCGTTTCTTTACAGATGTAGATACAGCTTGACTGGTTTACTTCAGCTACTTTCACAGCATTATGTCTTACGGGATTTTGTCAGAGAATCACTTTAAGAAAAATTTAAAGAAATAAATATCTTGCCATTTCCATGTCAATTATTTATGAAAACCTGATGTATTTTCGCAAAAATATAAAATTGTTTCGTAAAAAAAGCGACAATCATAATGTAAATACTAGGAACAAAGATAAACTCGCTATTCCCACTATCAGGCTTCATAAAGTTAGCAAATCGTTTACAGGACAATGTGTACGCTTCTATAACAAGATCCCAAGCGACGTGCTAAAGTTGTCGATAAACAAATTTTCTAAAACTTAATTATAAATAAAGTTTCTAAAAAAGCGTACTAGAAAATCTCAGATTATTTAGATGATAATAAACTTGGGACAGAACTTGCTCCAACACAGCTAAAAAAAATGTATATAAGATTACATACTATAATTATTTTATAAAAAGTGACGTGTCAAAGAGATTTTTTATAAATTCTATTGAATAAATAAAGTTTGAATATTGAATTTGAATTTTTACTTAAGTGCCACTATCTCACGAAATAAACCTTGATCGAGTCACTGGGCCCCTTTCCATCAATGATAGGTACTGATAGTAGAGGATCCGCACTAGAAACTACCTTCACCCATCTGTTTAATGGATGAAAAGTATTTTAAATAAAATTTAATATCAGAAAATATATCTCGACCCACCGTCTAAAAAAATCCTGGCCAGACAATGATTAATTAAAAAAAAAAAAAACCAGCCAAGTTCGAGTCGGTTTCGCGAACGATGGGTTCCGTAACATTAACTATAAAAACGGCCAAAAAAACACGTTTGTTGTATAGGAGCCCCCTGAAACATTTATTTTATTCTGTGTTTTTTTTATAGTGGCAATGGAAATACATAATCTGTGATAATTTAAACTGTCTAACAATCACAGTTATTAAAAAAAAGTTCAAAGTAATTTTTATTACAAGCTTTTAATTAACTTGCAACTTGATAGTCTCTATCCTAGAGTGATGTGATGATGCACCTGACCTAAACACATTTACATAAAATCATCATTATTTTGCAACAGCTACCTTCTGATGACATCGAATCAAACATTGATTGCCTTAACTACTCCATCATCTTTATCTTCAATGCATCAATTCGTGACCCAATTAGGTAGGTAGCTACAGTTGGGAATCATTCAAATGGTGGAATTAATTAGCTGGCTAAAAAATATGACACATGGTAATAATATTCTGTGCAGTAGACCATGATAGCAGTACCTACCCTGAACAAATATCTTCAGATCTTTGTTCCGATGCGGGAACCGAACCCGCAACCTCCTGTGTCGCAGGCGAACCTACGCCTGCCGCGCTACAGAGGTCGTCAAAATCAAAATCAGTCATTTGCTGCTTAATCGAAAATATTAATCTACTATGCCCTCTAAAATAATATTGTTTGTTCCTCGTATTCGTTTTATTAACGAAGCAATAAATAGATTATTATACAAAAAAAAAATTGGGAAAATATATCGAAATCTTGTTTTGTACTCTTGACGATGTCCTTTACGATAAAAAAATATTTATATAGCTGCCATAAACTGCATACATTTTGCTAAAAATACGGTTAAGTGAAGCTTATTTGTCAGCGTCTTAAATAACATAAATGAAGTGTACTTGCCCTCTCCCTACTCTTTATAACTTTGTATCCACAGACTTATTCCATTGCGATGATGAAAATTCTTTTGTTTACCTGGAATTAGAAAAAAAAAACAATTTATATACGTATTGCAAGTGATCAGTATTTTATTTATAAAAAAAGCATATTTCATTTTATTTTATTTCATTTATTTATTTTTACTTGCAAAAAACAAACAAGCTACAAAAATTACTTAAATACTACTTAAACATAAACAAACAACAATAGATACATAGGGACAATAGATAGATGGGTAGATAAAATTAAGCGAATAACCAAAAAGAAGACATTCACGGGAATAGAATGAAGTAGATAAGTATATAAGTGGTTTACTAGCCCCCACACTATGATACCCTGTGTTGTGGGTGGCTAGTCTCTTCCAGAAGATTTAGCATATTAAGTAACTTAGTTTAAACAGTTTAAAACATTAGGTAGGTACGAGTTAGGTTTTTAAATTTAGATTTGTATACACATAATAAAATAAAGTAAGCAAGTCCTCACCATCTCCACATCTACACATAAAGTAGGTACACAACAACACAAAGGAAACCAAACAATCCAAGGTACCTAGGTAGATAATCCTGCACTATCTGACCAATATCATACAATCCAAGGTACCTAGGTAGATAATCCTGCACTATCTGGCCAATATCATACAATCCAAGGTACCTAGGTAGATAATCCTGCACTATCTGGCCAATATCATACAATCCAAGGTACCTAGGTAGATAATCCTGCACTATCTGGCCAATATCATACAATCCAAGGTACCTAGGTAGATAATCCTGCACTATCTGGCCAATATCATACAATCCAAGGTACCTAGGTAGATAATCCTGCACTATCTGGCCAATATCATACAATCCAAGGTACCTAGGTAGATAATCCTGCACTATCTGGCCAATATCATACAATCTAAGGTACCTAGGTAGATAATCCTGCACTATCTGGCCAATATCATACAATCCAAGGTACCTAGGTAGATAATCCTGCACTATCTGGCCAATATCATACAATCCAAGGTACCTAGGTAGATAATCCTGCACTATCTGGCCAATATCATACAATCCAAGGTACCTAGGTAGATAATCCTGCACTATCTGGCCAATATCATACAATCCAAGGTACCTAGGTAGATAATCCTGCACTATCTGGCCAATATCATACAATCCAAGGTACCTAGGTAGATAATCCTGCACTATCTGGCCAATATCATACAATCCAAGGTACCTAGGTAGATAATCCTGCACTATCTGGCCAATATCATACAATCCAAGGTACCTAGGTAGATAATCCTGCACTATCTGGCCAATATCATACAATCCAAGGTACCTGGGTAGATAATCCTGCACTATCTGGCCAATATCATACAATCCAAGGTACCTAGGTAGATAATCCTGCACTATCTGGCCAATATCATACAATATGGTTCGGCAACATAATGCCATCTAAGTAGGTAGGTACAACATTTAAATTGCTAAGCTATAAAAACAAATATTATTTTAGGTAGGTACAGAACTAGTCATAAAAATTACAAAATAGAATATATACGAGAACTATGAAAACCTCCTTATTTAAATATTTAAAATTATTCTTGTGACGAATAATTGCGTTCAGGTCACTGACCGCAGGCAGGGTGCCCAATAGACTGGCCACGTTACCTCGTCGGATGGCAATACTGATGTTCTGAACGAGGTGAGCGCCAGTCCTGTGCTCATTGGTCTCATCTTTCAGCCTCTTGGATAACTCCTTGAAGAGGAGCCACACATCAGGGCCCCACGGACCTAAGGTTTCTACCACAAAAGGCAGAAATATGCATCTATCCATAATTGCCGATGGATGCATATTACCGCCTCTTGAGGTTTTCTGCTGCCGTTTCCGCCGCTCCTATTACCAATATTAATAGACACAAATCAATCATAATTGCAGCTCTAGTAACCTTAACAGTAGGTCGAGCGTGGCAGTTGCGCCACAAGCTGTCGGACTGGTTTGCCAACAACATCGCTGGACGTTGACCTATCTTGACATTGCTAGGATCTTGGGATATCATTGAACGATCAACTTTGCTATTTCTATAAATATTATAGAACAGTAGAACCCGCTGTGTCTGTAGAACATTGATGAAAAGTTATAAAAATAGAAAGGGGGTGACTAAAGAAGGGAAATGGAACACAAATCAGAGTTTTCTAGAATTATTTTCGGTATGTCTGTTTGTTTGATGTGTGATGGCGATGTTGGTAAAAATTGAGCTTCACAAAGTATACTTAATATAAGTACTACATACTTAAGACACACACATATAAGTAGTTCATACTTAGTATGGCGACACTGATGTGGCCATACTAAATCCGTGCACCTCTGAGCGGACAGACGATGGTAGAGGGCTCGACCGTTCGTCGGCATATCATGTATCAGACCGAGACTGAACACTATGATATCCAATGGTGATGTTGGTAAAAATATAGGTAATTACTTTTTTTTATAATTCTGACTTTTTCAAGTAATGCTCTGGTTCATCCGTCTTTTATTTTTCTGGGAGCCCCATTCACACCTGGGTGCCCCCATTCACACCTGAATGCTCCCCATTCACACCCGAGTGCTCCCTATTCACACCTGAGTGCCCCCATTCACACCAGAGTGATCCCCATTCACACCCATGTGCCCCCATTCACACCTGAGTGCCCCCATTCGCACGCAAGTGCGGTACGTGAAAATAATTTATATTGAACGAATGTTTTGCAAATGGAAAATTTATTGGAACTTAAATTGTAATTCTTACCCGAAAACAATTTAGTAATAGGTAGTGTCACAGAATAAATAACAAGGGGTAGTATTTTAAAAGATGCGTGTTTAATCTCACTCTATCATATTATTATGTTATGTCGAACTTACGATGTTTGGACGTTTGTTTGTTTGTTACTCAATCACGCCGAAATATGACTAAACTGGTTTCTATTAGATTTAGAGATACAGATAGACTGGATTGAGCTTTTGACAATTGACACATAGAATAATACATTTTCAATATAAATATTGCATGTAGCGACAATTTTAAAATAAATTATCGAAAGGTACAAAAAAAAATTAGGAAGAAAATAAATAGACATAATTCCATTCGTCACCGACCAAAACCACTCTCGGGTGCGGAGAGGGATTGCCGCTACCATTTGAAGAAGCAAGAAGCCCAAGATATGATTATAAGTGGCTCAAATAAGGTTGACCAAGATGTTCAGCGCCAACTATACGATATTACACGCCTGCAAGTTCGCACCCCTCTACCTTTCTTGGCCAGATGCTTCCGATCGACTCGAATGGTACCAATGGACGAGGACGATCCTAAGACGACCTCTGTGGCACGGCGGGTGAAGGTTGGCCTGCGACGCAGGAGGTTGCGGGTTCGATTCCCGCCTCGGAACAAATATTTGTGCGATCGCAGATATTTGTTCAGGGTGTTCTGGGTGTTTTATATGTATAATAAAAATTTATATCTTTGTAATATATTGTATTATCTGTTATCTAGTACCCATAACACAAGCTCTGCTTAGCTTGGGGCTAGATAATGTTTTGTGAAGTATCCAGCATTATTTATTTAAGAAGACAGAAAATACACAGTTGAATAGTACCAACATCGACAGTGTGGTAGAACTAGCAGAATGTCCCTTGGAGGGTACAAAGAAGAGGAAACACAACGAATGACAGCCAATACCATACCACACCATAGTTACCATACCATAGTTATATATTATGTCTTGACTTGTGACTGGGTGACGCACCCACCTGGATCCCCGGCGGAAGATCAGCGCTGCAGGTAACTGCAGCATAATGCTGAGCGCGAACCTTTTTTGACAGTACTGTACACAGCTCTGTACATACATATTATGTGTTTTTTATTGATTCTGTGTGCAGTTTTGGTCAAAATAAATACCTTTCTTTCTTTCTTTCTTCTTTCTTTTGTGTAATTGTGTACGCAACATCACGCTGAGTCGGACTCCAATTTGTGATGTCACTGCTTGGATGGCACTGCGTTACGAGTAGATATACTATAAGTTTATGCCTTCGTATTACCTATTATGTTTTATCCTTTTTATTTTTGTTTTTTTCATTTGTCGAGTGTCATTCCGTGTGTGCCGTTCCAAATAAAGAATTTTTCTTTCTTTCATTCTTTTCTTTCAGTTATATCGTTGTGAAGAGACATCTGGCGACAAAACAAATATATATGTTTGATCGCCCTCTGCCCTCGCGATGACGTCATAGACCGCGGGAGTGAGCACTCATTAAATCTTGGAGTGAGTAAGGGCTCTCACATTCACCATCGACAGACAGGCAGGCCCATTGCCTTTATAAGGCTCACGGTAATAGGGTAGATTACTAATTTAAAAATAGTTAGTCAGTCAACTGCGCAAAACAGCTTAAGAACCGCAGCAGTTTCGCGGCACCGCAAACCGTGCCTAGGATGAACTCATCTCATTCTATTCGCAACGGCTCGCGGAATGCCAAGGTTTCAAACCGACACCATTACTGGCGCCCGATTTTATACGAAAAAGAGATCTGGCGACAATAATCAGATTTACTGTAAGCCTTTCTTTTAGGCCAGAGCAGAGCCTGCCTCAGCTGTGCTGGATAACGTACGTTTTAAGCCAGAGCAGAGCCTGCCTCAGCTGTGCTGGATAACGTACGTTTTAAGCCAGAGCAGAGCCTGCCTCAGCTGTGCTGGATAACTTACGTTTTAAGCCAGAGCAGAGCCTGTCTCAGCTGTGCTGGATAACGTACGTTTTAAGCCAGAGCAGAGCCTGCCTCAGCTGTGCTGGATAACGTACGTTTTAAGCCAGAGCAGAGCCTGCCTCAGCTGTGCTGGATAACTTACGTTTTAAGCCAGAGCAGAGCCTGCCTCAGCTGTGCTGGATAACGTACGCTTTAAGCCAGAGCAGAGCCTGCCTCAGCTGTGCTGGATAACGTACGTTTTAAGCCAGAGCAGAGCCTGCCTCAGCTGTGCTGGATAACGTACGTTTTAAGCCAGAGCAGAGCCTGCCTCAGCTGTGCTGGATAACTTACGTTTTAAGCCAGAGCAGAGCCTGCCTCAGCTGTGCTGGATAACGTACGTTTTAAGCCAGAGCAGAGCCTGCCTCAGCTGTGCTGGATAACGTACGTTTTAAGCCAGAGCAGAGCCTGCCTCAGCTGTGCTGGATAACTTACGTTTTAAGCCAGAGCAGAGCTTGCCTCAGCTGTGCTGGATAACGTACGTTTTAAGCCAGAGCAGAGCCTGCCTCAGCTGTGCTGGATAACGTACGTTTTAAGCCAGAGCAGAGCCTGCCTCAGTTGTGCTGGATAACGTCCGTTTTAGGCCCGAGCAGAGCCTGCTTCAGCTGTGCTGGATAACGTACGTTTTAAGCCAGAGCAGAGCCTGCCTCAGCTGTGCTGGATAACGTACGTTTTAGGCCAGAGCAGAGCCTGCCTCAGCTGTGCTGGATAACGTACGTTTTAGGCCAGAGCAGAGCCTGCCTCAGCTGTGCTGGATAACGTACGTTTTAAGCCAGAACAGAGCCTGCCTCAGCTGTGCTGGATAACGTACGTTTTAGGCCAGAGCAGAGCCTGCCTCAGCTGTGCTGGATAACGTACGTTTTAGGCCAGAGCAGAGCCTGCCTCAGCTGTGCTGGATAACGTACGCTTTAAGCCAGAGCAGAGCCTGCGTCAGCTGTGCTGGATAACGTACGCTTTAAGCCAGAGCAGCGCCTGCGTCAGCTGTGCTGGATAACGTACGCTTTAAGCCAGAGCAGAGCCTGCGTCAGCTGTGCTGGATAACGTACGCTTTAAGCCAGAGCAGAGCCTGCGTCAGCTGTGCTGGATAACGTACGCTTTAAGCCAGAGCAGCGCCTGCGTCAGCTGTGCTGGATAACGTACGCTTTAAGCCAGAGCAGAGCCTGCGTCAGCTGTGCTGGATAACGTACGCTTTAAGCCAGAGCAGAGCCTGCGTCAGCTGTGCTGGATAACGTACGCTTTAAGCCAGAGCAGCGCCTGTCTCATTCTTCTAATTTTGATCGGCTTCTGTATAAAATAGAAAACTATTGCGTTACAGAAAGGTCGCAGAGAGTTCCGCAGAGCTCCTTTTACAGTAGCATGCTTCAACCAAACTAAAAAGTATTTACTTTGGTCGAAGGTGTCATGTAATAAATCACCACAACACAAATAATTGGCATCGCTAGCAATGCCGCCGCGCATCGTGCCGGTCTCGAATCACGTCTTGAGACCGAAGACCGAGGACTTTTGAGACACTTTCTCCGAAGGTTAAGTAAATATCCATGTGATGTAGGTACCTAAGAGCGTAATGCCTTTGTTAGAGCCTCAGAAATTCAATAACTTAGAGACAACTAACTAACTTAACTTAGACATCCTAATCGTTGAACTTATAGCTTGATTCATGTTTTATCGTAAAACTAGCCTTTTTCCCGCGCCCTCGCGCACGTAGTGCCGGGATAAACATCAGCCCACGGTATAGTATTTTTTCTTTTTTTTTATACTACTTGAATGACGGATCAAGCAGATGGCCCACTTGATGTTAAGCGGTAACCTCTGCCTATGAACAGTGCATAGGTCGAACCTGATAGGTCACGTCCACCTAGGACGCACCATATGTGGCATTGCACTGCACCCGCCACCCTGATACATAAAGATGAAAAGTCTCATGTGCCTGTAATTTCACCGATACCCACCCTTCAAACCGGAACACAGCAATGCGAGCACCACTGCTTTGCGGCAGAAATACGTATGGTGGTAGTACTTCACCGGACTAACTCTTTCACAAAAAAGCTCTACTACTACTGATTATTAATTGGATTTGTTAATTTTAAGCTGTGTAGACCTTTTTTGGTCATAATTTTGTTAATTTTAAAGTTCAATAATATATAATAATATAGGTTAGGTTTAAATAATTTATTCTCAAGAAGACAAATGTCACTTATATGAGAACAATATAAACTTATAATAATCTAAATGTAGGTCGTTCTTGTTTTAGATTTAGTTTTAGTTTTGCTCAATTAACGTATGTCCAAAAGTGAATGATTACATACTTAGAATATGATCAGCTAGTTTATGTTTAAATACGCTAAATGAGCTCACACTTTTTATATTTGAGGGTAGTCTATTAAAAAGCTGTACATACAATCGCTGTTGGTTTATCGAAATAAACAAAATAAAAATAAAATAGGGTTCTATTTAACACCCTTTGAGTTCGAAACCCGAGCATTAGCGTGATACATTCCATAAAAACCTCTAACACGTTTTCCACGCGTTCTGGCGGTGCTGAGCATCAATAAAATTACACTTCTCAAAAACCTTGACATCCCACCCATTCAACCCCGACACAGGTTGGCTTTTGTAAGGGTCGCTTTTACCTCAAGGGTAGGATTTTTCGAATGTCACCACGTGTAATTGATGGCTTGGGCCTGATATTACGGACAAACTCACATCAAAAATGTATCAGTACTAACGACGGCAGGTCCCTACTGCAATGTTATTGTAGTGATATGTTGGAACTGGAACGACATTCGCGACCTTCGAATTGTTTGGCTTTTAAATAAGTGACAAAGAGGTAGGAATAAGGCGCACAGGGTAACGAACGGGTGAGCAGAGAAAATTATCAGGTCAATTTATGATTTGTATTTGTAGTTTCGAAGTCAAGCCAAGCCGAAGTGCACTAATGAACTAAACCTTCATTGCATTACTGGCAGTAAATTCTAGTAACACTAGGAATGGTGAGCGTCTTGTAACGAATTTACTCCGAGAACGGCACTGTAAAAAAACTGTTAATTACCTACATGAGTTTGAAATTGTATAATATATTACCTAATCATATCAAAGTGCAACCCTATAAAAGATTCAAAAGAATGTTGCGGGCTGGTTGCTGGATTATGGGAGTTTACGTCGGTGAATTTTTAACTTAACTTTTGCATGCTTCAAAAACTTCTAAGAAATTAAAAATTCATTAAGAAATCAAAATTAAGAAAAATTAAGAAAAATTAAGAAATCATAGACTTCTATTAAAACTGAGTTTTAATAGAAGTCTTTGGCTATCATGCGTGATATATACAGCGGTATATGGGTTTATCATTTTAACTTTAAAAACCTTTGAGTAATATTTCAAGTAAATAAATTAATTCTATTTCTATAAAGGCTAAATTTAATTCCCATAAAAAGCGAGCGAGGCAGACGGCAGACACTAGTAAGGTACCATCACAAAATTAGACCGCGCGCATGTGTTGCTAACTTCAGTCCATATTCTGCCTGCTATACCGATCGATGTCGCGCCGTATTGTCGCTGCTAATTGAGCACTATCGGTGCTAATTTCCCAATACGGTGTAGTTATATACGCCGGGGCTGTATAATGAACACTTTACAAGCAGAAGGGTACACATGCATGCAGAACGCGCTATCAGTTGTAATATCTAGAAAAAGCACCTTCTAAAAATTATTGCGAGCTGATGATCCTGGAAACGGCTGCACCAATTTCCAACAACTATAGCTAAGAACACTCGGCCAAATCACTTTTCAAACAAAAAAATCTCTAATTTAGAGATAATCTCTACAATCCGAGAATTGCCCTCCAGATCGTTCAATATAAGTTGGCACCTGCGATGGAGTATTTACAGGTGCCATCTTACGGTGAACGAGCCGGACCGTTCAATATAAGTTGGCACCTGCTATGGAGTATTTACAGGTGCCATCCTACGGTGAACGAGCCGGACCGTTCAATATAAGTTGGCACCTGCGATGGAGTATTTACAGGTGCCATCTTACGGTGAACGAGCCGGACCGTTCAATATAAGTTGGCACCTGCTATGGAGTATTTACAGGTGCCATCCTACGGTGAACGAGCCGGACCGTTCAATATAAGTTGGCACCTGCCATGGAGTATTTACAGGTGCCATCTTACGGTGAACGAGCCGGACCGTTCAATATAAGTTGGCACCTGCTATGGAGTATTTACAGGTGCCATCCTACGGTGAACGAGCCGGACCGTTCAATATAAGTTGGCACCTGCCATGGAGTATTTACAGGTGCCATCTTACGGTGAACGTCTTACGGTGAAAAAAACGAGCTGTAACTAAGTGAAAAATCACAAAAACAATTGCCGAGTAAAAAACCGTTTTAACACAGAATTATACGTTAAGTTAAATTAACAAATCCAATTAATAATTAGTAGTAGAAGAGCTTTTTTTGAGAAAGAGTTTACCGCTTATCATCAGGTTGGCCATCTGCTTGTTACGTCATTCAAGTAGTATAAAAAATAAAATAAAAATACGTTCAACTTGAAGTAAATATAAAGACATTACCAACATTTAGGAGAAATTAAAATTTCTAAATTCTAAGTCGTTTAGAAGTTGAATAAAATTTTAAGTTGAAAATAGCTGCACTTTGTTATTTTTTCTCACATAAATGAACAGTTAGAACATTTTTATACGTTCAACTTACAGATAAAAGGTCAATAAAAACATTTTTTTTTCTGCACATATGTTCAGGCTATAGAACTTCCTATCCATCCTTCTAAAACCTTCGCACAGACTCACAACTTTAAATTTGGCGCCACTACAAAAAAACCGGCTGTCAGATGAAGATGTCTACCTTAGACTAAACAGGGCATGTGTGCTCCGTTAAAAAACTAACAAGAAGTGTGTGAATAAGTGAAGGAACATTTCTCTGCGACTTTACAAACGATTAATCGATATCAACTCAACTCAAAAACAACTCAAAAACTCAAAGAAGTGAAAAAATATAGTGAAATCCAAGCGTCGACGCACGAGCGCGTGAGCACCCCAGCAGTACCTAACTTTCCATATTTCTAAGCCTGTCTAAGGAATTCGTGTTAACGTCAAAACAACATAACTTTGACTATAATTCGAAAGCCTCCAAATAAGACCAATGAGCTGCTGTATCCTTTCCCTGAAAACGTACCTACCTATCTTGTCTAAATAGTTCTAATTCCATTGTATGAGAGTGTATAAACACGTTTATTGAAAAGTGACAACATTATCATCGTTATACGTCGCTCTTCCGCTATATTAATTACTACGGCAATATGAGTTATTACTGGGACTAATTTCTTCGCCTGCCAGGGTGCATTTGCATTTTAGGTACCTATGGTCCGGGCACAATATGCGGGCCGTGGGCCCAATACGTGATGAAATGGAATCAGGCCGGATTGTTGGATACTCGGCTTGAACGCCCTGGATCACGACGAAGTGTTACAAGAACTGCTGATATATAGCAAAAAGCCATATTTATAAGCGTTTTATGACTCTGGTGAGATGTACCAAAAAAATAAACTATGTTAAAACGCACATTTTGCTAACCATGGCATTGCCCGCGCCATCCTGAGACATAAAGATGATAAGCCTCATGTGCCTGTAATTTCTCCGCATTCTCACTCACCATACCCTTCAAACCGGAACACAGCAATGCGAGCACTACTGCTTTCGGCTCATTTCTTGTGACGTTAAGAGGAGTGTAACAGCTAGGGCCCTTGAGCCCTTTTGTATGCAAACGAAGTTTTCTCCTCTCTTGGCTATTATCTCATCAGACTCCATGATACATGATCGGTACACTAATATATAGACACGCGATGCGTCAGTTTCTTATAAATTAGATTTTTAACTTAGGTACATGCTCATTAAAAAAAGCACAAGCGCCTTACCTGTAGGTACATCCTCATTAAAAAAAGCACAAGTGCCATACCTGTAGGTACATCCTCATTAAAAAAAGCACAAGCGCCTTACCTGTAGGTACATCCTCATTTAAAAGGCACAAGTGCCCTACCTGTAGGTACATCCTCATTAAATTCAGGAGTTATTCTTATCATACTATGATAAAAATAAATAGAGGGTTCGTAATATTTTATCAACTCGTTCAGTGAATAATAGCTCATTGTGCACCGTAAACAATGATCCGTACGCGATGAGTTCAGGATTGTCTGACAAATAAAATAAATAATTATGATCTCTACTTTACCATATCTTTAGCAACACATTTATTCAAATCTACATATTACAACAGGTACTCGTAGAAGCTGTTACTACTAAGACATCGGTGAGAGATAGAAAAAAAAAATAACAAGTAGTTATTTTAATAAAAATTACAAAAAAACCCTCAACGCAATGAAACGGCTGAACCGATTTTGATCAAATATAGCTAAGAACACTCCCGACAAATTCACCCTTCAAACAAAATCACTAAATCAAAATCGGTTCATCCGTTCGGGAGCTACGATGCGACAGACAGACATACACACACACACACAGAGAGACACGTCAAACTTATAACACCCCGTCGGTTTTGCGTCGGGGGTTAAAAAACTTACAACAAGCTTTTATTGAACCCTTTGATAATATAACTAGCCTGGATTAGTAATGCACACTAATTTCCACTACGCACACTATCACTTTCACACACAGGGACGTTCTATCTGTACAAAACCACCAAATATCAATCACGTAAAAAAAATTGTGCTTGTTTCTGTGATATTGAATTATCGATAAGTTAGAGTTTATCGATAAGTTCTGCTTAAATGTAATGTATGACCTAAATGTTTTCTCAAAGATTCAATTTCTTCCAGGCAGAACACTGTGAGATCATTGACAGCAATGTACATACACTAAACATTACTTGCTTACGAGAAGTAAGAAGAAAGTACGCATAGGGCGGGTAAACTCGGCCAGAGCAACAGACCAAATAAAAGTACTCGGTAACAATAACAAGTGACCTGCCAAAACGTATTTAATGTAATTTTGTAGGTAATTTTGCTAATTAATTTTGCCAAGCGAGACTAAACATCTGACCTTCAAACAGCAGGCTACCTACTGTTTTATTTTAACGAAAAAAACACAACCAATTTTATTATTTATGTATTTTGTAGGTCGTGGGCTCAAGACCGTTCGTCGTGGTGAGACCTGTGTCCAGCTGAGGTCTACTACAGGATGATGATGTTGATGATGATGATGATAATCCCTGTGACAAACGTGCCTATCCAAACTTGTATTATTATTTATTCTGTGTACGAAGTAAATACCCACACAATAGTCTATTGAATTTCCCACTCTAAACAAAGCTAATATTGGGTCCAATATTTGTAAACTATACCATTTATTTATATGACTAAACAAATGCCACAGATTTCTCTCGACTTTTCTCTATTCTCATTGAAAAACAGTGTCGTATAACATTTACAGGGCTGTATTCAGTGAAAGACATTAGAATCACATCTTAAGAGAAAACACCAAGGGCTAGAGAATAAAAAAATAGGTATTTGTAAAATCTATTGCTGTCGCGCAGTGCCCGAACAACCGAACAACAAGCGTGATAGAGACAACTGCAGCTTGAATAGGTTTCTTAATTATGTAGTTTCATTTTAAACAGATATTTTCCGACAAAAAATATATTATGTTTTTTATAAGGGCTTTTATTATAACTTACTTTTAAATCCAGTCCTGCGCTCTCTCATGAATTATGTAATACATAATTTCCCTGGCTGGTACCGAGCCGACGCATTGATGTGGGTAAATCACGGTTAATTGTACTGATTGTGCGCGCTGAGTACAACTTATATTATTTTGTGTAGGAACAGTGGTTTGTACTTACTGCTCCTTCTAAAATAACTATAATTCCTAACTCATTCGCACAGAACACAGTTTCGTTCTTGTATTTCATTATTAAATGAAGGAACTGGTTGATGCCTTTTACAGCGCCGACTTAGGGAATAAACCAGGGCATGGGCATACAGTAGCCGTGGGTCTATAGCTCATCATGAGGGTGCTATCACCGTTCTTGGAGAAGAGTACCACTATCCCATAAGGCAGTCTTAAAACTCCAAGATGATACTAGCTCTACCAACTTATTTAGGTCGACCTTCTTTTAATATTAGGTAAATTATCATACAAGTCTTAGCGTGGAAGTTCTAAAAATATATTAGTAATATATACCTATTATATAGATTTCTCGCCACATGGCACGTCAATGATGATTTAATGATGATAATTAATGATAATACTTAATAGCTTACTGATAATTAAGGCTAGCCTTAATGCCGAATGGTCTGCTATAGCACGTATACGTGACGATGGTAAGCGGCCTGACGGCATGACCCGTTCCGTGGAAGAAGGGAAGGCCTTTGGTGTGGGGCGCTACATGCGTTGATACCCTTGCGCCAATCTCATCTGTCCGGGACATCATGGGCCGGTGCAGTGGCCGCTTCGGCTGACGATTTCAAATGGCGCAAATATGCAAGTCTCGACAGACCTTACGTATTTGATCCTTTCGGTGTCGAGACTTTGGTTCAGTGGGGTACCGGGGCCCTTCGCGTTTTAAAATTATTCCTATTCGAAGTGACGCGTGACATGAGAGCTGGCTCTTATCTGGCTCAACCATATAATAAATGTGCAGTGATGTCTGTGGGCTCAGAACATTGGCATCGCCATTTGTATGCCAAAAGGCTGTAACGGAAGACCAGCGCAGGTTGTTTACAACCTGCATATACTGAGCTAGAGACCTTTTTGTAACAGCAATTCTAGCTATTATTTTGTATATTTGTATGTTTTATTTTGTTTAAATCTCTGTTATTACAAATAAAAAAACTATCTATCTATCTATTATATTCTTTTCATTCAGCGCGGCAATGCAACCAGCATCTTAGATACGCTGCCATCGGGTAGTGATTTGGATCATTTGAGCTACCTTTAGATTATTATTAAAACTTCCGTGAGTAAGTGTTGGTGTGGGTGGGTGTTTTACTCGGAACAAGTACCTACGTGAGTTATTTCCGTTTTTTTTTTCAATTACCTTTAGATTGTTTGTCTTACGGTCTTTAAGTATGTAGAGCAACTATATCATTTGTATTTTTTAAATATTATATAATATATACGTACTTGTAGGTATTAGTATTAATCTTTTTGTTAATAAAGTTAAAAGGCACTTTGATGGCCACATAAAAATATATCACTTAACTTCAAAGATCATTAAATGGTTCTTATAATGACTTTTCTAATGAACATTGAATGAGTCATCGCGGGACAGAAAGGTATGAAAATAGCGGAAATCGTTTTGTTTTTGTCAGTGGATTTGGACCGGGCAGACTGGAGTAATGTTAATTTAATTATGGCGTTTAATCACTCACTCAAAAAATATTTGAGTGAGTGATGATATCACTACCCCGTAATTTTCAGTTTACAAAAGAGCGTATTTACTGAAATGGTTTTTTATTTTTTATTTATTACCTACTATCAAAATCCACTAACCGGTTACCGAGAACAATGAAACTACACATAACGCGAGCGTAGCCGCGGGCTAGTGATAATAAACTACACATAACGCGAGCGTAGCCGCGGGCTAGTGATAATAAACTACACATAACGCGAGCGTAGCCGCGGGCTAGTGATAATAAAACGTATATAAGCGACAATGTAGTAAGTGAAACAATTTATGGAATAGGTTCGGTAGTGCCGCAGGTTACAGAAGGTTTACATGTTGTATACAAATGATTCGGTCTGTCAATGTTATCATAATATGACAACGTGGACATCTTGAACGTTTTTAGGGTTCCGTAGTCAAAGACAAGGAACCCTTATGGATTCGTCATGTCTGTCTGTCTGTCTGTCCGTGTATGTCACAGCCTTTTTTTTCCGAAACTATAAGAGCTTATACTGTTGAAACTTGGTAGGTAGATGTATTCTGTGAACCGCATTAAGATTTTTACACAAAAATAAAAAAAAAACAATAATTTTTGGGTTCCCCATACTTAGAACTGAAACTAATTTTTTTTTATCAAACCTATACGTGTGGGGTATCTATGGATAGGTCTTCAAAAATGATGTTGAGGTTTCTAATATCATTTTTTTCTAAACTGAATAGTTTGCGCAAGAGACACTTCCAAAGTGGTAAAAAGTGTCCCCCCCCCCCCCGTAACTTCTAAAATAAGAGAATGATAAAACTAAAAAATATATATGATGTACATTACCATATAAACTTTCACTCAAAATTGGTTTGAACGAGATCTAGTAAGTAGTTTTTTATTTTTGGGGTTCCCCATACTTAGAACTGAAACTCAAATTTTTTTTTTCATCAAACCTATTCTTGTGGGGTATATATGGATAGGTCTTCAAAAATGATATTGAGGTTTCTAATATATTTTTTTTCTAAACTGAATAGTTTGCGCGAGGGACATTTCCAAAGTGGTAAAAAGTGTGTCCCCCCCCCCCCCCCCCCCCCATAACTACTAAAATAAGAGAATGATAAAACAAAAAAATAATATAATGTACATTACTATGTAAACTTTCACTCAAAATTGGTTTGAACGAGATCTAGTAAGTAGTTTTTTTTTAATACGTCATTAATCGTAATCCATCCAAGAACTTTTATATTATGTTACTTGCTGCTACGGAACCCTTCATGGGCGAGTCCAACACGCACTTGGCCGCTTTTTTTAAATTATTTTATTCATTCCCATTTTCGATGTTGGCGTGGACGAAGCAAACGTGGACATCTGGTATGTTTCTTAATTATTTTATTTTATTCCCGCTGTCCACGTTAACGTGGACAACGGGAATGAACCGCCTCTCCTACAGAAACCCTTTATTGCTATATTTTGTATATAGGGGCTATATTTTTTTTTATCTGGTTAAGCCTCCGTGGGGTACCTCTCGATGTTTTCCTTCACCATTTAAGAGCGTGTAGTATCGCGCAATGTAGTATCATACACATAAGAGCGTGTAGTATCGCGCAATGTAGTATCATACACATAAGAGCGTGTAGTATCGCGCAATGTAGTATCATATATTTAAGAGCATGGAGTATCGCGCAATGTCGTATCAATACATTTAAGAGCGTGTAGTATCGCGCAATGTAGTATCATACATTTAAGAGCGTGTAGTATCGCGCAATGTAGTATCATACATTTAAGAGCGTGTAGTATCGCGCAATGTAGTATCATACATTTAAGAGCGTGTAAAATCGAGAAATGTAGTATCATACATTTAAGAGCGTGTAGTATCGCGCAATGTAGTATCCTCCATTTTTCAAGTGGAAAATTACTGTATTTCATATCCACTAACCGCCATATTCATAACAATGTAACTACCTGTTCGATAACAACGCATTAGCATATTATGTATACATACGGAATTAGCTTGAGCCAAATAACCTTGTCTTTTCGGGGTTACAGATTCGATTCTCACGGTGTGCATGTTATCTCCGGATTAATTTAGAGTTCCGCACCTCAAAGGCCGTTATAGTTCCATTGTTCCTGAGAGTGCCGGAGGGTTCTCGATAGAGAGCTGACACTAGCACAGATTATAATTATCGAGATCATGGGGCCTTTGTACAATCACTGGTTTAATCCTATTTACGGTTACCTAACTGATTATTTCGATTTCTTATGTATTAACAATTCTTACTCAAACCTACTCACATAGGTATTTCATCACCGCAGTAACTTACAGCAAAAATATAAATTCAAATTCAAATGTATGTTATTCGTTGAAAGGAACATTTGAATCGTCTTATAATCTAAATTTAGCCCTGTTCCAACGCGACTATACCAAGTACTATAAGCAAGACAATAATCAGAGACAAGCCAAGAGACAAGAATAGGGCATGTACTACTAGATTCATGATCAACTCGGATTAAGAATGGGCATCAAACACGGCGCGCGCTTTATTTGATGATCCTTCTTACAGCTAGGTGGCAAGCGCCTGTGTGGAGAAGGAAAAATAGTAGATTGTATCATAAGGGAGCAACATAATATTTTTACGGCGAGGGCGCTTTTTTGAATCCAGATCGAAGTGAGGGATTCTAGAGTAGAATCCCGAGCGTAGCGAGGGATTCTTTAGTAGAATCCTGAACGTAGCGAGGGATTCAAAGTACGTCGCCCGAGCCAAAAATATATGTTGCGCCCGTGTGATACACTCTGCTTTTCATCACCCATTATGAGAAAATAAAAGGCGCCTCATATGTTATTGTAATATTATTATTTAATAAAACAAATGGTTGTTTTTTTGTGTTTTTTTTGTTTGTGTTTTTTTTTGTTTGTGTTTTTTTTTTGTTTGTGTTTTTTTGTGTTTTGTGTTTTTTGTGATTTGTGCTTTTTTGTGTTTTTTTTTGTTTTTTTTTGTGTTTTGTGTTTTTTGTGTGTATTGTGCTTTTTTGTTTTTTTTTGTACTGTGTTTTTTGTGTTGTGTTTTTTTGTGTTTTTTGTGTTTTGTGCTTTTTTGTGTTTTTTTTGTTTTTTTTTGTGTTTTGTTTTTTGTGTGTATTGTGCCTTTTTGTGTTTTTTTTTGTATTGTGTTTTTTGTGTTGTGTTTTTTTGTGTTTTTTTTGTGTTTTGTGTTTTTGTGTATTTTTTGGGTGTTTTTTTATGTTTTGTGCTTTTTTGTGTTTTTTTGTGTTTTTTTGTTTTATGTTTTTTGTGTGTATTGTGTTTTTTTGTGTTTTATTTGTATTGTGTTTTTTGTGTTGTGTTTTTTTGTGTGTCTTATGTTTTTTATGTTTTTTTGTGTTTTTTGTATTTTTGTGTTTTTTTTGTCTTTTGTGTTTTGTGTTTTTTGTGTGTATTGTGCTTTTTTTGTTTTTTTGTTTTTTGTGTTTTTTTTGTGTTTTGTGTTTTTTGTGTGTATTGTGTTTTTTTTGTGTTTTTGTGTTTTGTGTTTTTTTGTGATTTTGTGTTTTTTTTGTGTTTTGTGTTTTTTTTTGTGTCTTGTGTTTTTTGTGTGTTTTGGGTTTTTTGTTTTGGGTTTTGGGCCGTCGTACCAGCCAGTATTTATTCAAACAATATTTGCGTTCGAATTATTTGGCGCTGGTTCCAAATTCAATAAGTGCGCCGCAATTATCTTTGCCGCGCACTTTTTGAATTAGGAACTTAATAAGTGCGCCGCAAAACTCATTACTGCCCGCTAAAAGTTTCTCATAGAAAACACCACCGTTGGGTGCACTTAAAGGCGAACCCAGTCCTCCTTTTCGAATAGATGGGATGAAAACATATAAAAAGGTTCATATAAAAAGAGGAATAACTTAAAAACTATATGGTCTGTGTTGAAAACCTTTGGTAGGCAGTCAAAAGTAAGATGCAATGGGAATAAATTGTTGATGTTCTTGTTGTTGATTGGTACAAAAGTTCATAAGACAGCACTTGATAAACTTTTCACACCACCTGCTCGACAATGTCCAATTACATTATCATGCAACCTTAACGTGAAGTAAATAGGGAGGTAAAGTTTTATGAAACTTCCCATTTGCAAAAAATGACCATTTGCCATTGTAAAGAGATTTGTTCGAAAATCGAACTAGCCACTATAAGCCTTAGAGCATTACAGGACCCCAATTCCATAAGCAGAATCAACAAAAAAAAGGCGCAGTTTAAAAAAATGTGAAACATAAGGTAGTGTTTGGTGCTGGATTTTTAGTGATTTTTTATTGTCTCGCAGAAGGTTTTCCACGAGTTTCCGCACGAATTTCACGTTCAAAATTCAAATCACTTTACTCGCTAGGGAGTTTCCGAGCAGGTGGTGTGAAGAGTATTTTATTCACTGCATCCACATGGATCATTCTAAGTCTTCATAAACCCTACGTAAGTACTTGTATACATTATAAGTACCTACACCTGTTCCTCGCAACAAAGCCTCAAAGAATTTGACAACAAAAACGACTTGGAAGTTTTTTGTATGATATTTCTTACAGTATGTTTATTCTTCTTCTTGCTACTTTCTATGTTATTTCTATTTGAATTAAATACGGAACACTCAGATGGCTGACTGATTGCCTTTCCTATAACAATGCATAGTTCTCAACAACCTAGGACGCGCCCTACGACGCATTGTACTTTTCCCGCCACCTGAGACATTGGAGATGAAAAGTTTCATGTGCCTGTAATTTCAACGGCACCCATACCCTTCAAACCGGAACACAGCAATGCTGCTCGCATTGCTGTGTTCCGGCAGAAATAGTATGGTGGTAGTACTTCCTCGGACAAACAAAAAAGCTATACGAGTATGTATGTTTCTTAGCTACATATACCTGACGACAGACGTAGGTAGGCAGGTACGTATACTTCTCCACCTTCTATACTACTGTTAGGGCAGGCACAAACCTATTGTTCCGAGCCAGCCAGGCCAGCCTGGGGCAAAACTGGGCCGGGCCAGCCCGGGGCAAAACCAAGCTAGGTCGACTAAGATACTTTGGCAGGGGCTAGCTAGTGGAATAGGGGATAAAAATGGACGACGACGAATATGTCTGCAAGTCCCAATGCCAATGTTTGATGCGGAAGAAGCTTTTAAGTCAAAGTCAAAAGTATTTTATTCATTGAAATCACAAGGATAATTTTGAATCGTCTTAAAAAATTAATTTACATTTACTCCTGTTCCAACGTAACCAGACCTAGAAGAATCAGGCAACAAACACGGTCTGTTTTTCTTTTGATGATCCTTCTTACTACTAGGTGGGGAGCGCCTGTGTGGTGCCTCGAGAACAAGTGGAGGCTGATTCAAGGAAAAAAGGAAAACCAAATTAAAAGCCTTACTTAGGTAGGCAGTCAAAAGTAAGATGATAGAGAGAATCAGCAAAAGTTCATAAGTCAGCACACACTACGCTTGATATACTCATAAATAACACATCAGTAATAAATTATATGCAGGTACAGACATTGTAAATTGTCAAATTAGGTGTCGAGGGGCAGAGCGACATCAGGCCACGCGGCTTTATCATTAACATAGTCATGTAGTGTGTAATACGCTTTCTTAATTAAATTATTCTTTATGTAAGATTTAAATCTTCGAATCGAAAGTTTAGAAGCACTTTCTGGAAGTTTATTATAAAACCGAACAGAATTCCCCATAAAGACCCACTTACTTTTTTTAATCTAAATTTGGGAATAATCAGTTTATTTTTATTTCTCGTGTTAAAACAATGCACGTCACTTTTTTTCATAAATCTGTCTAAGTGTTTATGTGTATATAATAAGGTTTCGTAGATGTATTGCGATATTACCGTGAGAATGTTAATTTCCTTAAAACGCTCCTCAAGGAGTCACGTGGCTTCATTTTATAAATGGCACGTATTGCCCGTTTTTGTAAAACAAATATTGCTTATATAATTTTCACTAGAAACGGGATATTTACCATGATTTTTGAGTTTCTAGTGAAAATTATGTACATAACCATGATAGTTTCAAAAGTTAAATATTGCTTAGTCTGCTGCTTTCCCCCACAGAATGATGCCATATGACATAACACTATGGAAGTAGCCAAAATAAACTAGCCTAGCTGTAGCTTCATCAGTAAGCTGCCTTATCGTACGAACTGCATATGCAGCGGAACTAAGTCTACCCGCAAGTGCCTCAATTTGTGGTCCCCACTGCAAACTTGCATCAATATTAAGTCCTAAGAAAACAGTAGAGTTTACAAGATTGTCCCGCCATTTACTTTAATATTAGTTGTGTAATCTTTTACATTTGGCAAAGTGAATTTAATGCATTTAGTTTTTTTAGCATTAGGCAACAGATTATTTACAGTGAACCAATGAAGAACTCGCGATAGTGATTTATTTACATCATCGTAATTAGCTTTTGACCTATCAACTTTGAAAATTAAAGAAGTATCGTCAGCAAATAAAACTATATCACATATGTCTTTTACATAAAAAGGGAGATCGTTAATGTATACTAAAAATAGAAATGGGCCTAGTATTGAACCCTGGGGCACTCCCATAACAATAGACGATCCTGAAGACCTTTCACCACCAACGTCAACTTTTTGTACTCTATTGGATAAGTAAGAATTTACAAGGTTAATTGCCTGATTTTGGATGCCATAATCTTTTAACTTCAAAATTAGAGTAGCATGACTCACGCAGTCGAATGCTTTGGATAGGTCGCAGAATACTCCGATCGCGTCTTGCGAGTTTTCCCATGCTTGAAATATGTGTTCCAAAAGCATGGTACCAGCATCAGCTGTTGATCGACCCTTGGTAAATCCAAATTGATGACTATGAAGTAGTCTGTGGAAGTTAAAGTGTGACAATAATTGAGTAAGAATAAGTTTTTCAAAGATTTTACTTAACGCGGGCAATATAGAAATCGGCCTATAATTAGCTGGATCTTTTGCATTTCCAGACTTGAACAAAGGAAATTCTGGAAAGATTCCGTCGTCAACACATCTATTAAAAATGAAGGCTAAGCATGGAGCAATATCAATAATTATAATACCTAACACCTTTGTGGATATTCCCCAAAGATCTTCAGTATTTTTTATATTAAGTGACTTAAATGTCTTAACAATACTATCGGCATTTACGTATCTATAGCTAAACGCGATCTCACATTTAGCAACACTTAGTTCCAATAAAGTAGATGCTCCAGAGGCAGATGATTGTAATGACTGGGTTACAATAACTGGTATATTAGAGAAAAAATTGTCAAAGGCATTCGCGGCATCAATCTTTTTTGTCAATATTGTATTGTTTATGTTTAATTTGATCTGTTTTGCTCTAAAACACTCCTAGATGAACTCTAAAACACCCGTAGATGAACTCTAAAACACCCGTAGATGCACTGTAAAACACCCGTAGACGAACTCTAAAACACCCGTAGACGAACTCTAAAACACCCGTAGATGAACTCTGAAACACCCGTAGATGAACTCTAAAACACCCGTAGATGAACTCTAAAACACCCGTAGATGAACTCTAAAACACCCGTAGATGAACTCTAAAATAGAAAACACCGGATCGAGCCAGCCTGGGATGCTATCGGGATGTGTGTGACGATATACAGAGATCATACTTGAGCCACATCTCTTTCTGACCGATAATAAAGATCTGACCGGGAACGCACTCCGGGCGACATCTGACCGGTCACTCTAAGAATCGGGCCGGTAACTGTGTGACGGTACATTTTGCATGGAATTTCGACCTCCAGGTAGCGCCCGGCCCGGCCCGGCCCGGCTCGGATCGATAGGTCTGTACTTAATGCTCGCCCATAACTATGAGTGTATGTGACCAACTGTTTTTAAATGTATGACTTCGTTTTTAGGGTCTATAAGTATTTAAGTAGGTGCATTGTTATGCAACTTCAATGGATAAACAAAACTTTTTTTTAATGAAGCAGTTAGGTAAGATATCTTACGACCCATTTGATGTTAAGTGGTTACCATCGCTTATAGGTACCGGCAATACCCAGGGCTGGAGATATCTACCCTGGAGATTATGTTTTTACATTTTTCTTGAAGCGGCACATGCCGTAATCTTATGGGAAAGCCTCGGATAGTTCATTCAACAACTTGTAGGTATGGGGAAGAATGATCTCGAGAAACGAGTCGTTCGAGAAACCCAGGGTTCTATGATGTGTGGTTGAGCTTTGTCACGGTGTAAAAATACTAAGCAAGCTGTGACTAAAAAGGTGCATTACTCAGATGATGAAACACGCTGATAGCCCCGACCAACGAATAGACCACAACAAGAAACATCCTTCGCTCGCAAGTTTTTGTTGTATATTTCAAGGTGACGTACACTTGTAAATAATAAGTCCGTTGCTAAATTACAAAGTCAGCTTTACTTAGATAATTCCCATGAAGGCTATTCATTTTGTTCTATTACTTAAAATGTATTATTTGTCATTGGTAGAGTTGACAAGCGACTTCGCTTCAAGGCGACAAGGTGCAATTTTCCAGTTGGATTTATATTATAAACATCATACCCAGACCACATATGTACATACCCACATACATTCCAACATACATTCCCACATAGACACACGCCTGTGCGTAGGGTTGGCCTGTGGATTACACCATCGTGGGAATATAGGCGTGACAAGTGGTGAGCTCATCGCCACCATTGCTTCCCGCGATTGACTCGGCTAACACTTTCTTACAGTAATAACACATTTGTTAATAAAGTGACAGCCAGGACAAATCTTAAACCAACGAATCCTACCAACAAATCCAGATATTTTTTTTTTTTTTTATTGGTGTTATATTTAATTGGTTTTCTATTATATAGGTTTATTTTTAGTGATTTAAATATAAAATTAGTGCTAGTACGCCGGTACGGTTAATACTGGGCATAGGTACGTACTTACTTACATACCAAACCTATTCTATGAAAATAAACAACAAACAAATTAGCTTTATGATTGCTTATTTTAACTACCTAAGTGTTACAAACAAACAAAATGCTAAGATACAAATAAACACGATTAAATTGATAACAAAAACAAGATACAATAATAAAACATGTTAGATAAATTAATTAAAATACCCAGAATTGAATTCCAGCTCCAGAATATGAGGAAATACGAAATAGATTTGTATACTACTTGAGATGACGGAACAAGCAGATAGCCCACCTGATGTTCCGCGGTACCCTCTGCCCTTCGTCTGCCTATGAACGATGCATTATCTCATAGGTCACGTCCACCTAGGCCGCGCCCTGAGACATAAAGATGAAAAGTCTCATGTGCCTGTAGTTTCACCAGAACCCACATACCCGTAAACCGGAACATAGCAAAACGAGCACTACTGCTTTGGGGCAGAGATAGGATGACAAAATAAAAAAAAAAAAAAAAAAAAAAAAAAGAATAGGATTATATTGATATAACGGAAATGGCACCTACTAGCAACCACGATTACGTGGGTATTGTTTTTTATACGATCAGCAACTCGACCATTACATTGTTATCCAACAACCAGGAATAAACAAAACCAAAGAATATCTAATTTTCTGGACTGCGTAACCTTAACAAATACAACCAACCTTTTAGGAGACACAAATCCTGGCACAGTCCATAAAAAAATAAAATCACAGAATGTGTTTTTTCGTAATTGGAACACTTGCGAGTGCACTACGCGCGCGGTCTGGATACGGTCCGCGCCGCCTCACGGTCCCGCGACGACTGGATCGACTGATCATCTGAGATCTTGGAGCCTCCGACAGAAGCCTGCGTACTTCGTCTAGTTACGAAAGGGTATACAATGAACAGTTTGTATAAAACTACATAATTAACAAAAGCCCAAGCTTACCTTTGCTGTTAATTGCCCATTTCCAAGATTTAGCGCCTAAATTTTGAAAGAAAAAATATCGTTCTTACCGAACGTTACCGTTCTTACAGCACAAAACTTTCGCAAGGTCAAACAAGATGATTCTTTGTTTTTTAATTGTTTTTTTAATTATCTTGATAATGATTATTCTTTAATAATGATCTTTATTGCAGGTAAAACATGTTTTTTTATTAGTTTAATGTTCTTGAAGGTCCTTGCTAACAAAGACTAGTTTGTTTTGAATTGAAATTCCTTGAAGAAATATTGAATTGCTAAGCGTTCTTTATATAGGTGGGTACTAAGAGTACCAATTGATACGAATGGCATGGGCCCAGTAATTACCTTAAATACAATAGATTTTTTTATTGTCAAAAGTAGAGGTACGGATACTCTACTAATGAAGTATCCGTAAAAAAAACAAATAGGTTATTATTAGCTGGTTATATGACTGTGTAAATCAACACGGCTCAAACAAATATACCTAATAGCACAGATAAAATAATACTATACCTAAACTACTATACAGAACCAGATTTTGATGAAAATGGGACAAACCTGGAAGCATATCGAGTCAACTAAAAAAAAAACAAATCGGTTCATGATAGATGACAATGAGTTATAACAAGCAAAAAAAAAACACACAACTTGAGAACCTCCTCCTGTTTTTGAAGTCGGTTAAAAATACAATGGAAGCAATTCGAATATTTATTTTTAACTTGGAATATGACCTTGCCTTTCTTATCCCACCGATAACATGCCTCGTCCTATTTACTTAGTCGTTGTAAAACTGTTTATTGATCATGACCTTTCTCAGAGGTCACCAGGCGCTAACAGAACTTTTTAACACGTTCTTATTACGACAACGCAAGGTTGTCATTGCCTTGTTCAGCGTCAGCTGACAATTTTTAGAGTCAAGCCATTCGATGAAACTATAGTGATGTAGTGTTCTATCACTCACTTTATGCCATGGACTTAGTAGTTTGTATACTGAGTCCATGCTTTATGTAGAGCCTACAAAAGATCCGTAATTTTTCTTTGAATTTAGGTCTTTACCTTAGACCTTCGGTCTTTCTACACTCAGTAATACAGATCCTTTTGAATGAGTTCATCTGGGGAAGTACTACCACCATACCTTACTGCCACCAAGAAGCAACACCTGGTGTTGGTGTGTTCCGGTTCAAAAGCGTTGGGTGCCGGTGAAATGACAAGTAATTACATGAGACTTTTCATCTGTCCCAGGGTAGTGGGCGCAGTGCAATGACACGCAGGAAATTCAAATATGGAAATCAGATCAGTCGTTACGCCGTGATTGAGTAACAAACAAACAAGCAAACTTTCAAAAGGTCTGTGATCAGCGGAGGATGTGTTCCGTCTCAGAGTTACTAACTGAGTTAACACGAATTATATTAGTAGGTCTGTGATCAGCAGAGGATGTGTTCCGTCTCAGAGTTACTAACTGAGTTAACACTAATTATATTAGTAGCCCTGTGATCAGCGGAGGATGTGTTCCGTCTCAGAGTTAATAACTGAGTTAACACGAATTATATTAGTAGGCTTGTGATCAGCAGAGGATGTGTTCCGTCTCAGAGTTACTAACTGAGTTAACACTAATTATATTAGTAGGCCTGTGATCAGCGGAGGATGTGTTCCGTCTCAGAGTTACTAACTGAGTTAACACGAATTATATTAGTAGGCCTATGATCAGCAGAGGGTGTGTTCCGTCTCAGAATTAGTAACTGAGTTAACACGAATTATATTAGCAGGCCTGTGATCAGCAGAGGATGTGTTCCGTCTCAGAGTTACTAACTGAGTTAACACTAATTATATTAGTAGGCCTGTGATCAGCGGAGGATGTGTTCCGTCTCAGAGTTAATAACTGAGTTAACACGAATTATATTAGTAGGCCTGTGATCAGCAGAGGATGTGTTCCGTCTCAGAGTTACTAACTGAGTTAACACTAATTATATTAGTAGGCCTGTGATCAGCGGAGGATGTGTTCCGTCTCAGAGTTACTAACTGAGTTAACACGAATTATATTAGTAGGCCTATGATCAGCAGAGGGTGTGTTCCGTCTCAGAATTACTAACTGAGTTAACACGAATTATATTAGCAGGCCTGTGATCAGCAGAGGATGTGTTCCGTCTTAGATTTACTAACTGAGTTAACACGAATTATATTAGTAGGCCTGTGATCAGCAGAGAATGTGTTCCGTCTCAGAGTTACTAACTGAGTTAACACGAATTATATTAGTAGGCTTGTGATCAGCAGAGGTTGTGGTCCGTCTCAGAGTTACTAACCGAGTTAACACTAATTATATTAGTAGGCCTGTGATCAGCAGAAGATGTGTTCCGTCTCAGAGTTACTATCCGAGTTAACTCCAATTATATTAGTAGGCCTGTGATCAGCAGAGGATGTGTTCCGTCTCAGAGTTACTAACTGAGTTAACACTAATTATATTAGTAGGCCTGTGATCAGCAGACGATATGTTCCATCTCAGAGTTACTAACTGAGTTAACACTAACTATATTAGTAGGCCTGTGATCAGCAGAGGATGTGTTCCGTCTCAGAGTTACTAACCGAGTTAACACTAATTATATTAGTAGGCCTGTGATCAGCAGAGGATGTGTTCCATCTCAGAGTTACTAACTGAGTTAACACTAATTATATTAGTAGGCCTGTGATCAGCAGAGGATGTGTTCCATTTCAGAGTTTACAAGCTAGATAAGTGCTTAGCTTACGTCGAGCTTTATTATGTTTGTAGTTTATTGTTTTTTGTTGTCAATGTATGTCCGGGTGGAATATGTTTGTCCGGTTGGAATCTTCCAACTGAATTTTAAAGCAGTTATCCTCAACCGATTGAGCTGTGGCATACCTGTCAAGTTCCGATGACAATACAATATGATGGTGACGGAATGTGGACAACGGAACTCCTCCATGGATAATAGTAGACTGGCCGTGTTTAGGCTAATTTCAATCAGCACACGGTTACGATCACTAATTTTATAAAAGCTTGTATTGAAAAATATATTTTTCACATGAAACTTTTACTTCAGTTAGACATATAGTATCGTAGGTACATATCATGATATCTTCATAGACGTAAGCTAAGCACTTATCTAAGTGGTTTAAGTTTGTCATTTGTAGGGTTCGTATCTCACTTTGTAAAATCACTTTGTCTATCAACAACCTTTTTATCAGGATAATGTTTATGTTGAAAACGATGAAAAGGGTGAATGTTGTAAAAGCCGGCTAAGGGATTATACCAGGGGATGGGCAGCAACATCCACCTGATTAAGTACTCTACACAAAACTGGGATCACCAATCCGCCTGGCCAAGACAAATCGGGCCATCGTCATTCCATGGCCTCGTCCATGCAGTGGACGTCTAAAGGCTGGTGATGATGAAGGTGATATGAAATGGCTTCAATAACGAGTGCATCTTCACCTCGCTCCTTCGTGAAAAGTATCTGATACTAGTACCGGGCCGAGACCGGCACCGTAACTCGACTTCACTCGCGGACTCATCGCGCATGTCGGAAGGAAACTAGATCGTATACGTAATAACCCACTCCAACAATGCAATCGAAAGGTGGACTCATCATAATTAGTGGTTCGCCCCGGACATATTCTGTGCCCGGACTGAGACCTCGCGAATACACGCGATGTAGGGTTACCTACTGTCTTTATCTTTCTAACCGAATTCTAAAAACATTAACAGTTTTTTTTTTCACCTCTAGATAATTTCCTACAACATCTTCGAAAGAACCTTTGAATATGCGACGGGGCGTAAATACTACATAGACCCTTCGACCAAAGTAAAATTAAGCATAGACCTATCTATTAGTATAAGTAGCTGAAGAAAAGAACGAAGACGCCTTCGGTTCGTAGAAGAACCAAGATCACCGACGTAACTCTGAGATTAGCAAGGTGAAGTGGCAACGGGTAGGTCCACAGATATAGAAATCTGTGGGTAGGTCATATAGCTAGCAGAAATAATTGATAACTTCCTTTTGTGAAGTCAGCTATCATCTCAAAGTAATCAAGGAAGTGTTCAGTATTCGTCAAGATGGCAAAATCATTAATAATAAGTATAATAATTAATAATATAATATAATCATCAAAAAAGATTACAGTACGTATACAAAGCAGCGACAGCATCGAAGGTCTTTCTACGTTTATGATAGGTACCTTCTTAGTAGTTATGATAGGTACCTTCTTAGTAGTTAGGTAGGTTTTTATGTTCTCTTGGTTAGAATAAGGCTCTAACGGAAGACCAGCGCAGGTTGTTTACAACCTGCATATTCTGAGTTAGAGACCTTTTTGTAACAGCAAATCTAACTGTAATTTTGTGTATTTTCATGTTTTATTTTGTTTATACATGTGTTTTGTTACAAATAAAAAATATTCTATTTTATTCTATTCTGTTCTATACGTAATCACTAGTACCTCAATTAGGACGATCCTGTGCTATAGGTATTCGACCAAAGTTTACTTTGGTCGAAGCTATAGGTAGGTACTACATAGTTCCTTCCATTTTTAAAACTTAAATAAGTGTAGCATCAGTAACAAACAACAAAACACACAACTTACATCGTACCGAATATTACCAAACATGTTTTTGAAACCACCCACATAATTTAATAGTATCGCGAACAAAATTACTACATTAACAAAGAACATAGGTACATATTTATGCAAGTTGCGATATTGCTATTAGTCCAGTCAAGATGTACATCCGTGCTTGCAAAAGTTCCGGTCACTCTGAGTTTGTTATATATTATGTTATTAGGACCTTAACCAATATTAAAAAATCAGCAATTTTCAAAGTTTTGTGTGAGCGGCGGTGTACCCTAAAAATAATGAAATTTACGTTTTTTTTTCAGTTTTTCCCCAATATCTTAATGAAGGAAGGGTCTGACTGGTATAGACATAAGGATTCTTTTAAAGTAGACTAAATTTTCTACAATTTGAGACTAGGGCGAGCTCTATACAGCCATTGGTTCCCAAGATATACAAGTTCTTCGAAAATCTGTTTTTTTTTTCTTCCAAAAATTGTTTTTTTTTTCAAAATGTTCTCTTATTTTGTGAAATATTCTAAAATACGCATCCCACGTCAAATATTATAAATATAAAGTTGTAGTACATTTCATTAACTTTCATTTGAGAGCATCGATATAATATACTAGTACTAGATGTCAGGTCAGCGCAAAAAATACGTCTCGGTGAATAAGAGCTCACTAGAAAAATGAGCTCTTATTTTAATTAGTTCGCTTGCTTCCCAGCCAATGAAAACACGTGTCAAAGTGACGCAATGTGTATTCAAAAGTTGCAAAAATATTGCCCGAAAAAACAATTTAACGGCCGGAGTGTCTTACTTTCGGTAAGTATATGTAGAATAAGTTATATTTTATGCGTTACACTAATAAATAATATAAATTTTTGATCAAAATTACCGATTTTAAGCCACCGCTACAAATGTTTGGTTAAAGTTGGCGCAAAACTTTGTGTAACAGAACAGTTAGAGTAGATGCATGGAGTAGATTTGTATTGTAATAATTTATTTGTTACCAGAACTTTAAAATTGGTCAATACTACTTTTGCGTCTGTTTGTTGGACTCTCATAAGATACTTAGCTTTCCTTTTTTTATTTTAGCTTTCCGAGCAATCCGTTTACGTGTGCAGAATGGATCTCGATTGTCGCCAGAGAAAGAAGAGATGACTTTTATAAGTCAGCTAAGAATTCGGTTATAATTATGTTCGGATCACTTTGATAAATCGGATATATCCGGAAATACTAACCGACGTATTATAAATAAACTATACATTGCGAAAAACTCATTGGTATGGGCCCGGATTTAAACCCTCGACCTCATGAACTTGAGGCGAGCGTACTAGGAAATGGGAAATGGGGAAATGCAGCGGAAACACTCAGAATTTTTAGACTCCAAAAACGAGCAGTTCGGTACATTTTAGGACTATGATCTAGGGACACTTGCCGTAACGCCTTCAGCAAATTAAATATTACCTTTAGTGGAGCATACATTTTACAATGTCTTAAATATGTAAAAAAAACACAAAGTGATATGCCGACTTTGGGAGAATTTCATAATTATAATACTAGATATGGTGGCAACATTCAGCACCCAATGTGTAGGTTATCTAAAGTATCCAAGAGCTACATCTGCAATGGTGTAAAACTTTTCAACAAACTACCTAAAGATTTGAGGGATTTAAGTTGTGGATTATTTATGAGAAAGATGAAGAAAATTTTGATATGTAAAAGTTATTACACTTTGCAGGAAGCCCTGGATGACGATTGTATTGCATGAGGTATTTTTTTATTTTTTATTCCTTTTGTTTTCTTTATTTAATTTCAGTGTTTTTATTGTTCTATTTTAGTTGACATGGTAAATCAATAAAAAAAAAATATTGGGAATCTGACAATGCCTCTATACAGCAGCTAACAAAGACATAATTTCTAGATTTTTGATTATTTATTATTTGACATTGCTCCTAGATAGCAGACAATTATATTATTTTATATTTAGTATTGACAATGCCCGTTTACAGCAGCCCCTGACACCCATAGGTTTAAATAATAATGTTTTAAAACTGATAATTGTTGTGTTAGTTTAACTATAGCTTCCCTATGCTTGTCTGTTTATTTATGGCTCTCTTGAATTTGTGTGTATAACACAAATAATGTGTATAAACTATAAAATTTTACATAACCAAGTGTTCTCTTAAGTTCCTACGGCGAATAAATGAGTATGAGTACTACCAACTAGGCTACCACGACTTCACTTCTACATATACATAAACATACACATAAACATACACACAACAGAACGCTAACAAAATAACAAGTACCTATGTATATATACTATCAAACATAGATGCCCAAAACATTAGTTATTTGTTATGTAAAGTGTTTTTTAACCGCGTGCTCAATTTTGATGACCGAGCAAGCGAAGGATAATAAAATAAATGATAAAAAATTTGAATCCTGAGCGTTGGCGAGGGAATCTAAAGAGCACGAGGTGAAAAATCTTTGCACTCGAATGCAACACGTAACTTTTCATCCCAAATCAGCGAGGAAATGACTAAATGCAAAAAAAAGTAATACACCATGAAGGTTCCGAGTCTGAATTTTTTACAAATTAAATAAGGTTGTATGATAAATTCAGCACCATGGAGGTAGAAGTTAATAGGTTTAATGATGTTTTGAATTCACAAACTTAGTGCACACGATGTTCTAAATTCAATTTTACTTTATCCTCTAGCGAATCAAAACGGCTTTTACACTCAGATATTGAAAAGCAAAAAACTACTTCCGAGATGGGGGGATAAAAAATAATTTTAACTAAACTTTGCATATGAGTTGAATGCGACTCCATGCCTTCTGTAGTCAAATTTGAAAAACCAAACAGATATGAAACCAAGGAGGTTTGAGTGACAGTTCTTAGTGGACAGAAGTAATTTATTGCTCTGCTCGTGTTTGTGACGAATGATCGTAAGTATAAGATAATATTTTGAAGATTTGCTACTTTATTGCTAGGAGTCATGGCGGTAATTAGGTTGAATTTAGAACTTATTTAAAGCTTTTGTCTCGGTTCGTTAGAAATCAAATGAAGCTGTCTATAATATCCTTGTAGTATTATTTATTCTGTGACGCGGACAGCTTTTAGCTTTGATTTTGTATGTGACAATCAATCTAGTACTAGTATATTATATCGATGTTTGAGAGCAAATTGGTAGCTGTAGGCGCAGGCAGCGGTTCTATCAAAAACGGATCTTCTATTTTAGATGGCCCGGGCTTGGGCTCGCTTGAAGATGGTGTCTCGAATTTCGATGGCCGCGATGGACGCTGGTAGAGGTGCCGAGTCTTTAGTCGGGTCAACTTCATCGTCCAAGCATTTCAGCTCCACATCCGGGACGTTACAGCGGCAACAGAAATACATAATCTGTAAAAATTTCAACTGTCTAACTATTACGGTTCAGGAGATACAGCCTGGTGACTGGCGGACAGACAGACAGACAGACAGACAGACGGACAGCAAAACCTTAGTAATGGGGTACCGTTTTACCCATAGGGTACGGAACCCTAAAAACTGCAAAAAAACTAGTTTCTTGTATGGGAGCCACCTTCAGTAGTAGTAGAGCTTTTTCGTGAAAGAGTTGCTCTACTACCACCATACCTATTTCTGCCGCAAAGCAATAGAGCTCGCATTACTTTAGACTTTTCGATTCATCTTTATGTCTCAGGTTGGCGGGCGCAGTGCAAGTCCACATAGGGCGCGTCCTAGGTGAACGTGACCTATGTGACAATGCACTGTTCATAGGCAGAGGGTACCGCTTACCATCAGGTGGGTCATCTGGTTGTTTTGTCATTCTAAGTAGTATACAAAAAAACAATATTTATTTTATTCTGTTTTTTAGTAATTGTTGTTATAGCGGTAACAAATATACATCATCTGTGAAAATTTCAACTGTCTAACGATCACGGTTCATAAGACACAGCCTGGTCCCAGACGGACGGACAGCGGAGCCTTAGTATTAGGGTCCCGTTTTACTATTTGGGTACGGAACCATAAAAACGTACAAATTTAATCGAAAGTTAAGTTATACGTCACAATATGCAGACTTAGAAACGGGATTTCCTGTTTACGCAACTGACAACTGCATCTAAATAACGGGAACCCTACAATGCGCGAGGCCCGACCCAACACGCACTTGGGCGCTTTTATTTACACTATCTGTAACGGGTTAGTAACGATCAGAGCCAAAATGTCGAACAAAAACCTCTCCATGTACATTACGCCTAACAAAAACCTCTCCATGTACATTACGCCTAACAAAAACCTCTTTATGTACATTACGCCTAACAAAAACCTCTCCATGTACATTACGCCTAACAAAAACCTCTCCATGTACATTACGCCTAACAAAAACCTCTTTATGTACATTACGCCTAACAAAAACCTCTCCATGTACATTACGCCTAACAACAAATAAAAAAAATTCTAAATTCAATGATCGATGGTCGGCGATTCCTTAATTATAAAATGTCAACACCTACTTTGCAAATTGAACCCAAAAAACAAGTCAATAGAGTTGTTCGATAATAGATAGTTAGTTATAGTTATATTAATACTATAATACATGCAGGAAATTAAATGAACCACGAATCGATAAAGGCTTATGAATCCATATTTTTGGCTATAGCTAAAAATACTCACGGTTACATGTTTTTTTCGCCAGCGGGGTAGGCAGATTTTCAAAGGGCATATTGGGGATCGAACCATCCCGTCAAATTACAGGCCTATAGCAATTACCTCCCTACTCTGCAAGGTGATGGAGCGAGTGATCAACACTCGGCTTCTTGTTTATCTGGAGGAACATCCAAGTAGCATATAAGAAAAAAAAAAGAAAAAAAAAGGAACACCAGCTTTTCAGCGATCGTCAATACGGGTTTCGTCACAGGCGATCAGCTGGTGATCTTTTAGTTTATCTTACTCACCGTTGGGCAGAAGCCGTTGAGAGTAGAGGAGAGGCTTTGCCAGTTAGTTTGGACATCGCTAAGGCGTTCGATCGGGTTTGGCATCAGACGACGCGGGCCATCAAGAACCAGACGACGCAGGCCATCACGAACCAGACGACGCAGGCCATCAAGAACCAGACGACGCAGGCCATCAAGAACCAGACGAAGCAGGCCATCAAGAACCAGACGACGCAGACCATCAAGGACCAGACGACGCAGGCCATCAAGAACCAGACGACGCAGGCCATCAAGAACCAGACGACGCAGGCCATCAAGAACCAGACGACGCAGGCCATCAAGAACCAGACGACGCAGGCCATCAAGAACCAGACAACGCAGGCCATCAAGAACCAAACGACGCAGGCCATCAAGAACCAGACGACGCAGACCATCAAGGACCAGACGACGCAGGCCATCAAGAACCAGACGACGCAGGCCATCAAGAACCAGACGACGCAGGCCATCAAGAACCAGACGACGCAGGCCATCAAGAACCAGACGACGCAGGTCATCAAGAACCAGACGACGCAGGCCATCAAGAACCAGACAACGCAGGCCATCAAGAACCAGACGACGCAGGCCATCAAGAACCAGACGACGCAGGCCATCAAGAACCAGACGACGCAGGCCATCAAGAGACAGACGACGTAGGCCATCAAGAACCAGACGACGCAGGCCATCAAGAACCAGATGACGCAGGCCATCAAGAACCAGGCGACGCAGGCCATTAAGAACCAGACGACGCAGGCCATCAAGAAACAGACGACGCAGGCCATCAAGAACCAGACGACGCAGGCCATTAAGAAACAGACGACGCAGGCCATCAAGACCCAGACGACGCGGGCCATCAAGATCCAGACGCCGCGGGCCATCAAAAACCAGACGACTCGGGCCATCAAGAACCAGACGACGCAGGCCATCAAGAACCAGACGACGCAGGCAATCAAGAAACAGACGACGCAGACCATCAAGAACCAGACGACGCAGGCCATTAAGAACCAGACGACGCAGGCTATCAAGAACCAGACGACGCAGGCCATCAAGAACCAGACGACGCAGGCCATCAAGAACCAGATGACGCAGGCCATCAAGAACCAGACGACGCAGGCCATCAAGAAACAGACAACGCGGGCCATCAAGATCCAGACGCCGCGGGCCATCAAGATCCAGACGCCGCGGGCCATCAAGAACCAGACGACGCGGGCCATCAAGATCCAGACGCCGCGGGCCATCAAGAACCTGACGACGCGGGCCATCAAGAACAAGACGCCGCGGGCATCAAGAACCAGACAACGCAGTCCATCAAGAACCAGACGACGCGGGCCATCAAGAAACAGACGACGCGGACCATCAAGATGTTCCTTTTATTTATCTTATTTTTGACCCAATAATATGCATCTTATTGAGAAACAATCGAATCTAGCCAAAAGTAGAGGTAACTCTGTGAGTGAATCGAGATTATTGTCCTGTACAGTGATCCCTCGGAATTATAATGCATCCATGCACAATATATAATTCAAAATCAAAAAAATTACGTCCATGCATATTTATAATCTGAATATCAAATCAAATCTATGATTAAGAATTTTTTGGCATGCCACACCTTAAAGGTAGCTGGAGGAGGTGGATGGAGGCGGCTCAAGATCATTTGTCGTGGCGTTCTATGGCGTGGGAGAGGCCTATGTCTAGGCCTTGTTCAGTAGGGGACTTCTAACGACTGATGATTATGATGATGAGTAACCCTTGGACCCGCAACTTGAATACCTTCATCTAACAACTATACACGAGGATGTATAAAGATGGTACTACCAGGCACCACAGTGACGTCACAGCCTTTGTGTTTTTATCAACCTATCAATTACAAAAAATATTTTGCACCTAGGAAATAATATTTACCATCATAATCGAGAACAAATCTCTGTTACATGAATACAAATAATAACTTTGCGCGATGATCGCTCATCGGAGATCCGGAGTAGATTTACATTAAATACCTATCCTTCTTAGTTTCTTTGTTGTAATCTCTTTTGTCCTATTATCATTGGCACTTTAATTTACTATTTACTATGTTTAATTTTTCTTTGAGTACATTTTTTTCGTTTCTCTTTGGTTTATTTACCTACTGAAAATATAAATCATCTAACATACCCCTCTAGCTGCATCTTTTTGGAATTATGTATAAAACTAACATGTGGATAACGTTGTAACATTTAATCTATATCTATATCTATACTAATATTATACTATACTATTTTTGTATGTTTGTATGTTTGTAATGAATAGGCTCAAAAAGTACTGGGCCGATTTAAAAAATTCTTTCACCATTGGAAAGCTACGTTCACCCTGAGTGACATAGGCTACCAGGGGGGGGGGGGTACGAGGGGGGGGGGCTGTTTTTCATCTGAAACTACCCGTGCGAAGCCGGGACGAGTCGCTAGTTATGTATAAAACTAACATGTGGATAACGTTGTAACATTTAATTATGTATAAAACTAACATGTAGATAACGTTGTAACATTTAATTATGTATAAAACTAACATGTGGATAACGTTGTAACATTTAATTATGTAAAACTAAGTTTAACAATGTAGTCCCATTATTAAACTAAGTCTTACATAATTAAATGTATGTATTAACACTGATTGTACCTATTATATATAATTTACTTAGTTGTTTGTTTTCCTTAATAAATAAAATAAAATAAAAATCCATTTCACAAACATAAATTATTTAAATATATAAAAAGAAGTCCACACACTCACTCACTCACTCACTCACACACCACGAAATCTCAGAAACTACTAAGCCGAGATGCTGAAATTTGGCACAAGCATTCATTAAAGGGTGTAAAGAAACGATTTTTGAAAATTCACATCCTAAGGGTTTGAAAAAGGGTGTATGCAAGTCCCATGTTTTTAAAGTTAGAGACGTGGATTTTGGCATGCATTTTCCATTTGGCTTCTCCGGGTGGTCCCTCAGAATGGGTTTTACAAAATCCAGCCCTTAATAAAAGGGTTTATTTAATGTTTCTATGAAAAATCTTAATGAACCAAATTGAATCTTACTGCAACGCGTTATTGCTTATTTTACATAGAATTATGTTTGAAAAGTTCGTTGAGGTTCAACTTCGTCGTCATGACAGTTTTTTTATGACAATTTCTAGATGGTGGTTCATTCTACGAACGAAGTTTTTTGAAAAAGTTTAATGGTTTCGAGCATTATAGGTACTTATATATAATTTATTTGTTTCTTTGTCTGTCTGTTGGTAGTACAAATTATTACGAAAAACTGCTGTTACGATTTCAACGAAACGGATAGGGTAGTATAGGTACATGGTTTTGAGGCCGCGAATACCATCTAACTTAGTCCCTAGCTAGGAAAAATAAAAATCCCAAATCCTGCAAAGTCATTAATTACATATCAATCTAAAATGGGGTCGTATGGGTTTGTGAGGCTTTCTAGGGTTTGTAGGTGTTGTAAACATTTTGAGGAGTCTCACAAGGAGTTACGAGGCCGAGAAAACGATCTAACTTGGTTCCTGCTTCAGCAAGTTTGTAGGGCTTCTTAGATTGAGAGTGTTTTAAGGGAGGGGGGCTGGTTTTAAGGGAGGGTTGGGGGTTGGGGGAGGGGGAGGCTTAATAGTGTTTTTTTTAGGTTAGAGGTTCTATATTTTTGGGTGTATTTGGGGGTTTGTTAGTTAGTTTGTTTCTTGGCCATGTTCATTTGCGATTCTACTCTGATGGTTTTGAAATAATCATTTTGCAGTCCGTCCAGATACCTATCGAAGTTGTAGACCACTATGTATATTTGGGCATTGGTCCTTCTATGACGAGATATAACTTTTGAAACTATGGTTATGTAAATAGTTTATATTCTATGATGAGATATAACTTTTGAAACTATGGTTATGTAAATAGTTTATATGATGAGGTTAGCCGACGAATCCAACTCAGATGAGCAGCTTTCAGGAAACTACGCTATATCTTCACATCACAGACACTGGAGAGCCTCAAGGTGAAAGTCAGTTATCGGTGCATGTTGCCAGTAATGACATACGGCACTGAGACGTGATCACCGACTATTAGCATCATACAAAGGCTCAAAATCGCGCAGCGGGCTATGGAGAGTGCTGTTCTCGGAGATTCCATTATTTTACTGAATCATGAAGAGATCCGTAGAAGAATCGGGACCGCTGACATGGCTCTCAAATATAGCAAGTTGAAGTGGCTATGGTATAGCTCGCAGAACTGCCAACCACTGGGGAATAATTGCTCTCGAGTGGCAACCTTGAACCAGACGACGCAGAATAGGAAGTCCCCTCAATGGGCCGATGACATTTTAAAAGTTGCAGGAAGTCGTTGCATGGAGGCGGCTAGGGACGTTAATTGTGAGTAGATAAGCACTACCTAATCTACGCGCGAACGAAGGCGCGAGCGGGTCAGCTAGTGCGCTAATATATAAAAATACTTTGGTAAATAAAGTTCTTATAAGAATAGAGTTATGCAATCGCAAAATATCTTTTCACACCACCTGCTCGACAATGTCCAATTACATATCATGCAAACTCAACGTAAAGTAAAGCATTATCTCCCAAGGGATATAATAGTTGTATGAAACTCTCTAGGGACTAAAGTGATTTGAATTTGGAAAGTCAAATTCGTGTGGAAACTTGTGGAAAACTCTAAGTAAAAAAATGCCCATATGGTATTGTCATAGACGTAGTATACTACGTCCATGGGTATTGTAAAGAGGTTGGCAACCATAAGCAGGACTCAAAGAAAATAGAAAAAGGTTCGTTTACAGAGAACTAAACTCGAACTTACAGAGAACTCGTTTACCAAGAGTGTACTACAAATAATGTGAAACCAATGACGGTGTTTGGTGCTGTGATTTTCAGTGAATTTTTATTGTCTCGCTGATGGTGTGAAAAGTAGAGTATGCACCTCTGGAATAAAGCCTGTCTTCGTCTTAGGTAGCTGGAACCTCTCGCTTCACACAGGATTCTATATAACTCCCTCGATATGCTCAGGGTACAATATGCCGCCCGCGACGTAAGACACTGCTTTATTCCCATAGTGCATAATCTACTATTATACCATTCCCCTTCTAAAAAGCTTCTATATTTACTGAAAACAGAATAAAAAGCACTTTTAACCACTATTTTGGTGTTTGAATTTAGAACACACCAATATACTCAAGCCTCCATCTCAATGCAACACCCTCCAAAAACAACTCCTATACAACCTCCTTGCGCAAAAAATACTCTATACAAAATCCACGTCCAAAGAAAACTCGATATACAAACTTCTTGTGCAAATAACTCCTCGAGATTTGATTGTTCGACACATAGAGCATTGCAGGCCTTGTTCGACATTTACGACAAGGAGTTTAGCATTAGAATGAAAACTGTTTTGTGTTCTTTGCTGTGATTACTATTTTGAATACTGTAAGTTGTACGAACACAAAGTTTAGTGGTACTTAAAACGTAGTGATTACTTCCTCAATGGTGGTACTTAATAATAGGTAAATCGATTGAAAATGTATTCAATCCCAAGTAGCACGCAAGTGTTGTACAGCAGCAGATTTACAGTCCATCGTGGAAACTTTAGCTGTATTAGCTTGCTGTATAACAGCTGTGAATGCGCATTTTCAGCTGGTATAACGCTCGTTTGGGCACAAATTATACAGCACCTAGTTCTCACCTGCCTGTTTAATTGCATTTTATTAGCATTCATAAGGGTAATAGTTGCCCCAAGAGCTGAACAGCGGCTGATTAACGAGGATGTGTGTTACCCATTATTCAGCACAAACGACCAATGCACCCTTTTTATACGCTTCCATACAGACGAAACTACGTTTTAGGCAAAATTTTGAAAGTTAATAACTTCATAATATCCATCACGGTCGGTAACGACCTCTAATAGTTTTATTTTCTACGAAGTGAAAAGTGCAAACGACAAGAGGAGAATAAATAATATTTTGGCTAAGTAAAACACGCAGATTTTTAGACATTTGTGTGAAATCTTATTGCAAATGCAAGTTTATTGTGAAATGCCGTCTATATTTAGTTGAAAATTTTCATGCGCCCTAAAATAACGAGTGTTTTACCAGAAAAACTTGATATTAAATGTGCCATAAATTAAAAAAAAATAAGAGATTCAATTCTTATTGGATTAAAAACTGTTTTACACGTAAATAACTTAAAATTAAACCTTTTTTTAACTTTATTCTCTAAAATAAAGCAAAACAAAATTATTTAAGTTATATATAAATGAGGTTATCAAAAATTAAATGGTGGACAGGCAACGTGAACCGTACATATCACAAATAAATGCTATGGGCTGTACCAATATTCACTTGTGGTCCATTATTCAGGAACGAGCGGGAGAGAGTAGTTCGTGTGCTAACCAAATAAGTCATATGTCGGTGTTATGAGTAATAGTGGTTCACATTTACGCCAGAAGCCTACCAGTGATCTAAATAAAGTTCCTTATTCAATTCAAGCTTTAGGGACCCGCAGAAAACTTGTTTTTAACTAGTACCTATAGTCATTATAATTATGAACTTACCATAATAACTTACCTTAACTTAATAACTTAACTTACCTAAGTAATCAAACTGTGTAGTTCAAAGTTAATAGTAGGTAATTTATTATTCCACAGGCTCGGGATCCTCTTCTAAGAGAACACGTAAAGAAATAACAAGTGCAAGCTCCGGAGAACACATTGACGGTGAAAACATAAAGAACAATGATCCTGAAGCTGATTATAATTGCATGATGGAAATGAGAATCCCGCAGATACAAACTTATCGGGTTGAGAGGACTCTATGCAGGGCTTTGGATTAAATAAATAAATAACTATTATAATGCAGTTTATTATTTCTTATACAGTATGTACTAATGGTATGAAGTAGGAGCAAATTTTTTCTTCTACATAGTTATGCATACGGAACCCTCCTTCAAAAAAATTACACGCTCTAACTATGTTTTGAACATTGCTCGCCGAACTCGTAGGTTGTTAGTGGTTTTTATAAGTCTTAAGTATTCTGCTTCCACTTTTCTTCTTATTCCACCAGTTCTTGCTTAAGCTTTCCACGTTTTTAAACAAAAAAACAAACGAAACCTATTTCACGTAAGAGCTTCAACTGTCAAATAGTTACCTAATATTACTCTTAAAGTTCACATAGCAATAGCTTAGGCATCGGAATACCCTAGTAAGGATCTTATTTAACTCTGTTAGTGGATTGAATGCATATGCGAGTCCTATTATTCAGCCCAAGTAAGGAATCAAGGGTTGTGTGTGAACTAATTTATAGTAGTTTGCCGTTATTAATCTGCATAGAAGTTCACCTATAGTGTTCACGTGGACTAAATAAGTGCCGTTATACGAGTGCTATGAGAACAGCTGATTAACACTATGAAAGTTCAACCTTATGCAGCATGAACCGTTAAAACAATTTTAATTTGATTCACTGAAAAACTGATTACGTTATAGCAGTTCACATGTTCTCTCTTAAAACGCAAGCAATTGAGTGGAACACGCGTGGTCAGCAATTCAGCAATTAGCACAGTTCGACTCCGCAAAAATGCTTTCTTACAGCTAATGGTATTTAAAACGGCTAAAAGCTGAATAATACTAACCTCTACATACAATACTAACGCCAGTAACGTTACAGTGGCGTCTTCGTGATGCTTATTATAGTCATTAGGCAGCTGATACTCTTACTGGCAGCTGTTGCAGTTCGACTGAACCTTATTAAGTCTTCATAATTGCTTGAATTTCCGATGTGATAGCTTATAATGCACTATTGTGTTACTTGGATGTCTATTTTTGCTTAAATCTTTCTTATCCTCGTAGTCATTGTATAAAGTATAGCGTGCAACTCTTGAATAAAACGGTTTTATATCGAGGGCCATGAATCGCTCGCGTCGTTCTAACACTTTGAATCACTCCCTACGGTCGTGATTCAGCCGTTAGAATCCTTCTCTAGCTCGTGATTCATCTATGGCCTTCGCTACATATAGCGATTTCGGTATTTTCGGTATTCTGGGATCCATGAGGAATTGAGGGAACTCCTCAAATATTATAGGCACACATATATGTGTGCCATCATCAGAACCAGATTTTGATGAAAATTGGAGCGATCTGGTAGTATTTATCGTGAAAACTTAATAAAAATTACAAACCCGTTCGTAAATGACGTAGATTTGAGGTACCTACCGAACAATTTTTTTTTGTACCCACGAATTAAGAAACTCCTCCTTTTTTTTTAATTCGGTTAAAAAGAAAATGGATCAGACGCATTATAGAAGCTGTGTTATGGTCATAGTGTTTACATCGGCTGCAAATTGCTTGGGATAATAATGACTTGATGGTTTACAATTTATGAACCACTAGCTGAATACCCGAGCTTTGCTACGCATCACATCACAAAATAACTACAACTTTGTCTCCCCTTTTTACCACTTTTTAAGGGATATTTTGTAAAATCTTGAAATATGTGTTCAATTATTCTGTATTTTAAGTACATACTCGTACTAAGTTTCAAGCAAAAGGCACCACGCGATAAAAGTTCCCATACAAACATGAACACCCCATTGCACCCGCTTTTGGGGAGCAGGATATAATATTTTACCCTTTTGTGATTTGTATTGAAGCATACTTATGTAAAGTTTTTTCATACAATGGTTTTCACCCCTTTTCACCCCCTTAGGGGTTGAATTTAAAAAAATCTGTTCATAGTGGATGGTTTTGCTATAAAAGGAACCTACGCTCCAAGTTCCAGCTTTCTAGGTCCAGCGGTTTCGGCTCGGCGATAATGAATCAATAAGTCAGTCAGTCAGTCAGGTTAAGCTCTTTTAAAGGTACATATTTCTTTAGCAAAGGATTTTAAGCCTTATTATAACGCCTCACGTATTATTTTGAGTGGTTGGCTGCATTTTCCTTACATAAGTCGAGATGTACTTGACTTGTAAGCAAGCTGGTGAACGGGTACAGTCAAGCACAGAGCCGTTTGTAGATTAAAACTCAAAGTTTCCTCTTTGAAGATCTGACAGCATCAACAAACTAACGAGGTAGGTATAGAGTTTGCGTTTACTTACTAACTTAGTTAGGGCTTAGATACCACGTTTACAAAGTTAATTTGTAATAAGTTTCTTTGATTAATTGATTGTCATGGTTTGTCCTACATAATATAATATTAACTTCCGTCTCCTCACGTGGATGTAGAAAAAGCCTAAGCGGATTACATTAATCTATCTATACTTATTGCGATCACCAGTCCGCTGCCAAACGTGGGAGATTATGGCAAATCTATTCAGTTATTAACGACCCATATAACACGCAGAACCGATAATCGACTGACTGTGTCCGGCCTAAGAATAGACCCCTCCGTCTCCTCCTGTGGATGTCCTAAAAGCCGATTAGGTCAGATACACTACATTTTATAATAATAATATTCACCTATGAACTCTTAAACATAATGTGTGCATTATAATAAATTAAATACAATAAGTAGTTACTTTATTTAACATTATCATGATTTGTTGACGAGAGTCATTATCAGTTTCTTATGATAGGTACCCACACTAGATAATAATCTGTATCGTGGGTAAATGGTGGTTAAACGCCTCTACAGGCTGATTATGATGTGGTCTATGATAGAAGTCATGTGCTAAACGCTTCTACAGGCTGATTATGATGTGGTCTATGATAGAAGTCATGTGCTAAACGCTTCTACAGGCTGATTATGATGTGGTCTATGATAGAAATCATGTGCTAAACGCTTCTACAGGCTGATTATGATGTGGTCTATGATAGAAGTCATGTGCTAAACGCTTCTACAGGCTGATTATGATGTGGTCTATGATAGAAGTCATGTGCTAAACGCTTCTACAAGCTGATTATGATGTGGTCTATGATAGAATTCATGAGCTAAACGCTTCTACAGGCTGTTTATGATGTGGTCTATGATAGAAGTCATGTGCTAAACGCTTCTACAGGCTGATTATGATGTGGTCTATGATAGAAGTCATGTGCTAAACGCTTCTACAAGCTGATTATGATGTGGTCTATGATAGAAGTCATGTGCTAAACGCTTCTACAGGCTGATTATGATGTGGTCTATGATAGAAGTCATGTGCTAAACGCTTCTACAAGCTGATTATGATGTGGTCTATGATAGAAGTCATGTGCTAAACGCTTCTACAGGCTGATTATGATATGGTCTGTGATATAATTCATGTGCTAAATCAATGGCCAACTGCGCGGTGCATTTCCAATTTGTACCTAGCTGTACAAACAAGCATGATTGTTTGAAGGTCAGTTCTAACAATGCAGCTCATGACGTCATCACCCCACAGATAAAACAGATAGATAGATAGATAACACTTTAATGCACACCACAAAAATAAAAATAACATTAAAAACAATCAGAACAATAAGTACCTATGGAAGTACAATGGGCGGTCTTATCGCTGAGAGCGATCTCTTCCAGACAACCTTGGGATGGACTGGAATTGACGAGAACGATAAAGGACGGTGGTGTAGATCAAATAAATAAATAAATAAAAGCATACGTATACATACAATCTAATTTATAATAACATATATATATATATAATATAAAATAAAATAAAAATAAAATAAAATAAAAAAGCCTTTATTTCAGCTACCCTAACACAATAAGTTGTATAGAAGAATGTCTTTTCACACTATCACTTCTAAAACCTAATACAGGTACACATAATACAAATACAATACAAATACAAATACAAATGTTTATTGTGTTTCCAAAAGATACTTAATTTAAAAACAACGATGAAATCTCCTTTTAAGTAAAAAATACTTGTCATAGGAGATCTCGCTCTTGCTTAGGTCTAATTGTATAGTTACCAACTACTTTTACATGGTGATATAATACTAATAAAGATTTGAAAAGAACATAAAATATACCTAGGTGTACTATATGTATGGGTGTGTAATATAATATAATATAATATAATATAACTATGAAATGGTGTGTAGTGGATGTTGTGTGTGTGTGTGTATGTGTGGGTGTTTGTGTGGTTGTATGTCTGTTTGTGTGTGTGTGTGTGTTTTGGTGGGTGTGTATCCCTATCAGTGGGAGGGCTCTCCTGTTACCACCAGTCTCTTAAGAGTCTGAGTATCACAGGAGTAGCCCTCATATGAATATGGCGTATGTGTGGAAGAGAGTGTGTTAGTGGGATTGAGTGGTGCCACTAGACGTCCTATTATTCGTTGTATGTCATTAATTTTTATTTTATTTTATAACCTCCAAAAGTGCTTCAACATCATAGTAGCTTAAAGACGATAACCACTTGGTTAAAACGATTTTACATTTATGATTGTTTAAGGCGTATATGTTTAAAAGTTTATTTATTTTATTGTATAAACGAGAAGATTGTCTAAAGTACTGTCGTGATGCATAAATTGATTTTACATTAGTTTTAATTAAGATGATATCTTTTCTTCTTTTATTTAATTTGGTTGGGTCATATTCAAGGCTTTTATGTTGTTTAAGTAGAGAGTTAAGAACATACAATTTTCGAACAGAAAGTATATCCGCGTCAGAGTACAATATTTCGGTGGAATACCTATAGGGTTTGAAGTACATTACTTTTAAGAGAGACCTTTGTGCTCTTTCGAGGTCCAAGAAATGTGTTTTAGTAGCTCCTCCCCAAATAGGTATACAATTTTCTTTACTTCAGCTACCCTAACACAATAAGTTGTATAGAAGAATGTCTTTTCACACTATCACTTCTAAAACCTAATACAGGTACACATAATATTTGTATACATATTAAAGAACTTATATTTTATGTAGTTGTCGCCTCTGCGGCGTAGGCCTCCCCTAAATCATTCCACTTGTCCCTCTCACGCGCCTTCCTCATCCAATCTGGTCCGCATTGCTGAGTGAAAATGTCTCTCCATCTCATCCTGGGTCTCCCTTTCTTCCTCTTACATTCATATGGTATCCATTCCGTAGCCCTTTTCGCCCATCTAACACTTTCCAGTCTGCAAATGTGTCCAGCCCAACTCCATTTTAAGGATCTTATTTTACTCTTTACATCTGCTATTTTTGTCCTATTCCTTATTATCTTATTGCTTACTTTGTCTGAGATCTTTAAACCAAGTATACTTCTCTCCATTCTCCTCTGACATACAGCTAGCCTAGATATATAATATAACTGCACAAAATATACTAAATAAATAAATAAAAATATCTGAACATATTACTAAAATTTACAGCTTTACGACATGGACAAAAAATTATTAAACAATAGCTTTTTGAAGATAAGAAGAGATTTAGCGGTTCTGATAACCAGAGGAATATCATTCCAAAGGCTTGTACAGTAAAGGAATATCCGTAGAAAGTGGAAGTGTGCTCAGGAGTTTTAAGTTGCAATGACTCAGAGGAGCGCAATGCAAAAGGGTGGGAGAGATGAAGATATTGAAAGCGCTCCTTGAGGTAAGGAGGGGCAGAAGGGTTAAATAAAATACTGTACAAGAGAGACAAAATGTGAGTATTCCTGCGATGGCGTATAGGCAACCACTTGAGCTTAATGCGAAATTCGGAGACGTGGTCATATTTGCGTAGGCCAAATATAAACCTAATGCAGAAATTCTGAAGGCGCTCAAGCTTATCGAGGTATTTTTCAATGAGGTCAGGATAGCAGGCGTCAGCGGAATCGAGAATAGGGAGTAAGAGTGATTGCGCCAGCGTAACTTTGGTGGATGTCGGCAGAAAATTTCGCAGTCTCCTCAGCGAAGCGGCTGAAGCAAACATCTTCCGACTCAATTCAGCCAAATGAGGTCCCCAAGTCACATTCCTATCTATCAACACGCCTAAATTCTTAACAGTGTCACTAATAGGAATAGTAACACCATCAAATATAATTACAGGGAGAACAGACCAGTCAATCTTGGGGATCATTCTGGAGCTGCCTACAACGATAACCTGCGTTTTATGGGATTTACCTTGAGCCCGTAAGCATTGCTCCATGCGAGAATACGCGCTAAGTCGCTGTTGATGATGTCAAAACCGACATTTAAATTGTTCACAGGAGCTTGCGTATAAATCTGGAGATCATCTGCATAAAGGTGGTAGGATGACGAGAGTGTGTCAGAGATTGAATTTATAAAGATAGCAAAGAGAAGAGGAGAAAGAACGCCGCCCTGAGGCACACCGGCAGTCAAATCACACCACGACGAGTACGTTGCCGGCGCCCAAACAGGTAACTTTGAAACCACTCAATAGCCGTTGGAGATATGTTAAGAGAGCGAAGAACAGCCAGAAGAATGTGAAAGTCTACGTTGTTGAAAGCATTGCTGAAGTCTAACAATGCCAGCACATTCACAAGTTGATTGTCCATACCCTGACGAATGTCATCGGTGATTTTGGTCAAGGCCGTCGTGGTACTGTGACCACGACGGAACCCGGATTGAAGAGGATTGATTAGGGAGCTTCTACTTAGAAATGCACTTAATTGATCATGAACTAAGCGTTCTAGAACTTTAGAGAGAAACGGAAGTATGGATATGGGGCGGAATTCGGAAAACGAGGAAGGATTAATTTTTTTGGGCATTCTTCCAGACAGAAGGAAAAATCCCACTGGAAATAGAATAGTTAAGAATGTGGGAGAGGACATGAATGACCTCATCAAGTATGGGTACCAACATATTGCGACTAATGCTGTCATTGCCAACTGCATTGGATGTTATGGATGTCACACTCCTCTTAACATCACAATCGGAAAATTGACAAAAAAGAAAAGGAATAGAATCTAGGGGAGGCAGTGATGAGATATTTTTAATGGTGTTCGATTTTGTTAATCCATCAATATTGGAAGAAGAAGAGAAATGTTGATTTAGTAAATCAATGTCTAAATCTTTAGGTATATTATCAACACGAGATTTGCCAACCCCTAATGTTCGAAGAAACTTCCAAACTTTAGAAGGATCAACATTATCAACGGATTTGTGAATATGTCGGCGTTGTGCGTCCCTACACACCTTATTAAAGAGATTCCGGCGCTCGATGTATCTTTTATAGTTATCATCCGTTGGACGACACTTGTACTTGAACTTTGCTGCGTTTTTCCTATGCATAACAGTTTTTATTTCATATTTTTGTTCTGAGATGACAGTAACCCTCAGATATCGTTTTTTAAAGTAATCGATACCGTAACAAAGAAACTGCTATTATTACAAATAATTTAAATTTAGTGACCGTTTGTTAGGTAAAAAGCATTAAAAACACTAGAATAAAAAGGTTAATTAATAAGTCTGAAATAATGCAACCAATGTGATTTTTCGAGTTTAATATATTATATGATTACTTTGTTGATTATTTTATACCGTCAATTTTATGAAATAAATAGATGTTCCTAATAACATATTTTTTTGCTGACGTTACTTCCATTCGTTTTAGATGTAAGTACTTCTAGGTGGGATAAATACGGACTCTCAAAATGAAATGAATATGAATGGTATGAATCCGGAATAATTATTATTACTTTTTGCTCGTGGGATGAATTTCTGGGATCAAAACGGATGCACCCAAGACTAGTGGTTCGCCCCGAACTGAGACCTCGCGAATACACGCAATTCACGAAGGTTACTTACCTTATTTCTTTCAAAAAATGTTATGTACGTGAGTATCCACATAAAATGAACGTAGTTATCATGATACTTCATATCCAAGCTTCAAAACGCATCGATAGCGCGATCTAACATTCAGACATAATTAGCATTGCCATCTCATGTTGTGGATTTGCTACTTAACCACCAAAGATTACGTTTTTCATCGCAAAAAATTGGTATTACAAGGACAATCCTCAATTTTCGACTTCTCCCTGTAGTTTTGCACAAAATATTCAAATACCTTTCTAACCGTATTGACTGCCAGTTCAATTCTGCACCTGGCTTGTAGACTTTCTGAGATCTGAGATGAAAGATCCATTCGAGTAGTTATTGATGGCTGCTCGTCGGATCTATTGGCTATAAACGCCGGGGTACCTCAGGGGTCTGTGCTATCTGCCACACTGTTTCTGCTGCACATTAATGATCTACTACTGCTCGGTATCATTGGGTATGCAGGCGACAGCACAGTTGTGGAGAGATTTGATTCCACTGCCCAAGCTTGGTATATTGAAATTCAGGAGCTAAGAGAGGAGATGCTGCAGCGTCTGAATTTGACTCTCAAGGCCGCATCTGACTCGGGCGATGCCAATCTAGTCAAGTTAAACGCATCTAAAATGCAGGCTTGTCTCTTCTCGGCGAAAAAAAGTAGTTTCTCCTAGTTCCTGTATTCCGAGATGTACCTGTAGCTATAGTAGATCACTTCGAGCTCTTAGGTGTTTCGCTCACGCCTACTCTCAACTTTGGCTTCTACATCGAGTCTAAGGCAAAAACAGCTGCCATGAAGCTAGGAATCCTGAATAAGGTAAAGCTTTACTTCACACCAGGACAGCTTCTCAGTTTATATAAAGCACAAGTCCGTGCTTGTATGGAGTAGGTACTGCTGCCATGTTTGGGATGGCTCTGGCAAACACCAGCTTGCTACCTTGGACTCGATTGAACGCTGAGCTTTCAGACTTGGTGAGCAACGTATGGCGGAGACTAAGATCCAGAGTCACGAACACCGCCATAAAGTCGCATGCCTTTCGATCTTCTATAGGTTACATTTCGGGGAATGCTCCCAGGAACTTCACGATATGATCCCACCATCTCCTTTTCATCATAGGACGAGCAGACGCACGGCTCGGTACCATCCTTACATCATTAGTATACCATCTATTCGCACTAAACTATTAATTTCTACCTTTATAATGCGAACTGCTAAGGAGTGGAATACACTACCGTCGTCTGTCTTTCCTGAAAACTATAATCTGGGTCTCTTCAAGGCTAGACCTTTGTGCTTCATCATCGGCCACATTGTCACTTACCAACAAGTGAGATCGTGGTCAAACAGAGGTCAGGTTAAAAAAAACTGACCTCTGAAAACATTTACTGAGATAAAATAGTTATGTGGTTTGAAAAGTTAGACCTACAACATAGTTCATAGTTCATATAGTTCATAGTTCATATATTTATTAATACCATAAGATCACAGGGAACACTTAGTCACGTCAATTTACAAGCATTCAATTAAAAAACAAACAGTTTGGTACACTATAAAGATGCAGCTGTATAGAGGCTTTGTCAAATTATAAGGTAAGTCATTTAGAACATCACATTAGCGGCTGTACATAGGCCTTGTCATTTTGTTAGTACATTTAATAAGTCCTTACAATTTTATAATAATATCACGTACATAGACAAGCAAAATAACAAAAGAAACGATCAGTTACAATTAGTATAAGCAAAGAGTAAATTAATTAGCCAAGCCATCAAATCAAACACCGGCAACATATTGTTGCCATGTTAACAAATTGGATTTCTACCATAAAATATAATACAAGATAAAATAAAATAAAATATCGGCTGTAAAGGGGCCTTGTTATAAACTACATAAAAACAAAAATAATATACAATAGACAGTGACAACAGTTACAGCATACAACAATTTAAATAGAATGTCACAACCAACATCTCATCAAAAGGTCAAATAATTAATTAATTACAACTGTTGTGCTTTTTGATCGCAGAGACGGACAATGCCCAAACATCTTTATCACTTGTGTAGTCACAACACTTATAATATGCAGATCTGGTTAAACAAGTCTTGATACATTTCTTGAATTGTTTCTCATTAAATTCTAGTATTTCAGCCGGGACTTTATTGTAAAATCGTATACAATTTCTGAGAAAAGATTTGTTACATTTTTGAAGTCTACATTTAGGGAACCTAAGTTTATATTTATTTCTAGTGTTAACTGCATGCAATTCGCAGTTTTTCTTGAATTGATGTATATTTTTGCGCGTGTACATAATACATTCGTAAATGTACAATGAGGGCAAGGTTATTATATTAACGTCCTTAAATATATTTCTTAAAGATGTTCTCGGGCTTAAACTATAAATTGCTCTTACCGCTCGTTTTTGTAGTATAAAAATAGATTTAATGTTAGCCGCAGCACCCCAAAGCAATAAACCATAGGACATGATACTATGAAAGTACCCATAGTATACTAACCTGGCGTTATATATGTCCGTTAGCTTCCTTATTTGTCTAACCGCGTGGATGGCTGAGCTTAGTTTTTCGCTTAGAGCATTTATGTGAGGATCCCACTGTAGCTTTGAGTCCACATTTACCAGCTTCTGGAGGTTACTTCGAACACAAAACCGGTACACCACGCCGGCGCCGATTACTTTTCACTTTAAAGTTTGCAACTTCGGCAAACCTTCGCACGCTACGGCAGCCAGACAAACACTTTCTTTTTACATAGGTGGTACATAGTTATTAGTTAAATTAAAAAACAAATTCTATTCTTTATCACGGCTCACTGCTCAAGCAAGATGGCTTCGCTATCGCTACGCAAAACGCAAAGCAAATGAGCGAGTCGGTCAATGAGGACGGCCCGCGCGCGCCCAAACTTACTGCGAATTCAGTTGGATTTACTAAAAATTACTAAGAGAAGGAAATATTTATGTTAAAATTACAAAATAAATTGTTGTAAGCGCAAAATACTTGTATTTTATATTAAATTGTGTGTTGAAAACACTAAAATGCAAGTTTGCTGACGTTCGTTCGGAAAGATTCAAAATAGAAGTGTTACAAGCTCGTATAAATAATTTATGCTAAATAAATCTAGCGTCCGGCGAACTCTGGTAAATCCAAGGTAAATCACCACGATACACGCACATTGTTTCAACAAAAGTCCATTTTCCGGTCCATGAACATGGACGTACCTACCTACCCAGCTTTTGGCCTAATGAAAAAACATAACTACCTACCTATTAAAATAGAGCCTAATGGGTTCTTAGGTGCTTCAGTTCAGTAAGAAATCAGGAATTTCCTGTAGCCGTAGTTAAATAATCCTCATTACCTAATAATAATAATGTGTCCAGTTGGCAGCACAATAACTTTGCCAAAGAAAATGTAGGGTTACCATCTGACCGGATAAAGCTGGTCTAGACCGGATTTTTACGTGTTAGACAGTATTCCGCCCGGATTTTAAGTCAGACCGGATTTTTGTCATACTTGCATGTCCTCCCGCCCGCTCAAGCGATGGGTGCCGCACGCCACGCTTTGAGCCCGGAAGTCCTGCCTGCTTAAGGTGGATACGCACGCTTGCGGCACGAAATTCATTTTTTTTGGTGTTTACTAGGACTAGGACTAGAACTAATGTTTTAATTGAAAGTATCTCATAAATATCATTAGTTTAGCTTTGATACACAAACACATTTGTGTTTTGTAAACACATTTTTACAGTGTTTTTTTTTTGTTTAGGGGTATCGTAGCTAAGCTGATGATATTTATGAGATACCATCAATTAAAACATAATATGTGTTAAGTCTCCTAGTTGTCGCGAACTCAACTTTCGCTATCTGAAGGAGTGTTGATGAGCTGTAATGGGCAAAAAACACTAAAAAATTTGAATCTCGCGCCGCAAACGTGAGCATTCACATTAAGAATTTTCTGAACACAAAGCAGAGCGATTTATAGGACGAGCTCGCTGAAAAGCAATGGTAAATTTTGCCACGCAACGCAAATGTGGAGAGAGTCTTTTATCTCATGACTTCTCAGTGGACCAAAGAGAGAAACAGACTTTCAGTGGAGTCAGTGAGAGCCATATTGCTAACGCAATATAACTATAAACACGTGACGTCTGAACAATTTTATTGCGAAATAGCTTTTTCATGCGGTTGCTAGCAACCAAAAATATGGGTCTAATATATATAAGTAAATAAAAACGTACTTTAATACAATGATTTTTATTTAATACAGGTGCGTGACCGGACTTTTTTTTCAAAATAAGGATTTTTAGACATGTCAGACAGGCTTTTGCATTTTTAGGCCTGGTAACCCTACTCGCAAGTGGCTATTACCACGCCAAAAAACTTACACTCAACTGAACTGAACTTACGTCATGTACTATTATGATGATGATGATGATAGGTTTGTCGTATTAACAAAGTGTTGAAAAGCGTTCTGTAATAGCATGTAATTTGTAATTTTGTTTGTAATCACGGGTGAGATAAATTGAATTGCTATTATTTACAAAACGTTGAATTAAAATCGAGTGTTGAATAGATGCGTTTTGCTGAAATAAGTAATAGAATAGTTAATGTTATGACGTCATACGTGAGCTATATATTTTAGTTGGATTTACAACATCTTTTATTAAAATTAAGTACGTTTTGTAAGAACTGCAAAATAAACAATTACTAAAAAAGATTTGTTGCGATTACGACATGACCATTGTTTCGATTACTAACCACCCGTATTTCATACAATTTTTTTGTAGAATTTACAGTTTTTGAAAAAACTAAATCATTTTGTAATTAGGGCAGAAAAATTTCTCTCAGTGTTTTGGACCCCATTATCTCAACAACCCCCCTACCGATATAGCTCATAACCTTACCAACAAATTGTACCAATACTATCTACCCCCTTATTAAATTTCATCAAGATCGGATTAACGGTTCGCAAGTTATGCTCGGACAAACATACATACATACATACATACATACAAACGCCGATTCTTCCAAGTTGACTCAGAGAACTCGCTTCGCTCGTTCAATTAAGTTTATCTATAATAACTACGTATGATTAATTAAGTTTATCTATAAGAACTTAGTATCATGGCATAGTGCTTGCCCCGATATTACTCCCCCAAATCTCTTTCAAATTCAAATTCAAAATCAAAATCTTTATTTCAGGCTTATTGAGAATTGCACTAAACCTAAACAATAAGCCCATAGGAACAGAAATACCTTAGAAACTAACATATACGTTTCAACGGCATGTACATCTTTCGTCTCAACGGCACTGGGGTAACAGACGTGCTCAAGGTCCCGGGTTTTAAAATGCATTTGTAGAGGAGGAGTTTGTTGTCCAAGGATAATTTGGATTTCCGAGCCATTAGCCAGTACAACTTCCTGAGTTGTAGGCTAAGAGCCTTTCTTATTGTGAAAATGTGCTTCTTCCAAGTGAGGCGTCTATCCAATCCAAAATATATACCCAGGTAACGCACATCATCGCATTGTGGTATCTGGATTTCATTCAGCTTGACTACGGGGCATGAAACGTGTCTAAGAGCATTGTCACATGCACAGATTTGGTTTCGTTTGCTCTAATACGCCAGTCCCTTAGCCATATAGAGACTTCGTTAAGGCTTTTTTGTAGCATGGCCGATGCAACAACTGGGTTTTCTTGATTGGCAATGAGAGCTGTGTCATCAACAAATGTTCCCACAAGGACGTTTTCTGTTGTTGGTAGGTCAAAGGTGTATAATAATAATAATAATAGGAAAGGAAGGAAGGAAAGGAAAGGAAGCATCCGGACTCGATACGCGGTCAGGTAGGTTCCTGCCTGTGTAGCCCTATAAAATGCGCGCATGACGTTTTCATTGTTTTGTGTAGTCCATTTCATGCGACGCACTATGCCGTCGACTGATGAGGCCGGGCGCGGGGCAGAACGCTCCACAGGCCCCAAGCTAGCCGACAGCGGTGGCCGCCCTCGTCGCGCAGGTGGTCGCGGCGGCGAAGGCGACGGTGGCGACCCACTCTCGTCGCTCGACACACAGCTAGTGTCCGGGGGGGTTGCATACACCTCATCCCCGGACGACGATGTGGAGCTCGGCGAGGCAGGCTGCGGTGGTGTTGGGCGTGCGTTTTTTGTAGATTCGCTTCTGTTTTCGTCTTTCTCAATGAGATTTTCTTTGATTGAGATCTTGTAATCATTTTTCATTTTGTGTTCATCTGACATAGTTTGTCACTTTTGGGAAACTTTTGATATATCACAAAGGTAAATAATATTGTAGAAAATAGCGTAATAATTTGTTTCACCAAAATTCGGGATAAATTTGTATTGTGTGGTATATTAATAAGTACTTGGATGTAAAAAGTAAATAAAATAAGAATTTAAAATCTCCAGAGATTAATTTGAAACGTCCTGACACAGCGTTTTTTTTTTTTTTTTTTTTTTAATGTTTATTTGATGTTAATGGGGGCCCTGAACCCTTTGCTAGTACCATATTTAATAGCTAGCAAAGACTTAGCTGATACCCACTCGATCCTGTACTGCGGGGCCATTGCGGCGTGCCGCGTCGCTCGTGTCAAGTTCCCTGACACTGACCGAGCGCCGCGACCCGCCTCTAGCACCCCCGCCTGGCAAGTACGGATCGAGAGACGTATCAGTACGTTCAGGACCCTCATTGCAAAACTAATCTGCTTCAGAGGGGGCAACCATCGCCCCCGAGTGATGCGCTTTGTGACACAGGCTTTTGCAGGGACCGAAACACGGCCCCAGGACTACTTGGCCTGTGTGACAGAGCGTATCGACTTTCTGAAGCAGAAAGTCTCTGCGTGGGCAAACCGTATCCGTCGCTATAGAGAGCGTGTGGATAGATACTGGCAGAATCGCAACTTCCAAAGTGGCCAAAGGAAAGTGTACCGAAGTTGGGAGAAACCCGGCCAAAGTGTGCACGACGGGCGAGTGCCAGATGCTGAAGTCGGGAATAACTTCTAGCGTGGTATCTGGTCTGCGCCCGTCGAACACACGGAGGGTGACTGGATGAGTGTGGTGAGTGCCGAGTGTGAACCGATTGAAGCCATGGAGGCTATTACCATCTGCCCCTTGGACGTAAGTTGTGCGATCCGCTCGGCTCAGAACTGGAAAAGTCCTGGGCCGGATGGACTACACAACTTCTGGCTAAAGTGGTTTCGATGTTCACACTCGGTGCTCGCTAAGCAATTCCAAGAAGCCCTCGAGGTTGGATCTCTCCCAAGTTTTCTAACTAAAGGTGTTACTTTCCTTCTCCATAAGTTTCAGTTTCAGTTTCAGTTATTTATTTCATTAACAATTATTTAAATCGTGTTTGAAAACAAATTTGTAATATATACACACTACACAATATTAACACATAAAAATTAGAGAATAACATAAAAAAAAAAAAGACAACGAATAATGACGAAAACAAATAAACACCAGATACCTACCAAACTACATATCACAATAATCACATTTCATGAAATCGTCCACAGAGTAGAAACACCCTTTCAACCATAGACGTAGAATTTTTTCGCTACGCTAAATAGACAAACGAAGCGTGGGAGAGAGAAGTCATTTTTAAATGTACCCCGTGCAAGAAGAAAAGTGACAGCAACAATGTATTGAATGTGACATGTTTTGCTTTAGTACATGCCCATACCGGACGGTCTGTTGTGCAGTTTAACTAATTTTGTAATTATTTTAGTAATCTTACTATTAAATAACAAATATTACTTTGTATGACAATGGTGTCGTGTTCAGTTTGTGACTGTGAAGATACAAGACGTAATTATCCGGGAAAATACACGTTTCACAGGTAAATAAGAGATTATTGGTAGTTCGATTGTATTGCTTATTTTATCAATTCTGCTTTAGTAAATGGCCTAAAAACCAGTTTCATTCGTAGATTAGGACTTTCCCTTATATTTTTTAATAATATTTCGTTGCTGCACCTAGAAATAAACAATATTTTATGTAAAATATAAAAATGTTTGATTACGATAGGGCTTGACCAAGTGATGACGTCAGAAATATCGATAGTCCTGTTGCAGTCTATATCGTTGTATAATGCGCATCATGTAAAAAGAACGCTGTCGGTCAAGCTTCATCAGGCGTTCCAGCGTTCTTTTTAAGAGATAACTTACTTTTCTACTTATTTGAGAGATGTATAACTATGCATTGAATGAGTGCCTATCTAGTTTACTACAAATAATGTACAATTATGGTACGCGTCATGTAAAAAGAACGCTGGAACGCCTGTAGAAGCTTGACCACCAGCGTTATTTTTACATGACGCGCACTATACCTACCTATAAATTAAATTTTTGTCCATCCTAGAATGGAGGTTTACTTTGTTTGGAGTAAATTTGTGTGCTCTGTTAACATTTTACCGATTTTTTTAAATCTATAATAACCAGGTGGACATTGAGGTGTGTGTTTTTGTATTGACTATTGAAAAGGTAACTTTAAAGCACCACGGGTGTTTTTATTGCAGTTTGTGTAGTAGATATTTTGGAGTAAATATTTACATTGTTGATTATTACACACGCCTTTTTCCCCGAAACGGTATATTTATTTTTTATTTTTTATAAATAAATATTGTTTATTTCTGCTTAATAAAATAATAGGTAACAAATTAAATTTAAATGTACCCCAAAAATTCCGTTCCAGCGGGACTCGAACCTGCACCCTCGCCTGTGATCAGCGATGCCTTTACTTTCGAACTTTGAATAGAAGGTTTCCAATGAAACACCTGTAGATACAGCACTATCAACTTGCCGCTATAGCCGAGTTGATAGTGCCCACAAATTTCGTCTCCAGCGTCATAGCTCGATCTATGGCTAAATTGTTTAAGGCATCGCCGATGACAGGCGAGGGTGCGGGTTCGAGTCCCGCTAGAACGGAATTTTTGGGTTACATTTAAATTTAATGTTATCCATAAAGCGTGGTTTACACTTGAAAAATAATAAACTTTGGGGTAACAAATTGTCTATAGATAAAGTAACAGAGTGAAAAATTATATGGGCGTAGCACGGCTTACATAAAATGTTTTTGTGCTTTCAGATTTCCAAGTAATCCTTTGCTACGAGAAAAATGGTTATCGGTTATAAGAAGAGTGGGATGGACTCAAATAAGAACTCCACTAGGTATATGCAGCAAACATTTTAAGTTTAAATTTAAAAGGGAAACTCTAAGATCCCACCTATAAATAAAACCGTAATATTTAGGGGTCAATAAATAATAAAGGTTTATTTATTAACTGTATTCAAAATTGGAATAAGAACCTTATTCTCTTTATGACGTCAAATCTGCCAAACTGTGTTCTTCATGAAAGACTTAATCTGCATTAAGATGTATTTATCTACCATACACATCACGGACGGATGATGAATTCTATCGACAATGTAAAAGTGTTGGTCGAGGACAACACTATTTTTAACTCAGACATAGACTTTCACCAACACGTGCACATATTTTTTTTGGTTCCATCTTCGATCTCTGATTGTAGATCTAGTACATATACTAAATCTATGGTCCTAATATACGAATGAAACTGGTTTTTAGGCCATTTACTAAAGCAGAATTGATAAAATAAGCAATACAATCGAACTACCAATAATCTCTTATTTATTTGTGAAACGTGTATTTTCCCGGATAATTACGTCTTGTATCTTCACAGTCACAAACTGAACACGACACCATTGTCATACAAAGTAATATTTGTTATTTAATAGTAAGATTACTAAAATAATAACAAAATTTGTTATACTGCACAAGAGACCGTCCGGTATGCGCATGTCCTCAAGCAAAACATGTCACATTCAATACATTGTTGCTGTCACTTTTCTTCTTGCACGGGGTACATTTAAAAATGACTTCTCTCTCCCACGCTTCGTTTGTCTATTTAGCGTAGCGAAAAAATTCTACGTCTATGATTAGGACTTTCCCCTTTATTTTTTAATAATATTTCGTTGCTGCACCTAGAAATAAACAATATTTTATGTAAAATATAAAAATGTTTGATTACGATAGGGCTTGACCAAGTGATGACGTCAGAAATATCGATAGTCCTGTTGCAGTCTATATCGTTGTATATAATGCGCATCATGTAAAAAGAACGCTGGCGGTCAAGCTTCTTCAGGCGTTCCAGCGTTCTTTTTAAGAGATTACTTACTTTTCTACTTATTTGAGAGATGTATAACTATGCATTGAATGAGTGCCTATCTAGTTTACTACAAATAATGTACAATTATAGTACGCGTCATGTAAAAAGAACGCTGGAACGCCTGTAGAAGCTTATTTATTTATTTATTTAAAAACTTTCACACAAGACAATAGTGCAAGGAGGACTTAATGCTAACAGCATTATCTGCCAGTCATCCTGGACGTGCAGAAAGATGGTGAGGCGTGCCTTACAAACAAGTACCACAGAAAATAATAATAACAATACAAGTTAAATTTTTGTCCATCCTAGAATGGAGGTTTACTTTGTTTGGAGTAAATTTGTGTGCTCTGTTAACATTTTACCGTTTTTTTAAAATCTATAATAACCAGGTGGACATTGAGGTGTGTGTTTTTGTATTGACTACTGAAAAGGTAACTTTAAAGCACCACGGGTGTTTTTATTGCAGTTTGTGTAGTAGATATTTTGGAGTAAATATTTACGTTGTTGATTATTACACACTCCTTTTTCCCCGAAAGGGTATATTTATTTTTTATTTTTTATAAATAAATATTGTTTATTTCTGCTTAATAAAATAATAGGTAACAAATTAAATTTAAATATACCCCAAAAATTCCGTTCCAGCGGGACTCGAACCTGCACCCTCGCCTGTGATCAGCGATGCCTTTACTTTCGAACTTTGAATAGAAGGTTTCCAATGAAACACCTGTAGATACAGCATTATCAACTTGGCGCTATAGCCGAGTTGATAGTGCCCACAAATTTCGTCTCCAGCGTCATAGCTCGATCTATGGCTAAATTGTTTAAGGCATCGCCGATGACAGGCGAGGGTGCGGGTTCGAGTCCCGCTAGAACGGAATTTTTGGGTTACATTTAAATTTAATGTTATCCATAAAGCGTGGTTTACACTTGAAAAATAATAAACTTTGGGGTAACAAATTGTCTATAGATAAAGTAACAGAGTGAAAAATTATATGGGCGTAGCACGGCTGATATAAAATGTTTTTGTGCTTTCAGATTTCCAAGTAATCCTTTGCTACGAGAAAAATGGTTATCGGTTATAAGAAGAGTGGGATGGACTCAAATAAGAACTCCACTAGGTATATGCATCAAACATTTTAAGTTTAAATTTAAAAGGGAAACTCTAAGATCCCACCTATAAATAAAACCGTAATATTTAGGGGTCAATAAATAATAAAGGTAACTGTATTCAAAATTGGAATAAGAACCTTATTCTCTTTATGACGTCAAACCTGCCAAACTGTGTTCTTCATGAAAGACTTAATCTGCATTAAGATGTATTTATCTACCATACACATCACGGACGGATGATGAATTCTATCGACAATGTAAAAGTGTTGGTCGAGGACAACACTATTTTTAACTCAGACATAGACTTTCACCAACACGTGCACATATTTTTTTTGGTTCCATCTTCGATCTCTGATTGTAGATCTAGTACATATACTAAATCTATGGTGATGCGTGACTGGTACTGAGAGGTACCTCGCCTCCATGAGAGGTACAAATTAGTTTAATCATTCTTTGTTTCTGTGTGTGTGTATGTCGTCCTGTATCTGCGTTTATTGGCACAAATGAATGTTTTTCCTTCTTTCTTTGTTGCAACACTTTTTTGCAGTCGTGTATCACGCTGCTCTTCATTGTCTTGTTCGTTGTCTTTTTGGCCGTTATTAAGGTAGTTACATATCTGCAATACAGGTGTAATTAGGGTGTAGGTGCTCTTAATGTACAACTTAATAAAATATTTAGCTTTACCAATTTTCAGTAAAAGTTTATCTATTCAGGGCAGCGCAACGGATGTTTCTTCTACACAATAGCAGCATTCACACAAAAAATCTAAGTACACACAATCACCACAGCTCCCCGTTGTTTTTCATAATTGGTACTACTCGAGAAACCAAATTCTTCTAATTACCTATACCTTGATTAGAGTAGGCCTTGGAACTTGTTTTTGAATCCTCGTTCAATATGCAGCGTTATTCTTCGGTATAGTTGTGATACGTTTCTAAAACGTGCTAACGAAAACGCACGGTGTCGAATGGCTTGGTTCATACATTGTGAGTTAAGTTGAATAAATTAAGTGTTGTACTATACAAGCCTTTTATTTCAATCAACGCGACTTCGATCGCTGATTCCGAAAGGTCTGTTGACAACTTCCAAGGCGTTACCCTCCGTCCCGGTTTTTTATCCAGGGTAATTCTGTCACCAATTGTCGGAATTTTCTCACGTAATACGACTGATGTAAATTTATATTTCACGGTAATCTGATCGCAGAATCTGAGGTGTGCCCCTCCGACGTGCAACAGCGTCGCTCATTTTCCTGCGACGACTCAATTTCGGACGCGTCCAAATGCTGTTGTGTCACGCATGGGGTGTCACGTAACCTGCATATCAGAGATGCGGTTTTTTTTTTCCGAATCATGGTACTGAAACTATCAGTTCTACTATTGGAAAATATCTCTGAGACACCACAAAAACGAAGCAGACCCAACAGCATTGTAAAAGTATTTTTATACTAGACACGTTAATACATAGTCAATATACTTCTAAATCTATACAAAACTAAAAGACGATATCCAATTTAATCAAATCAAATCAAATCAAATATCTTTATTTCAGGCTTATTGCAAAATGTACAAAAACCTAAACAATAAGTCCATAGCAACATAAATACCTTAAAAACTAACATACATATAAAAAAACACTTTTAGTCCAGACTATCATTTAGACACGATTCATTTATTTTCATTTACATTTAGTGAAGGTTATCATTTGAACAACCAGACAATTCCAATTTAATGGGGGTTTTGTCAACCAATTCCAATTTAATGGAGGTATCAATTAAACTACCAGACAATTTCCAATTTAATGGTGGTTTTATCAACCCATTCCAATTTAATGGAGGTATTCATTTGAACTACCAAACAATTTCCAATTTAATGACGGTTTTATCAACCTATTCCAATTTAATGGAGGCATTCATTTGAACTGCCAGACAATTTCCAATTTAATGGCGGTTTTGTCAACCCATTCCAATTTAATGGAGGCATTCATTTGAACTGCCAGACAATTTCCAATTTAATGGCGGTTTTGTCAACCCATTCCAATTTAATGGAGGCATTCATTAGAACTTCCAGACAATTTCCAATTTAATGGCGGTTTTGTCAACCCATTTCAAGTAAATGAAGCTAATTCTACTAGATACACCGCCTAGCACACAGGGTACTTATATACCTAGTCCAGAGATTGACCGCGATCCCATAATTACTCAAGTTTAATTTAAGCAAAGTCTAGTTATGAGAGTTAGCGTGTCTTTGAATTATCTTTGAAGCAGAGGTTCGATAAATTAACTAGTAACTACGCAAGCCGATTACTAGGTATTCCCCTTCGGGTATCGGGGCCTACGAAACCCGTGCTAAATAATCTATTTTCCTTTCTACGGTATTTAGTTTCGTGCAATTATATTTTATTCCTCAAACGAAGCAAGGCTACGTAACTAGTTTCACTGTCTACTTCTTCTTCAATTGTGTTAGAATTACTTGCAAAAAAAAACTATTTGAATTATATTTATAACTATTCTCTTATCAGGCCGGTCAACTATTATAATTAAGTACTTACTTATACTCTTTGTATAAAAGTTATCTGTGCTTTACTCATAGACGTAGAATTTTTTCGCTACGCTAAATAGACAAACGAAGCGTGGGAGAGAGAAGTCATTATTAAATGTACCCCGTGCAAGAAGAAAAGTGACAGCAACAATGTATTGAATGTGACATGTTTTGCTTGAGTACATGCGCATACCGGACGGTCTCTTGTGCAGTTTAACTAATTTTGTTATTATTTTAGTAATCTTACTATTAAATAACAAATATTACTTTGTATGACAATGGTGTCGTGTTCAGTTTGTGACTGTGAAGATACAAGACGTAATTATCCGGGAAAATACACGTTTCACAGGTAAATAAGAGATTATTGGTAGTTCGATTGTATTGCTTATTTTATCAATTCTGCTTTAGTAAATGGCCTAAAAACCAGTTTCATTCGTAGATTAGGACTTTCCCTTATATTTTTTAATAATATTTCGTTGCTGCACCTAGAAATAAACAATATTTTATGTAAAATATAAAAATGTTTGATTACGATAGGGCTTGACCAAGTGATGACGTCAGAAATATCGATAGTCCTGTTGCAGTCTATATCGTTGTATAATGCGCATCATGTAAAAAGAACGCTGGCGGTCAAGCTTCTTCAGGCGTTCCAGCGTTCTTTTTAAGAGATTACTTACTTTTCTACTTATTTGAGAGATGTATAACTGTTGGAAGAGCTTATCACGTGCAGTTTGCGTTGGCCGTGGAGAACTCTAGCTGGTATCAATTAAACGACTTCACTTTAGGTACTGGTTATATATTGTCCATTATTAAATTGTTTACAATATTAGATTGTCATGATAAATTGAGATTAAATTAATTATAGGACGATCACAAGAAAATAGCCATTGTGCCGGGCTGTCGCACAAACAAGAGAGAGTACAAAAGAACCGCAGCTGTCACCTAAACCACAGACAAGTAATGTAAGGGATAAAGATAATCTCACAATAACTATGCATTGAATGAGTGCCTATCTAGTTTTCTAAAAATAATGTACAATTATAGTACGCGTCATGTAAAAAGAACGCTGGAACGCCTGTAGAAGCTTATTTATTTATTTATTTAAAAACTTTCACACAAGACAATAGTGCAAGGAGGACTTAATGCTAACAGCATTATCTGCCAGTCATCCTGGACGTGCAGAAAGATGGTGAGGCGTGCCTTACAAACAAGTACCACAGAAAATAATAATAACAATACAAGTTAAATTTTTGTCCATCCTAGAATGGAGGTTTACTTTGTTTGGAGTAAATTTGTGTGCTCTGTTAACATTTTACCGTTTTTTTAAAATCTATAATAACCAGGTGGACATTGATGTGTGTGTTTTTGTATTGACTATTGAAAAGGTAACTTTAAAGCACCACGGGTGTTTTTATTGCAGTTTGTGTAGTAGATATTTTGGAGTAAATATTTACGTTGTTGATTATTACACACGCCTTTTTCCCCGAAAGGGTATATTTATTTTTTATTTTTTATAAATAAATATTGTTTATTTCTGCTTAATAAAATAATAGGTAACAAATTAAATTTAAATATACCCCAAAAATTCCGTTCCAGCGGGACTAGAACCTGCACCCTCGCCTGTGATCAGCGATGCCTTTACTTTCGAACTTTGAATAGAAGGTTTCCAATGAAACACCTGTAGATACAGCACTATCAACTTGGCGCTATAGCCGAGTTGATAGTGCCCACAAATTTCGTCTCCAGCGTCATAGCTCGATCTATGGCTAAATTGTTTAAGGCATCGCCGATGACAGGCGAGGGTGCGGGTTCGAGTCCCGCTAGAACGGAATTTTTGGGTTACATTTAAATTTAATGTTATCCATAAAGCGTGGTTTACACTTGAAAAATAATAAACTTTGGGGTAACAAATTGTCTATAGATAAAGTAACAGAGTGAAAAATTATATGGGCGTAGCACGGCTGATATAAAATGTTTTTGTGCTTTCAGATTTCCAAGTAATCCTTTGCTACGAGAAAAATGGTTATCGGTTATAAGAAGAGTGGGATGGACTCAAATAAGAACTCCACTAGGTATATGCAGCAAACATTTTAAGTTTAAATTTAAAAGGGAAACTCTAAGATCCCACCTATAAATAAAACCGTAATATTTAGGGGTCAATAAATAATAAAGGTATATTTATTAACTGTATTCAAAATTGGAATAAGAACCTTATTCTCTTTATGACGTCAAACCTGCCAAACTGTGTTCTTCATGAAAGACTTAATCTGCATTAAGATGTATTTATCTACCATACACATCACGGACGGATGATGAATTCTATCGACAATGTAAAAGTGTTGGTCGAGGACAACACTACTTTTAACTCAGACATAGACTTTCACCAACACGTGCACATATTTTTTTTTGGTTCCATCTTCGATCTCTGATTGTAGATCTAGTACATATACTAAATCTATGGCTTTACTCCTTAAAATTTTTTTACAAAAAGAATATTTACTCTTTGACTAAGTACCTATTATACTCTATTCAAAATAAATACGTAGTATTTATTTTGACCATCACATATTACATTTATATTGCGAAATCTAGGATCGGTATTTATTTAATTTTTTGTCTAGGATTACATGATGCCCCACGATAGAATATGTGATGAAGTTCCAGCAATAATAAACACACCAGATTTAGGCGACCTAGGCAGCAACCCGGCCCGCCTTGTAAACCGATGACGCTCGGCGATTTTACGAAAGTATCGCACGTCGGATCTTGTTCAAAAATGTGTTAGGTACCTTTCTCCTCGTCGCCACTTGTAGAGGATGTCGTAATTCCTCCTACAACACCGTAAGTCCCTCACTGGCTCGGCAATGCCCACGTGTATCTTGGTAGTAACTTCACCTGTACTCTCGCCCGTGGCTCGCGTTACAGTGACCGTTCCATACCCACACAGGAGCACACGAGACAGCGCATGTATGCCATAGAGCATACACTACAGGAGGCATTATTATTATCCATTATTATATAGCACAATCATACTCTAATATACGGTCGCAAAAATTTAGAGTTAATAGTATTGTACCACTGCGCCGACGATGATGACGAAACGAACACAAGCTATATTCCTACCCGCGCGCCCCACTACACGAGCCGAGCGGGCTGCAGCTCGCACTGAGCGGATTAGTGCTAAGCGAGACGCGGGTGGATTGCGTCGCGTTCACTCACCTTGAAAAAGACTCTCAAAACGGGTCGAAACAATGTCGGTGCTTACATCGATTTAACGGTACGTGAAAATTTTCCGTTTTTATAAAATAATAGTATTGTTGTTAAGCAGTATACCAATTTTTCAGTCATTTCACAATACAGTCTCGATTCGGACAACTTGCCTTTAAAATAAATAAGATAATTTGGCTATGTATGTGACTGTTGGTGTTATGTTATGTAGAGTGACGATTCCTGGCAACCACCCTTTAATTAATGTGATATGTGAAATAAAGAAATTTGCATATTTTTTCATTTTAATACTGCTCGTCTTCGAGCTCGTTTTAGTAGTAGTAGAGCTTTTTTGTGAAAGAGTTCGTCCGGGGAAGTACTACCACCATACCTATTTCTGCTGCAAAGCAGTAGTGCTCGCATTGCTGTGTTCCGGTTTGAAGGGTAAGGGTGCCGGTGAAATTACAGGCACATGAGACTTTTCATCTTTATGTCTCAGGGTGGCGGGCGCAGTGCAATGCCATATAGGTTGCGTCCTAGGTGGACGTGATCTATGAGGTAATGCACTGTTCATAGGCAGAGGTTACCGCTTAACATGTGGGCCTCTTGCTTGATCCGTCATCAAAGTAGTATAAAAAATAAAAAAAAATAGTAAGCTGGCGAGTGTTGTACCATCTACTTTACCTACCTATACGCATATATTCGTTTGTTTCTCTAGTGAGCTTTTTTTTCATAGGTATTTGTTGGTATTGAATGGGATGTTAAAGGAGCATAGGTACTCTACTTTTCACACCTGCGAGACAATACAAATTCACTGAAAATCACAGCACCAAACACCGTCTTTTGTATCACATTCTTTGTAAGCGCATCTTTTTATTTTTTTAGTTCTCTGCCACAGAATATATTAAAGTACAAGTAATATAATGGTTTTGCTTATGTGCTTGTGGCCAGTTCGATTTTCGAACCAAACCTCTTTACAATGCAATATTGGCATTTTTTTACTTAGAGTATTCCACGAGTTTCCACAAGAATTTGACGTTCCAATTTCAAATCACTTTGTTCCCTAGGGAGTTTCATACAACTTTATATCCCTTAAGAGATAATGCTTTACTTCCCGCGGTTACGTTTGCACCATTGATTTGCCCCATTAATGGTGCAGACGTAACTGGTTAGTTACGTTTGCACCATTCAATTTGATACAACATACTAACCTTGCTTTTCTCGCCCTAAAAATTTGTTTATTTAGCGTTTGTTTTTGACATGGTTTTTTGGATAGAATGTTCACGAAAAAACAAGTTCCTTTAGGAACATTCGGTTGACTTTGCAAAATTTTGAAATTCCAAAATGTATAATTTCCCGCAATGTTGTTTTTTTTTAGTGTTGTATTATTTTAAAGTTGTGTTCCTATAATGTTGACTTTTTTGGGATCACATAGTTTTATCAATCTTTAAGGCGCTCAGAACACGACAAAGTTTTGAACTCTCAGTTGCGGCAAATCGCAACTATAGCCGTTTTTTTGGATGACAGCTGTCAAAATTGAATCAGACATATTTCGGAAACTACTCGTGCTAGAGTTTCGTTGTATGGCTCAAATGAAAGCTGATGACAAAATCTACATGTTGGATGACAGCTGTCAAAATTGAAACGGTCATATTTCGGAAACTACTCTTGCTAGAGTTTCGTTGTATGGCTCAAATGAAAGCTGATGACAAAATCTACATTTTGGATGACAGCTTTCAAAATTGAAACAGTCATATTTCGGAAACTACTCTTGTTGAGGTTGCATAATATGTAATTGGACATTGTCGAGCAAGTGTTTTCGGAAACTACTCTTGTTGAGGTTGCATGATATGTAATTGGACATTGTCGAGCAAGTGTTGTGAAAAATGTATAACTGTACACGTTTGTTCGTCGCCTTAGAGGCAAGATATCGGTATGGCACATATGTATTCGTGTTCCACACTTTAGGTACATATGTGTCAAAGACATACTCATTTTTTACCACATTTCAAAAATGTGTCAAAAACATACACATTCTTTACCACATTCCAAAAATGATGCAGTGCAACATCGACACCAACGGACCGCCCTACTTGCGCTGCCCTGTTTATAACACTGGCTATCTTCTCAAAAAGTATTACCTTTGAAGTAATCATACGTGTTTTCTTGCTGACTCTCAGTCTATAAGTAGTAGTTTGATGTAGAATTACGATATTTATTTAATTCAATTGTGTCCGATCGGTCGCCGGCTTCTTATTGCTTAGGTACCTACTGCCTGACGGTGTTTATATAGCGATGGCGGCTGTATGAAGGGCATATTCTCCTATCGACAGACGATCTGACAACTTCATACTTGGTAAGTACCTACTCATGTAATCCTATAACAACCTCTACATTATTACATTAACTAGCCATTAATCTGTGCCGTTTCTGACATATATTAACGGCTAGCTACTACGTAATACACGCACGATCGTCATTACGATCATCGTTACGATGGTTTTTGCAAAACTCGGACTTGGGTACAGTGGACTGCATTAGGACATTGAGTCAAAAGGCTGAAATCATAGTTGCTGTTATCATATCATAGAGACGAGGCTGGTGCCCCATGACTTGTCGTTCCTGGGTACTACTCGTATAGACGACGGCTTCAGTTTCTCAGGAGTTTCATCAGTGGATACATCGGTAGGCATGCATCGCAGGAGGCTCTATAACATGCGGGGTATCGTGCTCAAAGAGTAGGTAGTTTTTGGTCATACCAGTGAAAAGGGCCACTTAGTTAAAATTATAATTCTTGATATCCCACTGAATGAAGCATCCTCCACTCCTAGCGCCCTCTATAGGCCGCTAGGCCGTACTAGGGCGATTGGATATGCCACAACCAGCCCCCTACGATTATTGGTAAGTCGTTATTGGTAAGTACTTATTATTCGTAAACTTACACAAAGACAACAACAAGCAAAATTTACAATACCGCCAGGCCGGGTAGGTATTCCGGCAAAAGTAGGCATTTAGTGCAGTCCCGAGCCGCCCGCGAATTACATCGCGCGGACGCAGCGGCAGTGAACTCGCATGACCCGCCAGCGACACAATATAACAATTAGCAGTAGGATAATTTTACTTGACTTTATAAATGCATTGTTTATGATCAAACTTTGTTTATAGTAGTGATCAATTAGAGTTTCGTAAATAAGGTAGTAATGAAAGATTTGTATACATAAAAGTAAAGTCAATAATATACGGATTTCTATTGTCATATGTAGGTACATCAGCTTTTTTGGATGGCTTCTATCTTTGGAGTGCCTTTTATATGTAAAAGTTTGATTTTAATGTTTGATTCACCATTTTTAACTATCGTTTTCATCTCTAAGTTGGTTGAGGTCTTGTTTCACCATCCTCGCGGCGTCCTAGGCGCTGCACTGTCACCAACTTCTTAGAGTGAGTTTGTGGGCTGGGATAGCATTTTTTTAACCTCATCCAGTTCTTGGCGTATCCCGTCATAGGATTTGATGAGCTTAGGCACTTTAAATAAAGCCTCCCGACATCCAGGGCACAAGTACAATAGGGTCCGCTTGCCCCTTAGCCCCATGACGCGCGCCTCACTACTTGTCAGATTACTGCACTGCAAACAGATATTCCGCTTGCAACCATCACACTGTATTGTATTTTTGTCGTAGTGGTCGCCGTCACATTGGAAGCACTTCATTTTAGTCCAAAATACAACACTGGCTTGAAAAAGTCGTTACAAATTTTCCCCTGAGTTTGTACTTCACAGACACTATTTTTAACTTTGTTTATTATTTGTACACAATTAAATGTCACAAATCACGAGACTATTTAGTTCAAACTCAGATTTGTAAAAATATCTATTTTTAACACATTTACAAAATACGACGCAAATTCCAAAACTGTTTATCTTTCTGAGGGTAAAATAAAAAAACCTTAGGATACGAATTTTCCAAATTCCTTTCTAAGTACGACCCATCGCACCGAGACAAAAACACTGCAAGTTTCAAGTCTCAGGCTGTGCGTTGTCACTCGGACAGTCAGTTAGTCAATCAGTCAGCATTGCCTTTTATTATATGCACTGAGAAAACCGAACATCCTTTACGTTCCTATAGTAAGGATTATTTTAGGCATAACGCATTTATTTATAGAGCTTCTTGCTCGTTCAATTCTTTAGTTAATGGAAACAGTGAGGTTGACATATTCAACACCAGTACAAGTAAGCTTAGACTTTTGCTTAGTGATCCAATTTTTGAAGTGTAAGCTACTACATAACATATACATACATACATACATAGACACACGCCTTTTTCCCCGAAAGGGTAGGCAGAGCCTCAAATGGGCCTCTTTTCACTGTGGGTTGCACCATCGTGGGAAATAGACGTACATAATTATATATACTTAATTTAACTCAATTTTAGATGTTTATTTTTTTCATTCAGTATTCTTCTAATCATTACCTATGTCAATATATTATTTCCAATAAGTCGTCAACTTACTTTGTATAGTGCTATTTTTTAAATATAGAACATAATATATTTAAAAAATTATAATAATAATATTTCGGCAGATACATGCGGAAACTTGTAATTAGCCGTCAAAGAACATGCACTTGTCCATCCAGGCAGTTCTATATTTTTTATCAGTATTTTTGTAAACCTAGCAATTTTTTTTTTTTTAAATAAATATAGGAGGTACAATAAAGATTTAATCTATGATATTTTTAGATGAGTGCTGGGAAAGATATAATATTAGTGACAGGCGCCTCGGGCCTCATCGGTCAGGCGATTAAAACTGTGGTGGACGCCCAAACCAAAGCACTTGCAGGAGGCTCGCAAGAAACATGGATATACTGCGGGTCCAAGGATGGCGATCTCAGGTGAATATTTTCGTTATAAGTTTTAAGTATATTTACATATCATTAAAAATATGTCGCAGTGATAGAAAATGCACCAGCAGCTTACCTTCGTGATACCAAGGACCTGCTTCTGCCTATTTCTAAGTCGTAATATGCATATACACACGAACTCGGTAAACGTAATGCAGTCTCTACATTGATGTAGTCCTTCGATAAAAAAATTATCGAAGATGTAGTCAGAGTGAGGTACGAAACTCTTTGCGAAGGTCAAACCTTAATTTGAATGATGTAAGATACTCTGTGGTACCACGCTGGCGTCCCTAGAGATTATCTGTGAGGTGGTTTCTACTCTGTGGTAGCACGCTGGCATCCCTAGAGATTATCTGTGCGTTGACTAGACAGGTCGTCGGTGCGTGAATTTGCATTATTGTAATAGCACATTATAGTAGGGAGGCCAGGCCTCTGAAATTGAATTCCCGTTGGACCAACGACTCCCCCGCCGACAACCAATATCATTGTGTTCAGCGTGATCTCCTGAACAAGAATAGACCGATTGCTGCATTCTAAATTGGTGGAGGGTTGAGAGCGGGGAGGAGAAAGATGCAAAAAATTTCAATAAATAAGATGCCATACGATAGGTAAAAAAATGATCAACATACTATGTCTTACAATGGTTTTTGGAAATGTCATAATTAAATGTTTAGAAAAAACGCCGAATTTCAAACAAAATATGATTTTGGTTTTGTTGAAAATGGCAGTAAATTATACCTAACTAAAAAGAGATGTATAACAAAGAAATGGGCAATAAATTGCCCAACTCTTTGATCCAATTTGATTGAAATACAGCCGTTATTAAGATCGAGCAAAAACATCGACGGTACGGAGGCCTGCATTGCTCGATGAGCAAAAACAAAAGTTTTTTTTTTACCTATATTTTATTTTTATTATGTTTTCTTGTATAAACTACAGCAGTTCTTATTCTGTGAAAATTTCAAGTTTCTTACTACATATTATGGTTCAAAAGATACAGCCATTATTAAGATCGAGCAAAAACAAAAATGTATTCTATGGGGACCCTTTTTTATTTTTAACTTTATTTTATTTTCATTATATTTTCTTGTAAAAACTACTGGACTACATAAAATTGCCAAATTCATTGGCTTGCCGTCTTTTTAGTCTTGTCAAATTTTGCTCAAAAGTTGTGGGGTTACTTGATTTTTTTCATTCTATTATGATTTTTGGGGTGCTGAATCCGAAGCCGAGGTTTGCTAACAAAGTTTCAAGAGGGCATATAAAAAAACTCTAAAAAAAATGAGGTAAAAAATTATTTTTCTAGCTTACGAGTCTTAACTCGGAAATTATTCGTGTATAACCTACATAATACAAAATTAAAGTTCATTCAATTTAAAGGGCCAGTCCATCATCGTATGCCTGGATAATAAATCTTTTTGGCCTTTCAATACTGCGGAGTGCCATTTGTCAAAGCTTACTTGGTGAAGCTTATTGACAATAACTGTCCGAAAACTGCTCATTTTACAAAACCAGAAAATAATATAAGTTTGTATTTCTCTTACACTTTTAATTTTTTTAATTACAATTTACCTTATTTCACTTTTATCATCTTCGACCAAAGTAATAAGGACTTATCATAACATAATTACCTATGAACTTTGTTTTTTCAGGGACAAAGTGCAAACAGATGCTTTATTTGAAAAGCACCGGCCCACTCACGTGATACACTTAGCAGCGATGGTGGGCGGTATCTTCCACCACGTGGCACATAACTTGGAGTTTTTTGTAAGTCTCTCAATGCTTAATATACAAGTGGTTCGCTCCGAACTGAGACATTGCGAATATATGCGATGTGGGTAGGTTACCTTCTTTAATTACCTTTCTAACCGACATCAAAAAACATTTTCATTTTAAAATTTCAAGGGTCCACCTTGATATAATTTCCTGCATATCATCGACAGAACCTTTAAACATGACTAACCAACGAGACATAAACATACCTATTACTATAGGTACCTAAGTACCTGACGAATCAATTTATAACCTCGTTTTGTGAAGTCAGTTATCATCTCTAAATAATCTAGCAAATGTGTCACGCATCTTGCAAGTGTGTAATAATCTTGAAAGTGAAATTGCAAGAAAATCATAGGTACTTATCATTGCAATGTTTTATGTATCGAAAGCATTAGACCTACATCGTCATTCTAATTCCTTGAAATTGGGCGGTCAACAATGGATGTTATAGGTATTGGTTATTTTTTTATATGGTACAAGTTTCTAAATTCTTCAATTTTATAATTTTCCCTGTATTTGTGTCACAAAAGATACAAGCATATTTTAGCATTGTGGGATTGCTGGAACTACATACCCTAGAGGTTTAGTTTTTTACATTTTCTATTTTCCCTACATTCTCAAAAACTATATAGGTACAAGTATGGCGTTTAACTTAGTAGCCTCCTGAGGTATGGGAGCGGCACGGGAGGGTGGTGATTTTCTTATGTCAAATGTCGCGAGACGTCACTTGACGTCAGTCGGGCGGCGATCTCGCTGCCGTCAATACGTGTTATTTGGACCGGCCGCTTTAGACAAGATGCACACGAGATTAGCAACCGAAGATGGGGGTCCTCGGATTAGAGCTCAAACTAAAGATGTTGTTGTTCTATTCTCCACGAGTGTAAGCTCAGCCCGTCAGCGGCTCAGCAGAGTCTTTTTCGTAGTTTAGTTTATTTTGTAACCGTACCTTAGTTAATTATGTATTTATGTATCTTCGTTACTGTTGACTAGTTTCTATTATGCTATCTACACGTGAAAACCTGTAATTGGCTTTTTGTTTTTTAACTCTGTTTTTTATGTATTTATATATAGCTGTTGGTTTTCCTACTAAATAAATATAAATATAAATAATGTATATATTTTTTTAAAGGTTAGGAAATCTGATCCATATTCTGCCGATCATGAAAACGATATAAATCTACACAAAACCGTTGCTAAGGCCACCGGACTGTCAAAACAAAGCGTACGACGCATTGTTAATGCTAAAAAAAATATGGAAAGTAATGCGAAGTTTTCATCACCAAGACAACCGAAACAGACAAGAAAAAGAAGATAGAAATTGACGATTTTAGTAAAGGTGTAGTAAGAAGAAAGATTGCAGAATTTTATAAGTAAGAAAAGAAATTCCCACGATCAATAAACTTAGAAAAGTTTTAGAGGAAGATGGTTTTATCAAATGTGGACATGCGTCTTTTATTGCATTAATTAGGTTTCCGATACAAAAAATGTCAATCAAAGAAAAAATGTTGATAGAACGTCATTCAATTCAGCAATTAAGGAGAGGCAAATATATTACAGCTATAAGAAAATATAGATCGGAAGAGAGGCCAATATTTTTTCAAGACGAAACTTATGTCAATGAATCCCAAAATGTGCCAGCGTGTTGGCAATCAGATACTGAAAGAGGTGCATTGGCTTCTATTAGTAAAGGAAATAGATTGGTCATCGTGCATGCTGGTGGGAGTTTAGGATTTGTTAATGGCGCTTCAACCATTTTCAATCCAACTACAAAGACAGAAGACTATCATGGAAACATGAATTACAACAATTTCAAAAAGTGGGTTCGCGAAAAACTTTTGCCTTCCCTACCATCTAATTCTGTAATAGTTATGGATAACGCGAAATATCATTGCAACGAGGTGGATAAAGTACCCACAATGTGCTTCTTGAAAAAGGAAATGCAGGACTGGTTAAAGCGGTATAACGTTGAGTACACTGAAGTTATGAAAAAGAGGGATTTGTTAGAATTAATAAAACGAAATAAACCAGAAATACAATTTAATATTAATGTCATATTAAAAGAAAATGGTCATATGGTACTTTATTTGCCACCGATTTAAACCCGATCGAATTAGTATGGGGAGATATCAAGGGCGAGCTGGCACGAAAACATATTAACTCAAATTTAACTGAGAAAAAGCGAGCACTAGAAGAGTTACTTGCTAATTTTTCAGTTGAGAAATGGCAAAAATGTGACGGTCACGTAAAGAAAGTTGAGGAAGAGTATTTCAAAAACAACCATCTTAGCGACGATATAATGGATCAATTTATAATAAGACTAGATGACCCGCGCGCGACTTCGTCAGCGCGTAATTTGAAAACATCTCCGGCGCGGCGTGCAGACAACAACTAAAACATCAACAGCCACCCCGCGAAATGACTTTTGAAACAACATCACACTTAAGTTTTTCAATTTAGGGGTCACATTTTACCCTTTATTTTCTGAAAATATTTTAATCTTAAAAACGACACTGTGAAACGACCTTTGAACCGACACTGAACTTAAGTTTTTCAAATTAGGGGTCCCATTTAACCCTGAAATCCTTAAAATATTTCGATCTCAACAATGACACCGTGAAACAACCTTTGAAACCATACTCAAGTTTTTCAATTTAGTGGTCTCATTTTATCCCTGAGGTCCTTAAAATAATTCGATCTAAACAATGACACCGTGAAACAACCTTTGAAACCATACTCAAGTTTTTCAATTTAGGGGTCCCATTTAACCCTGAGGTCCTTAAAATATTTCGATCTCAATAATGACACCGTGAAACAATCTTTGAAACCATACTAAAGTTTTTCAATTTAGGGGTCCCATTTAACCCTGAGGTCCTTAAAATATTTTGATCTCAACAATGACACCGTGAAACAACCTTTGAAACCATACTCAAGTTTTTCAATTTAGGGGTCCCATTTTATCCCTGAGGTCCTTAAAATATTTCGATCTCAACAATGACACCGTGAAACAACCTTTGAAACCATACTCAAGTTTTTCAATTTAGGGGTCCCATTTTATCTCTTGGGTCCTGAAAATATTTTGATTTCAACAACGACACCGTGAAACGACCTTTGAAACGACACCATACTCAAGTTTTTCAATTTAGGGGTCCCATTTGAACCTTGAGGTCATGAAAGTATTTTGATTTCAACAACGACACCGTGAAACGACTTTTGAAACGACACCATACTCAAGTTTTTCAATTTAGGGGTCCCATTTGAACCTTGAGGTCCTGAAAGTATTTTGATTTAAACAATGACACCGTGAAACGACTTTTGAAACGACACCATACTCAAGTTTTTCAATTTAGGGGTCCCATTTGAACCTTGAGGTCCTAAAAATATTTTGATCTCAATGACTATACTGGGAAACTAACTTTTAAATCGTAAAAATACGCTGAAATCTGGCTAAAACGTAAAGTGTATTTATTTACAAACAAAACGTTCCCGTGGCTTTTTTCAGCAAAATTTCAGGTACTGCTGAAACATATTTTTTTTATTTTTATATAAGGAATCTACCTGTGAATTTTCAAGCATCTACTACCAACGGTTTCCGAAATACGAAGCATTTTAGTTTTACATTAAAAGCCTTTTTGGACCCCTTACATGGTGAATGTTCCAAAATCCTTTCTTGGTACACCCCTACACCTAAAAAGAAACACATCCTCCAAATTTCATGTATCTAGGTCCAGCGGTTTAAGCTGTTCGTTGCAAAACGCAAAGTGTATACATTAAAAGCCCTTTTTGGACCCCTAAGGGAGCGAATTTTCCAAATTCCTTTTTAAGTACACCTTTACACCCTAAAAGGTCAACACTCTCCAAATTTCAAGTCTCTACGACCAGGGGTTTAGGCTGTGCCTTGTAAAAACTAAAGATTTTTTATTTTTTTAGAAAGAAAACGTTCCCCTGTCGTTTTTCAGGAAAATTTCAGGTATCGCTGAAACACGTAGTTGTTAATTTTATTTAAGGAATCTCCTTGTAAAATTTCGTGGTTCTACTACTAACGGTTTCCAAAATACAGAGCATTTTCGTTTTACGTTAGAACCCCGTTTTGAACCCCTTACCCTGCGAATTTTCAAAATTCCTGTCTTTACAACCCTACGCATCGAGACGAATACACCCTCCAAATTTCAAGTCTCTACGACAAGCGGTTTAGGCTGTGCGTTGGACCTCGGTCAGTCAGTCAGTCAGTCAGTCAGGACATTGCCTTTTATATATTAGAAGATTACGAGATGACGACTCAGATAACGAAAATGATTCCAGTCATACTGACAGTGATTCAAGTAGCGATATGGACATAAGCTAATAAATTGAAAGTTCAGTTGAAAATATTGATATTAGTATTAAATATAATAATTATTTGAACAAGTATTTTATTCTCTTTCGCAATGACTTAGGTACTTATTTGTAAATATCGTAAGATCTATCTTCACTAATTTTCATCACGTGTGTCGCTCGATAGTTCTTTACGTCACATGTCACCCCTCCCGTGCCGTTCCCATCACGAGGCTACTGAGTTAAGCGCTAGGCCTATAGTCTACAAAATAATTCAAAATTGCTTTGAAATGTCCAAGCAAAACACTTTCACCCCACTTGATCTGACTGTCTGCCTTTTTTTTTACCCCCTCTTGGACTACGATATCTCAAAACCAACCGATCGAAAGGTATAGCAATCTACCGTCCTACCAAATTTCATGACGATCGGATTAACGGTACTGAAGTTTTCACCGGACAAACTTACGTGCAAGTAATAGTATGTATGTAAAAAGTTACGAGGGCAACGTATGGCTAAAGAGTCGAGTGGAGTTGGAGTTGATAAGATAATATCCAAAATAGGAGATTTTATTGTATGCAGAGGGCACAAACGCCGAAAAAGTAAAAATCTCCTCCTAATCCTTGAAAGTAACTGCAGAAGTGAGTGCCTGAAGTACAGTCAGGATTTAGAAGGGGATACTGCACAGTAACTGCACTTTTAGATGTACCAGATAGTATTCTCTGCGCACAAGATAAAGGCATGTGTACTTTGTTAGTTCTATTAGATTTTTCAAGGGCATTCGACTCAATAAATACTAATATTCTTCTGTCAAAGTTACATTTTATGGTTTTGATAATAATTAAATTCTCTGGTTTCACAGTTATCTTAGTAATCGCCAACAGTACACTAAACTCTCCTGCGATGATGGTCCAACGTTGTTATCCGACATATTACCAGTCGAGACTAGGGTTACTCAAGGATCCATTTTAGGGCCGCTGTTATTTATTTTGTTTTCAGCAGATATTACGCGGCATATAAAGTACTGTCAGTTCCATATCTATGCGGACGATACACAGCTATATATTTCATGTAAGCCCTCTGATGTCGATGAGGCCATAAGGAAACTTAAAAGTGATTTATGTAATATAGATCAGTGGTCCAAAAACAACAGTCTCTTACTCAACCCTACAAAAACCAAACATGTGAGCTTATGGATGCGCCCGTTGAGCGCGTGTATAAAACACGTAACTTAGGTCTACATATGGACTGCAATCTTAGCTTCGACACATGTATCTGATACGGTAGCCAACTGTTTTTACAGGCTTAAAGTCTTATATAGAATGAGGTCTCATATTCAAATGGACCTACGAATACGTCTAGTTGATTCACTCATACTATCCAAGTTGAATTACTCTGATCTGATACAATCATTAGTGCTAGACTGCTTGCTAGAACAAAACAGTTGATTCAGCGAGTACAGAATGCCTGTGCTCGTTTTTGTTTTGATATCCGGTTGAGGGGTCATGTTACGCCGTTTTTGAATCAGCACGGCATTATGAAAATGAGGCATCGTAGAAAACTTCATTTAGCTTGTTTACTCTTTGGTGCCCTCAAGCACCAAGTACTCTCATATCTCTATGATAAACTTATCATGGATAGGCAACACCAGCCCCCCTATTCCTTATCTTGAAAGTCACTCAGTGACCAACGTTTGACAGGTAGAATGACTATCACTTGCCCAAAGTTATCATCAAAAACTGTCAAAAGACATAATTCGTATTCTCTATCTTCAGTGGGTTACTGAGATGACGTCACCATCGGTTGCTTTCCCTCAAAGTCACTAGATGGTTTCAGCGCTTATCGACTCCATAGCGAATCTATGATTTTATTATTATTTGGTATTCCGTAAGCAAAATGACAGCTCCAATCGCTTTCATTCAAAATCACCGACGTTCCGCGAAAGGAGCTAATCGAGGCTACGTTTTATAAATTGCGTTTGGAGGTGATTATCTTGTAAGGATAGTTATTGTTACTACGAAGAAATTAGTAATTATAGAATATTTAAGATCTACGTTAGAGGTACCTACTTATGTATTTTTAGCAACACGTAACTGCAGCAAACAATAAAAAATGTCTCGAGCAATAATACCTACTCGCTGCAGCCGACGAAGAAAGGGCGCGAAATGCCGTCAGACTGGAAGGAGAGGAAGCTTGTCCGCGACACCCTTAGAAAATTAAAAATTGTTGTCTGGCGCCAATATAATCAAAGGCGACACCAGTGATCCCATGTCGTTGCCGGATTGGCAATTCATAGATTATTTTAGACTGCAGAAAACATCCTTCGCGGCTCTCGTTGAATAATTAATGCCACATTTGAAAACAAAATGGCGCGGTACGGCGGACGGCCCCATCAATTGAAAGTAACCTACCTACCTATAAATAATAAATATATCTAGGTACCTACCTAAAGCATTACACTATTTGACCAAGCGAAGCGAGATCGCCAAATCAATGCCAATTCGTCGGCGTTTGTTTACATACCTAGTCTAATTTATTTGTAGTACCTATTTCAGGTTTTCAGCAGTAGTAGGTAGAGCTTTTTTGTGAACGTTTTCGTCCGGGGAAGTACCTACCTACCTATTACCACCATACCTATTTCTTCCGCAAAGCAGTAGTGCTCGCATTGCTATGTTCCGGTTTGTAGGGTATGGTTGCCGGTGAAATTACAGGCACATGAGACTTTTCACCTTTATGTCTCAGGGTGGCGAGCGCAGTGCAATGCCACATAGGGCGCGTCCTAGGTGGACGTGACCTAGGAGGCCTTCCTCAATATAAAGGGATTCCATTCTCTGAATAGGTACATTAATGTAAGAAGTAAAAGACCTAAGTACCTACCTACCTATGCGTACCTATTCTTCTTCTAGCTTGTACTTATTATAATAAATTGTGTTTATATGCACAGGCACACATCAATAAGTGTGTTTTCATTTTTTGTAAATAGCCGCCGCTCGATATTGGGCGCTAATTGATATTGTTATTGTTGTTGTTATTTGTCGATATTGTTGACATGTTTGTATTATATTAAGTAAGTAGGACACAGCTTGTTAACATTTTAAAATTTGTGCTTACTCTTCTTATAAACTTGCCGATCTGTTTTATAAATTGACCAATCTGACTTACCTGTCTAATGTTTGTACGCTGAAAAGCAGAATCTAGCGATCTTACCTATACCTAACAACCTAACATCTAATGCAATTGTATTTTACCTAGATAGCAATAAATGATTTATGATCATTATCTGCCCATAGACCACACACGAGTTCTATTTTGAAAGTAACTAGAGTTGCTAAAATAATATCGATAGACATTGATAGTCACTGAGCTAGAGCTTGGTGCAACAATGCAGCTTTCCCTTACGTAATCGCGATTAATAACAATCTTCGGTTACCCACTAGGGCGAGTGAACAACTATCATCAGTTAGTCACTGAAGACGAAAAAGATAGGGAATCGGGGGGCAGATCGTGCGGACTCCGACAGAGCGTCAAACAGCTCTCTATGCAGCGTCATAGTTCGGCCTCCTTTCGAGGCGGTTTCCGCTACGCTGCATCGCGGTGCTGGAATAATATTCCCCCTCCAATAAGGAACCTGCAAAGTTTTTATGGATTTAAACTTAAATTACGCAATTTTATTTTACAAGGTCAGAAAAGTCAGGAGAGTCATAAAGGCGATGCAAGTATCATATATGCTGTGTACCTACTTACTTTAAAATATTTATTTTTGTACAAATTACTCAGCGTCAGAGTTCTTGCAATGTGTGTAGAAACGACATTTGTTAACGTAAATACCCACTCTATGATTATTTATGGTAATACTTTCGTTATCTTGTGTTTGTCAACCGTTGCCGTAGATGTTTATTTTGTTGTTATAATTATTTTTGTATTTTTGTGTCTTATGTGTTATTTTCCGTGACGTCACCAAATGGCTCTGTCGGAAGACCAGCGTTTGTTGTAATGTGTTTACAACTGGCTCATGCTGAGACAGAGACCGTTTTGTGACTCAATGCATAAAGTAAGCATTGTCTTTTATTTTTAACCCCCGACGAAAAACGAAGGGGTGTTATAAGTTTGACGTGTCTGTGTGTGTGTGTTAGTGTGTCTGTCCCATCGTAGCACCCGAACGGATGAACCGATTTGGTTTTTGTTTTTTTGTTTGAAAGGTATATTTGTCGGGAGTGTTCCTTAGCTTTTTTTGATCAAAATCGGTTCAGCCGTTCAGCGTTGGGGTTTTTTTTAATTTTTACAATATTAATTACTTGTTAATTATGCTTGTTGGTTGAGTTGCAAATAAATTATAAAAAAAAATACGAAAAGAAAGAAAGAGAAAGAAATTTGTCTTTCTTTCTTTTCGTATTTTATTTCTTGAAGCTGCCCTTTTGTTTATCTTAGCTTGAAAAATTGTTATTCGTGACCGGACATAAATATAAATTTTACAAAAGTAAAACGGATTACGCGTTCAGACTGGACTGTTTCATGTGCTCAAAACGGACGTGATTGGTTTCGCGTGATCAGAACAGACAGACCCAGCAGGATAACCTCGGGTAGCTCATTCCTCACCTTGTAAGTATGGGGACGAAAAGATCTTGATTATTGAATCGATAGTGAAATCCAGGGTTCTATCAAGTGTTGTAACGATGATTCCACGCCTTTCGGACCGATAATAAAATATTAATGCCTGGATAAGGACGATAAACTTTGATTCGCTTTGTATTGATTTCAGAGGGTGAATATGGCAATCAATGACAACGTGCTAAACGCCAGCTTCCGATACAAAGTGAAGAAAGTGGTATCCTGTCTCTCTACTTGCATCTTTCCCGATCAAGTGACGTATCCTATTGATGAGACTATGGTGAGCATTTGGGCCAAATTTCATGAACCTACACGCATGCTTCTTGTTCTATGCATATGTACCTATTCGCATTAGGTATTTATAGGTCCAAAAACTTTATTTTTCCTACCACCTCTAAGCAGATGAACTAAAAATCTATACAAAAGCTACTGTCTAGTGGTTAGGACACGCTATTGCCTGTAAGAACAGTGATTTGTATGGGCTGAAAGTAAATCCCACTAAAACTCTGGTCGTTGTTTAGTACTATTATTTATTCTGTGGTTGTATAGGAAGCTCAAGGGTGATTTAATGAATCTTTAACTGGTAAAAACATAACCAGTTGGGAGGTCGCTGCTTGCTTCTGTGATTGCTCGAGTTGGATCTTCGGTCATGTGACCGTCCTCTTGATTGAGACCTACCCCTATGGCTGGTCTGTAGCTGATCGAACCTTTTATTTATTTCTGTATCTAAGCGATTGTTCCGGCCATTTCGCTTCTCTTCCCCTTTGACGAGCTGGTAGACGAGCTGGTAGACGAGCTGGTAGACGAGCTGGTAGACGAACTGGTTGACGGCTGCATCTTAACCTCTGATATGCGTGATGGTTCTGTCGATTCTATGATCTTATCAGCTAATCGCGCCAGGACGTTGATGTCAGATGTATCTGCTACTGCGATGATACACCATACCTCCGATGGGAGATGTCCCTGCCAAAGCATTTTTAGCGTCGCATCAGGCAGTTTGTCTTTTGCTAAGTCTTTCATTTTTCGAAGAAGCTGAGAGGGCTTCTGGTCTCCAAGATCCATCTCTCGTATTAGCTTTTGGACTTGACGTGTCTCCGACTCTTTGTATATGAGAAGAAGTCTTTCTTTAATCTCATCGTATCTCTTTTCTTCCGGGGGACTGGTGAGGATGTCAGAAAAAACCCAGCAAAAACGAATATTTCCCTACATAAATAAAGAAAGAGCAGAAATCAGTGAGTCAAAGTAATCATATCTGTGAAAATCATCCCCGAAACTATTCAAAAGAGCCGAGTCACTGGTCACTGTGAGTCATCTATCACATAGCATAATAAAAAACCTGGTCACTAACGCCATCTAGTGACGAGTAGTGGTTTCGCCAGCACCGTTAATTATCAGCTGTCAACGTCAATGTCAAGAAGCTGCTGTGTCTATTCGGTTGTTTCAAAGAAGCCAAAAACCAGTAGTAAAGTCCAGAAACATATTCCTACCTACTCTTCGATTGCTTGTAAATCTTGGGCTCTCTGTACTCTGTTGTTTTTTGATTTTGTTGAGCGAGGAAAAATGGAAGATATTACTTCAATACTAGTATCTATACAAAAAGAATTATCAGAACAAAAAGAAAGAATGAAGAAAATGGAAAATAGTATAACAACGAATATAAACACACACATAGACCAAAAATTCAACGAACTGGAACAAAAACACAATAAATTGGAAATCCTGGTACAACAGCAAGAGCGACGTATTGATACCATCGAGCAACACGGAAACGGAGGCCTGCGTTGCTCGATGATTGATACAATGGAACGACAAAATATGCGAAAAAATATAGTCTTATTCGGAGTGGAAGAGTCAGAACGAAGCTACCAGAGTCTTGAAGGTATTGTCTTAGATATATTTAACAGCGAGATGAAAATATCTTGCAGACAATTTGAATTAGAATGTGTGAGGAGAATTGGCAAGCGAGGAGCAAATATGAGGCCATTATCTGTAACCTTATCAACACTGGGTAAAAAAATACTTCTACTACAGAACAAAAAACTACTAGAGGGCGCAAAGTACTACATCAAAGAAGAATTCCCATCAAGAGTAATTGCAAAAAGAATTAGTAAAATACGAAAGTGAAGGCATCAAGGCTTCATTAAATATGACAAAATAGTAATACTGGACCAGAATAATCGGCAAGCTCCCATTCAACCGCCTCAGGCCAACCAAAAAAGAAACTTATCTCTGACTCCCGAAGAAAATAAAAATAAAAACAATACAGCTTCTCTACAAACACATAAGAAGACAAAAATCAACTCTTTTTTCACACTAGGTAGACAATCTCCTCAGATGCAGCATAGAGCTCGAGATTTGGCCGGTCAAAATCAAACCAACCAGATAAACCAAGGTAACCAATATCAGCGAGCACAAGCCCCTCTACAAGCATCTCCAGTACGGTCTGTCACCGCGGGGATATGCGACTACAACCCTTCAGAGCACAAGCTCTACATTTGCACCTATAACGTGAATGAATGAATGAATGAATGAAAATACTTTATTGTACACCTTACAAACTAGTTAAAAACAAGACATAACAATTAAACAAAAACAACTAAATGTACAATGGGCGGTCTTATCGCTAAAGAGCGATCTCTTCCAGACAACCTTTGGATGGAGAGGAGCTGAACTTATCTGGAAGATTGGTTGGGGTGTACCCATATTTAAATGTAAAAGAAATATTTTCATTAAATAAACTTACACATTATTACAAAAAAAAAAAATATTACAGAATAATAGATAAGTATAATACACACACAAATAAATATATATATATATATATATATAACTATACGTGAGTTCATTACTATCAGATGAGAGAATGATTGAACTTAAAGAAGTAATTACCCACATCAAATACGATATAATAGGAATCGCGGGGTTCCGAAGAATGGGAAAAACTATAACTGAAGACATGAACCATATTTTTTACTACATAGGAGAGACACCAGGTCAGTACGGAGCCGGCTTTCTCATTAAGAAGAGATTCAAACCAAACATAGAAAGTTTCACAGGAATTTCTGATAGAGTTTGCATACTAAGCCTGAAATTTGCCGCTCTATCCCTAACTCTAATCCAAGCCCACGCTCCTCTTCTATATGCAAAATCTGAAGAAATTGAAATATTTTACAAACAAGTGAATGATGCCTTAGAACTCGCTGGGAAAAATATTATTTTAATGGGAGACTTCAACTCGAAAATTGGATAAATAAATGCAACAGACAACTTGATAGCAGGCAATTTTGTAAATGGGAAAAGAAATAAAAGAGGCGAACAGCTAATCCTGTTTGCAATCGAAAATAAACTTACCATATTGAACACACTGTTTAAGAAAAAACCTAAAGCCAAGTGGACGTGGATCTCCCCAGATAAAAAGACATTAAATGAGATAGACTTCATTCCTTCGAATATTCCCAAACAGTTCACAAACATGGAAGTCATAAACAACTTAAAATACCCTAGCGATCACAGACTAGTTAGAGGAACATTTAAATTGAATAAAACTAAGCAAAGTAGAGCAAAACATATTAACACACAGAATGTACTTAAATCTCAAGAAGGGAAAATTATCCTTCTAGAAAACCTTAGTAAATGCTACTTTTGTTTGGATAATAATGAAATTCCAACAAACAAACAAAATAAAGCAAAAAGCTACAAGATCTTCCAACCCGGCTGGTCACCGTGGAAGAGTATGACCACAACCCTCCAAAGGACACCACAATAGCATGGAGCAAAAATAATAAGAAAATTCACCAAATACAGATTGCAACGTACAATGTCAGGACCTTATCGTCATACGATCGCTTATTAGAACTAGAAAAAGCAATAAATGGAATTAAATACGACATAATAGGAATCTCGGAAATGAGACGTCTTGTTACTAAAATAGAAGAACACGATAACTTTATACTTTGCTACGTAGGCCTATATGGGGTAGGTTTTATAATAAACAAGTCACATAAAATAATATAGAGAGCTTCACTGGCATGACAGAACGTGTCGCAGTTCTAAACATGAATATTCAAGGCTACGTGATCACCATCATACAAGTATACGCACCAACGGAAGCAGCAAGTGAGTGTGAAATTGACGAATTTTACTAATCTGTCGACAAAGCATTGGAGACCACACACAAGAACATTATATTTATGGGAGACTTTAACCCGAAGATCGGAGTTCCCAAGAAAGATGAACACTTGGTTATGAAACAATACGGATATGGCAAAAGAAACAATAGAGGACAGAGACTTGTGGATTTCGCATTTGAACACAAACTTACAATAATAAATACAATTCAAAAAGAAGCAAAATAGAAGGTGGACATGGAGATCTCCAAATGGAAAAATTAAAAACGAGATTGACTATATATTCTCCAACCAACCGAGAATATTCCAAAACTTTGGTGCTATGAATCTATACTACCCGTCGGACCACAGGCTAATCAGAGCAACAGTCAAATTAACCAGACAGAAAATAAGTAGAGTCAAATTCTCAAATAAACAAATAAGTCAACTAAAGGATGAAGAAGAAATATCAAAATACAAGGAAAACTTGTCAGCAATGCTATCTGATGCACATGTTTGCCAGGAAAACGCCTCAGTAAAAACCCATTACGACAACATAACATACGCTATCAACAATAGCTTGAAACTAGCCCGAGTAAAGAGAGATGAGCAAAAGTGCCATAAAATATTAACAATACGTACAGCAACTTTATTGCAAAGAAGAAAAGAACTACAGAAAACAAAAAACAATTCGTGACCTATCAAGAATGAACTCTCCGCACTCTACAAACTAGTTAATAAATATATAAAAAATGATTATGCTAAATACAGACAACGTATCATAGAAAGCCATTTACATCTAACCGGAAGCACAAAAAAGGCTTACAAGCAACTCAGAACAAACAAAACTTGGATAGAAGGATTGAAGAAGATAGACAAAGACATAAACAAACGTACTGATATCATCACTACAGCAACGGATTTTTATAAAAAACTCTATAGTGACAAGACTCATACAACCACGAATCATAACAATAGTACTAGACAAGTCAGCTTTGAGGACATAAAAACAATAGATAACACTGAAATTATAGAAGCAATAAAGAGATTAAAACTAGAAAAATCTCCCGGGTCGGACAACATTGCAAACGAAGCATTGAAAACAGCACACGAAATCTTGGCCACGCCACTCAATATGATATTACAAAAATCTGAAACACCTACAAATATCAATCAAATATCAATCAAATATCATTCTTAGATATAAGAAGGGGGAACCAAAGGATATAGGCAACTATAGACCGATAAGTTTGCTACCGACTCTATACAAACTGTTCTCCACTATTATCAATACAAGAATCAGTCCTGCAATAGAGGCTAGACACCCTGTAGAGCAGGCAGGTTTCAGGAAGGGGTTCTCTACAGTTCTCTGTGAAAATCATACATTTTTAAACCCCACCGTTTCTGAAAAAAACATTATTTTATTTTTTGTGAATATTCAAATCTTTGGAAGCATGATGGGGGTTTTGTTACCACAAAAAAGACAATATGCCACTCTCAGTATGCAAAAAACTTATTGTTCTGACACAAAAACAATAAAAAAAACTACGTATCAAAATAACAACAATCATAATTAAAAGAAGAAGAACAAGAAAATTTTAAACGTAAACTAACAAAGCTGTGAAGATTTTATCTATATACAAACTACTTAGTATAACTGCTTGTCTGTGATACAAACTGTCTCCAGCTCAAAGAATAATCTGTAAATAGGCTCCAGCTCCACTGTTTATGAAACTAATATGATAAAGGACATTGAATCGTACATAACAAAACTAAGAAAATACTACCTACCCATTTACACAACAAACAGCTGATGATACGGTTCAAGGGAACCCTCGATACCTTGTAGGCCTACAGCTGAGACATAAGTTAGTCCTTAGACCAAGATTATCCGTGTAGTCACACCTTCTGCGGTATCATAAATGATTGAGTGCACAATGCAATGCGCTCTTGAAATAAATATTTGTAGATCATACAACATTCATTACAATGCAGGATACAAACCTGCACCTGCAACCACAGCTAACTAGAAATAAAACCATAATTTCCTTAATGTATTTGTTTATTAATCTTCCGTAGGAGTCTTCAAGTCCAAACTGTACCAATACTTTTGTCATTGCAAAATGTGCAACAAAATTGAGCACTTATTTTATTTATTGAATTATTTATATATATATATATGTATTATAATATGTATTTATATAACTAGTTATTTAGAGTAGGTATTTAATTATAATAATCATTTTATCTCGACCTATAATGATTCACAATAGCACTACCACCCACTTATTATACAAAGGTTAGCTGGAAGAAAATGCTAATTAGCTAACAGAATAATAATAAAATAATCATGGCAACTGTGAAAAATATACTAATACCTAGACAAAGGCCCATAGTAATATATACAACTAACATACATATTTAAAAATGTATAACTTAATCTAACACTCTCATTCTACTTGTTCGCCTATGTACTGCTTTTTGTCTTGTGCAATAATTTTCTATCTATCTATCTATTAATATTCCTGATTTTCTACATCCTCTCGTACCATTATATTGTCAAGAAACTGTGCAGGTGGAGAAATATTATTTTGATGCCGAGCCCAGCCAAGATATCAGACAATCGTCATCACATGAGCACAGCTTCCGATAGTGCTTTTACCAATTGTACAACTGCAATAATACCCCCTCATTCTATCTTGCCAACCCGTACCTGCCCTTATTTTCAATAATATGTATGTGTAGTACACTTTACTGGAACGGTGACGAGATTTTATTCGTCCTCTGATTAAAACTGTCTCGTATGATGGCGATATGCCTGGAACAGTAGTTGTTCTGGTGTCATCACTTACTTCTATAGTAAAAGAACCATTAGCTTGGATATGTTCTCCATAGTAAGACCTGGCTTGTTTTATTTGATACACACCTAAACTAAACAAAATCAGGTCTGACATTTCCATTGAGGGGAATATATCTAGCTGTGGTATATTACCATTTATTTCCACAAAAGTGGCTCGGCGTCTATTAAGATTATGCCCAATCATATGGTCAGCCAAGTAGTTTTGTAGATTTATTCGTTGGGAAGCTGTTCGGCTGTGGAATTCATTACAGTTGTCGATTCGGCTTGCTCCGTCGTTGCATTCTTTTAAAGATCGTGTCAAACTGTTTTATCTCCAATCGTCTTCTTCGACCTGTTGAGTTTCATTGTTCTTGTCTGTTTTTATGTTGTGTTTATATTATTATGTATTTATTTTTATGTATTATAATGTAGGTTTGTATATATTTAACGATATGTGTATTTGTCAAGATGATAACACCACTGTCCCATTCTTCCATATAGTCCTCTCCATCCTAAGGTTGTCTGGAAGAAATCGCTATAAGCGATAAGACCGCCCATTGTACATTTCTGTCATTTTTTGTTATTGAGTTATGCTTTATATTTCTGTGTGTTATTTGTGTACAATAAAGAGTTAATCTATCTATCTATCTATCTATCTATCTATCTATCTATCTATTTATCTATCTATCTATCTATCTATCTATCTATCTATCTCTCCCAGGTATTGATTGGGCATCAGAACGGTTGGTCAAAGCAGGACAGAAATTATTTATAATTGCCCCAGCAACTTTAAAGTCATCCATTAGATTTCTAGAAGCCATATTAAAATATTTATTCCTAAATATCTTGAAATCCCATTTGAACCAACCGTTTACAACTTCCACAACCCACCTGCACAGGGTCACCATTCGTGACTTATTTGCTTTAAGTGTTGAAAGTTGTGTTTCCCCTTCGCTTAAGGTTTCTGGCTTATATACACTATAACCCAGAGATCTGAGTAGGGGTATTGAGGCTCTAAAGCCACGGTCAAGTATTAAGACATCATTTTCTCTGAAATATTGCCATAATGGTGAATTTTCATTCCGGAATAATTTTTGCATTATTGTGGCATCCGATGTTGTAGCTGCATATGGGCCACATATATCTTTAATAAACCATCGGTAGCTACCATTAAAAATGGTTTAACAAGATTTTCAAACTTATGTAAACTATATGTTTTTTTTTGGAACAAGTAGTTTGATGATTCTTGCAAATATACATAGGTTCCATCGCAAATAATTATTGGATTATTTTCTTCTATCCCGAAGAGTCCCTGTGGGATTAACAGATTTCTGCTGGACAGATTTGCTCTTGTTATGTGATTGACACCTAAATGTACTGGTACATAAAATTCCTTCAAGCAGTTCCGTACTTTTTTTACATAAATGCTTGCCATTGATTTTGAAATACACATTAACGAGGCAAGTCGTCTGATTGGCTCCCCAGTTCTTAATCTCATCAGGTATAATCCTAAAGCTGTTTTTGGTTTTAAGCACAAAGCTAAATTATTAATGTAACTCAGTATAGATAAAAAATACAAAACTGTCAAACCTGTCCAGTATCGACACAACGAGTTATTCATGTTTTCCACATCTTCAAAATCGATTGTGGTTGGTGTTTCTTTTCGCAACAAATCTAACATTTGAGTGATAAGTGTAGCACTAAAATGTGTTGTGAATTCGAATTCCTCTAAAAAATCCCAATTATAAACACTTTTATGATGTTCACAAATACGGGCATTTGGAGTGACATATAATCTATAATCTGTTAGGATTATTTTTCTTAAGTATAACGGTACTCTTAAACGTTCCTGATTCGTACACTCAGGAACAAAGCAATGGTTTGAGGTATCTGGGGTTCGGCTATAACCATCTAAATTGATGTTCATATTTATTATTAGGACACTGTCTGGCCTTTCAAATGAGCTTGGAATGCTTAGAGGTTCAGCAAAAGAGCTTGATCCACTATCCAAAATATCATCTTGAAACTGGGGTTCTTCTCTAAGTGGTTCCCGATTATAGTAGTGTGCTCTTTGCCAGCACGCATTACATGCTCGAGCATTGGGAGGAATCTGAAATGCAATGTTCATTATAGGTCATCACCATCAGCTATTAGATGCCCACTGTTAGATTAGCCCACCCCACTCTAAAGGAATGGAGAGATTTGCCGTAATCATCAACCTTGGCAAGCGTTTTTTGTTATCCTCATATCAAAGGATATCGGCGCTAATGCGTAAAATGCATTCACACATTGGTGCAAGAACTCAGTTCACAGGTTTGTACCGACGACGGATGCAGTGTATTTTTACCTTGGCAAAAGTTTGGTCTACCTACACTCTGTAAATAGTATCACCAATTCTGGCCCAACTATTGGCCCAGTTATGAGGCCAGTGTGTAAAAGGCCCTTATTGCTGCAAACACCACTGCAAGTACATTTGTTTGAGTAGGTAAATTAATTCTTTTTAGTAACTGGTAATTACAAAATAAATCGAAAAGTACTCAATATTTAGTTAAAACACTAGGATGATATTATTTACCTGACGGTGGTTGATTATGTTCATTTCAGACCCACGGTACCCCTGGCCATACCCCTGGCGGTACCGTAGGTCTTTTAAAGTTAAACGGTACCACCGAGTAAGTGACCCTAGTGATGTGTTGACCTAGCCCCGCGGTTACGTTTGCACCATTGATTTGCCCCATTAATGGTGCAGACGTAACTGGTTAGTTACGTTTGCACCATTCAATTTGATACAACATAATAACCTTGCTTTTCGCGCCATAAAAATTTGTTTATATAGCGTTTGTTTTTGACATGGTTTTTTGGATAGAATGTTCACCAAAAAACAAGTTCCTTTAGGAACATTCGGTTGACTTTGCAAAATTTTGAAATTCCAGAATGTTAAATTTCCCGCAATGTTGTTTCTTTTTAGTGTTGTATTATTTTAAAGTTGTGTTCCTATAATGTTGACTTTTTTGGGATCACATTGTTTTATCAATCTATAAGGCGCTCAGAACACGACAAAATTTTGAACTGTCAGTTGCGGCAACCGGCAAATCACAACTATAGCCGTTTTTTTGGATGACAGCTGTCAAAATTGATTCAGTCATATTTCGGAAACTACTTGTGCTAGAGTTTCGTTGTATGGCTCAAATGAAAGCTGATGACAAAATCTACATTTTGGATGACAGCTGTCAAAACTGAAACAGTCATATTTCGGAAACTACTCTTGCTAGAGTTTCGTTGTATGGCTCAAATGAAAGCTGATGACAAAATCTACATTTTGGATGACAGCTGTCAAAATTGAAACAGTCATATTTCAGAACCTACTCGTGCTAGAGTTTCGTTGTATGGCTCAAATGAAAGCTGATGACAAAATCTACATTCTGGATGAAAGCTGTCAAAATTGAAACAGTCATATTTCGGAAACTACTCGTGCTAGAGTTTCGTTGTATGGCTCAAATGAAAGCTGATGACAAAATCTACATTTTGGATGACAGCTGTCAAAATTGAAACAGTCATATTTCGGAAACTACTTATTTACCGCCAAGTTGTGCTTTTATTTCATAGATAAAATGTATTTTTAGTCATTTAGAATAATAAAAAATATAGTAGGAGTTGGTACCTAAGGTGGAGAACTTAGGTGAAGCACGGGTCCGGACTCATTACATCACTATTAATCGGTGGTACCGTTTAACTTTAAAAGACCTACGGTACCGCCAGGGGTATGGCCAGGGGTACCGTGGGTCTGAAATGATTATGTTGGCTATATAAGCCCATTCAGGAGTATTTTCATTTATAGGTCGAGAGCGCCTGCCTGACCTTCTACTGATTGAGATGCCACAACACATACAAACTGAATGATGGCCTAGTTGTCGCTCACCAACATTTCCTTCATGTCTGTTATTTAATTCAATCATTATAAGGTCGATGCATTCTTGGCACATGCAATCTTCCTCCAATATCTGAAAGCAAAATATACTGTTATTGAAGATCTTAGCCCAGTAGTTATAAGTATAGATGGATGCTAAATATAGTAGGTAATAATTACCTCTCGGGCAATCCATTCTTCAATTATTGCAACAATATCAGGATCCATGTCTGAAACATTGTAGTTATAATGCTGATTAGCATTTATAGCTATGTTGCAGTTGATGCAGTGACTCATTGTTGCAAGTTATAGCAAACTGAAAATAAAACAGAAGTAATGAATTTCCGTCTGTCAGGGAAATGAAATATAATAATAATGGGTTGTTTGGAATTATTACTACTGTACTAGTGAGTACTTACATTCAGGTTGGCTAATCCGTAAACCACTGAAGTCGTTTGAATTGCGTCCAATATTAAATAATATTGTTGCGAAAAAGCCAAGTCGTCAACAGTTTTTGGTCTGCTAATCTCCGACTACCGGTATCCAAATCGCGTGCAAAATCAAAGAATCCGTTGTGATAAAGCCAAAGTTAGTAAAAGAGCAGAAACAACTAACGACATAAAGACGCCGAAAACACAGCAACTTCTTCCCTAGACACTTCATTCAATTGAAATCAAAAGTAAACGAATATAAAGAAAGAAAAGAAGTGAAGTTACACACAGGTTGCGTTCAGTAACCATAGTCACCAGGCAACGCAACACAAATAACTGTCAGTTTCTTCTTGGTTTCTTCATACAGAGTAAACAGTACAATATTTATGCATTGGGCAATTGGCAATACAAGAAATCCGGTTGTCTATGGATTGTAATCCATAGACAACTTACGCGGTTTGCGGGTATTGAACGCGACCCTGCGGCCTAGCAGAGAGTAAAAATATTATATTTTGGCTCCGGATTTCTTGTATTGCCAATTGTAGGATTTTTTTGGGTTGCCATTAACGAATATCATATTCATTTATTTAAAAAACTTGGGGTCGTCTAAAAATTATGTTAGTTCAGTTTTATGTTTATTATTTTTGTATGTTCCAACTCAGTGGAGTTTTGTGCTGGTTAAATTTATTTCCGAATAAAAAACCAACCTACATGAAAACAGCGGACATATCATTTAAATTTACAAACTCAACACAGTAGATTCACAAATTCAAATGATAAATCAGGCTCTGTCTAATATCCCTAATGAAAATATCTATATTTAGTTTCAGAATATGTGCGGTAGGTATGTCACTCGGTATGTTGATTAGTTCCTGTTTTGTTTTTATTTGATTTGGAATGTTCCCTCCCCGAGCTGACAAGCCCTCGTGGTGGGCTGCGAGGAGGGTGTAGGCCGCGATACACGGCGCATAAACCAATGCCCACCACCTAGGTGGAACCAACGCACACACCTATCAATAACTTTGGTACTCACGGTTTTGTCTAGCTACTATCTAAGGTACCAAGCTAGCTACTTGGTACCATTCGCAATAGCTGAAACGAAACGGGTTAGGGGGTGCACCAATAGCCTTCCTAGGCCTTCAGCTCGTGTGGTAGCTGGTAACCGCAAATTCACACGAAAGTCCAAACTTAGTCCATCCAAGGTCGTATTCCAAAACAGACCTCTCAGGAGGCACACAAAGGTCCAAAAAACACTCCCGATTGATCCGATACGATCAGATTTCAATTAATTCCCAAATCCAAAAAACCATACGCAATCTATTTTTGCGATCCAAAAAAAACCAAGTCGAATAGAATACTACGTTTTTTTTCTATATCAAAAACTCATAGAGTGTATATCTGTCGAAGTCAAAACCCACAGAGAACAAATCTCTCGGTTCCATAGTTGCAAGGAGGAGAGCTCCATGGAATTTGACTCGAAATCAAACAGAGTCCGTCCGGGGAAGTACTACCACCATACCTATTTCTGCCGCAAAGCAGTAGTGCTCGCATTGCTGTGTTCCGGTTTGAAGGGTAAGGGTGCCGGTGAAATTACAGGCACATGAGACTTTTCACCTTCATGTCTCAGGGTATGTCGGCGGGCTAGGTGGACGTGACCTATGAGATAATGCACTGTTCATAGGCAGAGGCCGCTTAACATCAGGTGGGCCATCTGCTAGTTCCGTAAATCTAGAAGTATAAAAAAAAAAAAAAAAAAAAGTTGTGTTGCGATCAAATGCTGTCATTATTCATTGAAACAGCGGTACATGATCTCTACTTCATACTATTGATAGAAACACTTCATGTCAAAAGGCTTTTTGTTGCAATCAAGCTTTGTTAGAGTTGCATGATCGCTAAAACGTCATTTTCAATAGAAACAGCATTGAAACAGCGCATGCTGATAGCAACAGGAGATAGCTAATCGCTCGGCTGTTCGATCCCTTGGCAATGATCCTGTGGACTTTGATCGTCCTGTTCGATCCCTTAAAATTTTAGGCAACTTTCAAATTCACTCCATACTCTTAGGTATACTTAATAGGTTAAATTAGTTTAGTTAGATCTTCATATTAACTCCGAAAAGAACTTGAGGTACGGTAGGTACTGCGCACACAACGTAGGTACGGTAACACTAGACGATTCAACAAGGCCAAATTAACAATCAAGTAAATCGTAACATTTAAGGATAGTAGGTTCAACTTTGAGTAAGTTTATACAAAGGTATATTTTGAAAAATAATATGCGGTTTCAATAACGGATAGATTCAATCTGTAGGAGTATTTTGGGTTAGGGTGTATAATATAACGGAACGCAACAGAATATGTTTTCATAATGCGACATTACCATGCCCCTCTTTTTTGTCGTGGCACCAGACAGAATGGGTGGAGGAAAACAACGTTTTCATAGACCACTTTTATCTTAAACCCTCCCCCACCCCTCCAGAATTTTTGAAACATATTATATTTGAAAGTCCTTTAACGCATCAAGGGGTGGGAAGGGGTTGTTTGACACATAAAGAGTCTATACAAACGTGGTTCCATTCCGACCTAATCTACGCGTGAACAAGGTCGCGAGCGGGTCTAGTTGTGGAGAAATTCCTAGCTTTGTAGAAGTTTTATTTTCGAAAGTAATTATTTAAAATATTTACTTTTCTTGTTTGTTTAAGGTTTGCAATGGACATCCACACTCTTCGAACTATGGATACAGCTACGCGAAGAGGATGGTTGATATCTTGATCACGTAGGTAGAGGTTGCGCCAATCTGTATTCCAATCTGAATATGAATCGCAGAGTATGAGGGACTGTGACCAGAGGCAGCGGCTCGATAGTATGAGGGACTGTGACCAGAGGCAGCGGATCGATAGTATGAGAGACTGTGACCAGAGGCAGCGGCTCGATAGTATTAGGGACTGTGACCAGAGGCAGCGGCTCGATAGTATGAGGGACTGTGACCAGAGGCAGCGGCTCGATAGTATGAGGGACTGTGACCAGAGGCAGCGGCTCGATAGTATGAGGGACTGTGACCGCAGGCAGCGGCTCGATAGTATGAGGGACTGTGACCAGAAGCAGCAGCTCGATAGTATGAGGGACTGTGACCAGAGGCAGCGGCTCGATAGTATGAGGGATTGTGACCAGAGGCGGCGGCTCGATAGCTGGAGACAGTTCTTCTTGTCATTTGTATTAAATTCTGGCTGATTATTGAAAGGATTTATTTATTTATTTATATATTTACCATAGGCCATACAATTTTGCATTGCTAATAAATTCACTCCATAGTTTCTTCTTTTTTAACCGACTTGAAAAAAAGAAGGAGGTTCTCAAGTTGTGTTTTCCTTTTTGTTTTTTTATGTTTGTTACCTCATATCTCCGTCATTTATGAACCGTTTTTGTTTTTAGTTGACTCGATTTGCTTCCAGATTTGTCAAATTTTCATCAAAATCTGGTTCTGATGATGGGATCCATGAGGAATTGAGGGAACTCCTCAAACATTATAGGCACACATATAGCGATTTTGGTATTTTCAGCAACAAGTCAGGCATGTCCATTCAGAAAGTGCCGTTTGCTGAAGAGGAAATGATGTAGTCAGTTTTTTTTTGAAAAGAATTATCGAACCTCTGTTTGAGGTGGTTGTTCGGTTAGGGTCACGTGATGTTAAACTAGCGCTCTGAACGAGCCTCTGAACGGTACAACCATACGCTCTGGCGATAACTAACAATCGTAATATACCCGTTGAATTGAGCCACAAAAGCCGCAGCCCCGCTCTGCACGAGGGCGCCAAACGGTATTCAAACAAATATTTGCTGCGTAATTGAACGAACAAAGCGAGTTCTCTGAGTCAACTTGGAAGAATCGGCGTTTGTATGTATGTATGATTTTACTTTGATCGAAGTATGTATGTATGTTTGTCCGAGCATAACTTCCGGACCGTTAATTCGATCTTCATGAAATTTGATTAGGGGTAGATAGTATTGGTACAATTTGTTGGTAAGGTGGGGTATGAGCTATATCGGTCGGGAGGTTGTTGAGATATTGGGCTTCAAAAGGGGACAAAAAAATAATGTGAGAATATCAGGTCAAATAAGGTGTCATATGAAAGCCCCTCACTTTGATATTTCAAATCTTTTTTTTTTTTAACTTATGTAGTTTTTAAGATTTTAGGTTAAATCGAAAATGTAAAAAAAAAACCTCGAGTGTACTTTCACTACTTCTACAACACTGAAATTTTGTGTGTTTGTAGCTTTTATGACACAAATACTGGGAAAAGTCGAAAGTTGAAGAATTTAAAAACTTGTACTATATAAAATGATAACCAGTATAACACCCATTGTTGACCTTCCGTTTCTAGGAATTTGAACGACGTTGTAGGTCTAACTTTTCAAACCGACAAGAACGTTCATTTTATGTGGATGTACTCACGTACATAGATATTTTTATCTAAAGAAATAAGGTAACCTACTTAAATCGCGTGTATTCGTGAGGTCTCAGTTCGGGGTGAACCACTAGTCGAAAATATAAGTAGACTCTAAAACTAGTGGTTCGCCCCGAACGGAAACCTCGCGAATACACGCGATTTAGGAAGGTAACCTTATTTCTATAGAAAAATATCTATGTACGTGAGTACATCCACATAAAATGTTTAATAGTTTATATCTAAATTTTTCTAAGTGCGAACTTTTTGTTTCCGACACTAGTATGGATAGAAATTCAGTCATTGAAAAATTTCAAAGTTTGGCCTCAAACATTACAGTTGTAGATGAATGTTCGCTTCGCCTCCTTGGTTCACCTATTCTTGACGAGTCTTTTCCGGCATTTGTAGACGAGAAAATTCAAAATTTTATGAGAACTTCCGACCGATTGCTCAAAATTAACGCCCATATGGCTTTTACAATTATACAATTTTGCCTTTTTGTGCCAAAATTTACATATGCTTTAAGATGTTGTCAACTGTGGAAACACAGTGAGCTGGTAGAAGGCTTGGACAACATAATAAAGAACACGTTATCGTCGGTTTTGAATATCGATTTTGATGACAGGGCGTGGTCGCAAGCCTCCTTGCCTGTTAAATTAGGAGGCTTCGTAAAATTTCAAGTGTAGCCCCTACCAGCGTTCTTGTCTTCCGTCAATAGCACTTGTTCTTTGGTTAACAAAATTATATCTCCTTTTTTTGTGGCTCTTTCTGGCAAAACTCTCAAAATTTCATACTGAGACGAGGCTCGAAATGCTTGGCATAGTGCTTGCCCCAATACTACTACCCCCAAATCTCTTTCGTCTCAACGGCAATGGGACGAGCCTCTGTGCGAGCTGACGCGGAATTGTCTGTTACAAACGTGCTCAAGCTCCACAGATCGTGCTCGTCTCCTGGCCGTTTCCAAATAGGAGTCAGGGTTTTGGTTGCAAGCACTTCCATCACACAATACTGGTACTTTAATGGATCCAGTTTCTTTCCGTATTGCAACTTCTTTACGGTTGGGTGCAGGGTGCTGTGCCCCTCATGCTGCCAGTGCAGTACTGCTGTTGATCAGCTTGGTCACCACGGATTATCGTGCACCAGGGCTGCCGGTGGGATTTCCTGCCACGCTAGCCTTAATGATATCATTCGCCGGGCACTTACCAGCGTTAACACTCCAGCCATTCTAGAACCGAATGGTCTGCTACGTGACGATGGTAAGCGGCCTGACGGCATGACTCTTGTTTCGTGGTAGAAGGATAGGCCTTTGGTGTGGGACGCTACATGCGTTGATACCCTTGCGCCATCTCATCTGTCCGGGACATCAGTTAGGGCCGGTGCCGCGGCAGATTCCGCTGAGGACCTCAAAAGACGCAAATATGCAGGTCTTGACAGAGCTTACTTATTTGAGCCTTTCGGGGTCGAGACTCTGGGTCCGTGGGGTTCCGGCGCCCTTCGCGTTTTCAATATTCTTTCAGGGCATCTGGTAAAAGCGACGCGTGACCCGAGAGCTGGCTCTTATCTGGCTCAACGCATAAGTATTGTCATTCAGCGTGGCAATGCAGCCAGCGTCTTAGGACGCTTCCGTCTGGTAGTGATTTGGATCAGTTGAGCTACCTTTAGATCGCTTGCAGCGGTCTTCAGGTAGCACAAATGTTTCATATGTATTTTGTACATACCTTTTATTATTCTTTCCGTAAATAAATGTATTGTTATTAATTGTTAATCTTATTAATTAAAAAATGCACTTTGGTAGGTATTATATATTTACGTTACAAGCACAGTAGAGGTTAGCTCATGATTTTTTTATCGAGTAAATTTATCGAGATCATGTTTTGGGCTCTACCATGCCCTTGGAAATATAATGTAAGAGGCCTCCACCATAGAATGCAAGGGGAAATTTGATTTAATCACCGCGCTTGGTGGTTGGCGAATATGATGTACGAGGCCTCCCCCATAGAATTTTATTTAATCACCGCGCTTGGTGGCAGGCGAATTAGATGTACGAGGACTCCCCATAGAATGCAAGGGGGGATTTTATTTAATCACCGGGATTGGTGGCAGTTGAATTTGATGTACGAGGCCTCCCCCATAGAGTGCAAGGGCAGATTTGATTTAATCACCGCGCTTGGTGGCAGGCGGAATGGTGATTGCAGTAAATTAGGTACCTATTTAAATAATTGATTTTTTTTGATTGTCATGAACTGTGTACATTTTGCTACAAATAAGTATAAGAGAAGCCTATTTGACTCTTGACTTCCTCTTGATTGAACGAACGAAGCGAGTTGTCTGAGTCATCTTGGAAGAATCGGCTTTTGTATGTATGTAGGTATGTATTTATGTATACCTATATGTTTGTCCCATTAAAACACTTCCATATCGTTAATCCGATCTTCATGAAATTTGGTAGGGGAGTAGATAGTATTGGTACAATTTGTATGTAAGGTTATGAGCAGTATCGGTCGTTGGGTTGTTGAGATATCGGGATCCACAAAGGGATAAAAAAAAAGTCAGTCAGTCAGATCAAGTGGGGTGTCATATGAAAGCGCTTTGCTTGGAAATTTCAAATTTATTAAAACTTTTTTTAGACTATGTAGTTTTACATATTTTGGGAAAATAGAACCTGAACCTCTAGGGTACTTCCAGCAATCCCACAATGCTGTGTGGTAGGTATGCTTGTAGCTTTTGTGACACAAACACAGGGAAAAGGCTGAATTTGAAGAATTTAGGAACTTGTACCCTATAAAACAAAAACCAATATAAGAGATATTGACCTCCTTCCAGAGCCACCGTACCACTGCCCGTATAGTATCGCCAGCGTTCATGTAAAAAGAACGCTGGCGATCAAGCTTCTACAGGCGTTCCAGCGTTCTTTTTACTTGACGCGTATTATAATTGTACATTATTTTTAGTAAACTAGGTAGGCACTCCTTCAATGCATAGGTACAGTCCGTCCAGAAAGAGTAGAAATTAATTATCAAGGAACTAAAATTTACTAAAAACTGGCAACTCTTATGAAAGGCCAGTGTGGCCGGTGTAGTGAATTTGTCGCCAGATTCATTCGCCATAATAATATATAATTTGCAACCACCTAATAATGATAAAACAAAAAAAAAATTATTTAGATAGGTAAGTATGATGTGACTTATGCATGTAGATTTATTTTCATTACAATACAATATACAGAATAAAAAAACGGACATTTAAAAATAATTTCTATATTTTAATATTTGTTGGACTAACCAGAATAATTTTCCGCTAGCGGAAACACTGCAATTTCGGTCGAGCGCGAATATTCGAATTATTGTTTTTATTTGTTGATGTTTTTATTTCAATAAACCTAATAAGCAAATAAATCGCAAGCAATATTAGCAATATGAATAAAACTATACGCAGTGGGGCTCGTGACATTATTTACAAAGTGTTTACGAGATGTTTGGCTGAGTATCAAGGCGGGACGCTGCTGGCTGAATTAGAAGACGTTTATAAACGAACAGCATATTTGACCGGTAAGTAGCTGGTTAAAAAGAATAACACTGGACGTAAACTGTTATAATTTACTAAAAGAATCGTGTAAATCCATCCAAAATCCTTGTTAATCATACTAATTAGTCTTTGTTGATCATTGTTCCATTGAATTGTATTTTTTAGTGCAATTCGTTATTTTTGATACTTTACTTATTTTTTTGCAGGAAAATCTGAGAGCACTATTAGGAGGATTGTTAATGAAGGCTAAAAAAAATTGTGGAAAATTTGGTACTCCCGCCAAGCACAGAAAAGGTCGACCTAGGAAAGTACTGGATGATTTTGATATCAGTGCTATCAGGCAAAAAATACATCATTTTTATTCAGTTAAGAAAGAAGTTCCTACATTGTCGAAATTGCTAGCTGTTTTAAAAGAAGATATTAATTATGACGGAGGTAAAGAACATTTAAGACAATTGTTAAGAAAAATTGGGTTTACATTTAAAAAGTGCCAGTCAAATAGAAAAGCTTTACTAGAAAAAGATAATATTGCAGCCAAAAGAGAACAATATCTCAAAGTAATCATGGAAAATAGAATGTTACCTGAAGAGCTTCAAAAAAATTTAATATATTTGGATGAAAGTTACATACATTCATCATACAAAGTGAAAAGATGTTGGCAGTCCAAAGAGACCGTAGGTGTAACAGAAGATATTTCTAAAGGGAAAAGGTGGATTATAGTGCATGCAGGAAGTGAAAAGGGATTCGTTTCAAACGCCCTTCTAATGTTCAGTGGAAATAATAAAAAAGAAGATTACCACTCTGAAATTAATAAACAAAATTTTACTACTTGGATATCTGAAAAATTGATTCCTAATTTAACTGAATCGTCAATCATAGTAATGGATAATGCACCATATCATTCTGTGATAAAAAATAAATGCCCAACATCTGCATCGAAAATTGATGAAATAAAAGTATGGTTAACTGAAAATAATATTCCTTTTGATGAAAATTTAAGGAAACCAATGTTGCTTGCTTTGGCTAAGCAACATAGACAGATACCTGTCTATGAAATAGATGAGTTGCTCTCGGAGTATGGACACACAGTGGTCAGGCTGCCCCCCTACCACTGCGAACTAAACCCCATAGAACTTATATGGGCTCAAGTAAAATCCAAAGTAGCCTCACGCAATGTAGGAGCTTCAAATATCAAAGAATTGACTGAGGAATCATTCAACACCATTACTCCAACTGACTGGAAGCGATCCTGTGAACATGTCAAACAAATCGAAAAGGAATACTATGAGCGAAGTCGAACAATGTACCAAAACATTAAGCAGCTGGTAATACAACTCGGTGATGAAAGCTCTAGCGAGGAATCTGAGAGTGAAGATGAAAATGATGGTATGGCAGGAACTTCCAATTATGTTCAACCACAACATTCTGAAGAAGAATCGATGTCGGGTACTGAGTATCTTGACTTTGACTCATTAGAGTGATTTATTTAAGATTATTATATTATTATTCAACAAAATTGTCTATTGTGTTTTTTCCCCTCTGAGTACACAAAATATTCTTGCTTTCTTTCTAGGTAGGTACCTAGTGTCATAGGTGGACTGGTTTGGATACCAATGCTCCTATAAAATGTTTTTGTTCATGACATAGAAGCCCAAAATAATTCATAAATTCCCATTACTTTAACATAGTGGGTTTGATTCTTATTCCTTTATGTGACGAGCATAAATATTTGTTGTAAAATTTGATAAAATAAGAACTGCAATGTGTTATAAATATATATAAAAATATCAAGTATCAAAACGTTCTGCCATAGTATATGGTGATACCATGTAAACGATAGTGGCGCCCTCATTTATTTTCTACTCTTTCTGGTCGGACTGTATACATCTCTTAAATAAGTAGGTATAGTACGCATCATGTAAAAAGAACGCTGGAACGCCTGAAGAAGCTTGACCGCCAGCGTTCTTTTTACATGACGCGCATTATACCACGCCTCCCATTTCAAGGAATTTGAACGACGCTGTAGGTCTTACTTTACTTTTCACCGATGTATAATATATGGTTTTCTTCCAATACCAGCCATCATGACATACCTACTTGCTAGAATATTTTAAGATGATAACTTATTTCACAAAAGGAGATTGTTAATTCATTCTTCAGCTACTTATATACTAATAGGTATGTTTACTTCCCGTTGGTTAGTCATATATGTATAAAGGTCTTTTCGATGACGTGTAGCAAAGTATACCGTAGTGGACCCGTGAAATGTTGATCTCAGTAATTGTTTTTAGGAGTCGGTTAGAGAGGTAAATAAAATATGTAGGTGTAACCTACCTACATTGCTTGTATTGCGAGGTCTCAGTTCGGGGCGAACCACAATGTGTTTTACCGAGCGATGCCGGGGTCGCAGCTAGTAGAAATATATTTCAAAGATTAGCGCAATGTACCTACTGCAAATTGGTAATCGAAAGCAATTACCAGTTTGATAACCAATATGTGCGCAGGACTATGTAGGTAACTATGTGACTGTTGTGTGTTATTTTGATGAACAGTTAATGTAACAGGGGCTACAATGAATCCGGGAGTTGTTTGTTCACGTCAGTGGTCCCCTGCAACGTGTTCGGTCCTCACGACAACTTTGACACCAGCACCAGTCACGTGATACCGGCGCTCATACGGCGCATGCACGACGACATACTGAGAGGTAAATCATCGTCACAAAGCCTCCCAATAGAACGCACTGGGGGGCGGGGAGGCTAGCCATATTCACCACGCTTAAACTTGCCGGATTAGTGATTGCAGTAATGGTGTTGAGTACGCAGGTGGATGCTGTTGCACATCCCCTGGTGATCTATTGTGGCCCAACCTCAACCTCATCATGGGACCTATTTGGGGTCATAGGTATCACCCACATGTATTTGATTAACCCCCGACTAAAAAGAGGGGTGTTATAAGAGGCCATAGCGTGTCTGTCCGTATGTATGACATGTTTCTTTGTTGCGGAATGGGCGCTTTGATTTGGATTACTGTTTTTGAGATGGCTATTACCTATGTTTGGTGGAAATTGGTGCAGTCGTTTCCAAAACCAACAGCTCGCAAAAATTTTTTTTAGGGAACTGACCTCTTTTTGCGGCTAGATCCTTCAGTTGACGTTCTAATGCTCCAGGGTCTGATGACCAGTAGGTATAGTTATAATTCTCCAGAGTCTGATGACCAGTATAATTATAATACTACAAGGTCTGACGACCAGTATAGTTATAACGCTCCAGGGTCTGACGACCAGTATAGTTATAACGCTCCAGGGTCTGACAACCAGTATAGTTATAATGCTCCAGGGTCTAATGACCAGTATAGTTATAATGCTCGAGGGACTGATGACCAGTATAGTTATAATGCTCCAGAGTCTGATGACCAGTATAGTTATAATGCTCCAGGGTCTGATGACCAGTATAGTTATAATGCTCGAGGGACTGATGACCAGTATAGTTATAATGCTCCGGGGTCTGATGACTAGTATAGTTATAATGCTCCAGGGTCTGATGACCAGTATAGTTATAATGCTCCAGGGTCTGATGACCAGTTAAGGAAAAATAGGCTCTAAAGTTCAACGGGTAGGTACTCCAATTTTACTGTGCTTTTATTTGTATGAATACCGGGTTTTTATTTTATTTTATTTTTTTATACTACTTGGTTGACGGGACAAGCAAGAGGCCCACCTGATGTTAAGCGGTAACCTCTGCCTATGAACAGTGCATTACCTCATAGATCACGTCCACCTAGGACGCAACCTATATGGCATTGCACTGCGCCCGCCACCCTGAGACATAAAGATGAAAAGTCTCATGTGCCTGTAATTTCACCGGCACCCTTACCCTTCAAACCGGAACACAGCAATGCGAGCACTACAGAAATAGGTATGGTGGTAGTACTTCCCCGGACGAACTCTTTCACATAAAAGCTCTACTACTACTAAAAGTGGTGTTAGAACACTGAACATAGTCGGGGGTTTTTAAATGTTTATAAAATGAATTTGTGACTATTATTCTGTGTCCGGTGCGTATCGGCGAAGGTGGTGATGGCACGTGTGTTGCAGGCGCGTCCACATTCACCGTGATGGGGAGCGGCACGCCCTTGCGGCAGTTCATGTACTCCCAGGACGTCGCCAAGCTGTTCCTGTGGACCCTCCGGCACTACGACAGCGTTGAACCGATCATTTTATCAGGTAAACTAATGTTCCCACTGCTGCAGGCTTCATCATCGTCATCCTGTACAAGTCCACTGCTGAACAAATGCCTACCCCTTGGAAAGCCACGACCTCCACCCACCGACTTTCTACGACCTTTAAAATGTCGATCCACTGAGAGGCAAACCTTTCTACACTGTGTCGTCCAGTTCGTAGTCACCACTCTGTGTCATCCGGTTCGTATTCACCACTCTGTATCGTTCGGTTTTGACCAGAGCATACTGCGAAAGTTAACATACTGTTGCGAAACATGGGCGATTACCGACACCACAGATAAAATAATACTATACTTAGTACCGACACTAAAATGTATAGGTTAAAGGTAGCACAGAGAGCAATGGAGAGGTCGTGCTACGGCTTTCCGTGCGAGATGAAGTACGAAATCAGGAGATTCGCAGAAGGTCCAAAGTCACGGACATTGGGAAACGCATCTCACAGTTGAAGTGGCAATAGGCAGGACACCTCATGCGCTGCACGGATAACAGATAGGGCCGCACAATAACCGAGTGAAGAACTTGCCTAGGAGGCCGAAGACCAGGCAGGCCGAAGGCACGATGGACCGATGATATTAAAAACGTTGCTGGCCGCCAGTGGAGTCATGATACTGGGAACAGAGCCGACTGGAAGAAATTAGGGGAGGCATACATCCAATATTGGACGGAAAGATGCTGATGATGATTATAATGAAAACATTGTGAAGATAGGCAGCTAGAATAGAATGACTAGATAAACCGTTTGTTGCCCGTGCTCAAATCATTTTCCCGGTGGCAATAGGTTGACCTCACAGACATCTATTGGACGACGGGGGTGCGTTCAATGGGTAAACACACTCTTGAGTGTTGGTTGTCTCTTATTTTGAGTAACTGTTTATTTGCCTGCTTCTTCTTTTACTTTACAATATTGCCTAAAGCCGTTTTACCATTACCGTTATGCCAAGTCACACGTCCGACCACCGACGACAGCCGACTCAAAACGACAGTCGTCCATCGAGGTCCGTGCTGAACCCTGCTCCTCGGCGACTAACAACTCGACTAACAACTGAATAAATTAAAATATATCTACATCTATCTACACTTTTCCAAGGGGTCCAAAACGGCTTTTAATGTAAAACTAAACGGCTTCGTATTTCGGAAACCGTTGGTAGTAGATACTTGAGAATCCACAGGTCCTTATATAAAAATAGCAAAAACATGTTTCAGCAGTACCTGAAATGTTGCTTAAAAAAGCCTCGGGGACGTTTTGTTTGTAAATAATTACACTTTACGTTTTAGCCAGATTTCAGCGTATTTTGACGATTTAAAAGTTAGTTTCACAGGATAGTCATTGAGAACAAAATATTTTCAGGACCTCAAGGTTCAAATGGGACCCCTAAATTGAAAAACTTGAGTATGGTTTCAAAGGTTGATTCACGGTGTCATTGTTGAGATTGAAATATTTTAAGGACCTCAGGGTTAAATGGGACCCCTAAATTGAAAAACTTGAGTATGGTTTCAAAGGTTGATTCACGGTGTCATTGTTGAGATCGAAATATTTTAAGGACCTCAGGGATAAAATGGAACCCTAAATTGAAAAACTTGAGTATGGTTTCAAAGGTTGTTTCACGGTGTCATTGTTAAGATCGAAATATTTTAAGGACCTCAGGGATAAAATGGGACACCTAAATTGAAAAACTTGAGTATGGTTTCAAAGGTTGATTCACGGTGTCATTGTTGAGATCGAAATATTTTAAGGATTTCAGGGTTAAATGGGACCCCTAAATTGAAAAACTTAAGTTCAGTGTCGTTTCAAAGGTCGTTTCACAGTGTCGTTGTTAAGATTAAAATATTTTCAGAAAATAATGGGTAAAATGTGACCACTAAATTAAAAAACTTGAGTATGGTGTTGTTTCAAAAGTCATTTCGCGGGGTGGTTGTTGATGTTTAAGTTGTTGTCTGCACGCCGCGAGATATGCAAACTACGCGCGAACGAAGTCGCGCGCGGGTCATCTAGTTGTGTATAAAAATAACAAACAAGTGAATATGTACTTATTGTAATAAAATAACACATAATTAAATGTCAAAAGACTGCTCATAAATTTAAATTAAAAAGTACAATCTATACATAAAGCTCTATTTTTATTAATTAATTAAAAGATTTAGATGTAAACATTTCATTATCCGCAAAAGCTTCATCAATTTTAAAATAGGTAGGTACGTCTTATCTATTAATTGTCTTCTTACACAAGATTTGAAATTAATTCCAATTGTGTAATTTCCAGTCGATAATTCCGACGAGGTGACGATAAGGTACGCCGCGGAGCAGATCGCACGCGCGTTCGGCTACTCGGGGCGCATCGAGTGCGACACCTCCAAGCCGGACGGACAGCACAAGAGGACCGCCTCCAACAGCAGGCTGCGCTCCCTCTACAAGGACTTTCAGTTCACGCCCTTCGACCGCGCCATCATCGACACCGTGCACTGGTTCAAGAGCAACAGACAAACTGCTAGGATATAAGCACTCTCACGAGAAATGTGCGTGTCGATTCTGTGCAGCATTCTCTTATGTTATAATAATATACTGCGCCAGGTTTTCTACTCCGAGGTCGGATAGTCACGTGGTCAAACACCAGACGACGTTAATATGAGAATTGAGACAGCTTGTCTAAGTAGAGTGTAATCTAACTCCCCGGTCCTCTTATCTTGGAGAAGCAGTCCTAGTTTTCATGATCATGCATTCTCTCTCATTGAGAGCACCGCGGCTGAAGCCAGGCGTAACGGGAACTGGAAGCTTCCGGTTGGATTCGTAAATTAAACATTAACCGAAAAATATTTTAAATTTTAAATTAACTTTTGTGACTAAAAATCCCAAATCACCACACGTCTAAGTTAATTAAAAATGTAAAAGGTTTTTCGGTTAATGTTTAATTTACGATTTCAACCGGAAGTTTCCAGTTCCCGTACACCTGGTTACAGCCGCGGTACTCTCAATGACAATATATTACATAGATAGTTTTTTTTTAAATTATAAGTACATAGAAAATACCCAGAACACCCTGATCCAAGAAAACTAGGTCTGCTTCTCCAAGATAAGAGGATTCCTTTGAAAGAAACAGTTGGAGCTTAGATACCTAAGAGTACATGTGTGAAGATATTTAGAAGCACTTGTTTAGTATTATCATACTAAATAGCTATGCATATTTAGTATTATCATACTAAATAGCTATGCATATTTAGTATTATCATACTAAATAGCTATGCATATTTAGTATTATCATACTAAATAGCTATGCATATTTAGTATTATCATATTCAATAGCTATGCATATTTAGTATTATCATAATAAATAGCTATGCATATTTAGTATTATCATACTGAATAGCTATGCATATTTAGTATTATCATACTAAATAGCTATGCATATTTAGTATTATCATATTAAATAGCTATGCATATTTAGTATTATCATATTAAATAGCTATGCATATTTAGTATTATCATACTAAATAGCTATGCATATTTAGTATTATCATATTAAATAGCTATGCATATTTAGTATTATCATACTAAATAGCTATGCATATTTAGTATTATCATAATAAATAGCTATGCATATTTAGTATTATCTTACTGAATAGCTATGCATATTTAGTATTATCATATTAAATAGCTATGCACATTTAGTATTATCATACTAAATAGCTATGCATATTTAGTATTATCATACTAAATAGCTATGCCTATTTAGTATTATCATACTAAATAGCTATGCATATTTAGTATTATCATACTAAATAGCTATGCATATTTAGTATTATCATAATAAATAGCTATGCATATTTAGTATTATCATACTAAATAGCTATGCATATTTAGTATTATCATACTAAATAGCTATGCATATTTAGTATTATCATACTAAATAGCTATACATATTTAGTATTATCATACTAAATAGCTATGCATATTTAGTATTATCATACTAAATAGCTATGCATATTTAGTATTATCATACTAAATAGCTATGCATATTTAGTATTATCATATTAAATAGCTATGCATATTTAGTATTATCATACTAAATAGCTATGCATATTTTGTATTATCATACTAAATAGCTATGCATATTTAGTATTATCATATTAAATAGCTATGCATATTTAGTATTATCATACTAAATAGCTATGCATAAAATAATATGTATATTGTGTTCTCGTTCTTGCATCCTACTGTGCAATGAGCACATAAAAGCTCCTCTATGTTTACCTAATTACACAAAATAAATAATAATAATCAAATAAAAACCAGTTTACAAACAGTATTAAAAAATTAAGTGATTGCGTGCAGTTCCATATAAACATATTATAAACAATAAAGTGGGAGTTTCAATTAATCTGGAAATCCAAAACATAAGAGGGCAGAAAATCGAAGCTAACTTCAAGGAACGAACCTTCGTCCTGTTATACCTACCGCGGCATTGTCCTGTTAAATCCTTACGTCCACTCATTCAATTGGGATGGCTACATGTACTTCAGTTACGGTTTTCATCTCGGTTCAATGTTCTTACAACACGGTTGTGTCAAGAGCTCGCAAATTTATGTCTTACCGTGATATAAATAAATAAATAAATAATGCTGGACAGTTCACACAACATTATCTAGCCCCGAGCTAAGCAGAGCTTGTGTTATGGGTACTAGATAACTGATGTACTTAATACAATACATTACATAGATAGATGTTTTTTTTATTATAAGTTCATAGAAAATACCCAGAACACCCTGAACAAATATCTGCAGATCTTACATATATTTATATTTGTACGAATATTTGTTCAGAGCTTCGACCAAAGTAAAAAGTATTCACTTTGGTCGAAGCTCTGAGGTTCAGAAGGGTGAAGGTTCAGAGGTGGGAATCGATCCCACAACCTCCTGCGTCGCAGGCAAACCTACGTTTGCCGCGCCACAGAGGTCGTACGTATTATATCCTTGTAATAGTTACCAAGTGTTTTATCTTTTGCACTGACAATCAGTTTCAAACTCGATTGAAAGAGATAAAACACGGTGAAACTATTCCAAGAATGAGCCGCGTTTATTAGTAGCACAGTAAGTCCTTAATTATTCTAAACTAGCGACTCGCCCCGGCTTCGCAAGGGTAGCCCCCGGTGAACCCCCCCGTCCTATCCCTCCCACTATGTCCTATCTCCTGGTTCTAAGCTACCTCCCTACCAATTTTCAGCCAAATCGGTTCACCCATTCTTGAGGTATAAGTGGTGTAACTAACACGACTTGAAAAAAAAAAAAACTTATAAACCTCACGGAGCCCGAGACCTTTCCAACGAATGCAAAACCGTGGAAATCGGTTCGTGCGTTCTGGAGTTATAGCGTCAGGAAGGAAAACCAGACTTATTTTTATATATTAGATAACGTGTCTCCAATATATATTTTTTTATTATTAAGGACCATTGGTGAGCATCCTGTAACATTTTTGTGACAGCAGAGAATAAATAATAGTACGTACAGCGATGTGATACGAAAATCTCTAGTGTCCTTATAAACATTTCTAAATTTATAAAAACTGGGACTCAAAAACCTTGTGAAAAGTGACAACATTGAACTGTGAATATGTGTCCCTAAGGCAGGGATTCCCAAAGTGGGTTCCGTAGAATACTCATCAGGGATCCAAACATAATTTTGAAACAGTAACAATAAGTACAGGTCAAGATTAGATGCTACCCCAGATATACGCATGCAATGGGGAGCCACAGGCAAAACTAATCTCAGATGGCGCCACCATCGCTGGTGATTTTTCTCATACTAAAATTATCCATTTATGACATAACTAAAACTGTCCACTTTTGACAGTTTTTTTTTTAACTTTGATAGACCTTGGTTTTGCTACGAAACAACACCAGCGATAATGCGCCACCTAGCGTGATAAATAAGCAGTGTGTCGGACATAATACCCAACTATAAAACAATTATTAATAGCAGTTTCATTATTCACATTAAAACTTTAAGTTAAGATTAATGTGTTTCAGTTGTGTACATGTTTCATTGTGACCCCCTTTGTTAGATTGAAGAAAACTTCAAAAAGCTTTATGTGTGTGTCCATTAAATTGTATAGGTAATAAAATTCCTATTGACATCAGAAATAACACTGACATTGAATTCTTTAATTATATTAAATAATCAATTATTGCATAAAAGATACTATAAGATTGACGAGGCCTTGGCCGTCAAAGATATTTTTATGTGATGACTTGTTAAGAGTGTTTTATTTTGATTTTGTTTAAAATTCCTATGAATTTATTTTTACAATATGACAAACCGTTTGGCTAAATCTAATAATTATCTATTTGGATTCTATTGCCATGTCCTATCATCAGTGTTTTATGAGATTTGTAATGCATTATATTGTTATATTTATAATTTTAATTTGTTAAATGTACCTACTTGAAATCTATGTGAAACTGACATATCTTAGTGCATGTAACATATCTAAAGAGGAAATAAATGACTATATGACCATATGACATATTTATTAAAATAAATTGTTCTTATATAAATATCAGTGTTGACCATTCGATACGGGGTTCGATAAAATAATAGCTGCGTTTTACCTGAATATAAAACGCATATTAAATACTTACCTAATTTGAAACTTTTTGTTAGAAGAAGGCCCTTCTTTTTTTCTGCTGTATTACCCAGAATCCATCGAGCAACCCGGAATAGAGACGCCATTAAAGGCATTCCCCTCTGTAGTTCCCCTATGAATTTAATGCCCTCGTGGGCATACAGGTTATAAAAAACTAGCTGTCGCCAATTGCTCTGTCAGACTGAATCGACTCGCGTGGAAGATAGTGCTCCAAGAAAAATGCCGAGTTGTTCAGTTTTAAACTGTAAAAAAATGATTGGATCATCAAATTTACAAGAAGAAGGTGTTTCCTTTCACATGTAGGTACCTGAATTTCAATTAAATTATTATAATTTATTGCATAAAAATTGACCAAGTCAAATTAAGCCGTATAAAAACAAAAGTGGCCATCTTAGATTTTGTAATTTTTGAGTTAGTGTTCGGGGTAAAATAATAAAACTGAACGGTTCAAGAAAAAAAAACCGTGAATATTTTATTCAATAACACTGATTCACTCTTCACTACGACTGCACTTCAGTACACTGGTCATACATTACTCTAAAATCACTCCAAAGTTACTTGATTTATTCGTACTAAAAGCCAATTCCCTTACGACTGCCCTGCCCACTCTTAAACCGAGCTCCACTTAAGCGTGTGATAGAGGGGCGACATAAAAGTGACCAAAAGAATAGATATCAATGTGTATAATACATCAATGTGCATGTCAGGATGTATTCTGCTGACGTAAACATGTATATAACGTGTAATGTCAGTAAGCCAAGATGTGGATGATTACTTAATATCCTTGATTACTAAATACCATTCATTAAACACGTTCGACATCATGTGACATGTGGCATAACGAGTATCGTATTTGACGGCTATGTAACCACTAACTAACCGGTAACTACTAACTACTACTACTTCGTGTCACGAGCTCGTTCTTGGTTCAGTGACCTACTTGAGATATAGTGTCCCTGAAAGTGGCCTAGTGACCAATGGTGAAAGAACCAGTGTGGTAAAAGGATTAAATGTACCTCGCAGAGGTGTATTATATGATATGTCAACGTAAGTGTCATGTGAAACTATATTTAAAGAAATAAAATTAAATCACACCATCAATTAACAAAAAGTGTAACATCTATAAGTTTGTACATTTGAGAACTTTGATTACAAGAGATGGCAAGCATGAAGATGATATTTAAATGAGTGTAAATTCTGGAAACCAAGTGAACTTAACGCCTTATTATCAGCCGGAACGTATCCAAAAAGGCACGACTGGATGTGCATAGAGGGGTGTTAGTGCCAACACTAATGTATATGGTGGTATCGAAAGTTGCTAAGGCAGTATAAACATGAAAGTAGAATAAATGCAGTGAAGATTTGAGGTTTGAGAAGTATGTATGGTGGACTTTGTGAGAGAATAAGAAACTGCGTGTTAAGAGAGCATTTTAAAATGAAAAAGCATGTGTATAGTGACAAAGATTGAGAAAGGTATGCTTGGATGGTTTAGGTATATATAAAGGATGAATGATAGTAGTGGAATGGAAAAAGAGAAGGAATACCTGTTATGACGCCTGGATGATTCGGCGTTTGCACTGGTTTCTGGAATTCCACTCCGATGATGTGCTGATGGTGGCGGAAGGCGCTGATTTGCATTTAACGTTCGTTGACGATTTGCGCGGTGATATGAGATGAATTTCCTTTAATTTGGTAGTTCCACTGATTTAATAAATGAGGAGCGATTCCTAGCTCGACTCGTGCGGCCGGTGGCGAAACGTCAAGAGAGAGTGTTTTTCTTTCCTACCCACAGGTATTTGGATGGGTGGCAGGAAGATGATATGGAAAGTTGAGGGTAGATAAAGTAAATATTAGTAAATAATCTACTATGAATGAAGTTGCACTCAGAAGGGCATAACTTTACAAAACATACAGGCCCCGAAAGAGCTGCTAGGCTCTTTAGAAAGCACTGAGTTAAAATAAAGATGATGGAGTTGATGAGAAAAATTTAAGCAGTTATACATTTTGAGAACCTATACATTTGGGATGAGTGTCTTATAATTGCCTCTTATATTTATTATTATATTTAGTATCCATGTACGAGTTTAAATATATATTAGAAGGAAACTACGCAAATTAGATGTGGAGTATATAATTTTCTTTTACAGACATCTTACTGACATATTGACATGACATTAGCTTTTTAATAAAAACACTCGACCTCCTTCATTGTTCTGAAGTAGGTATAGCGATGTGACTTTCCACAGAGTGTCCATTTGATAAGATGATTTTCTAAGAAGTTTCAGTTCCAAAGTTGATTTTCTATGTTGAAGATGAGTTTCCTTGTTGAGTTTATATGTTGATTTTCGTTGTTGATTTTCAATGTTGATTTCAATGTTGATTTTCAATGTTGATTTTCAATGTTGATTTTCAATTTTGATATTTAATGATGATTTTTAATGATGATTTTCGATGTTGATATTCAAAGTTGATTTTTTAATGATGATTTTCAATGTTGATTTTCCAAGATGATTTTCAAGATGATTAGCCAAAGAAAGAAGTTAAGTTGAATATTAAAAAGATGAATTTAAGTTAAATAATATTAATTTAGCTATCAGAATAGCAAGGTAGTAATGGGCTGAGTTTTACTACAGGCCTTAATAGCTTCGTGCCGTTAGGAGTTGTCAGCTCTACGATTCTAACAGCCCCGTCAGTACCCGGACAAACTTTCACGATTCTTGCTTTTTTCCAATGAAGCGGCGGCAAGGTGGTATCTTTTATGAGTACTAAATCACCAACTTGAAGGTTAGCAGTCTTGTTAAGCTATTTAGGACGCTGCTGGAGAGTGTGCAGGTATTCCGTCTGCCAGCGCTTCCAAAAATGCTGGGTGATTTGGCGAAGCAATTACCATCGCTTTAAAAGATTTGAGTTAACTTCGTCTAAGTTGTTTTCGGGCAAAGCCTGGAGGGGTTGGCCTATGATAAAGTGGCCGGGCGTTAAGACCGCAAAGTCGTTTGGATCGCTGTTTATGGGGCACAAAGGTCGAGAGTTTAAGGCAGCTTCTACTTTTGTGAAAATCGTAAACAGTTCTTCGAACAAAAGTGAGCGCTCGTGCAATACACGAGCCAAGATGAGTTTCGCAGATTTTACAGCACTTTCCCACAAACCGCCCATATGTGGATTTGAGGGACTGTTCAGATGCCAAATCACCTGTTGATTTGTTAATGACTTTCGGATCTCAGAATCAGAATCCTTTATGAACTGATAAACATCCTTCAGGTAGTTGCGAGCACCGACAAAATTTGTTCCAAAGTCGCTAAAAACGTCGGTTGGTAGTCCTCTGCGAGAGACGAATCGATCTAAGCAAGCCAAGAAGGCTTCAGTTGATAGCTCGGAAACGATCTCTAAGTGGACACACTAAGAGATCACACACACGAAGCACACGAAGATGCATAAATACGATTTTATGGACTTGGCGTTGCGAATGCGGGAGGTTTTCAACATGAATGGTCCTGCGAAATCAACACCAACCTTTTGAAAAGGTCGGCACGATGTAACGCGATGAGACGGAAGGTCACCCATAAAAGGTTCGATAGATTTTGGGCGCAATCTGTAGCACCGCTGACAAAGAAAAATCTGTTGACGTATCACTCTTCGCGCGGACAAGATCCAAAATTTGCTCTGAAGCAAGTTGATTAATGCCGTTAGACCAGGATGCAAGAACAATTGATGGTAATGGTTTATGATGAGTTTCGTAACATGATGGGATTTGGGTAGCAATAGCGGATGCTTGGTGCTGTAGTCTAGCTCTGATTTAACAAGTCTCCCACCAACTCGTAGCAGACCCTGCGCATCGAGGAATGGATTCAAGCGCCGGAGGCTGCCTTTGAGAGGTCTGTCGTCGCCTAGCAGCCTGATGGCTGAAGCGAATTCCGTGGACTGCGCCACTTTTACGACCCGAAGTAGGCTTTCGCTGAGCTCTTGAACGGACAATTGGACCACTACGGCGCTGAGCTGGATTGCGCGAATTATGAACGAAGCGTTTACACCAAGCGGTCACCGATTGCAGCTTGGCGAATGAGCTAAATCTCGTAAGAACCGGTAGCTCTTCTTCGAGCTCGGCGACGACACTGGACAAAGCCAGAGGCGCCTTGATGCTGGGCAGATCGTCTTCGCTAACAGAAGGGATATCCCCAGACCATGTTGAAGCATCAGCCTCAAGCCATGGTGGAGACCACCACAACGAATGATCCACCAATTCAGAAGGAGTAAGGCCTCGACTTGCTGAATCAGCAGGATTGAGTGCGGACGGCACATGCTTCCACGTTGCATTTGGTATTAAGACTTGTATTTGGGACACTCTATTTCCCTCATAAGTCTGCAGCTTATGAAGGGAAGTTTTTAGCCATGCGAGCACGATGCTGGAATCAGACCAGGCCATTGTGCTGCTGATTTTAGTTTTACCTTGTAGTGTCTTAAACACATGTTCAAGCAAGAGAGCGAGCAAATGTGCGCCGCTCAGTTCAAGCTTGGGAACCGTCAGTTTTTGTTTAAGAGGAGCCACACGTGACTTGGCCGACAAAAGTCGGACAGTGGTGCTACCGCAGGCCCCTACAACGCGTAGATAGACGCATGCTGCGTACCCACGCTCCGATGCGTCACTGAAACCGTGGAGCTGGCAGTCCATTGGTTGATCAGTAAGCAACCATCGGGGAATGGAAACCTTGTCTAGTTGATTAAAGTCTGATATGAAGTTAGACCACAAGATTTGAATATCAGACGGCAGAATCTCGTCCCAACCACAATCGATAGACCAGAGCCTCTGCATGATTTGCTTGGCATAGAAAGTGACCGGCGCCAGGAACCCGCAAGGATCGTAAAGCCTTGCGATGTTTGAAAGGACACCACGTTTGGTCATGATGTCGGTCATGCTCACGACGCGATAGATGAAGCTGTCGCTATTTACCTTCCACTCGATGCCCAAAACTTTGAAGACATTATCACCATCACTTTCGAACCGATATGGTTGCTCACAGTGGTCAGCGGACTGAGAATCCAAGAAGGATTTGGAATTACTAGACCACTTACGCAGGACGAAGCTGCCACGGGACAGAATGTCGACAATTTCATGTTGAAGAGTTAGAACGGACTCCAGGTCGTGAGCACCGCTGACTACGTCATCGACAAAAGTATCTTCCAGAAGCACGCGAGACGCTTCTGGATGTTGGAATGAGCTAAGGGAAGCAAGCTCGTGAATCACTCGAATTGCCTGAAATGCAGAACTCGTAATACCATAAGTTACAGTGTTTAGCTCGTACTGGCGAATTTTTTCGTCAGGTGACTCGCGCCAGAATATCGTTTGGTACCTGCAGTGCTCCGCAGCTAAGAGAATTTGCCTATACATTTGTTTTATGTCGCAGGTAAAAACCACTTTATGGATCCTGAATCGCAAGATGATGTTCTCTATGCTCTTCTGCAGTTTAGGACCGGACATAAGAATCTGGTTGAGCGACACTCCATTGGAGCTGGATGACGAAGCATCGAAGACTGCTCGAAGTTTGGTCGTGCTGCTATGTTCGCGAAGCACGCCGTGATGAGGAATGTAGTGCCGCTCGCTGGGAATCGGAACCTTTACTTCGCGCATGTGCCCTGAGTCGCGACAATCCCGCATGAACGCGATGTAGAGGTCACGGAGATTCGTGTCCTTAATAAGACGACGCTCTAAGTTGTAAAATCTCTTGAGGGCGGCAGTATAGGTATCACCTAAAGTGTGGCTGATCTTGAAGGGCTACTTGACGATAAAACGCCCGTTTGGATCACGACTGTGTGTGTCGACGAAGTGTTTTTCGCATTGAACTTCCTCAGGATCAGGAATCGGTTGACTGGGAGGCTCTTCAGTCTCCCAGAACCGCGTGAGAGCACGGTTTAAGTCGATGGTGCACTTCATCGACATGACACTATTTGCAAGCTGGGATGATGCAGGTGCTTTACCCATTATGACCCAACCAAAGAGGGAAGAGTAGGCTGTAGGCATGTTGTCACCTAGGCTGAGTTTCCTGCCATCCAGAATCTGGTCATACACGTCTACACCTAGGAGCATGTCGATTTGTCCTGGAACCGTAAAATGTTTGTCGGCCAGGACCAAATTTGCACAAAGTTGAACCACTGAACAATTTACTAGAACCGATGGCAAGTTTCCGGTTATCCGCTTCATGATAACACAATCTGTAGATAAGCTATTTGCAGAATCCCCCATTGGTGAGATGTGACATGTCGATGTACCTCGAGTTGGCTGAGCAGGTGACTCACCTATCCCGATAATGGTTCCGGACATGATCCGAGGAAGTTTAAGCTTTTGGGCCAGATTTTCCATGATTATTGAATCTTGGGATCCACTATCAATCAATGCACGAGCTACTTGATAGTGTCCGCTGACATCTTGAACCCTGACATAGGCAGTCCCTAAAATGATAAAATCATGGTCGACTCATTTTAAATACCATGTAAGGACTGAGGTTGGACTGTGGAACTCAAGTTCGACACAGCAACTTCGTTTACCTTGTCATCGGTTGCTGATTTGTTTGGAGAGCTAGGAAGGTACAGCTTAGTATGGTGTCGCCCACGACATACTTGGCACACACTCTGTGAAACGCATCTTGACACATGATGTGTACGCAAACAATTAAAACAAAGCTTATGTTGAGTTACAAATTCTTTCCTTTGTTCGGGAGTCATTGCTTCGAATTTAGGACAGTAATAAATCATGTGACCTTCACTACAGCAAATGCAAGAGTAAGAATTTAGTTTTGAATCAGAGTTGACCACATTCACAGATTTCGGAGCAGTCTGGAGAGCGGAACCGGCAACATTTTCAAGAATGCGAAGGCGATTTTCTAGAAAAGTGGTTAACTGTTTGAATGATGGTATGCCATGAGGATCTACAGTTGCCTCAAACATGGTGCGAAGGTCAATATTTAGTTTTTTAAGAATTATATGAAGCAACAAAAAACTCCAAGAATTAACGTCAAACTGTAATGCCATAAGTGCCTGAATATTTTCTTTTATCGTGCTGACAAACTTGTTTAATGGCTTAAAATTGCCATGTGGCAGGCTAGGAAGATTAAAAAAACTTTCTACGTACCTGTCTGCGATGAGCCTTTTATTTTAATAACGCTCGATTAAAATATCATAGGCCACACTATAGTTTTCGCTTGAAATTATCAAATGTTTCACCAATGCCAATGGCTCCTTATCCAAGACGCCTAATAAATAGTGCAGCTTTTGGACTGGAGTTAGTCGCTGACTTTCATGAACCACACTATTAAAAATTGAGATGAAGTTTAGCCAGTCGATGTGTGAGCCTGAGAAACGTGTTAAATAGATTTTTGGTAGATGAAACTCGATATCGTTAGCCTTAGAAACAACACTGCAACAAACAGTAGGTGCCATGGACTACTTGAACACTATAAAACATGTCAGTGAAAGTTTCATACGATTTTTCTATCTCTGCAAGCCATTCGTCCTCAAGCACCTGTTTACCACTAAGAATAGCCAAATAAACCTCTTCTATTTGTAGTCGATACCTCTCGAGGTCATTGTATCTTGCTAAAAATCGTCGCTGTTCGGTGGTGCTAACTTCCACTTTATGACTTATTTCCTGAGCTAAATCATACGCACTTTTAATGTTTTTTAGGCACATATCATATTTTATAAGCAATTTCTTACTATCGGCCATTGCAATTGATTACTTGTTAACTATTTACAACTCGAAAATCAACACAAGAAATTGTATGAACATGTAAACAAAACACGCTTGATTGGTTTGATTGATCTTTGCTTTGCTTGACAACCTTGAATGAACTTACACAGATATAAATGTACGTAATGAATGAATGATTAGAGTTGCCAACTCAAATGTTTGCTAGTGATTGATAATCGAGAATCGATTCCCCCGGAAGTATACCGGTGAAAGTGCGGATCAACCTTTACGGCAACCACAAACAACTTGCAAGATATTGTGAGTTCTATTATAGACAAGGTGAGTGACTGCAAGGAACGAATTGGCGGGCGAAGAAAGACAATATGGCGGACGAGAAATTGAATGCAACTTGAACGAAGGAAAATGATGACTCGATAAAATTGAAAAATGTATGATTGTAAATTTGTAATGTTTTTGAAATTATAGGATGTTAATATAATTGGGCTACGAAGGACCAGTTAATGGAATGGAAAAAGAGAAGGAATACCTGTTATGACGCCTGGATGATTCGGCGTTTGCACTGGTTTCTGGAATTCCACTCCGATGATGTGCTGATGGTGGCGGAAGGCGCTGATTTGCACTTAACGTTCGTAGACGATTTGCGCGGTGATATGAGATGAATTTCCTTTAATTTGGTAGTTCCACTGATTTAATAAATGAGGAGCGATTCCTAGCTCGACTCGTGCGGCCGGTGGCGAAACGTCAAGAGAGAGTGTTTTTCTTTCCTACCCACAGGTATTTGGATGGGTGGCAGGAAGATGATATGGAAAGTTGAGGGTAGATAAAGTAAATATTAGTAAATAATCTACGATGAATGAAGTTGCACTCAGAAGGGCATAACTTTACAAAACAAGTAGATTGATGAAACTAGTTCATAAGATGAGCATGAATGGGACAGTTGGAAGGGGGAAACCTCGGTGAAGGTATTTATACTAGATCAGGGTCAATCTGGAGAATGGCCAGGCTAAGAGCGCCCTTAACCAATGAGCATATATGAAGAATGTGATGTGAGTGAATGAAGCAAAACAGGTATGCCAGGATCGTAGCAAGTGGAAATTCATGGTCTCTGCCTACTTCTCTGGGAAACAGGCGTGAGTTTATGTATGTGTGTATGTATGTAATATTATAACTGCTAAATTTTCTAAGGGTTGGATGAAATTTAGAACGGCGATAGCTGGACCACTGGAATAGTTTTAAATTTTATTTAGATGTTCCCACAGGATCAAGACTTATGCGAGTGAAATCGCGGGTTGCTTCTAGTTTATAATAAGAATAAAACTACGTGGTTAATTTGATCAAAATCGGCTATATTGATCATACTAAAATAACTTTACTCTTTTCAGTTAAAAGTAAATAAAGATGCTTTAAAAAATCGTTGATCGCCAATTGTTAGGTTACTGTTCAATTTTTGCACGTTGTGTTTGCCTATAATGAGGGGTTTTCACGGCCATACCAAATCATCTATAAACCCTTGAAAATAGATGTCGCTGCTGTGTACTTAACTGTAAAAATAAAGTGAAATGTAAAAGTCAACAACGTAGTGATATATTTTCGTGGTATTTTGTTACTATCGCACAAAATAACAGACGATGCATTTGTTAATTTTGACAACCACAGTTGAGTCAGGGCCATCAATTGAGCAAAATCTGTCATGATTTTTATTAGTTATTCTTAATTTAGAAGTATTTTATGTTATTTTCTGTCAATTTTACAAGACCATAGCAATAAAAAGGAATCTCTTTGGATGTAAAAACGTCGTCGGAAGCAACTTAAAGATATTGAACGCTGCCTTGTCATGATTTTAATTTATTGTTTGTATTTTAAAGTGTTCTTATTAATTACTGTTATTGTTTTGACTTTAACACGAATTCGGTGGACAGACTTAGAAATATGGATAGGTAGGTATTGGGGTACTCACGCGCTCGTGCGTCGACGCTTGGATTTTCACTATAATTTTTCACTTCTTTGAGTTTTTGAGTTGCTTTGAGTTCTTGAGGTGATTAGATATCGATTAATCGTTTGTTAAGTCCCACGGGATTGTTCCTTCAGTTATTCACACACTTATTGTTAGTTTTTTAGCGGAGCACACACGCCCTGTTTTGGCTAAGGTAGACATCTTCTTCATCTGACAGCCGGTTTCTCGTAGTGGCGCCAAATTTAAAGTTGTGAGTTTGTGCGAAGGTTTTGGAAGGATGGATAGGAACTTCTAAAGCCTGAACATATCCCCCCCTTTGAAATCAACTGAGGATTTCATAAGTTTAATCAAAGGTCCGAGATCCTAAGTTATATGCGACCAGCTATGCGGATTCATATCTTGCAAGTTCGTTAACCTAGGATGAGATAGCAGATTAGGTATAACTCTGAAGGTCAGAAGAGATGTAGGTATGTTACTAATAGATTGGAGAGTTGTGGACTGTAGGTATAACGTAAGTATATGAGTTAAGATTACTTATAATTTAAGCGTTTAAATAAAATAGCAAGGTGAGATGTATGGTGACAAGGTATAGGATATCATACATCTACCTAAGTAAACAAATGGTAATTACTGAGATTGGACATCGTTGTCCTGAGATATCGGGATAGGACAGACCTTGTTGGCAGGGCGAACTAGTTCTCCTCGGCTTGTCCTGACCGTAACTACACGTATGATATTGTCTTTGCCTTTATGTATTTTGACGACGCGACCGGTCCTCCAAGTACAAGCAGGTAAGTTAGGTTTGAAAATAGTTACAAGATCGTTCAATTTCGGCTGTATGTTTCCCGTTTTAATCCATTTGTTACGTTGTTGTAAGGTATGTAAATAGTCTCTGGACCAAGTTCGCCAGAAGCTTTGAGACAAGCGCTGTAGTAACTTCCAACGAGATCGCAGAGTTACGTTATCGTTGATTGTTGGCTCAGGTAAAGATACCAACGGTCGGCCTATAAGGAAATGACCAGCTGTAAGAGCGTCGACTTCATTAGGGTCGGACGAAAGCGCGACTAAAGGTCTCGAGTTTAACATGGCTTCCACTTTCGTAAGCACGGTATAGAGTTCTTCGAAGGTCAGAACTTGGGATCCTATCACGCGTTTGAGATGGTACATCGATGATTTTATACCACTTTCGAAGAGGCCGCCAAAGTGGGCCCCTGACGCTGGATTGACCTTCCAAATTATGCCACGTGTAGCAAGCTGACCTGATATGGTGAGATGATCCCTATCTAACATTTCCGTTACTTCTGAAAGGTAGCGCTTTGCGCCTACGAAGTTCGTTCCGCCGTCAGTAGTTATAGATTGGCAAAGGCCTCTCCTGGCAACAAAACGATCTAAGGATGCGATAAAAGCTTCCGTGGTCAGCTCGGTGACCAGCTCAAGGTGAACAGCCTTTACAGTGTGACACACTATAAGGCATAGATAAGATTTATAAATCCGGGCGCTACGGCGCCGGCTTTCCTTTACCATAAAAGGACCTCCGAAATCGATTCCGATCGACTGAAAGCAATGACCTGGTTTCAGCCGGGAAGGAGGGAGATCACCCATAACAGGCTGAAAAGGAATTGGCTTTACTTTGAAACAAGTAACGCATCTCGATAGTCGAGATCGAATAAGATTTCTTAGACCGAGGATCCAAAATCGACGCTGAATCAGAGAATGTAGGAGGCGAGGCCCGCTATGAAGGTAAGATACGTGATAATAGTCGATGAGGAGTTCACTCAGTCGGGATTGTTTAGGTAAGAGATATGGATGTTTGACACTATCAGGCAAGTCTGATTGTTTTAAACTTCCCCCCACTCGCATGACTCCGGCTGAGTCAATGAAGATAGATAATTTTTGAAGATGTTTCGGAATGGGTTTGTTTGACTTTATTTGAGATGAGACGTCAGAGAAATCCCTTTTTTGAACATGTTTTACTAAGATTCGAAGAGATTCATCAAGCTCGGATGAGGATAAAAATCCTGTTAGGTTACGCTTTGATGAACCGACTTTCGCGTTATTAATAAAACGATATAACCACGCTGTTATTCTTTGTAGTCGTGTGAGAGTGGAGGTACGTTCGAGTAAAGTGTGAAGTATGTCAGCTTCTTGTGTCTCGATGAGACACGAGTGTAACGTCGTTTTCAACTCGGGAACGTCATCTGTCTCGTCAGCCAAACGGGCAGGCCAGTTAGATAAGTCTGAGGTCAACCATGGTGGACCAGACCACCAACGTTCGCATGCGGCTAGTTGGGCGCAAGATAGACCACGGCTACAAAGATCGGCAGGGTTGTCGTGGGTGGGGACGTGCTTCCACACAAACGTGGAGGTAGCTTCGGTTACTTGCACAACACGGTGCGCGACGAAGGTTTTAAGTTTGTGTGGTTCTGTGCTCAGCCACGACAGCACCGTCGAGCTGTCAGTAAATAGATAAGATTGATCTATGTTCAGTTTTTTGCTAAGCAAGGAGTAGATACGATTAACTACTTTAGATAGTAGGACTGCGCCGCAGAGCTCTAAGCGGTTTACAGTTAGAACCTTTAGAGGTGCTACCTTGGACTTAGCGATCAAAAGGGAGACTTGAACCTGTTGGTTAGTGATAACGCGAAGATAGATACAACATCCATATGCCTTTGTTGAGCCATCACAAAATCCGATAAGCTGGATTTCTTGGGCCGCTGAAGGCACGACGTGGCGAGGGATTTCGATTAGTTTTAAGTTTATAAGATCTGAGATGAATTCTCGCCAGTCTTGAGATATGACTCTGGGCACTGGTTCGTCCCAGGAAATGTTTTGACGCCATAGATCTTGAAGGAGCATCTTTGCTTTGAGGATGAATGGTGTGAGCCACCCTAACGGGTCAAAGATACGAGCAACGTGGGATAAGATGGCACGTTTCGTATACTCAACATCTGCTACTTTGGAGTGTGAGTATGTAAAGATATCACCCGTTGGGTCCCATTGGACTCCTAAGATTTTGAGCGTCGATTTATCACTTTCCTCAGAAAATATTTTGGGAGTTTGACAATGGTCTACTGGTACGGTTTCTAAAAAGGGTTCAGAGTTACTACTCCATTTTCGGAGTTCCAACTGAGCGCAACTGAGGAGTTGAATAAGTTGGGTTTTTAGCTCAATGGCTTCCTCAACAGATGGCGCCCCTGTGGCCACGTCATCGACAAAAATTTGAGAACGTAGGATTTCCGCGGCGCACGGGTATTCAGCACCGTGGTCGGTAGCCAGCTGATGAAGAGTGCGGATGCTAAGATACGGAGAACTACTCACACCGTAAGTAATAGTGCGCAGCTCGTACTCTTGAAGAGGAAGATTAGCTGACTCTCGCCATAACACATGCTGGTAACAGCGATCCTCAAACCTGATCCAGAAATTTCTGAACATTTTGGAGATATCACACGTAAAGACGACTGTATGTAACCGGAAGCCAGTTATGATATCGATGATGTCGGTTTGGAGCTTCGGTCCAGTAAACACAAGGTCATTTAGGGATAGACCGTTAGTGGTCTTGCAGCTTGCGTCAAACACCACGCGCAGCTTAGTTGTCGTGCTTTGTGGTCGAAGGACGCAATGATGCGGGATACGATAAGATTTGTTCGTTGATGAAGATGGGGTAGGTTCCATGTGATTCAGGTTTTCGTATTCTCGCATAAAACCGACGTATTCAGATTTGAGTTGGCTATGTCGGCTGAGTTTCTTTTCAAGATTTGAAAAGCGCGACAAAGCACTTTGATACGAGTTACCTAAAGTACAGTCTCTATTCTTAATAAGAATAGGTACGACGTAACGACCATCAGGTTCCCGGTAGGTAAGGTCAGTGTACATACGTTCAGCTATCTCGTCTTCGGGTATCGGAATAGGTACGCACGGCACTTCCTCAACCTCCCAAAACCGTTTTACTTGCTCGTCGAGTGTGCGAGTAGCAGCTAACAACGATGAGGTATTGGGGGGAGGTATACCTACATTGGACTCGAGAGTGCCGGTGAGGATCCATCCGAAGACGCTGTGTAGGGCGGTAGGTAAACCGGGCCCTAGCTTAATACGTTGACCGTCATAGATATCGTGAAATAGTTCCGCTCCGATAAGGATGTCTATGTCTGCAGGTACGTCGAAGTCGCGATCGGCTAAGGTTAAGTGCCTACAATGTTCTCGAACGACTGACGGTAGCTCGGCGCTAGGCATTTTAGCGGTGATGTTATCTAACACGATAGGTTTGATCATAAAATGCGGATCATTGCTGTCGAGAGGTCGTAAAACGCAATGAGTCTCACCCCTGACTTGAAACACTGTGTTTTGTCCTAAACCGCCTACTATAAGATTGCAGTGTTGGAGCTTTAAACCTAGTGTTCGAGCGCAAGCAGTTGTTATAAAACAATCCTGTGCGCCGCTGTCAACAAGGGCGCGCACTGTATGTTGTGCGCCGGAGACGGCATTGCATACGCGCAGTTGACATGTACCAAGAAGCACTACGCCGCGGCTGTTCCCGACATGCGCCTGTGTAACGCTAGTGCTCGCTTGAGTGACGCTAGTGCTAGCTTGAGCGACATCAGTCCCGCTCGGTTGGGGAGTGTCGGTATGCAATAGGGTGTGATGGCGTAATCCGCAAATTAGGCATGATATTTTTGATATACATTTATCTATGACATGGTTCGTACGTAAACAGTTCGTACATAATTTTTTACGATCGACCAATGCGAGTCTAGCTCGCGAATCTAAAGATTGAAAGGTAGGGCATCGATAAGTGGAGTGCGCTTCACCACAACATGAACAGATATTGAAAGGTGTTGACGGGGTAGTTTTGTTGAGATAAGATGAGCGTTTTGATCCGCTGCTAATTGGGCGACTACGTGCCGCTGGGGTTTTCCCGTCAACGGTACCTCGAGAGGTAGGAGGTGTAGGATTTGTTGAAGATAGTCGACTAGTTTCTAAGACTTTTACGTAGTCTTGAAGAAACTTCAACAGTTCACTGAAAGAAGGTACCTGTGAACTGTTTTGAGATTCGAAGCGTTTGCGTGTGTCCATATCAAGTATTCTTGAAACCAAATGAAACAGAATGAAATCACCTAGGTTTGGTATATTCAAAGCTTTGAGCGCGTGAACAGATTCGTAAAACACATTGGTCAGCGTTTGTAATTCTTGGAAGTTACCTGATAGCTTTAGCGCTGGATAATTTAAGATTTTATCCAGATACGTAATGGCTAAAATACGTTTGTTTTGATATCTCTCGACCAAGGCATCGAAAACTACTTCGTAATTTTCCGTAGTAATAGGTACGCCCTTCACCAGAGATACGGCGGGCCCAGTAAGACACGACACGAGGTAGTGGAATTTTTCTACTTGGGAGATCGAAGTATTTCTGTGGATCAATGTTGTAAACGTATCGTAAAACGTTTGCCAGTTTTCAATGTGACTATCGAATTTCGGTAGCTCAAGTTTAGGTAAACGTGCATTGACGGAGGTTACATGCGTGGCAGGCAAAATGGCCGGCGCGCCTGAGTTTGTATTCTGCGATTCGTTGTCCAACGCGTCTGACGCAGCGATCACTGCGTAATATAAATCGTCAAATGAGCTAATTGCACTTTGGTTAATCGCCTGATCAGGTTTTATCGTTAGCTGCAAAGCTTGAATTTTTTCAGTTACTTGGACAAATTCCTCGCGAATAGATTGAACCCGAGAAAACCTAGACTTAAAAGTAGGTATCTTTGAACGATCTTGAAACATGTCTTTCGAAAGATCATAAAGAATTTGAATAGCTCGGAAAACATATTCGCGTTGAGATAAAAGAACTTTGAGTTTGCCCTGTTCCATTTTGATTTAAAGGTTTTTTACCTAAGTATGAAGCTAAGATAGTGTACAAACTTAGGTAGGTGTATATAAGATGTAAGATAATATGAATGAATACTTGAATTTACTAGTGGATTGAAATGAATAAATGAAAAAGTTGTTATTTCATCCACGTAGTGAGAATGTTATGCAGTCTAATTAAGAAGTAATATGAATCCGAATAGGTGTAAGTGAACCAACGACCAACCAGATTTGGTCGGGTTATAGTAAATAAAATTAATTTTTAATTTAAATTCCCCAAAAACAAAGGATTGTGGCCAACTTTTTAGTTGTTAATCCGGCTCGAAGGACCAATTATGTTTTGACTTTAACACGAATTCGGTGGACAGACTTAGAAATATGGATAGGTAGGTATTGGGGTACTCACGCGCTCGTGCGTCGACGCTTGGATTTTCACTATAATTTTTCACTTCTTTGAGTTTTTGAGTTGCTTTGAGTTCTTGAGGTGATTAGATATCGATTAATCGTTTGTAAAGTCCCACGGGATTGTTCCTTCAGTTATTCACACACTTCTTGTTAGTTTTTTAGCGGAGCACACACGCCCTGTTTTGGCTAAGGTAGACATCTTCTTCATCTGACAGCCGGTTTCTCGTAGTGGCGCCAAATTTAAAGTTGTGAGTTTGTGCGAAGGTTTTGGAAGGATGGATAGGAACTTCTAAAGCCTGAACAGTTATTTTACATGGCTCAATATAAAGTAAAATTATTAAATTGAAGGTATAAAAGTCACAGGAAGCAGCGTACAATATTAAAGGTTGCCTTTCTGACTTCACCGACCAATTACGAGGGCCGTGTTGTATATCTTCGTGGTTTTTATGGAGAGGTGGGGAAATACGGCGAGCTCGGGTAGCTAGCCGGATTTCTCGACACACTTTTTTTGAATATTGACTTGTAAGCACCTTGGAAGGACTTGTAATAAAAGAGAATTTATGTAATAAAAGTGATTGATACCGTTCGAAGTTAAAGTTTTATTATACTTCAGCAGTGGAAAGAACCAGAAAAAAATAAAAAATAAAAGGGTAAGTGTTATTTATTTTACTTTTCTACAAATTGCTACGCCCATTAAAAGTTTAAAAAGAATGTAAAAATTATTTAACGTTTCTCTGGTTATCTTATGAACGTGGACCCATTGTGCCGTGCTATGTCAGGGCAACTCTCTGATAGCATGTGACACGTGCAATAGTTCATAATTATGTGCGTGATACGTGGGTGCTTGGCAGGGGCTACTTCCCTGCAGCACTCTTATTACACATGTTTTTATGCGCATAGGCTAAAGTGTGCATAAGTGTTTTGTCTTTTTACTTTTCTACAAAATAAATATTGATAATTTAACGGTTCTCTGGTTACCTTATTAACGTGGACCTAGCGTGCCGTGCTATGTCAGGGCAACTCTCTGATAGCATGTGACACGTGCAAAAGTTAATAATTATGTGCGTGAAGCGTGGGTGCTTGGCAGGGGCTACTCCCCTGCAGCACTCTTATTACACATGTTTTTATGCGCAAAGGCTGAAGCGTGCTTGGTACATGGTTGGAGCTACTCTCTGACGGTACCAAACCTGTATTGCCTTGTCCCTCTGTCAAACTTTCTATGTAAAGAAAACGATAATATACTGTTATTAGTTACAACACCATTTACTATTCGTAAGAATAACCTTTAAATTAATGATACAATACATTTTTTATGGTATAGGTACATAGTTTAGAGTATTGCAGGCCTCCATACCGGAGTGCTCGATGGTACAGAGTAATCATTTATCGCAGTTTGAGATCGAGTTGTTCAGAATGATAAAATAACACATATATTCAGCTGATAAGTACTTGACTAATAACGAAAACGATGACTTAGATTCGAATCGATTTATCCTACTTGTAGTTTCGACTAGAGACGGAGTTAAACACCAGCTACGTGTCTATTGCCCGGTTGTAGTTACTCTACGGTTGGTAACTGGGAGGACTCGTAGCTGGTTAAAAGCCGGCTATGTTAGTTCCTAGTTGAGTGAGCGTACTCCGTAACTTCATAGCCGCGCATAGGGTTTGGGTACCTACCGTCTATGTGACTCAACCAGTTTGAGTGTGTACTTGGTTTCACTACTGGTGAGGTCACATAGTCGCCTTAGAGTTAAAGGTAGGCACCGAGACTGCATGACATTTGTCCAGTTGAATGTGAAGGTAAATGCAAATTACCGTTAGTGACTGGAAGGCCACGTAGTCAGGCAAAAGCCGACTATGAAAGCTTCTAGTTGAGTGAGCGTACTCCGTAGCCTCATAGTCGTCATAGGGATTTAGGTAACTACAAGTCCGGTGGCTTTACCAGTTTGAGTATTTATGTGGATTTCGCTACTGGTTGCTGGGGAGCCACATGGTTTATTTAGGATTTAATCTAGGTACCGACTACGTGACTTCTTTTTTTCCAGTTTAAACGTGTGTACATTTTATTTACCGCTAATGACTGGGAGGCCACATAGTCGGGTAAAAAGCAGGCTATGTAAGCTTCTAGTTGAGTGAGCGTACTCCGTAGCCTCATAGTCGCCGTAGGGATTTAGGTACAAGAAGTGTGTCTTTACTAGTTTGAGTATTTGAGTGGATTTAATTACTGGTTACTGGGAAGCCACATGCGGTTCGTGACTTTTGTCCAGTTTAAGAGTGTATACAATTTATTTAACGCTAATGACTCTGAGAGGGCCACCCGTAGGAAGAAAAAAAAAACTGACTGAGTTCCTAGTTGAGTGAATGTACTCGGTAACCCCTAAGTAGACATAGGTAGTTTAGGCACCACCAACTGTGTTCAGTTTATTTGATATTTTTGCGAGTTAATCTGATAACTTTACTGCTAGTTGTTAAGAAGCCATAAAGTTGGTGGCCAGGTCATTAGGTACTTGAATATTAGCCATGAATTTATTGATTATCCAATTTCTAAATATTATAAATTATCACGAAAGTTGAGGTGAGCATTACTTTTCGAGATAATTAATACCACACACAAAACCTTTACCATACTTTCTACAAATTTATGAATACAAAAATTGGGGTGATTAGATGTTTAATATTTTAATGTTTGTTTGACACTCTATCATGCAGGACCTATTACTACTAAATTATAGTATTACCTATTATTACTAAATCGATTTTGATATAAGTTTGTTTGAATTTCCAAGTACAACGCGTCCGGACGTAAATTAAGTGTATGATGGACGGGTTATGTCGACGCAATGTTTTGTTTCAGTAAAAGCGACCATGTCGTCGGATGATGATGTTGGTCAGGCGGGGCCTGACACACCACCCAGGATACGAAAGCGGAAGAAAAACTCTAAGAGGAAGAGACCATCCTCTTCCACCTCCGATGATGAAGCCGTGCCAGCTAAGATGCGCAAGACCTCTAGTAAAATTACAAGTAGGGAATTGTTAAAGTAATTGAAAGTTTTGAGAAACGACTCGTGTACTAGATCTTTAGGCAACAATAACTTAAACAATGTTGTCCCAGATTTGACCCATCGAATAGGACTCAAACCGTGGAAAGCTGGCTGCTAAAGGTAAATGAATGCGCCACAATTTATGATTGGAACGAAAAACAGATTGTCCATTTTTCCCTTTAAAAACTAGTAGGGTTAGCCAAGAAATGGTTTGAGGCCTTGCCGACGGTTGCGTTTAGTTGGTACGAGTGGCAGACTAAGCTCCGGAAGGCGTTTCCTGCCGAGGAAAATTACGGACAGCTTTTTACTGACATGCTTGGCCGCACTTCACGGAGTGAAGAAAACCTTCGTGAATACTTCTACGATAAATTAACGTTACTAAACAGATGTGAAATCAAAGGGAAAAAGGTAGTTGACTGTATTATTCATGGCATTAACGATCGATCAATTAGAACAGGGGCACAGGCTTTGATTAGTAAGGAACCCGAAGATTTGCTTCCCTTTCTCTGTTCCCAAAAACCACAACCATTCATCAACAATAGGTTTAGAGATCATAATATTTAAAAAAAACTACCAACTCTGGTAATCCGTATCCAAACACCATCAGTAACTACACTCACGCACAATATAACCCTGTGTGCTATAATTGCCATACCAAGGGACACACTCATCACAAGTGCTCGAAACCAAACGCTACGCGCGTGTGCTACGTTGCAAACGCTGCAATATTTTAGGACATGAAAGTGATAAATGTAGTGTAGATCTTAAATCCATGACCCGTAAATCAAGTCGGGCTGAAAATGATACTTGAAAGATTACTCTGGAAATATATTTATATAATCGGAGCAATGATGAGGTTGTTTAAAAACTGTAACGGCTTATGACCATGACCCAAAGTTTATTTTGTATATAAAGAACTATTAAAATACTTTTTAAAAAGTTTGTCGTGCAGCAAAATCATTACATTTGAGAAACAAAATAGAAAAATCATCGAATGAAATGAAGACAACTTGGAAATTAATTAATAATGAAACAGGTAAATCTAAGCCCCGCAATAAGCAGATCAAATTAAAGATAAACAATACAATATTGACAAAAACTATTGATGTCGTGAATGCCTTTGACAATTTTTCTCTAGTATACCTGGTATTGTAACCCAGTCATTACAATCATCTGCCTCTGGAGTATCTACATCTACTTATTGGAATTAAGTGTTAGGTGGCGTTTAGTTTTAGATACGTAGGTGCCGATAGTATTGTTAAGACATTTAAATCACTTAATATTAAAAATACTGAAGATCTTTGGGGAATATCCACAATGGTGTTAGGTATTATAATTATTGATATTGCTTCATGCTTAGCCTACATTTTTAATAGATGTGTTGACGACGGAATCTTTCCAGATCTTATGAAACATAGTAAATTAATTCCGGAAATGAAAAAGATCCAGCTAACTATAGGCCGATTTCTATATTGCCCGCGTTAAGTAAAATCTTAAAAACTTATTCTTACTCAATTATTGTCACACTTTAACCTACACAGACTACTTCATAGTCATCAATTTGGTTTTACCAAGGGTCGATCAACAGCTGTTGCTGGTACCATGCTTTTGAAATACATATTTCAAGCATGGGAAAACTTGGAAGACACGATCGGAGTATTCTGCGACCTATCCAAAGCATTCAACTGAGTGAGTCATGATACTCTAATTTTGATGTTAAAACATTATGGCATCCAAAATCAGGCGATTAACCTTGTAAATTCTTACTTATCCAATAGAGTACAAAAAGTTGACGTTGGCGGTGAAAGGTCTTTGGCATCGTCTATTGACATGGGAGTGCCCCAGGGTTCAATATAGGCCCTTTTCTATTTTTAGTATACATTAACGATCTCCTTTTTTTTTGTAAAAGACATATGTGATATAAAAATAAAATAAATAATGCTGGATAGTTTATACAACATTATCTAGCCCCAAGCTAAGCAGAGATATGGGTACTAGATAACTGATATACTTAATAAATAATAAATAAATAAATAAATAAATATATTACATAGATAGATATTTTTATTATACATAGAAAATACCCAGAACACCTTGAACAAATATCTGCGATCGCACAAATATTTGCGATTGAATAAATATAAGTAATAAAATAATATAATAAAATTATTTTATTATTTATATTTATTTATTTATATTTGATATAGTTTTATTTGCTGACGATACGTCTTTAATTTTCAAAGTTGATAGGTCAAAAGCTAATTACGATGATGTAAATGAATCCCTATCGCGAGTTCTTGATTGGTTCACTGTAAATAATCTGTTGCTTAATGCAAAAAAAAATGCATTAAATTCACTTTGCCAAATGTAAAACATTACCCAACTAATATTAAAGTAAATGGTGTTAGCTTACATAAAATCTTTCAATACCTCAGCTGATTTATGTGTATGTAAATCCGTTTTAATAATTCGTTATTTGATTGTAAGCACGTTTCCGAGTGAACAGTTCGTTACTATTCATATCGAGACCAGTATTTCCGTTCGTGAAGCCGAAGCTAGCTTCGGCTTCACTCGTTTTAGTATAGAGCATGTTCACGCGGGAACGTGCGGGCAGTTGTTATCGAGATTTCAAAGTGTAAACACTAGTACTAGTGACAACGTAATAAAGTGAAAGTGATTTACATCCATAAAATAGTATTTTTGCTACGCTATCCTTCAGTTCAGAAGCCGGGATAACACCAAGGAATATCAAGGGCTTTGGAACTGCCTTGGTGTATATCGTACGCCCATAGAAAAGGATCAAAAAACTCTCATCTAGTATGAGGAGTACAAACACTCCTGACGCAGGAGTCCTGCGTTCAGGTCCCCACAGCCTACGCAGAAGAGACCATTGCAGCGCATCCTGCAGTCATGTGAACGCAAGTGCAGTTCAAAGCGTGATCGACGAAACTACAGTCGTAGTGGTAGCGATACGAACATGGCCGAGATCACGTGGAGAGGCACAGTCGCAATCATGGCCACGGTCACGCACGGAGTCGCGCACGCATTCACGCGCTGTTTCGTGGCCGGAGTGGTAGCCAAAGTCAAGTACGTAGTCGTAGCCGGCACCCAGTAGGTACGCAGGCGGAGCCCAGCATGCGACTCCAGTACAGTCACTCACGGCGCAGCAACAGCATCCCGAGGTGAGATCATGAGACGCCGAATGTGCCGCTCGTATGTTCAAATTATGTAAGTACAGATGCAAATACGATACTAGTTAACATGTTCAAATCTTTGTTCAGACCATGAAAACAAACAGACAATTATAGGTTTCAGTCATTAATGTTGTTCCTGAGTTTGACCCTTCCAAACGTACTCAGTATTCTGAATATTCCAAATATTTTTGGACAACAAAGGTTAGTGAATGTGCAGAAATATACAATTGCGACAAATAGTAAGTACATAACGCCTTATCAAAATTGGTAGCACAGAAATGATACCAAGGACTTTCTAATCTAATGTTTTCCTGGGCTGAATGTTCAGCTTTTCCTAGCGATGAAAATTATGCGCAATTGTTGCTTGCTTGCAACGGGCGTTTTGAGGATTCATTACCAGAATATTTTTATTAGAAAATAATTCTGGTCAACCAATGTAAGATCCATTGTTGACCTCTCATTTTAAGGAATTTGAGCGACGGTGTATGTCTAATATTTTCGATACTCGAACTTTACAATGGTGTTTTTCTTGCATTACTACCATCATGATATATGATAAGATGTTGGCTGACTTCAAAAAGGGAAATTCCTTCCTGTGGTCAAAGCAGAAAACTGGTTCCCAAAGTTCACGGACCTTATCGTATAATTGTGATTTTCAAAAATAATAGGTTTTATAGCGTTACGGCTCGCCTATCATGTGAATTCTTGACGAACCGCAAGCTACGAGTTATTTTGTTTAAATATGGGTTATATTTACCTCGATAAGTAAGTAAAGGTAATACGACCTCCCTAGCCTACGTACTTCGTACGTATATCTCGAGACGTATATAGTAGGTTGGTCGTTGACTTTCTGCGATCAGCCTAGGTATTTTATTTTTCGTAATTTGATCTCTAGGGATTCCACCTGACCTATTTAATAGCCTAGGTGTAAATGTGTTTTTAAGCCACTAATCTACCTACAAGAATTGTTTATTACAAGTAGAAGTATGCGTCGTTGGAGACAACCTGATGGTGGAGACAACCAGGTGACGACGGTAGCCTGATGAAGGCAGCTCAGATAATGAAGACAGCTCAGATGATGAAGACGGCCCCAGAGATGGTGACGGACAGGAAAGAACGACCGTCCGAGGAGGGCAACTAAGGTGGTGAAGATGGCCTCGAAGATGGAGACGTGCAGACAGCCCCCACTGGACTTGTAGGCCGCTGAAGATGGAAGCAGCCCTCACGGGCCAGCAACCTCTGCGGGTTCCTTGGCCGAAGATGGGGCCAGCCTCAGCGTAGCTCGCAGTGGACGCACAGTGAGGAGTAGGGCGCGTAGCCTCAGTGGCAGGAATACATTGAACTTGCCACGATGTGCTAGGGCATAGTGTTATGGGATAAGAACGTCATCCTATGGTGCCTTGTAGATAGCAAACCTGGCCGGGAGCACATTGAGGTCCAGAGAGCACGCCACATTATTACGTCAGTTTTATGGAATAGCGTCGTTTTTTCACTCAAGGGTACACCATGGTACGAACTTTTAAAAGAAATTGGCAACGGTAGGGAGGAGAAAAAAACTGGCTTCTTCCAACGTTAAAATTACTCCAAAAAAAATAATCCAAACAAATAAATTAGTTTTAAAACATGAAATTACACACTATCCAGTTTAGATTGGCCAAGGTGCTACGTAAAATCTAATAGAATTCCAAACATTATAACGTACAAAAAGGTTTGACACAGCAAGCTACTTGAATATTGAAGAAAATATTTTGATAGAACGAAAATTTGTTTAAGCATTCACAGGAAAAATGATACAGTAGATATATTTTATTTTATTTATTCTATTTGGTAAACAAACAACATATATAGCGTATAATCACAATTATAAAAACTAATTTCCATTAACTATTTTCGCATATAAGAAGTTTTTCGCCTTTAAATACTTAATTAAACAAATTATTCAAAATTTACAAACAGAAAAATTACATTATAAAGTTACAGAGTTACATTATAAAATACACAATAAAGTTATAATTAAGAGTTATTGAACCAATTCAAACCTATGGTCAGAAGGCACGCGCCTGAAGTCGGCTGGATCAGTGTCAAAAGAGATCTAGTTCAGGAAAGTCAAGCAGTTTGGTTAGCTATTTGCTGCTCTTATGAAAAAGGTTTCCTCATGGGATCTTGTGGGGGGGACGCATAATTGTATCAAGGAGAGAAGATGCGGTTAATATATAGCAGACTGCACTATTTTAACTATAGTACATGTCTGCTATTGCCCTTCTTTCCTGGAGTGGCAGTATGTGATGCCTTCCACATCTCGCCTCGTAATTCAAAACATGGCTTTTGCACTTGTACTAAAGGAATCTCATAAAACTTGCGTTGTATGGATTCAAGTCTATTTATGTAAGCTTCATACTGTGGGTTCCAAATCTGTGAACAGTATTCGAGGAAGCTCCGCACATATGAACAGTATAGAAATTTGACAACTTTAATGTTGGAGAATTGAGAGCAGGATCTTATAATGAATCCCATAGCCCAATTGGCTTTCTAAGCTATGTGGTCTACGTGCTTCTCGTAAGAAAGTTTTGAATCATGAATGACACCAAGCTTGGCTCCCTTAAGGGAATACTCGTGCTCCATAATATTAATTTTACGTGTAAATTTTATCGAGTGACTCTTAGAGACGCTGAGGTCTAGATTATTATGCTCTTCAAATCTAACAAGATCTTGCTGTAATAGATGACAGTCGTTCAAAGAGGTAATTTGTTTTAAAAAAAATCACATCGTCAGCGTATTGGAGAAATTTCGAATATAACAAGCACGAGTTTATGTCTTTAATGAAAATATTAAATAACAATGGTCCGAGTAATGATCCTTGGGGAACCCTCGATGGGACAGTGCGCCAAATCGACGCATAGCCATTTAATGCGACAGCCTGCGATCTGTCTCCTATATATGAAGTAAATAATCCACCTGAATAGATTACCATGGATTCCTGCAGATAGAAGCTTTTGTAAAAGTATTTTATGGTGGATGCGATTAAATGCCTTACTGCATTGGCATTGTCATTATCAGGTCTGGTACCTATATATAGTTGAAGACACACCACTATCTCGAAAAGGAAATAGACCATGTAAATGTATTTTTTCTGTGGATAAAATTCATCCATGGCTGGTCATCACGATCACTGACGAAAATGAATCAAATAATGAAAGTTTCTAAGTATGTTTTGTAACTGCTGAAACCATGAAGGGGTTTCAGTAGAAGCAACGATAATCGAACATGATTCTAGACATGAAGTTTCAGACATGAAGGTTCTCTAATAATGAAAGTTTCTAAGTATGTTTTTAACTGCTGAAACCATGAAAGGGTTTCAGTAGAAGCAACGATAATCGAACAGGATTCTAGACATGAAGTTTCAGACATGAAGGTTCTCCAATAATAAAAGTTTCTAAGTATGTTTTGTAACTGCTGAAACCATGAAGGGGTTTCAGTAGAAACGATAATCAAATAGGATTCTAGACATGAAGTTTCAGACATGAAGGTTCTCCAATAATTAAAGTTTCTAAGTATGTTTTGTTACTGCTGAAAACATGAAGGGGTTTCAGTAGAAGCAAGGTTACTACTATACTATTATGTATCATCATCAACCTACTGCAGTCCACTGCTGGACATAGACCTCTCCCATGGTGCAATACTGAGCCCAGTCTTCGGCTCTCCTTATCCAGTTTATTCAGTCAATCCACCTACCCAGAGGGTGCCCTACACTACGTCTGCCAAGACGCGGTCTCCACTCAAGAACTCGCTTACTCCACTGGTTATCGGTTCTTCTGCCAATGCTGCCCAGCCCAGCTGAATTCTCCTACTTAATTCTATTTTATATACTACTATAGTTTACTACAGTATTGCAGATATGAAGGTTCTCTAATACTGAAAGTGTTTAAGTATGTTTTGTTACTGCTGAAAATATGAAGCGAGTTTCATTGAAACAAATTGTTAATATTGAGTACATGAAGGGGATTCAATGGTAATAATGTATAAGTATTTAAACTGAAAACATGAAGGGGTTTCAGTGAAATAAAATGTTAATATTGAATACATGAAGGGGATTCAATATTAATAATGTATTTGTATTTGAACTGAAAACATGAAGGGGTTTCAGTGAAATAAAATGTTAATATTGAATACATGAAGGGGATTAAATATTAATAATGTATAAGTAATTGAACTGAAAACATGAAGGGGTTTCAGTGAAACAAAATGTTAATATTGAATACGTGAAGGGGATTCAATATTAAAAATGTATAAGTATTTGAACTGAAAACATGAAGGGATTTCAGTGAAATAAAATTTTAATATTGAATACATGAAATTTGAACTGAAAACATGTAGGGGTTTCAGTGAAATAAAATGTTAATATTGAATACATGAAGGGGATTCAATATTAAAAATGTATAAGTATTTGAACTGAAAACATGAAGGGGTTTCAGTGAAATAAAATGTTAATATTGAATACATGAAGGGGATTCAATATTAATATTGTATTAGTATTTGAACAGAAAACATGAAGGGGTTTCAGTGAAACAAAATGTTAATATTGAATACATGAAATTTGAACTGAAAACATGAAGGGGTTTCAGTGAAATAAAATGTTAATATTGAATACATGAAGGGGATTCAATATTAATAATGTATTTGTATTTGAACTGAAAACATGAAGGGGTTTCAGTGAAATAAAATGTTAATATTGAATACATGAAGGGGATTCAATATTAATAATGTATAAGTAATTGAACTGAAAACATGAAGGGGTTTCAGTGAAACAAAATGTTAATATTGAATACGTGAAGGGGATTCAATATTAAAAATGTATAAGTATTTGAACTGAAAACATGAAGGGATTTCAGTGAAATAAAATGTATATATTGAATACATGAAATTTGAACTGAAAACATGTAGGGGTTTCAGTGAAATAAAATGTTAATATTGAATACATGAAGGGGATTCAATATTAAAAATGTATAAGTATTTGAACTGAAAACATGAAGGGGTTTCAGTGAAATAAAATGTTAATATTGAATACATGAAGGGGATTCAATATTAATATTGTATTAGTATTTGAAAAGAAAACATGAAGGGGTTTCAGTGAAACAAAATGTTAATATTGAATACATGAAATTTGAACTGAAAACATGAAGGGGTTTCAGTGAAATAAAATGTTAATATTGAATACATGAAGGGGATTCAATATTAAAAATGTATAAGTATTTGAACTGAAAACATGAAGGGGTTTCAGTGAAATAAAATGTTAATATTGAATACATGAAGGGGATTCAATATTAATAATGTATAATTATTTGAACTAAAAACATGATGGATTTTAGTTTCTAGGAGTGTTAACTAAGGTTTCAATTTAAATTTAACTATTATAAATCAGACAAATCGTAATAATAAGGATTACATTTGCTTAATTTCTATTGATTAGTTCCAATATTGTTCTAAATTATGATGGATCATTGTTAAAATCTTAGTGACTGTGAAGTCAGACATTATTAATGTATGATTGTAAAGGCAAGAAATGTTTCACGAGACGTGAAAGTTTTCAGGAAAGGCCGACTGTTAGCTTACATAAAATCTTTCAATACCTAAGCTGATTTATGTGTATGTAAATCCGTTTTAATAATTCGTTATTTGATTGTAAGCACGTTTCCGAGTGAACAGTTCGTTACTATTCGTATCGAGACCAGTATTTCCGTTCGTGAAGCCGAAGCTAGCTTCGGCTTCACTCGTTTTAGTATAAAGCATGTTCACGCGAGAACGTGCGGGCAGTTGTTATCGAGATTTCAAAGTGTAAACACTAGTACTAGTGACAACGTAATAAAGTGAAAGTGATTTACATCCATAAAATAGTATTTTTGCTACGCTATCCTTCAGTAGTGAGACACTCAATCTTGTAAACTCTACTGTTTTCTTAGGACTTAATATTGATGCAAGTTTGCAGTGGAGACCACACATTGAGGCACTTGCGGGTAGACTTAGCTCCGCTGCATATGCAGTTCGTACGATAAGGCAGCTTACTGATGAAGCTACAGCTAGGCTAGTTTATTTTGGCTACTTCCATAGTGTTATGTCATATTGCATTATACTGTGGGGGAAAGCAGCAGACATCCAAGCAATATTTGTTTTACAAAAACGGGCAATACGTGCCATTTATAAAATGAAGCCACGTGACTCCTTGAGGGAGCTTTTTAAGGAAATTAACATTCTTCGGTAATATCACAACACATCTACGAACCTTAGATAGGTTTATGAAAAAAAAGTGACGTGCATTGTTTTAACACGAGAAATAAAAATAAACTGAATATTCCCAAATTTAGATTTAAAAAAGTAAGTGTGTCTTTTATGGGGAATTCTGTTCGGTTCTATAATAACCTTCCAGAAAGTGCTTCTAAACTTTCGATTCGAAGATTTAAATCCTACATAAAAAAAAAATAATTAAGAAAGCTTATTACACACTACATGACTATGTTAATGATAAAGCCGCGTGGCCTGATGTCGCTCTGCCCCTCGACACCTAATTTGATAATTTGCAATGTCTGTACCTACATAGAATTTATTATTGATGTGTTATTTATGAGTATATCAAACGTAGAGTGTGCTGCCTTCTGAACTTTTGCTGATTCTCTCTATAATCTTACTTTTGACTGCCTACCTAAGTAAGGCTTTTAAGTTGGTTTTCCTTTTTTCTTTGAATCAGCTTCCACTTTTTCTCGAGGCACCACACAGGTGCTCCCCACCTAGTAGTAAGAAGGATCATAAAAAAAACAGACCTTGTTTGTTGCCTGATTCTTCTAGGTCTGTTTGCGTTGGAACAGGAGTAAATGTAAATTTACTTTTTAAGACCATTCAAAATGATCCTTGTGATTTCAATGAATAAAATACTTTTTGACTTTGACCAATTTGAAACTTATATAGATTTTTGGGATCGAGTGCCCACTTTTGCGCAAGACTGAAGATGAGTCACGTCGCTGCCCAAAAATTTTGATCGCGTTTTAATTGTGACGGGATTTGGTCAAATTTCGGTCGTACAAGCCTTCTATATAATTTTTTTTCTCTTTTATTTTTTTCTGTGTTTTTATGTTTTACGTGTTTCTACCGAAGTTGATGACGTCGAATCAACAATAGAGGTTTTGGTTGTTGAAGATTTTCATAACGTTTACTAAAACAAAACAAAAAAATGCAAATGCAAAACACAAAATATGCTGATTTACAAGAAGTCGGGGAAAACATAAGTACTACATTAAACTTGACTTGTATTTATATATTTTGGAAATGAATGTCATGATTGATATATGTTATTATCATAGAGTACACAAATATTCTTGTACTATTTAAGATATCAATCTAAGTAATATGATTTCATGATCAATTGTATTATCAATGGAAGAAAGTAAGAAGGTATAACATTTTCTTTTTGTTACTACAAGCTCGATTATAATGTTAAATATAATTATGTAGTAGGTAATGTTGTTTATTGTAAAAAGTTGTTTCAATTACTTTACGAGCACGTGCGCCAGGAGGCAGCACGTTGTCTGATGGCCGAATGTCATGCCGATTTTTATTAGTTATTCTTAATTTAGAAGTATTTTATGTTATTTTCTGTCAATTTTACAAGACCATAGCAATAAAAAGGAGTCTCTTTGGATGTAAAAACGTCGTCGGAAGCAACTTAAAGATATTGAATGCTGCCTTGTCATGATTTTAATTTATTGTTTGTATTTTAAAGTGTTCTTATTAATTAATGTTATTTTACATGGCTCAATATAAAGTAAAATTATTAAATTGAAGGTATAAAAGTCACAGGAAGCAGCGTACAATATTAAAGGTTGCCTTTCTGACTTCACAGACCAATTACGAGGGCCGTGATGTATATCTTCGTGGTTTTTATGGAGAGGTGGGGAAATACGGCGAGCTCGGGTAGCTAGCCGGATTTCTCGACACACTTTTTTTGAATATTGACTTGTAAGCACCTTGCAAGGACTTGTAATAAAAGAGAATTTATGTAATAAAAGTGATTGATATCGTTCGAAGTTAAAGTTTTATTATAAATCGAACTACATTTTTTTATTCGAAAATGAAAAGCCCTCATTGGTTTCTCCTGTAGCTAAAGATAGGTATATAGTTTGAACCTCTTCATATATACATGTCGGACCCTCAAGATCTGAGCGGCAAAAGGCAACTTAGGGGCTTTCCAGTGGGTCTCGTGCAAATGAAGAAAACACAAAAGAGGTTTCACTAAGTTTTTATTCAAACTGACTTTGAACTTGATTTTGTATTTTGTTGATTAAAACGTGTGCACTAGGCCAACGTCGATGTAATAATGAGCTCTGTCTTTTTTTTTCGAATGGATATTGTTATGTATGTGTGCGTGGCTGCGCCCACCACCCTGAATTGCATCGTACAATAAACTAGTGCAAAGCTAACCAGCGTTCGTATTACTTGTGTCCCTCTCTGTCCGTATATTTAACAGTGGCGACGATCTACCCGCGAAAACGCGTTTAAAAAAAAAATGTCAAATTGTGCGCAGTTTGGAATACTGAATAGTTTCGACCATAATGTACAAACATGGAAAACGTACAAGGGTCGAATTAGCCAATATTTTGTTGCAAATGACATCAACGGAACGACAGATGCAGCTGGCAAAAAGAGGAAGGCGATACTTCTTAGTGCACTCACCGAGGGTACTTATAACTTAGCGACGGATTTAGCATTGCCTAAGGACCTTGAAGATGTGCCCTACCAAGACATCTTATCACTCCTAGATAGCCATTTCACTCCGAAGCTGGTCGGGTTCGGTGAACGTCACAACTTTTACGCAACTGCTCAACAAGCAGGCGAAACTCATTCACAGTGGGCGGCAAGACTGCGTGGGTTGACAGCAAAATGTGGGTTTCTCAACGTCGAAGAGGCGCTCCGCGACAAATTCATCATGGGAATGCAGCCGGGGCGAGAGAAAGAGAAGCTGTACTCAAAGGACTTGGCTGACCTCACGCTGGCCAAGGTCGTGGAGATGGCGAAGAACCTGAGCCGCGCGCGCGCTGCAGCCGTGGCCAGTGCAGGGGCCGCCGCGTCACCACCGACGACGCTCGAGAATCAGCTTTTTAAGATCTCCGATCAAGGAAAAAGTAGAAGTGTAGGAAAAGTGAAGTGTAGTGTATGTGGTTTTACGAATCACAAATCATCCGAATGCAGATTTGCAAATTACATTTGTAAAAAGTGTCACGTAAAAGGCCACTTGCGTAAAATGTGCACAAAAGTGAATTACGTCGAGTTGGATGGCGGGGGACAAGGGTGAGGATGATGAAGGCGATGACGGTAAGCTTTATTATATCCGTTCAAGCAGGGGCGAACCCATGGTAGAAAAAGTTCTCATAAATAATGTGCCATTTAAGTTCGAAATAGATAGTGGGTCTTCGGTAACTGTTGTTTCAGAAGGCTTTTACAAAACTTATTTTAAAGATGTGCCATTGTCAAGTACTTGTAAACAGCTGATGACATATAATGCAAGAAAGATTGTATGCATAGGTACGATGCGGTTATCAGTGTGCTACGCCGGACAAACGCAGGTAATTGTCTTATATGTGGTACGTGACGGCGGCCCACCGCTGCTAGGCAGGGATTTTATATCTCAATTTAATCTACAGTTAATGCCGGTAAATTATTGTGTAGATTCAGATTTATCGATCAAAAACTTGCAACAACAATATTCAGAGCTATTTTCAGATAGGTTGGGGACTTTTAACAAATACAAAATAAAATTATTGTTGAAAGACTGTACAAAACCGGTTTTCTGCAAGGCACGCCCCGTCGCATTCGCGTTACGTGATAAGGTTGGGAAAGAAATCGATAGGTTGGTCGATTTAGGTATTCTTGAACCTATCGAGTACTCGGACTACGCATCGCCGATAGTTCCGGTCTTAAAACGGAATGGGTCGATCCGGTTATGCGCAGACTACTCGGTAAGTATAAACAAACAGTTACTGGTAGAACAATATCCGCTCCCTACGACATCGGAACTGTTCTCAAAGATCCATGGAGGTCAACAGTTTAGTAAACTCGATTTATCTATGGCGTATAATCAATTTGTTTTAGATGACGAATCTAAAAACCTAACGAGTATAAATACAAACCGAGGATTGTATAGATTCACGCGTTTAGTGTTCGGGTTAGCCAGCGGGCCGTCTATCTTCCAACGTGCGATTGAGGGCGTCATTTCTGGTATAGATGGAGTCTTGTGCCTGTTGGATGATATTTTAGTAACCGGGAAGGATAGGAAAGAACATTTGGAAAAACTGAACGCCGTCCTAAAACGTTTACATGACGCAGGGTTAACGTTACAAAAAGAAAAGTGTACATTCTTTCAAGACGAAGTCAGTTATCTAGGATATATTATCACAAAGGATGGTTTAAAAAAAGCACCAGAAAAAATCAAGGCAATGGTGGAGGCACCGGTTCCCACAAATGTTAATCAGCTACAATAATTTTTAGGGCTAATTAACTATTATAGGAGTTTCGTACCAAACGCATCCACTATTCTGAGTCCTTTGTATGAATTGCTAAAAAAGGGTTGTAATTGGAAATGGTCTGAGAGTCACGACACGGCTTTTAGGACTATCAAAAAGTTGATGACGTCGAAAGAGGTTCTTGCCCATTTTGACCCAAATGCGAAGATAATTTTAACTGTAGACGCTTCGCCAAGTGGGTTGGGAGCAATCCTCTCACAAGTAGGTTTAGACGGTGTTGAAAGGCCTATCTCGTATATGTCACGTACCCTAAATACCGCGGAAAAACGATATGCTCAGATACAAAAAGAAGCAACCGCCATTATTTACGGCGTGCGACGATTTCATCAATATTTGTATGGCCGGTCCATACCATTCATTATACGAACGGATCACAAGCCGCTGTTGTCTATTTTTGGACCTAATAAAGGAATACCAGAGATGTCTGCAAATAGGTTGCAACGGTACGCTTTATTCCTGAGTAGCTATAACTACAAAATAGAATACGTGCGCAGTGCAGATAGCAGTGCGGATTATTTGTCTCGCGCGAGCTTACCGCGAGCAGTGCATGCGTGCGCGTGCACCGAACAGTGCCGGTGCTGCGACTGCGAGGTAGCTTACGATCGAGCGACCTATGTTTGTTTCGTAGTAGACGGAAGTATGCCCGTGACATTAGATAAATTACGAGATGAGACAAAGAGTGACATGGCTCTAAATCGAGTAACAAAGTATTTATTGTGAATGGTTGGCCGCCGAAAGTTAGCGACATACGGTTAAAATCTTATCATTTGTGTCGATCACAGTTATCGTATGAGAATGGTTGCGTCATGAGAGGTCACAAGGTCGTTATACCTGTAAGTTTATACCAAACTATCTTAAAAGAGTTGCATTCATCACATTTGGGTATAGTTAAAACTAAGGCCGAAGCTCGGTCAAGATTTTGGTTTCCAGGAATCGACCAAGCAGTGGAAACAATGATATGCTCATGCGACGTTTGTATTCAGCTGCGCCCCTCTCCCCCGCGCGCCCCTCTGGCTCATTGGGAATTTCCACCTTGTCCTTTCTATAGAATACACGTCGATTTCCTGGGTCCGATTAAAAGTTGTGTTTATTTGGTAGCAGTAGATGCATATACTAAGTGGGTAGAAGTGTACAACATGAATACCGCTACGTCATCAGCTGCGGTAATTGGAAAGCTATGCGATTTTATGTCAAGGTTCGGAATTCCGAAAACGTTAGTAAGTGATAATGGCACAGCTTTTTGTTCCCGGGAATTTGAGTTGTTTTGCGTGACAAATGCAATTTCTCATCTGACGTCACCCGTGTATCACGCGCCTAGTAATGGCCAGGCTGAAAGTTTGGTAAAAGTTGTCAAAAAAGGAATAAAATCGTGTTTTTTGTCGGATCATAGCGTGAAAGATGCATCAATAAAATTGCTTAAGTATCTTATGGATTATCGTAACTCTGTTCACACTACCACGGGTCTGTCCCCTGCTCAATTGGTATTCGGTCGCAAGCTGAGGTCGCGACTGGACTTAATTGATCCAAAACCATCGTCACCCTTGTCACCGTCTGTATCTGACCATGTCAAAAACCAACAGTGTATGCAAATTAAACAACAAGGGAGAATTAAAACAAAACAGTTTAAGAAACATGATGTTGTACTTTATAAAAAATATGTAAACAAAACAAATTATACATGGTGTAAAGGAGTTATACTGAAAAAAATAGGAAAAGTTTTGTATTTAATAAAAGATATCGATAGCTCTAAAAGTCACAAAAGACACATCAATCAGTTAATACTGTATAAAGGGACCAGTAACAATCATAGTGATGGTATTCAAAATTCCAATGCGAACTTACCGGTATCATCCCCTCAGCCATCGCCACCGTCATCACCGCCGCCGTCACGTGCGTGTTCGCCGTCACCGCCAGCATCACCGTCGTCGTCCACAATCGTGCATTCGCCGGCTGCATCAGGGACGCCTGTACCCCAGCCTTTACTCTCTTCACCAGATGTAATGACTAGTAGTTTGGCCGGAGGGAGGAGAGCAGAACTATACGAACCAAGGACGCCATCAGCGGAGATTGAAAGCGATCCTCAACAGACGGCTGATGATCGACAACAAGCTCGTTCGAACGACTTTGAGGATGAGTATCAAGAAGCCGAAACTGATCCCGATGCTCAAGAGGAAACACAAATTGATGTGTCAGCAGTTGTACCACAGAGATTGTTACGTAAGCGTCCCAAGATTTGTTATAAAAAGTATTTCTAGAGATGCTCAAGTATAAGTAATATATGTTATTTGTATTTATCGTATTATTGTACTAGAGGGAGGATTGTTATGTATGTGTGCGTGGCTGCGCCCACCACCCTGAATTGCATCGTACAATAAACTAGTGCAAAGCTAACCAGCGTTCGTATTACTTGTGTCCCTCTCTGTCCGTATATTTAACAGATATTAATGCAGTTGACCGCCTTGGGCCATGACTGCTTTACCGGGCCTTTGGTGAGCGCAGATGGCGCTCAACCTGTAAAGTTAGGTTGGGGCAACGAGCACAAGGGCACCACTAGGTACGAACCTCGGCTTGGGCTGTTGCCAGGTTGGGAGGATCGAACAGAACGCCCCGGAACATGCTTGTACCGGTTTAGGCGAAGGTACAGAAGGTACTTAGAAGGTTCTTCGACCTCACCGGCAAGGTCGGTGTAAGGGTGTAGTGTTTTCTCTGTCTTGACTGGATGACGTCACTACCGCATTAGCGGCAGTGATAGGATCATCGGGATCACCAAGAACGTGTCTTGGTCTACGGAGGGACTAGGAAGGCTATGTGGGGTAGTCGGGGATGGAGGATATCAGAGGGTTCGTATGGTTTGCAGCCAAGTCATAATGCCGCTGGGAAGCGCGCTTTATGAAAAGGGCAATCGAATCGAGATTAAGATCGCGGTGGAGGTCTACGTTGCGTACGTACCAAGGCGAACCAGTGGCCTTTCGCAAGAATCGGTTTTGGACAACTTGAAGCTTTTGGACATGTTTGGAATGAGCAAACACCACTGAGGCGTATGTCATTAAGGGACGTATGCAAGTTTTGTAAAGTGCCACCTTATTTCTAAGGGACATTTTGCTATTCTTGCATACAAGTGAGGTGAGGCGACTGAGAATGAATTTAGCGAGGTGGCTAACCTTCTTGATGTGAGGGAGAAAGGACAAGTGACTATCAAGGATCACTCCCAAGAAACGGGCTGACTTTACCCAGGGAATGGGTTTGTCAAAGAGATGGACTGTTCTCGGTGTAGGTCGACCCCGCGAGAAGTACACTGCTGCACTTTTCGTTGGGTTAACCTCTATACGTCATTTGCGGAACCATTCACCTAGTGCTGTGAGAGCGGTTTGCAGACGTCTACACACCCGATTGGGATTCCAATCAGATGTGTACAGGGCTGTGTCATCCGCGAAAAGGGCGATTTCCACTTGATGGTGGGAGCGGGGCGTATCACTGGTATACAGCGTGAATAGGAGAGGGGCGAGGACGATAAAAAAGAAAGAAACAAAAGATAGCTCCCGTACCCGCAGGCCAGGTATGATTGAATTTGGACAAGACGTGCTCCGTGATGCGGAGCACCTGTTGGGGACATGAGTGTCTGGCGCGGAAACCCAACTGCTCATTTGGTAGGAGCTTGAGCTAATTTACACAAGACCAGAGGCGGTTGAGAATGAGACGCTCATATATCTTCCCCAGGGACCTGAGGAGACTAATGGGGCGGTAACTGGAGGGCTGAGCCTGATATTTGCCTGGTTTACGAATACCAATGACATTGGCTTCTTTCCAGACATCAGGGAAGGTGCAAGTGGACATAGCCGCATTGAAGATGCTAACTAGGAGGTATATAAGTGCAATAGAGAACTGTTTGAGTACTCTATTACTGATGCCATCGGCACCAGGGGCTTTTCTAGGATGAAGATCCTTGATAAGCGATAGTACCTCTGAGGCTTTGATCGGGTGGAGGGCTGGAACGGTCGGGGGCTGTGATATAAGCCTTTCGACTTCTCTGTTCACCGTATCGAGGTGAACAGGGTCTATTGGCTCAAGACTGGGAGAGCATTGGCCTTCGAGGGTCTCAGCCAGGCATTTGGCTTTTTCATCGTCATCGAACGCGGGGGGTTGATTAGGACGGATGAGAGGGGGCATAGTGGCGACCTGATCTGATTTCATGGATCGAGCCAAGTTCCAGTAAGCCAGGTGACTTGGCCCGATTCCCGAGAGCAGAGTGTCCCATTCGCGATCGCGCTGTTCTTGAATGCGCCTCCTTACATCGGTGCAGGCGGCGCATTCTGACACGATTTTCAAGAGTGGGCCAGGTACTGTAATGGCGAGTCGCCACGTTCGACTCCGTGAGCAACCGCCTCAATTCATCTGGCAGGGCAAAGCGACGGTCATCCGTCACTGGGACCTGTTTTGATGAAGCGCTAACAGCGGCTGAAACATGGTTGGTCAAGGAGGCAATCGCGACAGTGCCATCGTTATAAGAGCTAATATCATCGGGGATACGATCCAAGTCTGGTGAGTGAATAGACTTGAGAGCTTGCTCAAGCGTATGCCACTGCACCACGGTCTTGGTGGGGATAGAAGTATCGGGAGGGGGGCCTAGTTTTAAGAGGACAGGGCGATGATCTGAGTCAAGTTCATGGAGGACTTCTATAGAACGCAACCTGGTTGCGTTCTATAGTGGGTTGTGTTCTTAAAGAGTGCAATATCTAATATGTCAGGGGCGGTGACCTATAATGGTGGGATAGCGAGTCGGGGTCATGGGAGGGATAATATCAAAATTTAAATTGTCTACTAGTCGGTCAAGTTTAATACCATTTGGATTGTTTGCGACACAATTCCAAAGGACATTCTTGCAGTTGAAGTCACCCGCCAGAATGACGGAACTTCCAAGATTTAAAAGAGCTTCAAGATCGCTACGATAAAGAGTTTTACTGGGAGAGAGATAGCACGAGGCTATAATGATCGAAGGATGACCGGTCATCGCGAGTCTACAGACAGAGGCTTCTAAGTCAATCAGGGGAGGGGTGTCGAGAGGAATGCAGTGCAGGGACCTCTTGTAGTAAATGACTGTACCGCCTAAGGCGTTCGGTCTGTCATTACGAACCGTTTGGAAGTTAGCAATCCTAGGATTGCGATGACCGGGTTTCAAGAAAGTCTCCTGCACTAGCATAACGTCGATTTGGTGTCTAACCAGAAAATCTTGAACTAAAACACGTTGTTTAGCAAGACCGTTCGCGTTAAAAAACGCTAACGAGTCGGAACGGGGTTTCAATCTTTCCTTTTGTACAGACATACTTAGGTCCGAGTTGGGGGGTTGTTAAGGGCTTCGATTAAAGAGGAGTTTTCCTCGAGGAGGAGAACTCTTTCAATCGCGGAACTTGCCTCCCTAAGACTGCGCGCGAGTGCGCAAATTTAAGATAGGTCGAATGAAGTGATGAATTTTATGTCAGCTGCGAGGTCTGACTTAGTCATCTTGGTAGGCCTTAAGGAGGCAGGGGGGGCGTGGTGGAGGCAAGTTTAGGCTCCTGCGGGCGATGCGGAGGGGACGGATTAGCCTGGGTAGCACGATTCGTGAATGGGAGAGAACTTGGAAGTGGCTTTGGTGTATTGCGGGGGAGGAGGGACTCGTTCGGGAAACCTCTTGGCCAACGTTTTGTTAGGCACTTTGGGGACCATGGGGCAACCGCGATAGTTCGCAGTGTGACTCACGGCACGGCAAAGAACGCAACTAGGTGGCTCAGAGGTGCCGGCCGAGCGAGCGCAATCGGAAGTGCCATGGTCACCCAGGCACTTGACGCATCGCGGTCGCGCGTTGCAGTTGCGGGCCGAGTGGCCATATAGTTGGCATCTATGGCACTGGCTTGGCGAACTGTTTTTATACGGGGCTTCGACGCGAAGGTCAGAGAGCCCGTTTACAGATTTCAAGCCAAATATGGCTTTGCCTTCCGGCGAGAGGGTAAGGATGACTAGGACAAGGTCGTAAGCGGATTTTGATCGGCCGCTGAACATGCGGTGAACTTCCCGAACTGGGAAGTTTTGCGCAATCAAGTCGGCTTTGATCGAGTTTCTGTCATGTTCCGCAGGGAGGCCGCGGATCACAACACGAAGGAGGCGCTCGTCTTCGAGTGCATAGGTGTGAATGCCTATGGACTCTGAGCGTAGAAGCGTAGTCGTCTTGCGATGATCTGCGGAGGACTGTAGATGGATTTTTATCCCATCTTTGGTGCTTCGGGCATTCGTGTAGGGGATATTTTTCTCTCTAAGGAGAGAAGAAACGTTTGACCACTTGTCCTTCTCACGAAGGAAGAGTGGTGGCGGAGCTTTCTCCTTTCTTGCGGTAACAAAGGGGTCCGCGGGGGAAGGAGAGGCTAGAGGAGAGGAGCGGGTTGTCGCAGGGGCGACCGTGCTTTTGGCGGGGCGAGCTTTCTTGGAAGCTGCCTTTTTCTTACTCTTGTTTCTGGCAACGGTGAAGCCGTCATCGGAAGAGAAAGACGAGGAGGACTCACTGGGAATCAAATCAAGCTCCATATTGTCGTAGGAGCCGGGTGAGCAGGGGACGCGTCTGGAGACTCGGGATGGTCGGGGATTGCAGGCAGAGATGCCAGAGAGGGCGCAGGGGTTGAGGCCTGAGAGCCCGGAACGGGTAATGCTGAGGGCATATTTGCAATCACTTCATCGAATATGGTGGGGTATTTGGCTAGAGCAGCCATCAGAGGGCTCCGAAGAGAGTCTCTATCTAAATTGGAAATATTCATTCTGCCGGTTGATGTAGCCGGCAGATGTGTTAGTAAGAGTAAACCACCCCGTCGGGAAAGACAGGGCGGGGTGAGGCCTGGGTGTCCTACCTAATAGGGTGTCCAAGGCAAGGTCCGAAACTCGTGGCAAGGCGGCGCACACACTACATTGCGATCCAATAGTGCACTACACTCGCGAGCAATTTCGGCCTAGGGCGAACGCCTCTCCACAGGACCACAGAACGCCGAGGCGATTCACCGGGCACCGTGATGCCTTACTCGGGGCTTCCCTGTGAGGGGGACCGAGGTCGGCTGTTCACGGCGCGGGCTACTGTCCTTAACGTCCGGAGATCCGGAAAATGATGTTCCCCTTAGCGAGCCGAATGTCGAAAAAAAATCACACGTGTGTTCGGTCGGCACGGCGACGCGAACAGAACTGACGGCACAAAACAACGCGAATGACTCACACACGTCCGGTCGGCAAAGTGACGCGAACAGAACGAAAACAACGCGAATGACTCACACACGTCCGGTCGGCAGGGCGACGCGAACAGGACTCTCTCTTTCATGAGCTCTGTACGCTCCTTTTATATCCGAGCGTCGATCGCTTTGCGTCTTTGCGTAAATAAGACTCGGGCGCATTCGTTTGGGTGGCGCGACACGACAGAATACGATTGTTCGCAGCCGTACACGTGGTGTTTATAAGCCTTCAATTTCAGTAGATCTATTCTCCAGATTCATCAAATGACTTCTCTCTCCGACATACATGTGTAGACTGTTGGTAAACCTAATAAAAAAATAATTAAATAAGCAACTGCTAACAATAACAGACTCAATGCACACTGAAATAGCTTCGTGCTCATTTAACAGTTTTTTTTATTTCTCAAAAATTCCTGAAAATGAGTTGCCCGTGTTTTCTTTTATACGACTAAATTAGTGATGTGCCTCAATAATAAAGTAGATTTTTTATCGATAAAATAAATGCTCGTTTAATATGTTTTACAAACTATTGAAATTTGATTTATATTATTCAGGAGACGCTATAGCCTAACCTAACCTAACTTTCTAACCGTTAATCCAATCACCATGAAGGTATTGGTATGGAACAAGGCTTCGACCAAAGTAAAATAAATGGACTGGCCTTACCCATACAAAACGTCCGTGAAAAATAAGACAATTCGGATTTAGGGTACGGTCAACAAATAAACTATCTATCTATCTATCTATCTATCCAGCCACTGCTGAGTAAAGGCCTCTTCTCTATAGCGCCACTCCTGGCGGTCTTGTAAATAAACTAGGTGAAATTAAATTATTGAACTTCTTAAAAACTGTATTTTTTTAATACTTAATACTTTAACAGATGCAATGTGTTTTCTAAAGTTATTTCAGTAGGTTTATAGTACAAAAAATCGCCGAAAAAAATGCAATTATTGAAAGAAACTTTTACAAAAATACATGGTTCCCTTCTGTTTTATGTAGTTATGTATCTATTTTTCAGCTCTCAAACATACACAATATAAATCAATAGAAAAGCAAGTCCACCTAAGGTCTTCAGGTATTTTTCACAAATTGTGAAAAATATATTTTTCATCACTCAATAAACTAAGAAAATATCACAAAAATCGTACGGAAACATAAATGTATACCAGTATTTAAGAAACTACAGAGTGTAGTTTTAAGACTTTTGCAAAATGAGTTTTTTTATACTACTTGGAATGACAGATCAAGAAGATGGCCCACCTGATGTTAAGTGGTACCCTCTGCCTATGAACAGTGCATTACCTCAGGTCACGTCCACCTAGGACGCACCCTATGTGGCATTCCACTTCGCCCGCCACCCTGAAACATAAAGATGAAAAGTCCCATGTGGCCGTAATTTCATCGGCACCCTTACCCTTCAAACCGGAACACAGCAATGCGAGCACTACTGCTTTGCGGCAGAAACAGGTATCGTGGTAGTACTTCCCCGGACGAACTCTTTCACAAAAAAGCTCTACTACTACTAACCGTTTTTTGGCGTATAAAATTCATTGTGTAGAAAATTATCAGAGCAAATACGGGAAAATGTATTCCACTTCCAAAAGTCGTCTGTTCTTGCTCGTCTTATGACTTCTATCCATTTTTGTTTACCTTAGATTTCTTTTGGAAAGCTATAAGGATAATTAACATGCCATTACATATTATGTGCAATTACCTAAAGCGACGTGCTTAGCAATGTTTTGACGTAAATAATGCAAATTACAATTCTAAATCAATACGGCATCAGATTTTTTTGCAGTCTGTACCGGACCATCCGTCATGCGTGAAGTCTTGTCAAATATTTCGTCGCTGTAGTTGGAAAACTAAACAACTAATAACAACAACAAAACCAAAATCGCGAGAAAAACGCGATTTACTGTTTTATTGCGTCAAAAATGGCAATAACTTTTTTATCGTAACTAATTTTGCAGTCCGTGTTTTGATAAGTTATAGATTGGTACTGTATCTATTTTTGAATTTAATGATAATACATTTTAGTTCTTTTGATTAAGAGAAAAAAATAAAAGAACGACTATGTATTTTTGACCGTGACAAAGACTGACTGAAGCGAAGTATACTAGCTAGGTCTGTTTAGAAGCTTCAAAACTATCGTTCCCTAAGGCCCGTCCATTCATTTTATTTACGTCGATGGGAACAAGGTAACTGTTATGATTTTAATTTGAAATTATTCATTTTATGCCATAAATTGACGACCTCTGTGGCGCGGTCGACGAAGGTTCGCATGTGACGCAGGAGGTTGCGGGTTTAATTCCCGCCTCAGAACAAATATTGGTACGATCTGCAGATATTTGTTCAGGGTGTTCTGGGTATTTTCTATGTTAATACAAAATAAATATCTATGTAATGTACTGTATTAGGGATATCAGTTATCTAGTCCATAACACAAGCCACTCAACCACTGCCAGTTCAACTCTGCTCCTGGCTCGCAGACTTTCTGAGGGAAAGATCCATTCGAGTAGTTATTGACGGCTGCTCGTCGGATCAATCGGCTATTAACGCCGGGGTACCTCAGGGGTCAGTGCTATCTGCCACACTGTTTCTGTTGCACATTAACGATCTGCTAATGCCCGGTATCATTGGGTATGCAGACGACAGCACAGTTGTGGAGAGATATGTTTCTACTGCGCGAGCTAGGCAGAATGAAATTCAGGAGTTAAGAGATGAGATGCTGCAGCGTCTGAATTTGACTCTCAAGGCTGTATCCGACTGGGGTGATGCCAATCTAGTCAAGTTCAATGCCTCTAAAACGCAGGCTTGTCTCTTCTCGGCGAAAAAAAGTCCGTTTCTCCAAGTTCCTGTATTCTGTGATGTACCTGTAGCTATAGGAGATCACCTCGAGCTCTTAGGTGTTTCGCTCACGCCTACTCTCTACTCTCTCCGGTTAGTACAGGCAAATTAGGTGATTTTTAGCAAATGTGTGGATGTAATTAGATGTAGTCACAAAACCTTTTCTAATTGTTTTGTTTGGCTTGAAAATCACCTCTAATATAACTTTCAGCAAATTCACCCCCCCGGAACAGGGTGAAATAGGGTGAAAACCTTATAATACCCGTAACTTAATGGGGAAAATAGATGTAGTCGGTGCAATTTGGCATACCCTTAAGACCGTTATGATCTACATTTGCACCAAGTATTTTATTAATCCGACTTACGGAACATACGAAAAAAAAAACATTTAAAAAAAAATCTTTTTTTGTGTATTGCGGCTCGGGGGAAGTTGAAGTACCTACTCGGTGCAAATTGACAGAATTACCAGAAAAATGGGCCAAATAAATTACCAGGTTTGCACCTGGGTACCTCACACGGAGGTCACATTTTCCATATTTTATTGTCGCTCTACTTCGGGGAAATTTCAGGCAATTCTGGAATTTCACTTAAACTTATTCATTTGATTAGTACTACATTCACCATCCATTTAATACTGGAATTTATATACGGAACATGCATTTTTTAAGTATTATATATGTAAGTTCGGTGCGGTGCTAAGTAACTAATATATATACTGTGGCGCTGCACTGCTTACACTGGCCCCCGACCACGGGGTGCATCCGTATTGATACCAGAAAATCATCCCACGAGCTGAAAGTAATAATAATTATTCCGGATTCATACCGGATTCATATATTCATTTCATTTTTAGAGTCCGTATTTATCCCACCTAGAAATAACTTCATCTAGAACGAGTGAAAGTAACGTCAGCAAAAAAATATGTTATTATGGAACATCTATTTATTTCATAAAATAGTTGGTATAAAATAATCAACAAAGTAATAATATATACAGTGTGTCCCAAAAAGTAGTGTCAAGCCGAAGTCCAAAAAAAGGTTACCCCCAGAGGTACCCGAATCACCCCCATGTATGTTCCGCGATTTTTAGTAGTTTTCGAGTTATGTGTTTTTAAGACAATCGGAGCTCTTACACTTTTTTGGCCATTGTGACTCGATTCGTTGAGGTAGAGGCCTTTTTTTGTTGTTGTAAATAAGCTAAATACTAGGACTACCTTGTCTGACAGCATTAACATCAATAGCACCTACTTTTGCATTAAAATAAAAATAATAATATGAAGATATAATTTTTTTGTTTAAACTCTTACTTTCAATGAACGTTTAAAAAAAAAGTCACAATCTTTTTCATCCAAACCTATCTTAAAAACATGGCTGATGTGTCAGCTATTAGTCATGTAACCTTGTTCCAGATTCTTGCACAGGATCATAAAAAACACTCAATTTAATAAAAGTTAGTTCAAAAACGAGTTTTTGAAATTGTTCTGCAAGTCGGGATTAAAAATAAATCTGGCAGTCTGAAGATTGTATTACACATAAGCAATAAAAATAATAGCAACAATAATACACACACACACACACAAACAAAGCAATAATATTTTCTTTCTTTTCTTTCTTTCTTTCAATAGTAAAATAACCCATCTTTGTTGTTCAAGGACATTATTTTCTACCTAAGAGGCAGAAACCTGCGACAGATGGTAGGCCCATTCCAACTGCCAGATCGCCTAAATGGCGAGTTATACTTGAACTTTTTAAGAGAAGATTTAAATGGATAATCCACAGACATCATGGTACTAACACGCCGAAACATGATTTTCCAAAACGACGGCGCACCATGTTACTTTGCGTTTAAAGTTAGACATCATCTAATGACAGGGTTTTTTTTAATACTACTTAGAATGACTGAACAAGCAGATGGTCCACCTGATGATAAGCGGTACTCTTTTCCTATGAACAGTGCATTATCACATAGGTCACGCCCTCCTAGGACGCGCCCTGTATGACATTTTACTGCGCCCGCCACCCTGAGACATAAAGATGAAAAGTCTCATGTGACTGTAATTTCACCGGCCCCCATACCCTTCAAACCGGAACACAGCAATGCGAGCACTACTGCTTTGCGGCAGAAATAGTTATGGTGGTAGTACTTCCCCGGACGAAGTATTTCACAAAAAAGCTCTACTACTACTAACAAAATGTGATACTTGGTGATAAATGGATTGGCCGAGGCGGGCCTATCGCATGGCCCCCATGATCTCTCGACTTAAACCCCATTGACTTTTTTGTTTGGGGATATTATAAAGAGATTGTTTACACTCGAGAGTGCCGAAATGTGCAAGAATTGCGAAGAAGGTTGACCCAGGCAGAAGCAAGTGTTGTGTGTCGAGTTAGGTTGAAGTGTGACAGTGAAACCGATGGTAGTGGTATCGTTTATGATAAAAGAATGAGAAAGAGGTTAGATCGATATATCTGCCAATAACATCTAATGGCAAAGACATTAGTTAGTTCTCCCGTGATCAGATACGATTAGAATACGATTTAAAAATATTTTTTATTGTATTTAATCCAACCTAATACCGAATTTGTGCAATTTCTAAATTAAAAACGAAATTCCGATATTAATATCGGAATTCCAATATTGAGATTTAATATCGGAAATCAGTATAGGAATTTAAAACCTTCCAATATTACATGCCCTAAACGTGACAAACAAGCAGACGGCCCGCCTGATGTAAAGCAGTCACCGCCGCCTATGGACAACACCCACGGTATTGCAAACGCGCTGCCTACCATTAAGAGCCCTATTGATATTTCTCTTGAATTTACCCATATTGTATAATTTATAAATATTTTTACTATTTGCAGGTGCTATTTTTTTTTGTTCAGGTTGATAATATGTTTTCGTTGGGTATTTTCTATTTATAATAAAAAAATATCTATCTATGTAATGTATTGTATTAAAGTATATCAGTTATCTAGAACCTATAACACAAGCTCTGCTTAGCATGGGACTAGATAATGTTGTGTGAACAGTCCAGCATTATTTATTTATTAAATATTTATTTATGATGGTGACAGCGAGCTGATCTGATGATGGAGACGGAAGGTGGACAACGGAACTCCTCGATGGATGATAGTAGATTACTGGAAAAACTCTAGAGTTTATTATTTTTACTTATTTGCTTATATCCCAAAAGTTACACGGTCTAAAATAAAATTAAAACTAGTTTTGAAACATCGATGATTGTTTCACTTTTTTACCCTTTTTTTGGCCCCAATATCTTCTACAACCTCCGAACCAATTTAGCTCATAACCTTACACAAATTGTACTAATACTATATACCCATATACCAAATTGTATAAAGAATACTAGTGTTATAAAGAATATATCAACAGTTCGCAAGTTATCTTCGGACAAACATACAAACATATGAACGCCAATTATTAATAATTTTCATCCAACAAAAATATATGAAAATTATAGTAAGGCATTTTTCTGTCTGACCGTACTAATATTCATTCTTCTTCTTCTTCTTAATCGTGTCGTTGGTTCCCATAATAGATAATTATATTGTTTTAGACCAAAATTTAGCCACGTCGACAGCATTTTCAGTGGCTTCACGGCCTTTAACAATATCCATTGTTAAAGACCGTGGCGTGGTATGAATCCGGACTACATTTTGCGATTAATACGGACAAATATACAATTTTATTATTCGTGGGATGAATACGGCCTACATTTTGGTATGAATCTGCACCCCACCCACGCCGTTGATTTCTTATTGAGATTTATTATTAAGAAGTACTTCCGGTACGAAATTTCTGTTTTTTTTTACGTGCGAATGTGGTAAACTGATAGTATATACCATAGTAAAATTAGCACGACTACATAAATTTCCCCCGAAGTACAATTTACAAAAAAAGAAAAAAAACTATGTTCCGTAATTCGCTGAGGTGTGCAAAACGAATATAGTGTTTATAATACTTATAGAAACCTTATGTAAGTTTGCACCGAGTACATAAATTTCCCCCGAGCCGCAAACTAAAAAAAACGAATTTACAGTGTTTCCCACTATGCACGTAGTTTTAATTAAAATCCATAACGCACTAAGACTGTCTCTATAAGTAATTGAACTTGCACTGAACACTTTTTTGTTTATTCAAAAGTTAAAATTTTTCAAAGTTTGTTCCTAATATTTAAAAGCCTTCCGTATGCGCCAGAAACGGTGCAAACCAGGGATAAGCTTCTATTCGTGTCATCTATCGATTCCATAAGAATCCACAACTACTCGACTTAGGGCCACACTTTTTGCTAATTTGCCTGTACTAGGTAGGAGTATAATACTCCTACCTATAATTGTCAACCACAGAACAATAATTGTTCTGTGGTTGACATTGTGAAATGTCATAACACAGCAAAGAATCTCTATTTTTAGATAGGTTCCAAAGGTTTTTTGTAATGCAAGATTCAATTAAAAAACTGGAAATGCCTGCCTCTGCTCTAGAGCAGCGAAGAATGAGAATTATTATTTTGGTCAGAGCAGGCGTTCTATAGCAATTACACTTAATATATCGGTAGTTTTGTTTTGTACAACTTTACTCAATTTATCAATGACTAGCGACTCGTCCCGGCTTCGCACGGGTAGTTTCAGGATGATAAACACCGAACGCGTGCCTTCGGCCCGCCGCCAGCATGTCTCGCACCGCAGAGAAGCCGACACCGGTCACGCTGGTTCCTCCCCAACGGCATGATTACGCTTCTGCAGCGGCTAGCAACTTGGCTGCCTCTCAGAAAAAGGGGAAGAAGCGGAGCTGTGAACCAGTTCGCAGCGCTGCAATCGCTAGGGCTCCAAGCAAGGAGACTTGTGATGCAGAGGGCTTTATCGAGGTGATAAGGAAGAAACGGAAGCCCTCTAGCCGGAACCAGTGTGGTACTCATGTATCCAGTGAGCAGCACAGTGTTTTTCTTTGTTTCTGTGTGTGTGTGTGTGTGTGTCTTTTAGTGTGCAATATTGTTGTACTCATGTTGTTGACACAAATAAATGCTATTTCTTTCTTTTCTTTCTTTCTTTCTTTCAGCACTTCCGAGCGGAGGTAGACACTACGCAGATCTACGTGTCCCGCGTCTACTTCGGTTTGAAGGCCGCAGAGGTGGTGGAGTACATCAGGAAGAAAGCCGGAGTGGGTTTGAGGGTCATGAAGTTGGACTCTCGTCATAATGTGAGCTTTAGCTCATTTATGGTGGGGTCCCTACGGAAAATGTGAAGACTTACTTGAGCCCTGACTTCTGACCGAAAGGGGTGAAGTTCCGGCGGTTCAAGGGACGCCTGTCACGTGATCCCCCGGGCTGCGACGCGTCGGCGACCACACGTGTGTTAGATTAAGTAATAAAGTGTTTTTTATGTGTATGTTAGTTTCTAAGGTATTTATATTGATATGGGCTTACTGTTTAGGTTTAGTGCATTTCTCAGTAAGCCTGAAATAAAGATTTTGTATTTGTATTTGTATTTGTAATGGTAAAATAATTTTTGAAATCGGCATAGGTAGTAGTTTTTTAGTTTATTCAAACACACACACACACACAAATATACAAATATTTCCTCTTTATAATATTAGTCCGTAGTAGTAGTAAACTTTTGTCCGAAGTTGAGAGCTCCTTAGAGCAAGTTTCCGATTGGGGTGACCGGAACTTGGTCACCGTTAACCCAACGAAGACACAGGTTTGTGCGTTCTCGTCTAAGAAGGCCCCGTTCGATGTTTCGCCGCGATTCCAAGACATTCCCTTAGCCATCTCGGCAAGTGTTGGGATTCTCGGGGTCGCGATATCTAATGAGGTCCAATATAGAAGTCATCTAGAAGCAAATATCCATAAGTGGATTTTAACAAACCTCTCGGTTATCTTAACTTTAATCAAAACGAAAGCTCTCAAAACACTTTAAATCACTTGGGCAAAGTCATTCGGAGTTATTTATTTTCATTTCGCTTTAGACCGAACCTTTTGTTACTAAGTATGGTTTCGCACTGTTGCCACCGGATGCCGGCCGGATCCTTGACTAAAGTAGCTAGAATTTTCCTAAAAATTGGCCAGATTCCTCATATTCCATTAGTTTTACAGTTTTACAGTTTATGGGTAATAACTTGTGGTTGGTTCAACGGTAAAAAAACGCGATGGTTCAGAAAATACTCAATTTAATCATTTCACATGTCGAAAGTCTATTACTATACGAAACGCATCGATAGCGCGTTCTATCTTTTCCTATGGTGCCACCTAGTTTGTAGCAGGTAAACTGTTAGTACATTTTGTTCGTGAAATCGATTCTTTGTTAGTTTGATGAGTTTACTTATAACTATTCCGCCCTCTCAAAGTGCGTCAGGACTTTTAATAAATTAATCTAAAGTTAGTAACACAACATTGAAAACCATATGCATGTTCATGTAAGAAAAGTAATCTAGTTGTACAATTAGGGTTGTGAAATGGGTAACAATTAACAAATCAAATAATATGAACTAAAACTATCGTTATACAAGTGGACTGTAACATCTTGTTTCTAATTTAAAGTTGAAGACTAAAGTGCTAACATACTTATGAACTAATAACATCTTCAGGTTCATTTTCAGTGGGTAGCAAACACAGTTTATGAATTGGTCTTTTAAGCACTGAATTTTTACATTTTAGGCTGACTACCCTTACTAAACCATCTGAACCAGGATGCACTTCGATGATTTTACCCATCAACCATTTGGTCGGGGGCAATCTTTCATCTTTAACTAAAACTATATTGCCTACCTTTAAATTGGTTTGAATACTAGTCCATTTTTGACGTTTCTGTAAAGTAACTAAGTATTCTTGGCTCCATTGTCTCCAGAATGATTGCAACTTCTTCTGTAAATAAATCCATCGTTTGTTGTACGGTACATATTGTGTTTCTTCAAAGTTTTCATCTGGAACTACTATAGGGTTTTCACTTATCAAGAAGTGACCAGGCGTTAAAGCCACCGTGGTACCCTCCTTCTCATTATCTAATGATGTCAATGGACGAGAATTCAAACAGCTTTCTATTTGACATAACAGCGTTGAATATTCTTCATACGTCAACTTACATTATGACACGGTTTAAGTGTCTCTTTATGGATTTTATGTTCGATTCCCATAAACCACCCATGTGAGGCGCTCCAGCAGGATTCAGTTGCCAGCTTGTTCCATCTAATGCTAACAATTCTGCTATTTCAATGGGTACATTGCTAATACTTTTATTGGCCATAATCTCAAGCTCTTTAATGGCACCGATGAAGTTTGTTCCGCAATCGCTAATAAGCTTTTTACAATGACCTCTGCGTGCCGTAAAACGACGAAAAGCAGCCAAGAAACACTCTGTGCTCAAGCTGGTAACTAGTTCAATATGCACCGCTTTAGTGACAGTACAGATAAACAAAGCAATATAGGCCTTTTGAGTTCTATTAGACCCACGTCCACTAAATAACTTCAAGATTATTGGTCCGGCAAAGTCTACGCCACTAACAAGAAATGGTTTTTGTGGAGTGACTCTGTCTTTGGGTAAGGTTCCCATCAGTTGATTTACAGGTTTGTTCGAATGTCGACAACAAGGTGTACATTCTCTTAAGATTTTTTTTATTATATGTTTCACTCCGATAATGTGATATCTATTTCTAACATCGTTTAACATTAATTGAACTCCACCATGAAGAGTTTTGACGTGCGCTTCCTTTACAATTAGGTAAGCCAATCTACAATTTTTTGCTAATATTGTAGGGTGTTTTGTTTCTTTATTACAGCATGCATTTTGAATACGACCTCCTACTTTCAAAATTTGATCGGTATCAATAAATGGATTTAGATTTTTAATGTTCTTTTGATTTATGCTTTCAGAGCCTTGAGATAATTTTACCAAACGGCTTAGTGCATTTTGCATTTCTACGGAGGTCAGGTACGGTGTATACACAGGTAAGATTTCCCCTTTTGCTTTGCTTTTACATTTGTAGTAGAACCTTAGGCAGTAGCTTACTACTCTTACTAGTTTGTTAAGGTTTGAATGTCTATTAATAATGTCTCTTTCTTTTTCAGATTCCGGTGACACAACTACACTACACTGCACTTTCACTTGAGATCTTTTCTCATCCTCAGTAGGATTAATTATCTCACTTATGTCTTTCACAGGCAGTTCACGTCGTTCGCGAAGCCATGGTGGACCGTTCCACCACAACTCGTGCGACTGCAGCTCAAGTGGACAGATGCCACGGGAAGCTACATCTGCCGGGTTGTCCTGTGACGCGACGTGATGCCATCGGTTTCGGTCTATTCTATTTGTTATTGAACCAAGAACGTTATTGAACGTTGCAACCAAGCCAAAACTATGGTCTTGTCTGTCCAAGCGTAGATGTTTTTATCTGGAACGTTGAGCGCGGTTTTTATTCTATCGATTAGCTTTGCTAGCAGTACCGCTCCACATAGTTCTAATCTTGGCGTGGATATTTTCTTTATTGGTGCTACTTTGGTTTTAGCTTCTGTCAGTGTGATTTTAACGGTATCAGGTAGGATAGTTCGGCAATAGACAACTGCTGAGTATGCACTGTCGGATGCGTCCGAGAAACTATGAATTTCAACATTCACCATGTTGTCTGTCATGCCTATCCATCTATCTAAGTCTATGGTTGGCATGTTGCATAAATTCTTTCGGAATATCAACCATTCGCTCTCCAATGTTTCAGGAAGTTGGTTATCCCAATGAAGACCCTCTGCCCACAACTTTTGCATGAGGACCTTTGCTCTGACTACTACTGGTGCTAACCAACCGGCTGGGTCGTATAGCTTGGCTATGTCTTGCAAAATTGTTCGTTTTGTTGGCTTCTCGTAGTCTCTATTTTTTATCTCGAACTTAAGTTCAAATTTGTCCGATCTGTCATTCCATTCTAGGCCCAAGATTTTTCGTTTGCCTTGCATCGAGCTTTCTATTAATGAACAATTCGATGCCCATTTATGTAGCACGAAACCTCCTTTGTTCAGAAGTTCCGTCAAACTAGTTTTTAATGCGACGGCTTTCTCGATTGTAGGAGCTCCTGTAAGAAGATCATCGACGTAAAAATCTGAAGAGAGAGCGTCTATTACTTCTTCTGAAAAGTTCCCTTTCTCGTCATCTGCTAGCTGCTTCAAAGTTTTGATTGCCAAATATGGTGCACAAAAGGTACCATAAGTAACAGTTGATAGTCTATAATGTTTGATTGGCTCATCCGGAGTCCATCTCCATACTATTCCCTGTCTTTACATCTATGAAATTTCGACATTTGTAAAAAATAATATGGACCTTTTTATAAAGCGTAAAAGTAAACGGCACATCAATCAAATATGTTTTCCTTTAAGCAAAACATCTCTGTATAGCAAGAGTGTAGTTTGTATGGCTGTGCGTGTTTATAATCATCTTCCTAAATCTGTAATAGATGCTCCCAGTCTTAATGTGTTCAAGGGAAGACTGAAAAAGATGCTAACAGGAAAAGCTTACTATAGTACACAAGAATTCCTTGGTGATAAAAATGTTAATGACTAGGAATAGGTGACTAAATAGGACTATGTGATTTTTAATTTTTAATCTAGAGTTATTTTATGTTAGATTTATGTATATTTTGCATGCGTTAAACGCCGATTATGGCTGAACATTTAATTGTAGCACTAACCACCAGTTACTAACCCATATATCGCAATAAATTAATTTGAATTTGAATTTGAATTTGAATTCTTTGAAAGTCTCTATCGCTCTCTTCTGTTCTAATTTGTCTATACATTTGACGTATGTCTCCTACCAAGACTGTGGCATGTCTTCTCCATCTAAGTGTTGTGTCTCTCAGGTCTCCTTGGAGTGTCGGGCCGATGAACAAATTGTCATTTAAAGATTTTCCATTGCTTGTCTTGGCGGATGCGTCGAAGACCACGCGAAGTTTGGTTGTAAGATGCTGCTCGTTTATCACCGCGTGATGAGGTAAGTAACAGATGCTATTGTTGGGCTTACTTTCTGCTGAAACAAGCTCCATGTGGTTTTGGTCTAAATAATCTTGCATAAATTCTGTGTATCTATAGTGTAGGTCTGGATGCGTTTTAAACTTTTGTTCCACAGAGGCTAGTCGTTTGATCGCTATGGATGCTGATTCTCCCAGGTCAGGAGGATTTACAGCAAAAGGTAATCTGACTTCATACCTTCCTTCTATTGTTTTTCTGTGTGTTTTTTTATAATGTTTTTCACATTTCTTCTCATCATTTGTCATTATCCTTTTTTCAGGTACTGGTTCCTCAAGTTCCCAGAATCTACGGAGTGTTGTTTCTATTTCTATTTTTGCATGATGAGTCACGACTATTGGTTGTTGGTTGTTACTTTTCTTACTATTTCCGGAGATTAACCAACCAAGTGAAGTTTCTTGCGCCACAAGCGAACTCTTCTCATTTCTGTGAACTATTATACCTTGTTGGATGATATCTGCGAAGATCTCTGCTCCCAAGAGAAGATCTACGCGACCTGGTTGCTTAAATGTATTGTCCGCTAGTTGTAAACATTCAAGTTCTGGCCAATCAACTGCTTGTACACGTTGTGGTATATATGAAGTCAATGTTCTCAGTACGTATGCACTGACTTTGATTTTCTTGTTTGGGTCATGTCGCGACGTTATCTCGAACTCTACGAGTGCTTTAGTGACCGTGTTGTTCGAGCTAACGCCTACGATGTTTCCCTGTATAGGCGCTCTCTTTAGACCCAATTCCTGGCATGCACCTTCGGTGATCAAGGAGGCCTGCGATCCCTGATCAACAAGTGCACGCAGGATGTGGATGCTATGATTTTTACTTTGTACTTTGACGAGTGCCGTCGCTAGTATCACCGGAGAGGTGTCTATTGATGCTCTCATGGTTATTCTATCCATGGAGCTATTATGAGCTGAGTTGTTTCTATCTATGTTTTCTAATTCTATGGCTTTTTCCTGAACGATGTTGTTTCTAGTCGTCTTTTCTACCATTGTTAGGTTTACGATCTGGTTGGATTGTGAATTTTGTGGCGTTGCTTGACTTGCAGCAGGGCCAGCTGGCACACTATACCCATGTAACAGGGTATGATGTTTGCGGCCACATGTTCTACAACTGGATTGTTTACAGTCTCTTACTGAATGGCCCTTTCTAAGGCAATTGAAACACATGTTGTTTTTTAGGATAAACTGTTGACGTTCATTTACTTCTAGCTAAAATTCTTGCATGTGTAAATCTTATGATCTGCTTTGCAATACACACAGTTCATTGGAGTGGTCACGGTCGCAGTAAGACTTTTAGCTGTTGTTGCATTTCTCGTGTGAGGTTGAGTGTCTTTGCATTTAACTGCTTCTAAAGTTCTAAATCGTAGCTCCAGGAATTCTGACAGATCTTTTCATGTTGGAAGTCGCTCTAGTGTTTCTATGCGTTGTTCAAAATGTCGGTGTGTCTCAGCGTCTAGTTTTTGTATGACTATGTAAACTATTATATCATCCCAATGATCTGTGGGGATGTCTATGGCTTTCAGCGATGTTAAACATTCTGATGTTATGTCTAATATTTCTTTTAGAGCTTTTGGTGTTTCGTTGTTAATTTTTCGCATATTTAGTACCCTTCCTATGTATGAATTGACGATGTATCTACGATTATTGTATCTCTTTTTAAGTGTCTCCCACATCATTTCGTAACTGGCATCTGGGACTGGAATTTGTCTTATTACATTTTCCGCTTCTCCTTGTAAACTGGACTTCAGGTACTGGCATTTGTTGACCTTGCTTAGCGTTTCGTTATCGATGATTAATGATTTGAAGAGGTCATGATATGAGATCCAGTCCTTATATTCTCCAGAAAATTTTGTAATTTGAACGGGTGGTAGCTTTATGTTACATCCTGGGCTATGAGGTCTAGTATCTCTCGGCATTTCTCTGAAAACTGGTCTAGCTGTTTCTTCTATAGCGTTTAACTTTTCTATGATGCGAGTTTTTAAATCTAAATAACTTTCCATACAGTCGTCGTTGATATTTTTTTTGAAATAACTTAGTTGTGATCTGTTTTCTCCAGAAGCTGCTGCCAAAGCGTCATGTTTACTTTGGAACTTTTCCCAGTAGGATTCTAACAATTCTAGCCTCGTTTCTAAATTTGCTTTTGTCAGACGATCTTTTGGACTCTTCTTGAAGTTCTCCAATTGTTTTTTTATGAAGTTGTACGTTTCTAACTGACTGCTTTGAAGTTCCTCCATTTTTATTACAAGTTAGAAAAAGTTTGTTTTTTACTGTCAACAGACTACTATGTCTCACAAGATAGTTGGATTTTTCTAAGTTGTTTATCACTTGAATTTTTCTAATTCTAAAAGGTCTCGTTTTTACTAAGTCTTTTAACACTGAGATGAAATTTTTCTAAGTCCAAAAATGTCTTGATTTTTCTAAGTCTTAAACACTGAAGTGAAATTTTTCTAAGTCCAAACTGTCTCGAATTTTTCTGTCTTTTATCACTGAACTGAAGTTAAAATTTTCTAAGTCCCAGATGCAACGAAAGTGGACTAGAAATTAATCAAGAGTTTTTTTACTCATTGAAATTAGGTTCACTTTGCTAACTCTATTACTCACGGTACCAGGGTCCAACAATCCAATTTATCACTGTAATCCGAGTTTCACTTCTCTCACTGTTTATCACTCAATGTACTTTGTTCCACTATTCACTCACTACTACTAATACTACGTATCTATATCCGAGTCGAAGTACCAATGGTTGGTTCAACGGTAAAAAAACGCGATGGTTCAGAAAATACTCAATTTAATCATTTCACATGGTCGAAAGTCTATTACTATACGAAACGCATCGATAGCGCGTTCTATCTTTTCCTATGGTGCCACCTAGTTTGTAGCAGGTAAACTGTTAGTACATGCAGGAAAGAAGCCTCCACGCGGCGCATCTCGGTAACAGCTAGGGCACGGTAACGCAGTGTCCTAGGCTGGCTAATTCTTTCACCACGATGTCTCAATCGCAACACAGCCCTTCTCAGGGCTTTACCCGACCTTTGACTGCATTCCCTACTAATGCCAATACCATCCAGCGCAAACTAAGAGACCCTGCCCTTAGTGTCGTCTCCATTAATATCGAGGGCTTCTCGGCAGACAAAGCACAATTACTGTCACATATGTGCCTCACTACGCACTGTGATATCCTGTGCCTACAAGAAACGCACCGCGGACATGACCAACCTCGGCCGCAAATTCCTGGCCTAACATTAGTCGCCGAGATACCTCACCCGAAACATGGAAGTGCCATCTTTGTTAAGCCCGGAGTATCAACTGCCTCTGTGTGTGTCTGTGTCTCAGAAGACTCTATAGAAATCCTTACACTAGATACCGGTAAATGTACTATTACTTCAGTATACAAGCCTCCAACACAATCATTCAAGTTTTGGAAAACTCAGAATTTTGACGACCGTGAATTCAAAATAATCCTAGGTGACTTTAACAGCCACAACTCCATCTGGGGCTATCGTCAAACTAACCCAGACGGCAATGCCGTTGAAGAGTGGGCGGAAGCAGAAGACCTGTTTTTGATTAATGATGCTAAACTACCCCCTTCCTTTAATAGCTGCCGCTGGAAGCGAGGCTATAACCCGGATCTAATATTTGTATCGGAGAACTTAAAATCACTGTGCTTGAAAACGATATGCGCAACAATTCCAAACACCCAACATAGACCGATTTCCTGTCACGTACAAGCAGCAGTGAAGCCAACAACTGTCCCATTTAGACGACGTTTCAATTTCGCAAAAGCGGACTGGGAGCAGTTCTCTTATAGAGTAGATGCAGCACTTAACCTAGAACCTATACCACAGAACTATGAGAAATTCATCGACATCATATGGACTGTATCTCGAAAGGTTATTCCTAGGGGTTGTCGCTCGAATTACATCCCGGGCCTTAAGCAAGATTCAGCTCAATTGCTTGCAGACTACGAATCTTTGTATGAAAACGATCCGTTTGCTGAAAACACCATTACCGCCGGCCAAAAACTAATGACAATGCTGAAGGAAACCCGTAAAGAGCAATGGATAAAAACTGTTACTGAAATTGACATGACTCATAACAGCAAAAAAGCCTGGTCCACTCTGAGGAAACTTACGGGGGATCCCCCTCCACCAATGAATCCTGGGAAAGTTACCGCTAACAAAGTAGCCCACCAACTACTCCTCAATGGGAAAGCTAAACAAAAGCTCCCAAAGGTCCCTAAAATGAAAACTATTCCTGGAAATTCTTCAAAAATATGCCAACCGTTTACGCTAGCTGACATAATCCTGTCCATCAAGAAACTTAAAAACGGTAAAGCTGCTGGGGTCGATGACCTTACAGTGGAACAACTAAAAAACCTTGGCCCAGTAGCAGTATCTTGGCTCTTGGCCCTCCTCAACTCATGTCTTAATACCACGCAAATACCCAAAAAGTGTAGAGACGGGCTAAAGTCATTGCCCTACTTAAACCTGGGAAACCTGCAGAAGACCCCAAAAGTTACCGCCCAATCTCGCTTCTCTGTCACACGTTCAAACTCTTTGAAAGGATGTTATTAAACCGTCTTACACCACTTATTGAGCCTAGTCTAATTCCTCGTCAGGCAGGTTTCAGGCCTGGTAAATCATGTGCAGGGCAGATTTTGAACCTTACTGAATACATAGAATCGGGATACGAAGTTAAAAAGATTACTGGAGTTGTCCTAGTAGATTTAACAGCAGCGTACGACACTGTTAACATTAAAAGGCTTCTCCATAAGTTGCACCAAATGACAAATGATTTCAGGTTGGTACAAATTGTAGGACAGATTCTTCAAAACCGGCACTTCCAAGTTCACCTCCATACAGACAAAATGAAGATGGCGACGCCAAAAAAATTGGACTACCGCAAGGAAGTGTACTAGCTCCGATGCTATTTAATATATATACAAACGACCAGCCCTGTCCTCCTAACACACAGAGATTTTTGTATGCAGATGACCTGGCTTTGGCTACGCAAACAGATACCTTTGATGAAGCAGAAAAACATCTGACGCACGCTTTGGAAGACTTAGGCAAATACTATGAAGTCAACGCCCTGAGGCCAAACCCTACAAAGACGCAGTCCTGCGTCTTCCATTTGCGGAACCATCAAGCCAACCGTCCACTTCAGCTGAAATGGCGTGGCATGGCCATAAAACACTGTCCAAACCCAGTATACCTTGGAGTCACTCTGGACAGAACACTTACTTTCAAAAGTCACTGCCAGAAAACAAAAGCCAAAGTCAGCTCTCGAAATAATGTCCTCCGTCGGCTCACCACTACATCCTGGGGTGCATCACCATCAGTCCTTCGGACTACAGGTCTCTCCCTTAGCTTCTCTGCTGGCGAGTACGCATGCCCAGTGTGGCATCGTTCGTGCCACGCCCGAGAGGTAGATGTTGCCCTTAACGAGACCTGCCGAATAATAACCGGGTGTCTAAAGCCAACCCCATTAAACAAGCTCTACCCTGTAGCGGGTATAGCGCCACCTGACGTCCGGCGAGAAATTGCTTGTGGAACAGAAAAAGAAAAACAAGAATCTGATGACCGACATTCTCTGTTTGGCGCTGTTCCACCAAAAAAGCGTTTAATAAGCCGTAAAGGTTTTTTACGCTCCACTTCAGCCACCTCAAGTAATGCAACTAATGCAAGTGATGCTCGTCTAGACCTATGGACGTTAAAAAAAGCCCCTCCACCTGGCTATATAACACCTGCAGAGGAATTACCCCCTGGTCACCAACTACCCTGGCCAGTGTGGAAGACCCTTAACAGATTGCGCACTCAAGTCGGCCGCTGCAGGTGCAATCTCAGTAAGTGGGGTATGATTGCAGCCTCCGCGACGCAATGCGACTGTGGTGCCAAGTCCCAAACCATGCCACATGTCCTTGCATGCCCATCCTGCCCTGACTCTTGCACGATGGAGGATTTAATGACCTGCTCTGACAATGCCGTGGGTGTGGCAACCTATTGGTCAAAATGGCTTTGAGACATCGACACGAAAGAAGAAGAAGTACATTTTGTTCGTGAAATCGATTCTTTGTTAGTTTGATGAGTTTACTTATAACCAACTTGTCTAAAATGTAAACCGTAATTTCCCATGATATATTGTGGTTTTTGCTATAAAGTTCCAATCGGTACGGAGGCGGTTCCGATAGAGCACATCTCATTATAGGTACTTGTACTAATATTTATTCTGTGTTATAGGTATATTGTAGTTTTTGGCATATCTCTATTTGTTTTTAGTGCTGGCAATAATGGGCCCTAATATGATTCATATTATTATCTAAGAAATGTTTCGTATCCGATTCATATAAAAATAAGTACCAGTTTACGAATAATAGAGGAGCACATTATGTTCTGCTGCAAAGCTAACGAAACATATTGGAGATGATTCACCCAAAGTGGCTACCTGGATCCCTGGACAATGGGGAGACACACGGCTTATTTATCACGCTAGGTGGCGCATAATCGCTGGTGTTCCACCAAATTATCTGTAGAATGAAATGTATGTAGATAATAGAAAAATACATACATTTCATTCTACAGATAAGTTGGTGGATCTATAGCCAAATAATGGTCAATCAATGTTACAAAAAAAACTGTCAAAAGTGGCCAGTATTAGTTATGTCAAAAATGGATAATTTTAGTAGAGATCCACCAACTTATCTGTAGAATGAAATGTATGTAGATGATAGAAAAATGTAGGTAAATGGTTCTACAGATAAGTTGGTGGATAAGAAATAGACAAGACCACTAAATGTCAAGCACCAGCGATGGTGGCGCCATCTGAGATTAGTTTCGTCTGTGGCTCCCCATTCCGGCGGCTGATTAACATCCAGCCAGCGATGCGCACGCAACTCTATTTTAACAACTTACCATCCTAGGAAGATGTACCACATGGAAATAAGGCTATAAACAAACCGGATTCGATTATACCAGTCTCATATTCTTCTATATGAATGTAGGTATTCATGTGTTGGAATGAGACAAGCATATATCTATCTGTTCTTATTTGTGTAACTTGTACCTGGCCAAATGTCACACTTGTTACCAATTACTACTACATTCATGGTACCAATCTAGGAAGATGTACATTCATGGTACCAATATTCAGTGGTACGGAAAGGAAAAACGACTTACGTGTGACAATATATTTGTTTCTCTGTAACATAGGTTATCAAGCTATCTTCTAGGATAGGAGTAAGAAGGAACACTCCATAAAATTAGTGGCTATTTTAGCACTCAATCCATGTATTACCTACTCATGTTGTCATTGTCATTCATGTTGCCATCCTCCACTCATAGCGCCCTCTAGTGGCCGCTAGGCCGTACTAGGGCGATCGGAAACGCCACACTGTCATTTGACAAACTGTTGTACCAATTCTCCGCAGAGAAAAATCAGCGCCATCTCTTAGATTTCATTATAACCACGTTGAACTGAACAACAAACCCGACTCTTCCAGCCATTTTCGAAAAGAGACGTCGTCTACTTTTATGTTATTTCATTTCTTTGTTTTTTTTTTAGTTATTTTGTTTAATTTTAGTGGCATTTTAACCGATGTAGCTCGTCTATATAGCATAAGTGTAGTGAAATGAAATGGAAGTGTGTTGCGTGACTTTTCAAATTGGTGGAAATTATCTACCAAAGTTTTTGTAAAACGGCCACCGTTTTACTAAAACATGACTTGACTGTGACTTCGACGACTGAAGGACTGTAACGTTGCAAATTTAAATATACTTATATAATAAATTATACTTGAAAATGGCAAATGCACAAGAAGCTTAGCGCAGGAAAAAGCAATAAACTGGAAATTATGAACCGAAAGACGTTATTTCCAACACAAGAGTCCCAGATGGACGGACCACCTGCAGCCAGAAAGGCACCTGGGCAATTGCCCGTAACCTGGAAGTCTTAGCTTCCAGTGATGAAGCTAGGATAAATAGCGCCAGTTAGAGGCCCTTACCTGCAGCTTAGATTGATTGATAAAAGTCAGCAATGAGCGTAACATTTCAATATTTTTGACACCGGATCATAGACTATTTAATCGTTTTTGAGGCATTCATTATGTCCTAGGCGAGTTTATTATACAGCCGTAAAGCTAAGGCCAAACCAACGCGTTCAGTCCGCTGGCGATCCATTGTCTTACCATTGATCGCCACCGTGCACGCCACAGAGGACGCGGGCTGAACGCGTTGGTTTGGCCTTAGCTGATGATGTCCTTGGGATCTATAATTAATGCGGTATGTTAATGGTTGTCTATGCACTACCTATACTATACCTATCACGCTATCCAAAAACGGCAACATAGACGTAGGCCAGCGCCTACATTTTAAAATCCATTCGATTAGACATTAATGAATGTCTAATCGAATGGATTTTAAAATGTAGGACAATGTAATGTAATGACATTCATAAACAAAATCTAGACTGCAGTCTGTACTGTATCTACCTTAATGAACCCAGCTTTAACCTAATCAGGGTACAACTACAATGTACCTAGGTACTAATAGGCCACCGGCAAGTCTGTACATACCTACACAAACCTCTGCCTCTGAACCGGGCATGGCATTACATAGGTACCTACCTATCTATTAAATGTTCTATGGTATTACAATGAAAACAAAACGAAGTACTGATTCCTAGAATAATGCATAATTGGATTTATTTAATTTCCTTATAAGATAAATCTTTAAATATATATAAATAAATAAATAAATATTGCTGGACAGTTCACACAACATTGTCTAGCCCCAAGCTAAGCAGAGCTTGTGTTATGGGTACTAGACAACTGATATACTTAATACAATATATTACAAAGATAGATATTTTTTATTATAATTATATCGAAAATACCCAGAACACTCGGAACAAATATCTTCACATTGCACAAATATTTGTTCCGAGAAGGGAATCGAACCCGCAACCTCCTGCGTCGCAGACGAACGTTCACCCGCCGCGTCACAGAGATATATCTTAATGATAAATCTTTTGAGTTCATATTGTTAAGTTTTTTTAATGCTAAAAAAACGAAATGCATTAAATTCACTTTGCCAAATGTAAAACATTACCCAACTAATATTAAAGTAAATGGCGAGACACTCAATCTTGTAAACTCTACTGTTTTCTTAGGACTTAATATTGATGCAAGTTTGCAGTGGGGACCACAAATTGAGGCACTTGCGGGTAGACTTAGTTCCGCTGCATATGCAGTTCGTACGATAAGGCAGCTTACTGATGAAGCTACAGCTAGGCTAGTTTATTTTGGCTACTTCCATAGTGTTATGTCATATGGCATCATTCTGTGGGGGAAAGCAGCAGACATCCAAGCAATATTTGTTTTACAAAAACGGGCAATACGTGCCATTTATAAAATGAAGCCACGTGACTCCTTGAGGGAGCGTTTTAAGGAAATTAACATTCTCACCGTAATATCGCAATACATCTACGAAACCTTATTATATACACATAAACACTTAGATAGATTTATGAAAAAAAGTGACGTGCATTGTTTTAACACGAGAAATAAAAATAAACTGAGTATTCCCAAATTTAGATTAAAAAAAGTAAGTGGGTCTTTTATGGGGAATTCTGTTCGGTTCTATAATAAACTTCCAGAAAGTGCTTCTAAACTTTCGATTCGAAGATTTAAATCTTACATAAAGAATAATTTAATTAAGAAAGCGTATTACACACTACATGACTATGTTAATGATAAAGCCGCGTGGCCTGATGTCGCTCTGCCCCTCGACACCTAATTTGTGAATTTGCAATGTCTGTACCTGCATATAATTTATTACTGATGTGTTATTTATGTGTATATCAAGCGTAGTGTGTGCTGCCTTATGAACTTTTGCTGATTCTCTCTATCATCTTACTTTTGACTGCCTACCTAAGTAAGGCTTTTAATTTGGTTTTCCTTTTTTCCTTGAATCAGCTTCAACTTGTTCTCGAGGCACCACACAGGCGCTCTCCACCTAGTAGTAAGAAGGATCATCAAAAGAAAAACAGACCGTGTTTGTTGCCTGATTCTTCTAGGTCTGGTTGCGTTGGAACAGGAGTAACTGTAAATTTATTTTTTAAGACGATTCAAAATGATCCTTGTGATTTCAATGAATAAAATACTTTTGACTTTGACTTTGACTTAAATAAATAAGTGCTTAAGTAATTCACATCTCATATTTTAATGTGTATCTACTTCTATACCTACAACTATCCATTATGGTCATACCTAAGTACCTACATACACATAATTCACAGGCGAAAACAAACATATCTCATCTTCGATCCAGACGAAGCGAAGAGGGGCATAATAGAACAATTTTACCTAAAATGAAATTGTTATTATGCACCTTGAGCTTCGTCCGGAGTATTTAAACGCTGCCTGATGAAGATGAGACACAATGATTCAGAATTCGAGGGTAGATGTTTTTATAAGATCGTCGCTGCCTAGAAATTATGTGAGTAGTTTTGTATGAAATATTAATTTTCAAAACGAAATTACTGAGAAAATTATTTACTATAGATAATTTAAGGGGAAAATTACATGAAACGAGAAGAAAAACGCAAATAAACGACGCGCTCTCATCTTCGATCCGGACGAAGCTCAAGGTGCATAATAACAATTTCATTTTAGGTAAAATTGTTCTATTATTATGGCGAATGAATCTGGCGACAAATTCACTACAGCGGCCACACTGGCCTTTCATAAAGAGTTGCCAGTTTTTAGTAAATTTTAGTTCCTTGATAATTATTAATTTCTACTCTTTCTGGACGGACTGTACTTAAGTACCTACTTATTAGAATTAGAGTCCGTCAGCCTCAGCCTCCCCAGCTTTCTTTGCGTGTGTGCGTTTACAATGAGAAAGAAAATAATCGAAGTTAAGTTATGTATGTATGCACGTACAGACACGGACAGCGTCGGACAGGCTGTACTTTTTATGGCTCACTCACGCACACTGGCAGAACTAACACATACTTCATTTTTGTTTTTGTTTACTCGTTCTTTCTACAGAAATTATGTTTGTAATAATATAAAAATGTCTAATGTGTGTATAAAAATGAATCCCTATCCCTATTTCCCTTGGTCACGGCATCATGCGTGAAAGGCTGGACCGATTTCACTAATTCTTTTTTTGTTGTGTTGTGTGTGTCCGTTGGCTTTTTTTTTTAAACTTTGTTGTTGGCGCTGCTGTTAGGTCACCGGGACCACGCGAACGAAGTTGCAAGTGGGCCGCTAGTTTGTTTGTAATAAAAAGGGGCCCAGTATAGATGGGACATTATAACAAGAATAAAATAAAATCTAGTAGGTACCTACCTAGTAATCGTCGATGCTTCACCTCACCATTCACCAATCAGAATCTCGAACCGAAGATTTTTCAAGATGCACCTAAGTAGGTACCTACATAATACCTAATCGAATTATCACATGGATACAAGGAAATGTAGCAAAAGCAATAAAAGCTATATGATTAAAAAGTCATTCTAACCAATGTAGGCACATACACGCGCTAGCCCATATACTACGATTTATAAAGTTGTTTATTAATTAATACGGTATAATAAAGCATGCGGGGGAAGAGGGGGCGCGCCGCGCTCTCATATTCCGTATATTGATTGTGTGCGAGGGGGCCGGGTAGGAGGGGGCCTCGGCGTGCCCCACTCTGTTTTTTACGACACGGTTCTGTGTAACATAATTATTGTATTAAATTTTGTGAAATGTTTCTGTGTTTTAAGTGAAAAATAGGGAAGTTGGAAACGTGAATTTAAGGTAAGAAAATCGTACCGGTTCGCTATGCTGGAAATAAGCGAAAATTCGTGTTGCCGAATAAAAATTTATAATACTTTGTGCTTAAATTCCGTCGGCGGCGGCGCGTACCTACCTACGGTATATAACACTGTCATACCGCATACGTACAGTGTTTTTTTACGGGCATCGTTCTAAAAATAAGTTGTAAAATTATAATTTGATGTAGCGGTCGCTGCAGAGTCGGTTTTCTTTCTGTGGGATGTCCGTCGGTCGTGAAGTGGTGTGATTTGTGTTGTTAATGAGTGAATGTGGTGATGCAGATGCAGGGGCTGGCGAGCGATAAGACGTTCCACTTGAAGTGGAACAACCACCTGCAGAACCTCAGCCAGCTGTTCACGACGATCTACTCGTCCTCGTCGCTGGCCGACGTGACGCTCTCCTGCCGCGATGGGACTCTCAAGGCACACAAGCTCGTGCTTTCGGCTTGCAGCCCCTACTTCGAACAGATATTCAAGTGAGTTAATTGTGTTCTTTATTCAAACAGAGCTTCAGTCCTCATGCCCTGATACATACCCGTTTCACTAATTAGTTTATTTTTTATCAAAATCTTCCATTTGGTCATAGTGACATCATTATTTTTCTAGTATAGTTATTTTTGTCATGTACAGTAAACAGACAGCTGGTATTTTTCTCAAACAGTTTTAGCTTAATCATAATTTTATTATCACTAAAATTCCAACTACATTTTGGTAGGTACTCGACTCAATTAGTTTCTAACATGTAGGTACACATACTTACTGAATACTAATACTTATGATTTCTGTGAATTCATTGCAACATTATAATGCTACTTGTGTGGATAATGTAATGTTTCTCCCCTAGGGAAAATCCTTGTCAGCACCCCATTGTGATCCTAAAAGGGATTCCATTCTCGGAGATCAATCTGCTTGTGGAATTCATGTACAAGGGGTCGGTTGATGTTCAAGAGCTGGATCTGCAGTCCCTGATGCATACAGCCTCCGAGCTGGAGATCCGGGGCCTGGCTTACGAGGCTCGGGACAATGCTGCACAGCTACTCAATGTCAACTTGGAGTATCCTTCATACCCGCAGACGTCCACTTCAGTCCAACCTCAGCCCTTCCCGCAGGCCCGCACTGATGTAGAGAGGCTAAAACAGGTAGGAAATTTATTAGACTAATATTTTTACCATTTATAGGCTTTTAGTTGGTAGACAGACAGTATGCTGGTAGAGTGACAGTAAGCTAGTAGCTTGACAGTAAGCTGGTAGAGAGTGAGTAAGCTGGTAGAGAGACAGTTGTTAAGCTTGTTTTAGTTAAACAGATGGGTTAAGGCTAGTATTCCAATAAGCGGTGATGGGCTTGCAACCTGTCAAACAAAATAAAGACTTGTACAAAATAAGTAATCTGGACTTGCATCTATCAAAGTAGTATCCAAGTAGGTTCTCCTTACATATCTCAAGGAGCAGGACTCAAGTTATGAGCCTATATGGCTTTCCTATAACATATCTCATACAAATCCACCTTTGCTTCGACACCAGGGTAAAAAGTGGCCTTCCCATTCCTTAGCCAAGGCAGGATCTTAACTCCTAAACATATCATGCTATCCAATGCACCGATGGGAAAAATTAAAAACAGGCTGAAACTAAACACTGAAAGGAAACACCGACAGGACTGTAAGCAATCATATAGTCACTGCTTCCAGCCAAAAACAAAAAGATAACAAAATACTGCTAACGATGAAATGCGAAGAAATACGGATGATGAAGGGCATTATCATGGGACACTGTGATCTCAACCACCATCTACAGAAGACAGGGGCCACGGAAAGTGAACCTTATTTCAAAATCAGTTCAGCCGCTCTGACATCGTTGAGTAACAAACATCCAAACCTTTGCATAATAATGTTGGTAGGATTTTTAATCCTGGAATAGCTGCTAGTCACATAACTGCCAATGGTGAAACAGAATTGGATTTTAATTTCTAGCTTGCAGTAGCAAACTGGTTATCTTATTTTACAATTATAACACTTTTTTGTATAAGTGTTCATCGGGGAAAGTACTACCACCACCATACCAATTTCTGCCGCAAAGCAGTAGTGCTTGCATTGCTGTGTTCCGGTTTGAAGGGTGTGGGTGCCCGTGAAATTACAGGCGCATGAGGCTTTACATCTTTGTCTCAGGGTGGCGGGTGTAGATAGATAGATAGAAAACTCTTTATTGTACTCACCTTAAAAATAAAATAACAACATACTTATATTAACTTACAACTAGTTCACGGTGATACAATGGGCGGCCTTATCGCTAAGAGCGATCCCTTCCAGGCAACCTTTGGACGGACAGGATTGTAAAGAACGTGAGAGGAGGTGAAGTTACAATAAAAATACAATAAAATAATAATAAAATAAAATAAACGTGTAAATATATAAAAACAAAATACAATATAGGTACCTAGTAGAATTGAAAGGAATAAGTAAACGCATTCACTCTAGAGATGCTGCGAGATACAATTTGAAGACCTCAATTTGATTGGTGTAGTGCAATCCCACATAGGGCGCGTCCTAGGTGGACGTGACTTATGAGGTAAAGCTCATAAGTTGGTTAGGTATGGGCATTTTGAATTTTCCATGCACAGTTTTGCAGTTTTGCATGCATGTTTTTATAACACAGGTAATCCTAGTTTGGGTACCAATGCTGTCAAACAATGAATTACCTACTATAAGATAATTTTAATATAACATGTTTGTATACTGATTTTTGTAATTTTTGTTGATTTAAATAAATTTCAATTTCAATTTCAATATAGGTATAGATTAGTGACGGGCCGAATGTGGTTTGAACCGGATACTAACTTCAGCCGAACATTCGGTGAAAAAATTATCGAAATAACGCGAACGGCAGTCTTCCTCAGGAAATTAGGCTTACAGCTCAATTGAAGCGAGGATCCCTCAATCTAGACATAGTACGAAATAACGAGAACATTCTGGTTTTGTTATGGTAATATCGTTATAAATTAGCGCTACTGGGGCTCGGCTCATATCCACCTGCCATCTGAATACATTTTTATAAATAAAAACTGGATCATACAAATCTGTTCCACCGCTCATGTTGAACAATGATAGTTTTATCTGCGTAATATCATCTTAATATGCAAAAAAAGTGTACACATTATAATAATTGCTGTTACTATTCTAATTTGCATGTAAATTAATATTATCTTCTTTTCAAAGGTACAGTAATTCTCATCACAATTTTAATATTTTCATCACTTTATCTTTGACATAACGATGGTTAATTGACATTAAACAAAACGGCCAAGTGCGTGTCGGGCCACGCGCATTGTAGGGTTCCGTATTTGCCCGTCACAATATGCGGACTTAGAAGGGGGCTCTCCTGTTTCACACAACTAACAACTTCATGCATGCCATTTACAATGGAATTTGTATGAAGTTTTAATTTTAGGATTTGTACCCTAAGGGTGACAACTGGGCCCTATTACTAAGCCTACGCTGTCCGTTCGTCCGTCTGTCTGTCTGTCTGTCTGTCTGTTAGCGAGGCTGTATCTCATGAACGTTGTTAGACAGTTGAAAGATTCAGAGTGTGTAAAACAACAAATAACAACACCGCTATATCAACTAGCACTAGAACTTCCTGTTCTGTTAGCGTACTATCTTTCTGTAAATAAATAAATCTAAATCTAATCTAATTTAATCTAACTAGTAACAAAAATTAAAGGGGCCCAGACAAGTAAGGGGTGGGAGGGGGGTGAGGGTTATCTGTCCTACCCCACCTTCTTTGGTCGAAGTATCCCACCACTTGGGGTATCAGTTTGTAGAGCTCATTAAGTAGAGTAAGACAGTATTTTTTATTTTCTAAATTAATATAAAACAAAGGCAGAGGCCGTCAAAGTTAGTTGTTTTGTTTGCCTTTGACAATCGCTGTATCTCCTGAACCGTAATAGGTGGTAGACACATTAAATTCTCATGACTAATATATAGCTGCTATAGCAACAAATAATTCAAGGGGGTGGTCCCCATATAATAAACTTTTGTTTTCAATCAAGTTTAATAATGGCTGTATCCTTTTTAACGATAAAGTAACAATGGTACGGAACTTGACCGGTTTTATTAGTTCTCCAAGATTTTTTCCACTATTAATTGTTAACTTGTAAAGTAAAAAATAAAAATGAACCATAAACAAAATGTTTTATATATTTTATTTTCTTACTTTGTTGGCGGGATCAATATGTAATATATGTATACATACACACGCCTCTTTCCCCGAAGGGGTAGGCAGAGCCTCAATGTGCCTCACACAGTAGGTTGCACCATCGTGTAATATCTAGATGTAGGTAAGTAAGTAGTATAAGAATATGTAAGTAAGTAAGTAACAGCCTTTATTGCTGATTTAACAAGATCTAAGTACTATAAAACATTTTCCTAGAGGTTATTTAAATAACTGATAATAAATACTTATAAAATTATAATTTGTTTTTTGAAACATCAGCTTGTCGTGAGACATAGGCCTCCTCCAGAGACTTCCTTCCTGAATTATCTTGTACTTCCATTTATTCTATTACTGATTTCTGTTGTTACTTGTTGTTTTTCCTGTTTATGAGTAGGTATTTTTAGTTTCTTTCCTTCTTGTTTGTATATATAATATTTGTAATCATATTCATAGTGTTTGTACCTGCATTTGTAATATACGTCTCTGGAGGGCGGTGGTCTGTCGTCCCACGGGGACCAGCCGGGTAACCTGGCCTGGGACCTGTTTTATCAGTTTCATAGATATTTTCTGTTGTTTGTCTGCCGATGTCCTTTAGTTGCTAGTTTCTTTGGTATGTATTTGTATCTGACATAGAGTAAGCTTTTGCTCTCATATGGTTAAATGCATTTGCTCTGTGAATTTTAGTACCTACTGGATGTTCCCTGCTTAGGATAAAGTATGACAAAGCAAGGCTTATTTACGGCCGCTTTATTAATATGATTTTATATAAAAGGTTTTTGTTTTGGCACATCTGTAGATACATTTTAACTATTATTTTAATTTTAGATTAGTGTCTGACAAAGCCTCTGTACAGCTGCAGCTAAAGATGTACTAGGTACCTAATATATTTTTTCAGTTATTAGCAAATTGACGAAACTAGGTGTTCTCAAGGTCTATGGTTTTAAATATTTAAATATGAATATGGAGTTTCCATCCGGAGATATTGACTCGTCCCTCTTCCTTTTTTAAATATTTAAATATGAATATGGAGTTTCCATCCAGAGATATTGACTCGTCCCTCTTCCTTTTTTAAATATTTAAATATGAATATGGAGTTTCCATCCGGAGATATTGACTCGTCCCTCTTCCTTTTTTAAATATATAAATATGAATATGGAGTTTCCATCCGGAGATATTGACTCAACCCTCTTCCTTTTTTAAATATTTAAATATGAATATGGAGTTTCCATCCGGAGATATTGACTCGTCCCTCTTCCTTTTTTAAATATTTAAATATGAATATGGAGTTTCCATCCGGAGATATTGACTCGTCCCTCTTACTTTTTTAAATATTTAAATATGAATATGGAGTTTCCATCCGGAGATATTGACTCGTCCCTCTTCCTTTTTTAAATATTTAAATATGAATATGGAGTTTCCATCCGGAGATATTGACTCGTCCCTCTTCCTTTTTTAAATATTTAAATATGAATATGGAGTTTCCATCCGGAGATATTGACTCGTCCCTCTTCCTTTTTTAAATATTTAAATATGAATATCGAGTTTCCATCCGGAGATATTGACTCGTCCCTCTTCCTTTTTTAAATATTTAAATATGAATATGGAGTTTCCATCCGGAGATATTGACTAGTCCCTCTTCCTTTTTTAAATATTTAAATATGAATATGGAGTTTCCATCCGGAGATATTGACTCGTCCCTCTTCCTTTTTTAAATATTTAAATATGAATATGGAGTTTCCATCCGGAGATATTGACTCGTCCCTCTTCCTTTTTTAAATATTTAAATATGAATATGGAGTTTCCATCCGGAGATATTGACTCGTCCCTCTTCCTTTTTTAAATATTTAAATATGAATATGGAGTTTCCATCCGGAGATATTGACTCGTCCCTCTTCCTTTTTTAAATATTTAAATATGAATATGTAGTTTCCATCCGGAGATATTGACTCGTCCCTCTTCCTTTTTTAAATATTTAAATATGAATATGGAGTTTCCATCCGGAGATATTGACTAGTCCCTCTTCCTTTTTTAAATATTTAAATATGAATATGGAGTTTCCATCCGGAGATATTGACTCGTCCCTCTTCCTTTTTTAAATATTTAAATATGAATATGGAGTTTCCATCCGGAGATATTGACTCGTCCCTCTTCCTTTTTTAAATATTTAAATATGAATATGGAGTTTCCATCCGGAGATATTGACTCGTCCCTCTTCCTTTTTTAAATATTTAAATATGAATATGGAGTTTCCATCCGGAGATATTGACTCGTCCCTCTTCCTTTTATAAATATTTAAATATGAATATGGAGTTTCCATCCGGAGATATTGACTCGTCCCTCTTCCTTTTTTCTTGTTCATGTTGTTTCCCTAATAGTACTATTTTGAACCCCCACACTAAAACGAATTTGTGTTATAAGTTTGACGTGTCTGTGTGTGTGTGTGTGTGTCTATCCCATCGTAGCTCCTGAATGGATGAACCGATTTCGTTTTTTTTTTGTTTGGAAGGTGAATTTGTCGGTAGTGTTCTTAGCTATGTTTGATCAAAATCAATTCAGCCGTTTCATTGAATTGAGGGTTTTTTTAATTTTTACAAAATTAATTACTTGTATGAAATTATGTTATGACGAATATAAGCGAAATTCAATGGGAATTTGACACGTTCTCACGTTCTTGCTTGAGTTGGCTCTGTAAGTTCTTTCTTATTTCAAGTTATTCCTTGGTGAAATCTTCAGTGATATATGTGTTAGGGCTCATTTTATTTTTCGAAGTATTAAACTTTTTTTCAGCAGTGTTGTGGTGGCTAGCAAAATAGGTCGAGTTTTTCCAATTTCTTGCACTTTTCTAAGGCGGTACATTTTGTCTATTTCGCTAAATTCCAATTGCACGTCTATTCTTCCGAGCATTTCCTTTGTGTTTTCTATTAATTATTGTGTATTTTTTTCGAATTCTTCTACTCCATGTTGAGGAGATTATTTCTTCGTGCATTTGTTTGTAACATGTTGATTTTATACATGAAATGAGCCCAACACGTTCGCTGCCGGAAAACACACACGTATGTGTTTTAAATTATACGTTTTGTATCGAACATTTAATCCGCAGCGAACGTTGACGATTGTTGATCTTATGAGTCCTCTGCTTACAAACTAATAACGAAATATGTAATTTTATAAACATGATCAATGCACTAATATCTACAGCTCGGTCACCGTAAGATGGCACCTGTAAATACTCCATGGCAGGTGCCAACTTAATACGGTGAACGGTCTGTAGGCCTGTGGATTGTCAATTTCTTATAAAATACTTAGTGTAGTTTCCAAATCACAGCCCCATACAAATCTTATAATCCATGCAAGTTTGATTCTATACAATTAAATTGGAAACTGAGGAAGCACAGGTCTAGATACTAGTCTCCAGATTGTGTCTACTAAGTAAATGAGTTGAATGAATTAATATCCAAATGGGGAGCTAACTTTGGTTAGTAAGGAGCGCGCAGGCGGTATTTCTCTTTGGGTAGTAAGGAGCGCGCAGGCGGTAGTTCTCTTTGGGTAGTAAGGAGCGCGCAGGCGGTAGTTCTCTTTGGGTAGTAAGGAGCGCGCAGGCGGTAGTTCTCTTTGGGTAGTAAGGAGCGCCCAGGCGGTACAGTTCTCTTTGGGTAGTAAGGAGCGCCCAGGCGGTACAGTTCTCTTTGGGTAGTAAGGAGCGCGCAGGCGGTACAACGTGATTACTAGTAGCAATGTTACTTTCTGCATATTATTATAAGTATTTATTATTCGTATTACCGCGGTGTGTCCGATTTAAAAATATACCCCTCCATCTCCTCCCGTGGATTTAGTAAAAGCCTTCCTAGGGGCTTAGAACAGGAGATGGCCAGCAGCATCCAACAGCAGTCCGCCTGACAAGCGTGGTGGTTACACGTAGCGTTCATTGAGGGCGGCCTCGTCCAGCAGTGGACGTGCAGACAGGTGGTGGTGGTGATGATGATGTTAATCATTCATATTGCACGCTTTTGTGTAAACAGATGCAGATATTTGAAATATGTTTTGTTTAAAATTTACAACTAATTTTGGTATATTTCCAGAGGTTATGCCGATACGAAGGCGTTATATTATCATTAAATAAATATTATGCATGACGTGATGTTATTAAGTAATCTACTGTACTAGTACTGAGTCATTTGACGACCTCTGTGGCGCGGCGGGCGAAGGTACGCCTGCGACGCAGAAGATTGCGAGTTCGGTTCCCGCCGCGGAACAAATAATTGTACGATCTGCAGATATTTGTTCAGGGTGTTCTGGGTATTTTCTAAGTATAATAAAAAACACTATCTATGTAATATCGTATTAAGTATATCAGTTATCTAGGGACTAGTACCCATAACACAAGCTCTGCTTAGCTTGGGGCTAGAAAATGTTGTGTGAACTGTCCAGCATTAGTTCTACTAATTTTAATTTTATCTTAGATGATATGAGGTAATAAATAATCCCACATACCCAAACATAGCATACGTGCGATAAACATAACCCTGCATTCGGGCAAAAAATAGATCTTGGAATAAATAACATAATTCAAAGATAAACAATAGAGTTTATCTTAATTTTTTTACTATTATTTATTCTGTGGTCTAACCTAACCTTAATTTAATCAGTAGTAGTTTGACCACAGAATAAATAATAGTACAAGTGCAGAAGGCTCACTTCGCGAAAATATATATATATATATATATATATATAAATAGCGACTATTGCTGGGACGCAAAAAACTGCTATTCAGCTTGCATTAACGCTTAGTGCCTAACGCGATATTCACCTTAACAACGCGGGTTCAATTCAACAACGCGTTCAGGGCGCTGTTGTGGCTGCCGCGCTGGTGCAGCGCGTCGGGCATGTTCGCTGATGCACACGTAGACAGCTTCCCGGCGAACATGCGCGTGCGCGCTGCCGCCGCGCTGCGCAGAGTACGCGCCAGCCGCAACCGCCTCCTGGCTGTGGTAGCCGATAGGCCAGATTCCCACCTCACTCAGCACTGGACCAAGATGCATTCAGTTATGGCCAATTACACATATCTTTAAGTGCATTTTGGCCTAGTTGTTGAAATAAAAATTAAACTGTGTTACTGTTAGTATTAATAATATTTTCATAAGTGCTGTATTTTGTGTACTAACCAAATTATGGATCTGTGGGCCTGAAATAAAATATTATTTTCTTTTTTTTATTGCCGCTCTCTTCTAATGCGTAACTCTGTCGCTGTCCAGCGCGGAGTGACGCGGCTCGTAAGGGTTGTCGACTTGTCGCTTACGAAAACATAATTATCTAATAATAAAGTTGTTCTACCGTTATGTAGGTAGTCTAAGTAGGCGGCGCTATAATTGTAGTCTAAGAGCTAGCAACTTATTTATGTACTAGTATAGTATTATTTTATCTGTGGTTAATGATACAAGAAGGTGAGTAAATCTTAAATCTTCTCTATTTAGTAATGCTTACAACTCTTGACATCAAAAAAAGACATCACTAAATTTGCAAACTGTAATATAAAATGATCGACCATCTACATAATGTTAAAGTGAGAGCTAACGACGTTTGTAAGTTTATGCTTTTTTATGTCGTATCTATAGTACGATTTTAAGGTCATTGACTTTATACGCGAAGAATGTCGAAAACTGTAATGATGATGCTGTCAGTAACTAAGTACGTAACTAACTCTAAGTTACCTATAAAAAATGTATTAATATCTTACCTTTCGATATCCTTAGGAAGACTAAAGAATGAAAAGTCGACATTCCTGTTGTTATTTAAGCACCCGTATGATATTATACAGTACCTTTTGGCTTTTTGTGTGACCATACTTTAAAAAAAACTCTATAGAATTTGCGATAAGATACTTTTAGCGTAAGTCAGGTCGAGCGTGAGTCCTTTACAGAATTAGCCGCGAACGGCCGCGCGGCGTAGGTATATTTTAGCGTAAGTCTGGTTGAGCGTGAGTCCTTTACAGAATTAGCCGCGGGCGGCCGCGCGGCGTAGGTATAATTTAGCGTAAGTCAGGTCGAGCGTGAGTCCTTTACAGAATTAGCCGCGGGCGGCCGCGCGGCGTAGGTATATTTTAGCGTTAGTCAGGTCGAGCGTGATTCCTTTACAGAATTAGCCGCGGGCGGCCGCGCGGCTTAGGTATATTTTAGCGTAAGTCAGGTCGAGCGTGAGTCCTTTACAGAATTAGCCGCGAACGGCCGCGCGGCGTAGGTATATTTTAGCGTAAGTCTGGTTGAGCGTGAGTCCTTTACAGAATTAGCCGCGGGCGGCCGCGCGGCGTAGGTATATTTTAGCGTAAGTCAGGTCGAGCGTGAGTCCTTTACAGAATTAGCCGCGGGCGGCCGCGCGGCGTAGGTATATTTTAGCGTTAGTCAGGTCGAGCGTGGTTCCTTTACAGAATTAGCCGCGGGCGGCCGCGCGGCGTAGGTATATTTTAGCGTAAGTCAGGTCGAGCGTGAGTCCTTTACAGAATTAGCCGCGGGCGGCCGCGCGGCGTAGGCATATTTTTCTGGTCACGCACGTGACAAGTGCAACCGACCTGCTTAGACGAAAAATTTGTTGCGATGGAAGGGTCTGAATATTTTTAAACCGACTTCCGATTAAAGGAGGAGTTTTTCAATTCGACTGACTACCTTCATGAGCAAACCTCATATAAACCTCTACATCCAATCATCATCAGTCACAGGGTCCTTTTCAGGAACATCGTGCCTAAAACAGGCTTGATTTGGCGCCGACCTAAAAAAATATAGAGTCTAGAGGTTTATGCTATTTGTATTTTTTTTACATTTTAATCGCCTGTAATATCAGGTTGGTGGCCAGGCCAAAAATTTTTGATACAACAGACGCAAGGAAATTACGTTTAAAACGAAAAATCGATGGTTTGGGCCTTAGAGCATTGCAGGCCTCCGTTGCTCGATGGTTTGGGCACACTGTCTTTTTTTTATGAATGTCAGAACGAACAAATAGGCCAAGCAATGTTAAGTGGTAACCTCTGCCTTAAAAATACATTACCTGACTGGTGAAATCCACTAGGACGCGGTAGAAATAGGTATGATGGTAGTACTTCCCCGGACAAACATTCACAAAAAGCTCTTATATTAACAATTTTTAATTTATGAAGAGTACTACTACTTTTGTGAAGGCGGTTCTTTTTGGCGTTTTATACATCTGTAATAATTTCAGGGTGGTAGGCCAGGCCAACATTTTTCATGCAACTGATGTAAGGAAAGTAAAATGTACGTATAGGACAAACTGAACAGATTTCATAGATGTTTCTTTAAAAAACATTTATTTTAATGCAATTAAACAGTAAAATTAACCTTGAACAGATTCACATGTACCAGCAATCGATGATGCGGGCTGAGGAGATTAGACGGCGTCGTCGGGACGACCCGGCCAACACACACACTGCAGTTAATAATATCTTAGCTGCTGCAGCCAGGGAGATGGAGGAGGCGCGTCATGCAGCTAGGGTGGAACGCGCCGTTAGCATCCAGACGGAGCAAGACCAAGGTACGATTATTAACACACACACTGCAGTCAATAACATCTTAGCTGCTGCAGCCAGGTAGATGGAGGAGGCGAGTCATGCAGCTAGGGTGGAACGCGCCGTCAGCACCCAGACGGAGCAAGACCAAGGTACGATTATTAACACACACACTGCAGTTAATAACATCTTAGTTGCTGCAGCCAGGGAGATGGAGGACGCGCGTCATGCAGCTAGGGTGGAACGCGCCGTCAGCATCCAGACGGAGCAAGACCATGGTACGATTATTAACACACACACTGCAGTCAATAACATATTAGTTGCTGCAGCCAGGGAGATAGAGGAGGCGGGTCATGCAGCTAGGGTGGAACGCGCCGTCAGCATCCAGACGGAGCAAGACCAAGGTACGATTATTAACACACACACTGCAGTCAATAACATCTTAGTTGCTGCAGCCAGGGAGATGGAGGAGGCGCGTCATGCAGCTAGGGTGGAACGCGCCATCAGCATCCAGACAGAGCAAGACCAAGGTACGATTATTAACACACACAGTGCAGTCAATAACATCTTAGCTGCTGCAGCCAGGGAGATGGAGGAGGCGCGTCATGCAGCTAGGGTGGAACGCGCCGTCAGCATCCAGACGGAGTAAGACCAAGGTACGATTATTAACACACACACTGCAGTCAATAACATCTTAGTTGCTGCAGCCAGGGAGATGGAGGAGGCGCGTCATGCAGCTAGGGTGGAACGCGCCGTCAGCATCCAGACGGAGTAAGACCAAGGTACGATTATTAACACACACACTGCAGTCAATAACATCTTAGTTGCTGCAGCCAGGGAGATGGAGGAGGCGCGTCATGCAGCTAGGGTGGAACGCGCCGTCAGCATCCAGACGGAGCAAGACCAAGGTACGATTATTAACACACACACTGCAGTCAATAACATCTTAGTTGCTGCAGCCACGGAGATGGAGGAGGCGCGTCATGCAGCTAGGGTGGAACGCACCGTCAGCATCCAGACGGAGCAAGACCAAGGTACGATTATTTCGATCACAATCACAATAGAATCTTTGCGTGTCTGACTATCGAAGCACAACCTAAACAACCTGTAAGCAGTGTTTGAAATTATCAAGATAAATATGACCTTTGATATTTATCATGATAATTATCAAACAGATAATTAAGCCCAGGAATCCTTTTTTAACTGATATTACATATCAGCATTTATCTTAGAAGCAAGTAGTAAATAAATTATACACATTTTACAACCAAGGTAATCTTTTATAATTTTTTTGTTTATAATGCGTGAATAAAAACTTGCAAACCAAAATACGAGAAGTTAACTACATACTACTTAATTAAATTGATGAGTGGAATATCATCGTCCTCATCCTGAACTGCATTAACTGGACGGGGGTTGTCTGTATCTGAAGAACAAGAATGCCTCGATTATACTTATCAAGATAATTATCAAGATAATTATCAAGATAATTATCAATGATAATTATCAATGATAGTTATCAATGATAATTATCACTTCGAACCGTGCCTGTAAGCCTAAAGCCCTATAAAGGTGAAAGGAGGGTACATTTATTTTGTGGTCTGGGGATGCAATTACAAAGTAATTCCGTCCCCTTAGGCGAGCAGCGGATCGTTGATGTTTGTATGGAAAAACTCCACGCAGACGAAGTCGCGGTCGTTTCACTAGTATAGGAATAAATCCCATCCTTATTATTTGCTGATGATGTTATCTCGCTTTATATATCTTAACTTCAGTTCTGAAAACAGTGTTTTACCCACAGTAGTACACCCAGCGTCATCAACTACCATCGAACCTAAGCGCGAAATAGTTGAGGAAGAGCGTCCGAAGAAGCGGGTGTCCATCCTCTCTCCAGAAGACGAGAAGCTCAGGGTCAAGAAGAAGCCAATGACAGTTCGGTTCCAGGAAGATGTGAAAGGAGAAGAACGCAGCAAGCTGACATCACCAGGTAAGGTCCCTAATGAACTAGCTTACACAATATTGGAGAAGAACCCATGAATATTATTATGAGGCGATGTCCTCTTTAGAAGATTTGAAATTCTAAAAATAATATTATGATTTTTTGATTTCATAGCGATGCCTCCACGTTTAAAAAAAGTATGACAACGATTTAGGCTTCCTCTTTTACGCACGCGGTGCTCTGCGCGCCATCTTTTCGCTATTTTTATTATTTAATAATATTTTATTATTTAATAATTTAAAAAAAATGGTACCCATACATACGATTTCTACAATCGTTGTCGTAAGTGATAAGTCGACAATCCTTACGAGCCGCGTCACTCCGCGCCAGAAAGCGACAGAGTTACTCGTTAGAAGAGAGTGGCAATGTATAGGTGAATAAGCGTTTATGCAAGCTGAATTGCAATTTTTTCTTTCTCCCTGTAAGAGTTCATTTTTACATCTCATTTGTTCGCGAAGTTAGCCTTCTATACTTGTACTATTATTTATTCTGGGCTAATGGAGTACTTTGGGAAGTATTCGCTAAATACGAGTTAGAGACGGGCGTGCGAGGAGCGGACGGGGTGACGCGCTGCAGCAGACACAACATTTATGTCCGTCTGTGCGCTGCACTTTTTTTTCTGTTTGTGTTGCGGTCATGTGTATGGTGTGTGTGGTGCATTGTTTCGACCATAAACATAAATATTCCAAGCGCTGGCTCTTGGTCTATTATGTAATATGTATTTGTATTTCATTTAGTCCCCATTTTTATATTATAAGTAGAAAGTTGTGCAAAAAAATAACTATTTACTCTCAGTCGACCTCCTTTTGAGTGGTCCGACTTTGACAATAGGCGTATCCATTAAGACTATACCGTTAAAGTGCAGTCGCCAGCTTAAGATGAGCCGTGTTTTCAAATGTTCCTGTACATTCCGGGTTTCAAGTTATTTGGACATCTTAGGGGCGCTTCCGTCTGGTAGTGATTTGGATCAGTTGAGCTACCTTTAGATCGCTTGCAGCGGTCTTCAGTTAGCACAACTGTTACATATGTATTTTGTACATACCTTGTATTATTCTTTCTGTAAATAAATGTAACTTTGGACATTATATTGAGGGTTGTGATATCTGTAATTTCTAAACTAAAAAACCGATGACCTCGAAATATTTACGGGTCAATCTATAAAGTACCTTCTTTTTAACAAAAAAAGAATGAATTAAATCGGACTACGCTTAAATTAATTACAACACACAACACATTTTGACATTAATCCCCTCTCCCAGGGAACCATGCTGAATTTCGGGATAAAATGTATACAAACAATCCCAACCTCGTAGTATGAACTCAAATCATGCCAAATTAAATTTGAATTCATTCAGTAGTTTCGGCGTGATGTGCGGCCAAGCTATGAACAGACAGACAAAAATGAAAACAAATGAAATAACAGTTTTATTCAATATCGAGTATAAAAAGCGGTCCAAAAAAAAAGTTCAATGTACAGAATTGGACCTGTTACAGTTTTATATAAGCAGGTATAGATTTATTTATAGATTATTGTTAATAAAATGTCTCTAACGGAAGACCAGCGCAGGTTGTTTATACAACTTGCATATTATATGCTGGCTTTTTGCAACGAAATTTTTAATATTTGATTGTATGTTGATTGTACCTGATGTTTTTGTATAGTTTTAAGAATGTTGTTGCAAATAAACATAAATTCTATTCTATTTCCAAGAGCCCAAAACGAAAAATTCATCGATTTCCAGAAAATTTATCGATAATATATATTTATATGTATATCATGGTATTATTTATTATAAACTCCATTTCAATAGCATTAATACATACTAGCTTTTTAATGCTCGTATTCTTTAAATGTTTGAATAACAAGACCAAGACTCGACTGTTTTTAGTAAAATTAATTAAAAATATGTTATCGTTAGTTTTTATAAAAGTAATAAAAAATAGCAATAAGTGAACATTTTTAAATTAATCACTACTGACGTCGAGTTTAGTTTTTTGTTATTTTTTGCATGCAATTATGTATAATGAATGTCAAGAATGGCAGACTCGGAATCCGACCGAAACGAGCAATCAAAAAAATATTATTTATTCCCTTCACTCTATATATAAGCTAAAACATCGAGCAACGCAGGCCTCCGTACCGGAGGGGAGACGCCTTAGAGCTGTCAACCGATACATATTTATTCAGAAATTTTTGGGGGGGGGTTCACGCACTCACTTACACTTTAATGCACACTTTTGTAACCAGTCGTTCTATCGCTATAAACGCAAACATCTATAAACAGCAACACATCAAAAATCTTTATACATACATAGATGCTTTCTGTGTACAAACATCATGTTATGTCACAAAATTGTCAGTAACACCCGTTCTAGGGACTTCCAGCACTCAAGTCGATAAATTAATAGTATCGATAACTTTTCGGTAGGAACTTACTTTGCCTACCATCAAGGGTCATTTAAGGGATTTAAGGGCGGCTAGGGATGGGGGGGAAGGGTTGAACGCTCTCTGTGAAGGAGGAGTTGCGGAACCGCCCCACTTATCGAGGATAACATAGAGATCATTTTGTGGATCAATATGAAATTTTAGATTAGTAAAAGGTAGTAGTAGGCTGGAGAGAGAGGGGTTAAACGCGGAAACTTAGAGTATAGAGAAAAAAACAAGAAAATTTTGAGTACCCCAGGTACAACCACTAGCTCATGAGATGATTAGTTCTTGGGTAAATTTAATTAGAATTTTGTTCAAAGCATACAATAATTTCATAAAACTATGGGCTGGCAAGTCAAAAGACGAAAGGAAAGGAAAGGAAAAAACGCTATACTTAGCTCTCGTCTTCGTTCTAATCTACATGATCCATGTCGGTTCTGGCCACGAAATATACAATGTATTATATCTGTCAGTCACTGTTATTGTCAAAAACCAAAAATCATGATCCTAAGTGCCAAAAAACTACATTAGTCATTAATATGTAAAAATAGTTTTTATTTTTTATTTCAGGCATAATTATCCCACGACACATAGGATCCAAGTGTGGGATCAGAACTATGTAGGCATGTGTTGGGTGTGTTAAGTTATGTTAATGTTAAACAATGGTAGGTAAAGTAATACTTAGCGCTTTATATGGTGAACAGAATATCGCTTTGTAAAAATTATACCTAGCTATATTTTTTTTTAATTCTTTGGTCAATCAAAGGAAAGGATTTGAATAGGAAAATCCCACGACACAGTAAGGACACTCATGACACGACTTTTCTTGAAAATGAGTTAACGAGCTCAAACTGGGAAATGCGTTTGTTAATTTATCGTGATCACGTATCCCACAACCTAGGTAGGCATGCAACTTTTTACGAAAAACTATCACACCCCTAGATTTGTAATATCACATAATAATTTAAATTCATGTCAAGATAAGTTAACACATAAAAAAACTAGTAAAAATAACTTAGAAGCCCTTGCAAGGCTAGCTAGTAATATCTTGGAGCAACACGGCCGCCGCTGGAGGTCACACGAGAGAGACACGAGGAGGTCGCGGCGGGGGGCGACATCAAGTAAAGGCGTTCCCCTCTGGCTATGCACAATTTCATTTGGGCATACGCGTTAGTAAAACTGTTTTCGCCCGATCATTAGGGCGAGCGAAGCGAGTCCTCTACTATCCCATGCAATTTTGTAGTACACTTAACGAAAAAACTATCCGTTGTAATTTAGCATAGTAATTTAAATTCATGTCTGTGTTTAAATATAAATAATCAAGAAAAAAAAAAGCTTGCTCGCCCTTACCAAGCATGTTTTGCTTTTGCTAGTAATACAATTGTATCATGATGGGCCGATTGCTCTGTCAGACTGAACCGATCATGTGACGCATAGAGTAAAACAGTGTGACAGTGCTACAAATACTGAAATGCCGAATCGTTACATTTTCTGCTGTAAATCAAGGTCTGGAACATCGAATTTACGAATAGATGGTGTTTACTTTCACATTGTACCTAAGTGAATTTCATTATATATATATATATATATATTTATTTTATTTTTTGATGCTGGACACAGTTCACACAAGATTATCTAGCCCCAAGCCAAGCACAGCTTGTGTTATGGACTAGATAACTGATATCCCTAATACAGTATATTACATAGATATTTATTTTGTACTAACATAGAAAATACCCAGAACACCCTGAAGAGTGAACAAATGTCTGCAGATCGTACAAATATTTGTTCTGAGGCGGGAATCAAACCCGTAACCTCCTGCGTCACAGGCGAACCTTCGTCCACCGCGCCACAGAGGTCGTCAATTTATGGCATAAAATGAATAATTTCAAATTAAAATCATAACAATTACCTACCTTTTTACATACCAATACCTTTATGGTGATTGGATTTACGGTTAGAAAGTTAGGTTAGGCTAGGCTATGGCTCCCGAATAATATAAATCAAATTTCAATAGTTGGTAAAACATATTAAACGAGCATTTATTTTATCGATAAAAAATCTACTTTATTATTGAGGCACATCACTAATTTAGTAGTATAAAAGAAAACACGGGCAACTCACTTTCAGGAATTTTTGAGAAATAAAAAAAACTGTTAAATGAGCACAAAGCTATTTCAGTGTGCATTGAGGCAGTTATTGTTAGCAGTTGCTTATTTAGTTATTTTTTATTAGGTTTACCAACAGTCTACACATGTATGTCGGAGAGAGAAGTCATTTGATGAATCTGGAGAATAGATCTACTGAGATTGAAGGCTTATAAACACCAGGTGTACGGCTGCGAACAATCGTATGCTGTCGTGTCGCGCCACCCAAATGAATGCGCCCGAGTCTTGTTTACGCAAAGACGCAAAGCGATCGACGCTCGGATATAAAAGGAACGTACGAAAGCGACAGAGCTCATTATTACATCGGCGTTGGCCGAGCGCACACGATTTAATCAACAAAATACAAAATCAAGTTCAAAGTCAGTTTGAATAAAATCTTAGTGAAACCTCTTTTGTGTTTTCCTCATTTGCACGAGACCCACTGGAAAGCCCCTAAGTTGCCATTTGCCACTCGGAGGGATCTTGAGGATCCGACATGTATATATGAAGAGGTACAAATTATACACCTATCTTTAGCTACAGGAGAAACCAATTAGGGCTTTTCATTTTCGAATAAAAAAAATGTAGTTCCGTTTGGCTCAATTGATGGCCCTGACTCAACTGTGGTTGTCAAAATTAACAAATGCATCATCTGTTATTTTGTGTGATAGTAACAAAATACCACGAAAATATATCACTACGTTGTTGACTTTTACATTTCACTTTATTTTTACAGTTAAGTACACAGCAGCGACATCTATTTTCAAGGGTTTATAAATGATTTGGTATGGCCGTGAAAACCCCTCATTATAGGCAAACACAACGTGCAAAGATTGTACAGTAACCTAACAATTGGCGATCAACGATTTTTTAAAGCATCTTTATTTACTTTTAACTGAAAAGAGTAAAGTTATTTAAGTATGATCAATATAGCCGATTTTGATCAAATTAACCACGTAGTTTTATTCTTTTTATAAACTAGAAGCAACCCGCGATTTCACTTGGATAAGTCTTGATCCTGTGGGAACATATAAATAAAATTTAAAACTATTCCAGTGGTCCAGCTATCGCCGTTCTAAATTTCATCCAACCCTTAGAAAATTTAGCATTTATAATTTTACAAACATATACACATACGTAAATTCACGCCTGTTTCCCAGAGAAGTAGGCAGAGACCATGTATTTCCACTTGCTACGATCCTGGCATACCTGTTTTGCTTGATTCACTCACATCACATTCTTCATATATGCTCATTGGTTAAGGGCGCTCTTGGCCTGGCCATGCTCCAGATCGACCCTGATCTAGTCTGAATACCTTCACCGAGGTCTCCTCCTTCCAACTGTCCCATTCATGCTCATCTTATGAACTAGTTTCGTCAATCTACTATCATTCATCCTTTAACCAATAACCCAAACCATCCAAGCATATCTTTCTCAATCCTTGTCACTATACACTTGCTCTTTCATTTTACAATGCTTTCATTTCATTTTACACACTGTTTCTTATTCTATCTCTCAAAGTCCACCATACATACTTCTAAAACCTCTCATCTTCAGTGCATTTATTTTACTTTCATGTTTATTCTGCCTTAGCAACTTTCGCTACCACCATACATTAGTTTTGGCACTAACACTCCTCTATGCACATCCAGTCGTGCCTTTTTAGATACGTTCCGGCTGATAATAAGGCGTTAAGTTCACCTGGTTTCCAGAATTTACTCTCATTTAAATATCATCTTCATGCTTGCCATCTCTTGTAATCAAAGTTCCCAAATGTACAAACTTTTTCATGTTACACATGTTGTTAATAGTAGTGTGATTTAATTATATTTCTTTAAATATAGTTGCACATGACATTTACGTTGACATATCATCATACACCTCTGCGAGGCACAATTAATCCTTTTACCATACTGGTTCTTTCACCATTGGTCACTAGGCCCCTTTCAGGGACACTATATCTCAAGCTGGTCAGCGAACCAAGAAAGAGCCCGTGACACGAAGTAGTAGTAGTTAGTAGTTACCGGTTAGTTAGTGGTTACATAGCCATCAAATACAAATACACGTTATTCCACATGTCACATGATGTCGAACGTGTTTAATGAATAGTATTTAGTAATCAAGGATATTAAGTAATCATCCACATCTTGGCTTACTGACATTACACGTTATATACATATTTACGTCAGCAGAATAAATCCTGAAATGCACATTGATGTATTATACACATTTATATCTACGCTTTTGGTCACTTTTATGTCGCCCCTGTATCACACGATTAAGTGAAGCTCGATTGAAGAGCGAGCAGGGCAGTCGTAAGGGCATTGGCTTTCATTGCGAATAAATCACGTAACTTGGCAGTGATTTTAGAGTAATGAATGACCAGTGTACTGAAGTGCAGTCGCAGTGAAGAGTGAACCAGTGTTATTGAATAAAATATTCACGGTTTGTTTTGTTAAACCGTTCAGTTTTATTATTTTACCCCGAACACGAACTCAAAAATTACAAAATCTGAGATGGCCACTTTTATTTTATACGGCTTAATTTTACTTGGCCAATTTTCATGCAATAAGTTATAATAATTTAATTGAAATTCAGGTACATGTGAAAGGAAACACTATATTTTTGTAAATTTGATGATCCAATCATTTTTTTACAGCATAAAACTAAACAATTCGGCATTTTTCTTAGAGCACTATCTCCCACGCGAGTCGATTCAGTCTGACAGAGCGATCGGCGACAGCTAGTTTTTTATAAGCTGTATGCCCTCGAGGGCATTAAATTTAGAGGGGAACTACAGCGGGGAATGCCATTGATGGCGTCTCCATTCCGTGTTGCTCGATGAGCTAAAATAATAGTAGATGTAAAACCCACTTCTTATTTAAATTTTGAGTATTGGTTTTTTGAACTTTATTACGAAAAAATATGACTAATAAAGTGAACGTACTTCTAGAGGTATAGTAAAGACGAATAGTAATGATGATTACAGATTCTTAGGAGTTATTTAAATTGTATGTGATATGTTTATAGTAATTGCTTATGATATAACTTTTATTAACAATAATTAATAAATTATAATTTAATAAAAGTAAAAAGATGAGGTCACGGTTGCGTCTTGCGTGGCCTGCCAGCAAACCGTGATTCATATAAACGAAGCTACACTACAATTCACTTTTTATCGACACCGCGTGCAAAAAAACTATAAAGCTCAAAATATGACCCAAAACTTGCGTATCCTCATTAATAGTTAACGATTCGTTCCGTGGAATTCTTATTTTTATTATTTTTGTTTTCGAAAAATATTAAGGTTGTTGAATGCCTTGCACAAAATAACAACATGATTTTTTCTTCAAAAACGAAAAAGTCTTTAATCATACTCGACATGAAAGTACAAGTGGCGATCTGTTCGGTAGAATGCTTGCATTGCGTTCATTTGCGTTGCGTGCGGCTACAGAAGAAATAAAAAATGAAAGTACAAGTGGCGATCTGTTCGGTAGAATGCTTGCATTGCGTTCATTTGCGTTGCGTGCGGCTACAGAAGAAATAAAAAATGAAAGTACAAGTGGCGATCTGTTCGGTAGAATGCTTGCATTGCGTTCATTTGCGTTGCGTGCGGCTACAGAAGAAATAAAAAAAGGCACGAAAATTAAGGATTTTTCTCTCGTAATTTATTTTACTATAATAGTCAAAATGTCATCATCTGGTGAGAATAGAGACCCTAATTTGCAGATGGAAAAGAATTAATCTCGTCAAATATCCAGAATTGTACCAATTGTACATTTAATTTGACTAAGTAAACTTTTTAATATTGTATTGTATTTTTTATTTTCTCGCAATCTTAGTGAAAAGTAGAGTGTTACACACGGCGCTAAAAACCCATTATAACTCGATTTATATTTACTCCCTCGCTAACCCGAGCTACAACCTCGTGTATACTGGGTCATTTTAACCCCTTGTACAACAATCTACTAAACGTTATTTAGAAATATAAAATGTAGTCCACGAGCAAATAATAATGTCAAGTTATTAGCGCATATATTATTATTATTGATGCATGTATTCATATTTTGTTTATTTCTATATCTATTTTGTACCCGTTCTATTAGGTTAAATAATATAACATTTGAAACAGGTATTCTCAATTTTATAATTATGTGAGTCTTTTTTATGTATTGTCGATTTCTTATTTCTTTGTGGTTACAAATAATAACTCGTGATCCTCCAAGTTCAATTTTCCATATTCATATATTCACGTAGCGAGGTCGACTATACTAACTGTACGAGATTGACTATACTAGCTGTACGAGATCGACTATACCAGCTGTACGAGATCACCTATACTAGCTATACGAGATCGACTATACTAGCTGTACGAGATTGACTATACTAGCTGTACGAGATCGACTATACTAGCTGTACGAGATCGACTATACTAGCTATACGAGATCGACTATACTAGCTGTACGAGATGGACTATACTAATGAAGAGAAATGCAATGCGAGAGGAATGGAGCTATTATCGATCGCCCGAAGTTCTCCCAGCGTCATTTCTTCGTTAGTAAACCTACCTATACACACGCACCTATTCCATCCATATATATGTGCATCATTGTACCTATGTTTATACTTATATTTATTTATTCAGTGATATTGCGTAGAAATGTAAGTTAGAACACTGGGACGTGACGGTGTCGGTTCCACGAATTAATCTTGTGAAGAGGTAAACAAGTGCGTTTGTCAGCAGGATGTAGGGTAATCGCCGAAACTACTAATCCGATTCAGAAAAATCCTTCACTAATTATTGGAAGTTATATAATCCCTGAGTGCTAAAGGCTATGTTTTATTAGCTTGCGCCCGCGACTACGCTCGCGTTATAATATGTAGTGCCACTCACACTCAGCTCCGTAACGGCTGAGCGGATATTATTATACATTTATTTACAGAAAGAATAATACAACTAATACAAGTAGGAATGTACAAAATTAAAAAAATACATATGAAACAGTTGTGCTACCTGAAGACCGCTGCTAACGATGTAAAGGTAGCTAAACTGATCCAAATCATTACCAGATGGAAGCGTCCCTAAGATGCTGGCTGCATTGCCACGCTGAATGGCAAAACTAATGCGTTGAGACATATAAGAGCCAGCTCTCGGGTCACGCGTTGCTGCGACCAGACGCCCTGAAAGAATTTTGAAAACGCGAATGGCCCCGGTACCTCTAGGACCCAAAGTCTCGACCCCCAAAGGCTCAAATAAGTAAGCTCTGTCGAGACTTGCATATTTGCGTCTTATGAGGTCCTCAGCGGAATCTGCCGCCGCACCGGCCCTAACTGATGTCCCGGACAGATGAGATAGCGCAAGGGTATCAACGCATGTAGGGTCCCACACCAAAGGCCTATCTTCTCCACGGAAAAAGAGTCATGCCGTCAGGCCGCTTACCATCATCACGTAACACACCATTCGGTTCTAGAATGGCTGGCATGTTGACGCTGGTAAAGGCCCGGCGAATGATATCATTAAGGCTAGCGTGGCGGGAAATCCTACCGGCAGCCCTGGTGTACGATAATCCGTGGTGACTGAGCTGATCCACCTTAATTGTACCTGATATTTATTTTAGCATTTTAGTTTATGCTATCTGTCAAGATCTTCCAGAAGTATACGCTGTCAAGAACAAAAAAAAACATAAAATAAACAAACATCTTTATTTTTTACTCTACGGACATCGTAGAATCATGTTCATAAATTATCATCATCAGCAACCTGTAGAAGTCCACTGCTGAACGAAGCATCCCCCATAGGGCGCTTTCACATTAGACGACAACGACACGACACGATATCGTCGACGATACCAGGGGCAAAACTATGCACCACACCACTCAAACGAACGCACCAATTCGGGTAAAAACAGCAAAAAAAAAAGTGCGGCGCACGGACATAAATGGATGTGATGTGTGCTGTGACGAGTCACCCCTCCCGCACCTCACCTTCACCCGCACCGTATATTTGAAATATCGAAGTATTTTCGACTGGCAACGCTCAACGCTATAGAAAAATGTTGGATTTACATCTTACGAGCATCTTATCGAACGAGCTGTAACTAACGCTTCAAAGTTTTTCCGGTAATCTAGGCTAGAATTTTAGCATAATAGAAGCGTATCTTCACTCTTTCCATATTAATATATCCTACTCTAACCTATGGCCGTCATGAATCGAAATGAGACTATTGTAGTTTATTATTTTTCAAGTGTAAACCACACTTTATGGATAACATTAAATTTAAATGTAACCCAAAAATTTCGTTCCAGCGGGTCTCGAACCCGCAACCTCGCCTGTGATCGGCGATGCCTTTACCAATTCGACCATAGAACGAACTATGACGCTGAAGACGAAATTTGTGGGCACTATCAACTTGGCTATAGCGCCGATGGGAGCCATCTACAGGTGTTTCATTTGAAACCTTCTGTTCAAAGTCCGAAATTAGTTCGAAACATTGACAAGAGATGACACCACTGCTATATCATCATACTTTATTATTTTTCAAGTGTAAACCACACTATTGTATTTGTGTATATGAGAGAGCAGAATACCAATTCGTACAGATAAATGATGTTTGTTATTTCGGGCGCAGGTCCATCTCCCGTCGTGAAGAGTGACAGAGACAGAGAGAGCCAGCCGGCCGGCATCAAGGTGGTCCAGCTGGCGGCGCTGCAGAAGCAGACCGACGACTACGAAGACTCCGATGGTGAGGGAATGTCTCTGCGGCGTTGCAACACTTCTATTCCTATCCTATACTACTACTATGTCCTATATACGAGAGATGACATCACTCATCTACGAGTTTAACACGGATTTATTTTATGTTACTTACTTACTGTGTCTCTCACATAAAACTCCAACAGGTTCCACCTTGAGTAAAGCTAGGTTCATATTATTGTGTCGGGGTGTGTCGTGGCGCGCCAGAACGCAATCGGTTACGTTTATTACCTATGACTAGATTCACATTAGTAGGTTGTGTTGTGTTGTGGCGCGTCAACGTAACCGATTGTGTTCTGGCGCGCCACGCCACACCCCGACACAATAATATGAAGCTAGCCTTGCTGTTTATTTCACCCTGCTCCTACTTTTACTTTAAAAATTGCCTAACGCTAAAGCCACCATGGTAAAAATGCATTTAATAAAACATATTAAACAGTTATGCTATCTAAAGACCGGTGTAAATAAACGATCTAAATATATTTCAACTGATCTAAATCACTACCAGACGGAAGCATCCCGAAGATGCAGCTGCACTGCCACGCTCAATGACAATACCAATGCATAAATTGACCCATAATTTTCGATTTATAAATAACCTATCAATATCATATTTATTTACAGAGAGGAAACTGGTGATGGACGAAGATGAGGAGACGGACTCCAGCGGATCGATCTCCGACTCGGCCGCCAACGAGCACCAGGAGGGCCGCCCGCACGTGTGCGAGGTCTGCGATCTCAGGTAATTATACCAACGAGCACCAGGAGGGCCGCCCGCACGTGTGCGAGGTCTGCGATCTCAGGTAATTATACCAACGACCACCAGGAAGGCCGCCCCACGTGTGCGAGGTCTGCGATCTCAGGTAATTATACCAACGAGCACCTGGAGGGCCGCTCCACGTGTGCGAGGTCTGCGATCTCAGGTAATTATACCAACGACCACCAGGAGGGCCGCCCCACGTGTGCGAGGTCTGCGATCTCAGGTAATTATACCAACGACCACCAGGAGGGCCGCCCCACGTGTGCGAGGTCTGCGATCTCAGGTAATTATACCAACGAGCACCAGGAGGGCCGCCCCACGTGTGCGATGTCTGCGATCTCAAGTAAGTATCACAGCTATATTATGACTCTGACATCTTCCAGGTTTATTTCTTTATTAGGCAACGCTAACAGCACACATACTAAACACTGTACAAACAATTTTACAATAATAGTATAGATTGTGTGGTAGAATGGTTCATAGCTATGAAAGTTCAACGCTGGAAGGGACGGCTAGACATACGGACGGCCGCACGATCTAAGCGCGACAAGGAACCTTAAAACGATTATTTAACTCATTCCAGATTCCAACGCTCGTCCCATTTGAACCGGCACCGCCTGACTCACACCGGCGAGCGCCCCTTCACGTGCGGCGGCTGCGGGCGCTCCTTCGCGCGCTCCGACAAGCTGCGCGTGCACACCAAGATCTGCGAGCGGGTCAGTGCCAAGTCTATCAGCGCATTGTTACGAGCTAGGGTTCCAAGTAAAATACACACACGACCACTCCGGTTTAACCAAACTTACACTTTTAATAAAGCTATCCAATAACACCATTTCACTATTCACAAACACTATACTTCACTACGCGGTTCACTAATTATCACTCTCAAACCAAGTAATAGATTTGCACTGTAAGCTATGTTACGACTGACTGCTCTTCGAGCGAGCTCCGCTTATATGATACGTGAGCAATAGAAAACTAAAACGCTCTAGTACTATTGAGAATTCAGTTGAACTTCCTTGAACCATTCAAAGAGAACAGATACATGCGTCTTGTTCCAATCGCACTCTAATCTAGTGCGCCTACTTCACAACAGATAGCGCTAGCAATTCTGCGTCCACTTCAGATGGCGCCGAGAGGCTCTAAAAGCATTTACGCCAATCGTTAGGCGTAACAATATCTTTATCAGCCGGTAGACATCTACTGTTCAATGAGGCCTGCCCCATAGATTAGGGGGTATTAGCAATAATCACCACGCTTGGCAGGCGGATTGGTGATCACAGTATTTGTGTTGAGTACTCAGGTGCATTGTATATCCTGTGGTGCATATAGTCAGTGACATACACGCGAGGAGGACAGGTCTATTCTCGGCCGGAAACACCACGGTACATGGACATGATAAATGAGCGTGTGTTGAACCCTATGTTACGCGAGAGAGACGTGTGTTCGACGTGAGGGAACTGCTGAGGAGTGGAACATGTTGCCGTCGTTTGTTTTCCTCAAAACTGTAATCTGGGTCTCTTCAAGACTAGAGTGAATAGGTGTCTTATATACCTTTGTGCTCCTTCGGCGGCCATATCGTCACTTACCAACAGGGGAGATCGCGGGAGTCGAAGACCACTTAAAAACTCTTTTGGTGTCGTGTACGACATTTGAAAAGGCATTTTATGAATTATTTATTAAGTAATTAGATAAAACGGAATGCATTTCACATAAATCAAATCCTTATTTTGAGTTATACACGCTTTATTTGGAGAAATTACGAAAACCGTCAACAAGTTAATTTTGAAAATTGACACTTCAAGTTACACACTAGAGTAGGAGGTTTTACCTCCTCTGGCTTTTAACGCACACCATCCTTTTGCTCATTGACTGTATCAACTTTCTTATTGTTGACTGTGGGATATCGTGCCACTCCTCGACAAGAGCTGTAATTTGCTGGTGCTGGTTCGCGTTGTCTTCCCCGCCGCGTGAGTTCCTCCCATAGATGTTCTACTGGGTTAAGGTCTGGAGAACGTGGTGTGGGGGTGAGCATCATCGTGAAACCATACTGGAAACCTGATTGAGCAATCAGAATTCCAGTTTTTTTTTTTAAATCAATGTATCGAAAAAGCCTTTTTCGTTTTTGCTATGATGCCGCCCTGGTATAAACATGAAGAATAATCAACAATTAGGCACATAATCCTTCACTTTATCAACTAACTTATAGATTTGTTTGGCTTCATCGGAGTGTGATGATCCGAACAACTGCTGCTCAATACAATAACAGCAATAAAAAAAACGAGCGAGCCTTATAGTAGTCGCATATGATGTGTAACATCTGACATCTCACCTCCTTGGTAATAAGCAACATGGCTGATAGTACCAATCTCCCGGAAAAATTCGCGCTTCCTGCTACACACTTCCGTCCCTTTTCACGAAATCACTCACAAGATTGCAGGAAAGCGAGAGGAAATATGTTTCACATCATAAACAATCCGTAATCACTTTTGAAGAGTGGCCTTACTTCTATGCACGCCAGTATAGTTTGGAGTATAGCCCCGATCGTCGCTGTCATGAATATCATAAATGTTCTACTCAACTGACATACAACACACACGAAACCTAACGTTTCAAAGTAATTAATTTTAGTAAGTATTTTTAGAATATTTGATACGTAACTAATCAACTCCCATTTGACTAACAGGAGGACCCAACGGTCGACATGGCCAACGAAACTTCCATCAAACGAGAATACAACAGCAATTCTGAAGTGATGTCCGGGATGGTGCGCACCACCCACCGCGAGTCTGGACACCTCGTGTTTACTCCCAGCGGTAATAATACCACTTACCCCACTGTTCTACCCTCTTAAGGCGCATACAGCAGCTGATTGCTCTTATTTGGAGGCTTTCTCCTCATAGAGGAATCAAGGTTAATGTTTTTTTTTTTTTTTTTTTATGTTATGGCTCGACAAACTGGCTTACGGCCCGCCTGATGGTAAGCGGTTACCGTCGCCTATTGACATCTGCAACACCAGAGGTATTGCCAATGCGTTCCCTGCCCTGACGGACTCTTTTTCAATTTTTTTTGAAGCAGCTCATGTTGTAGTTTAGCGGAAACACCTCAGGGGGGAGCCCATTCCACAATTTGCACGTATGGGGGAGAAATGATCTCGTAAAGCGAGCTGTACGAGATATCCACGTGTCGATGATGTGTGGATGAGCTCCCTTGCGTTGTCGAGATATGTCATTCATTGACCTTTTTTATGCCTTTTATCTGTAAAATGAACGTACAAAAATGTTCTATCTACCTGAAGCCTAATTATCGTAATAAATAGTCAATTTAAAGTTTGGATCATGTTACAATTTGGTGTCGATGTCACTAAAGTCAAAAATGGTATTCTGCTCACCTGACAATACAACGCGGAAAATGACTGTAACTTGAATGTTTCAAAGTTCTGAGAATTATCTCTTTCACTCTTTGCAATTATTATATAGCACTATCCTACTTTACTCTAATATATGGTCGCAAGAATCGAAGGTTTAGCCCGGCCAGTTCAAATTGTAAGTGTATAACTTGGCGCGACTCGTGGCCCCCGTTGTGGCGCTGTTTGATACATATTATTATTATACACTTCTGGACACATCTATTGGCCCACCTTGCATTTCCAGTTTCGTTTAGTCCTAGCTATAAATTTATATTAGGTCGAGCAAAAAGTTTTTATACAGTTTTGAACCAGGCACATTCATAATTTTATTCAATGGTCTTTTTTTAAATTTCGAACTCAGAATTTAAATTTACAATAGACAATTTGGAGCCTGTTCGTTGATATCAAACAATCGAATACTAAGAAAACTTGATATTATTGGTTTACTTGGATTTAATTCTTGAAAGTGTGATTTTTTTCTTTGGTTTTGCAACAAACATTACTTATTCTTAACATTAAGGTGAGGTTCTATCAATAATCTATGGATACTTCACCTGAAGTCGCCGCCCAAGCTGTGGCACTTATCCAGACCGGACACAGCCAAATAAATGTGAGTGCTCAACTTAATTTAAGTCGATCTGCGGTCCGAAATGTTTATCGGAGGTACCTAGAGACTGGCGGCTTTGTTCGTCGCCAAGGAAGGCCACGATCTCGGGTCACAACTGAAAGGCAGGATCGATTCATCGTGACGACCAGCTTGAGAAATCGTCACCCATTGAGATACAAAACCAACTTCGCGACTTCCACGGAGTATCTGTGAGCGCTCGAACTGTTCGGAGAAGGTTAAAAGAACGCGATATGGTACCACACAAGCCAGCTAATGGCCCCAAACTAACGCGAGCCCACCGAACAGCGCGTCTTCATTTCGCGCGCACTCATTTAAATTGGACTCAGCAGCATTGGAGCCGTGTTCTCTTTTCTGATGAGTCTAAAATTGCGTTACATGGCAATGATGGAAGGAAGAAGGTCTACCGACGTAAGGGATAGCGTTTTGCACAATGCTGCTTTGAAGAGAGGGTTGCTTATGGCGGTGGCTCATGGACTGTCTGGGGCGGTATATCCGCGAGCGGCAAAACTCAACTTGAGGTTATTACGGGACCACGGCTGCCAACATTAAATGCTGAAAGGTACATTCGTGAGTGCTTAGAACTTCACGTGATGCCATACGTGGACCATGTGGGCCCAAATTTCCTTTTTATGCATGATAATGCAAGAGCCCATACGGCCGGCATCGTCACGGAATATCTTCGGGATGTGAACATCACAGTTATGGACTGGCCAGCCAGAAGCCCAGACATGAACCCGATTGAGCACATGTGGGACGAGCTAAAAAGACGTGTTAGGGCTCGTCAGCCAGTTGCCCAGACGATGCAGGAGTTGAAAACTGCCATAGAAGAGGAATGGGAGATGATCCCTCAAAATTTCATAGAGCGGTTGATAAACTCTATGCCTAATCGTATGAGAGCTGTCGTAGATGCCCATGGAGGCAACACGCGTTATTAAATTAATCCTTTATTTGATAAAACATGTTTTTTAATCAAAAATCAACTGCCTTCATCAAGGCGCATACCCGACTTGTTAGGCGTAGCCTCCATGTTGTGTGGTATTCTGAATTCAAAATTTAAAACAATACGATCGAAAAAGATGGTAAAATGTATCAGGTTTAAAACTGCATCAATAGTTTTTGTTCAATCTAGCAATCATATTAAAGTAGGGGCCATAGAAACCTAAACTCTAAGGTGGGCCAATAGATGTGTCCAGAAGTGTATGATTATAGATTTAGCTCCTCAAAAGCGCCACGTGCCAAATGATAATTGTAGCACTGATTATATTGTAGTTGCTATGAGGGAGCAGAATACCAATTTTTCTGTCAATTCACAATACAGTCTCGATTTGGTCAACTTTCAGTTTGGTTATAAAATAATTAAGAGAATTGGGTTTCAATTCATTAACCATGACAGATAACATAATACTAAAAACCATGTGAAAAAAAAAACAAAGTGCAGTTGTTTTCGACTGAAAATTTGAATCAACTTCTAAACAACTTAGAACTTGAACTTTTTCTTTCACCTAAATGTCGGCAAAGACTTTCGTTGAAGTGACTTCAAGTTGAACGTATAATTCTGAGATGCGACGGTTTTTCACGTGTTTTTCTTGATTTTCACTTACTTTTCGTTCCGCAAGCGCTTTTCTGTCACTTTCTAACTAACCTGAACTTTAATAAGTTAGAAAGTGACGGAACTTGGCTGTTGTATGCGCCTTAAGGTGCCTTAAGGTCCAAAACGTACCAATTACATTGAAAAAGTAAACATAAAGAAATATTATGACTAAAGAGCGTTCACCGTAAGTTGGCACCTGCCATGGAGTATTTACAGGTGCCATGTTACGGTGAACGAGCTGTATATTAGATATCCTTTGTATATTTTGTATAGCAAAGAGAGGTTTTATTGCAGTTTGGGGTCTATTATTGTATTATTAAGTAAAAACAAATTACAAAATGGCAATTACCCAGTTTTATTATAAAATATTGTACATTATGTTATTAGTGTGTAATGTTGGTGATTACCGTTGAGGTGCCATTGAGACCCGAGCCGTTAGGTGAGGGTCTTAAGAGAGCCGAGGACGGTAATCCACAATACACACGTGTATCATAAGACGTTTTTCAACACACTTGTGAAGAAACTAAGAATAAAACAGAAATACACATTCTGTGTAAATGTTCAACTTGTGAATAATAGCAATGAAAAAGTCACAGTTTGATTACAGGTGTCATTATGTGCCTAATTGCGGTGACATTAGAGCCACTTTATGAGCAAGTGTGTTTTTTTATTTTATTATAATAATAAAACACTGGTGATGATATAATATATCTTCTATGGCTGACAGTGGTTCCTCATTTTAAAATGGGAAACAGTATTGGACTATTCACCTTAATTTAATAAAGCAGAAGTTCAAGATGTAATTATACTGCGAATAAATCGCAAAAAACTTTAGCCACCATTCAAAATAAACAGGAGCTTACTTTAAGATTTCCATGTAAGGCTCACGGTACGCGAATAGATGGGGAGTAAAAGTGAGTGTTAACAAGAATGTTAATGTTTTCCCTCTGCGCAACGCACTGAACTGAACTGAACTGAACTGGAGAAAACTGAAGTCGCGCGTCACTCTTTTTTTATTTTTGTGTTTGAATTTTTGGCATGTTGGAATTTATTTAATGTTTAGAAATATTATGAAATATTTGAAATGCTGCAGAATGAGTTGCGCTTCACCCTTCACTGGTCGCAGACCGGAGTCCTAGCTTTGCTATGCTCATTACTTGTTGATTGTTCAGGTGACGTGATGTTGCCGCCGCGCGCCATCACGAACGCTGTCTTACTGAACTCCAACCTGGAGCCCGTGCGCAACGAGATCAACGCCGACAACATCATGGACCCCCCCAGACGCGGCCGAGGACGGCCCAGGAAGACCCCTCTACCGATGACTCCCAAAATCAAGAAGCGAAGGGGACGTCCTCCCAAGACTTCACTCGGTGCGTATACTCCCTTAGCTACCTCACGAATCGTCATGATGGTGTTATCGGAGGAGTTCCCACAATGAAATGTACATGTATAGCGCTCGTCTCGACTTGTCACCTCGAGGGTACTAGCTGTGAATCAGTGTTTACTCTTTGAGCAAGTTAATTCGCTGAGCTATGACCCATTTGTGATGCTCCAACACACACGTGCTTTTAGTTATAGTTTTTATATGGTTTAAATGTTTATTTTAGTGCATTGCTTTGTTTTTGTGTATGTTGGTTTTATTATCTAGTTTTTAGTGCGCTGTCTAGAACATTTGTTTAGAATGTACGTGTGTGATTGGAGATACAAATAAACGTTTCATCTATCTATCTAACTATCATGGTCAGCCTGCGGACGTGTTGGGGCTGCGGATGAAGGCGCAACGAATCTCTCAGCATGAGCAATTACCATAATCATGGCTAGGCTTGGCACTTGGCAGGCGGGTTAGTGGTGGCAGTGTTGACGTCAGTACTCAGGCATCTCGTAAATACATTTTGGCTCGAAACTGTAGATAGCGTAAGAACTGAATGCGTTCCAGACGCGAAGAATAAACGTCATAGCACGGATTCTATACCTGAGAGGCATATTCCAATTGACTGCGTACGTAAGCGCAAAAATAAAGGATTTTAAAGGTCATATAAAGTATAAGTTATTAGGTTGTCACGCTGTAACTCATAATGTGTTGTACGCTTTGCAGACATGGAAGGGTGCGTGCTGACGGGCGGCACCGTGATGGGCCCCAGCCCGCAGGCGATCGCCAGCCTCTCGCCGGCCGCACAACAGATGCTCCTCAAGAAGAGGCGGGGACGACCCCCCAAGAACTACTTCATGCCTACACGACCAGGTAACACTCATCGTTCTGTTAACCACTGCTGGACATAGTTCTCCCCCATAGAATGCCACGACGAACGATCTTGAGCTTCCTCCATCCATCGCCTTCTTGACCTCTGTAATGACATTGGTCCATTGAGACCCTCACTCCGTCGTCCGGTTTGTGGTCGCCACTCGAGAATCCTTTATTGCCCCCAGCGGTTATCAGTTCTGCTATATGGCCAATAATCGCATTTGCCTATTGCTATATTTTTTCAATCGGGAGGTTTTTCTCTGGATGTTGTGGAGGCTTTGTGTCAAAGCCTTATTCCACACATCCGATGATAGCCTCGGAAGAGTTGGAAACTGTCATGCTAAACCCGCTGGTTACTTCATAAAACTGCTCCATATCACGTCACTGTTTATTTCCTCGTCATCTAAAAAACAATTCTACTATTATTTAGTAAATCACTTCTAAGAATTGGTGATGACTCATTTAGCGTTTGAGTCTGTGAATAATGGCTTTGTTTGTTTAATGTATTTGATTCTCTCTTGTTCGTTTTAATTTGTGTGAGCTTGTATGGAATACTGATCAGTTGGCGTCATAAATAAGTGTTTAGCTAAATGGTGAAGTACCATTTTTTAATTAATGTAATTTTGTTGAAATAGTCATTAGTTCATTTGCAGTATTCACGTTCGCTGCTAGAAAACACACACGTTGTGTTTTATTCGTAGAAAAAGGACTGTTTTCATACAAATTTATATGGATAATTAAATCCGCAGCCGACGTGTTTATATTACAAAAACTATGTGACGCTAACTGTACATTTGTACTTACCTACTTCTTAGTAGTTTTTATTTTGTGTCTTGCTTCATTTCATGTTGGCTTTATGGTACCTACGATGTGTTGGATCTTTTCTTGAATATGTTACTTTAAAAGTTAAATTTGCCATTCTAAGATTTACCAATATCACAAAGTTAGGGTCTAACGCATTTGTGCTGCCATAACATGGTATAGTTAGGAGGGCCCAACCCATCGGTGCTGCCATAACATGTTATAGTTAGGGTCCAACGCATCGGTGCTATATACCATAACATGGTATAGTTAGGAGGGTCCAACCCATCGGTGCTGCCATAACATGTTATAGTTAGGGTCCAACGCATCGGTGCTACCATAACATGGTATAGTTAGGAGGGTCCAACCCATGGGTGCTGCCATAACATGTTATAGTTAGGGTCCAACGCATCGGTGCTACCATAACATGGTATAGTTAGGAGGGTCCAACCCATCGGTGCTGCCATAACATGTTATAGTTAGGGTCCAACGCATCGGTGCTACCATAACATGGTATAGTTAGGAGGGTCCAACCCATCGGTGCTGCCATAACATGTTATAGTTAGGGTCCAACGCATCGGTGCTACCATAACATGGTATAGTTAGGAGTGTCCAACCCATCGGTGCTGCCATAACATGTTATAGTTAGGGTCCAACGCATTTGTGCTGCCATAACATGGTATAGTTAGGAGGGTCCAACCCATCGGTGCTGCCATAACATGTTATAGTTAGGGTCTAACGGATTTGTGCTGCCATAACATGTTAATAGTTAGGGTCCAACGCATTTGTGCTGCCATAACATGGTACAGTTAGGAGGGTCCAACCCATCGGTGCTGCCATAACATGTTATAGTTAGGGTCTAACGAATTTGTGCTGCCATAACATGTTAATAGTTAGGGTCCAACGCATTTGTGCTGCCATAACATGGTACAGTTAGGAGGGTCCAACGCATCGGTGCTGCCATAACATGTTATAGTTAGGGTCCAACGCATCGGTGCTGCCATAACATGTTATAGTTAGGGTCCAACGCATCGGTGCTGCCATAACATGTTATAGTTATGGTCCAACGCATCGGTGCTACCATAAAATGTTATAGTTAGGGTCCAACGCATCGGTGCTACCATAAAATGTTATAGTTAGAGTCCAACGCATCGGTGCTGCCATAACATGGTATAGTTAGAGTCCAACGCATCGGTGTTACCATAACATGTTTTATTTAGAGAGGGTTCAACATATCACTTTTGCTATAAAGTATTTTAGTTAAGTAGTTCTGATGCATCTGTTAAATGGGTCCGACGCATCAGCGTTCCCATAATATGTTTTATCTAAATAAAATCCACCCACATAAAGCCACCACCACCCACTCCAAAGTGGGTCTAATGCATCAGTTTTGCCATAACATGTTTGAACTAGAGTGGGTCCAACGCATCAGTTTTGCCATAACATGTTTGAGCTAGAGCAGGTCCAACGCATCAGTTTTGCCATAACATGTTTGAGCTAGAGTGGGTCCAACGCATCAGTTTTGCCATAACAAGTTTGAGCTAGAGCCGGTCCAACGCATCAGTTTTGCCATAACATGTTTGAACTACAGTGGGTCCAACGCATCAGTTTTATTATAACATGTTTGAACTAGAGTGGGTCCAACGAATCAGTTTTGCCATAACATGTTTGAACTAGAGTGGGTCCAACGCATCAGTTTTGCCATAACATGTTTGAACTAGAGCGGGTCCAACGCATCAGGTTTGCCATAACATGTTTGAACTAGAGTGGGTCCAACGCATCAGTTTTGCCATAACATGTTTGAGCTAGAGCAGGTCCAACGCATCAGTTTTGCCATAACATGTTTGAACTAGAGTGGGTCCAACGCATCAGTTTTGCCATAACATGTTTGAACTAGAGCGGGTCCAACGCATCAGGTTTGCCATAACATGTTTGAACTAGAGTGGGTCCAACGCATCAGTTTTGCCATAACATGTTTGAGCTAGAGCAGGTCAACGCATCAGTTTTGCCATAACATGTTTAAACTAGAGTGGGTCCAACGCATCAGTTTTGCCATAACATGTTTGAACTAGAGCGGGTCCAACGCGTCAGTTTTGCCATAACATGTTTGAACTACGAGTAGAGTGGGTCCAACGCATCAGTTTTGCCATAACATGTTTGAACTAGACTGGGTCCAACGCATCAGTTTTGCCATAACATGTTTGAACTACGAGTAGAGTGGGTCCAACGCATCAGTTTTGCCATAACATGTTTGAACTACGAGTAGAGTGGGTCCAACGCATCAGTTTTGCCATAACATGTTTGAACTACGAGTAGAGTGGGTCCAACGCATCAGTTTTGCCATAACATGTTTGAACTACGAGTAGAGTGGGTCCAACGCATCAGTTTTGCCATAACATGTTTGAACTACGAGTAGAGTGGGTCCAACGCATCAGTTTTGCCATAACATGTTTTTTGTTTAGGTATGGATATGATGCCTGTACCGCTCGAGTGCGGCCTCGCTGAGTTGAGCACATTTTGTTAGTATACCATTTCCAATTGGCATGTCAAAACTATAAACAAACAAACATCCCAGGACTAAAAAAAAAATTTTCACTACTAATTGGTATATTGGTGATGTACCCGTTAAATAAACTAAAACATAGTCACAGGTAACATATAAACTCAGTTATTGCATAATGCTTGCTTATTATTGTTTGCTTATACTAACTTTTCAAGAAAGTTACCGTCAAATAATTTTTAAAAACTTATCCTTACTTTCAAACCTTGATATTTTGTGTAGGTTTGTTCACATAACTATTATCATACCTACACATTAGCTTGGATTAAGGGCAGTCACTCTTTTCAAATGAATTTTACAATCAGCTGTGTTCAGTCACTGTATAAACTACCTCACTCTCGTGTCATCAAGGCCTAGGTAACTACATACATACATAGATACATACATAGATACACGCCTTTTTCCCCGAAAGGGTAGGCAGAGCCTCAAATAGGCCTCTTTTCATAGTGGGTTGCACTATCGTGGGATATATACGTGACAAATGGTGAGCTCATCGCCGCCATTGCTTCCCACGACTGACTCTGCTAACGCTTTCTTCCAGTAATAATACATTCCTAAATAAGCTAGCAGCCAGGACAAATGTTATACCAACGAATCTTATCAACAAGTCGGGGTAATCCTTTAGTCGGCTTTTATGACATCCACGGGAGGAGACGGAGGGGTCTATTCTTACACCGGACACACCACAGTTTTATAAAAACTGGTACAGTAGTCGGTAAATAAGTTCAGCCCTGAAGAATACCGTGATTGCGCGAAACGTGGATTTCTTCCACGCGTTAGTCTGCCAATGGCGTCGATAAGCTTACCACTAGTCACGTCTGTGTACCTACCATTGTGCGACTCACAGTGAAAATGGCCCATTGAGGCTTTGCCTACCTGTTTGGGAAAAAGGCGAACGGAACGCAATCCTGGCCTGGGCCACGAACACAACGCCACGCTTGAAGCGTCTATTCCAAAAACGAGGCACAATTGCTACAATTTGCAACGCTGTTTTATGTTTATACATGTGTTTTATCGCTCGACGCTGGCGGTTGCAGCGCAGAGCGAATTCGCTTTGAGTGTTGCAGCTCGTGGCCCTCGGGTTAGGTCAAACTAGTGGGCGGGATGAAGTGCGGCAAAGGGCACCGATATTAAATGGAGCGGTGTCATTGGTTAGCTCTGTACCCGCGCAAACTCATTGTCCGTCAGGGGTTAACTTCTTTGCCGACAACAGTATCTGCTTGTAACATGTTGTGGTGTACAATAAAGGGTTAATCTTATAAATGGCTATCACCTTTTATAGACGGACGGCCCAACGAGAACTATAACGCATCCAATCTTCCCTTCGGCGACTTCTCGTACCTGACCGACGTGATCTACAACCCGCTCGCCTTCAACTACAATCTGCAGGTACTGTCTGGAAGAGATCGCTGCAACCTATAAGACCGTGTAGCTCCTTACTACTTAAGTACTATCACCATACCTAATTTTGTCTATATTTGAAATTAACTACTGGAATGCTAAGAAGGTTAGAACTTCTTAATGATAGTGTAGTAGTTCAAAGCCCTAATTGGCCGAGTAGCTCAGGACAGTCGACCAAAGCCGCCTACAATATTGAGAAGATAGAATAAGTCAGCGGCACGCCTTCTCTTTTAACGGGAGGATATGGAATTTCCTACAACGCACAAAATAATTCTCATATATAAAAGGCTTTGTCCTGACTGACTGACTCACTTACTGACCGAGTGACAACGCACAGCCTAAACCTCTGGACGTAGAGACTTGAAGTTTGGAGGGTGTGTTCGTCTCGATGCGTAGGGTTGTACTAAGAAAGGAATTTTGAAAATTCGCATGGGTTCCATATGGGTACTAGGATAGTATTATTTTATCAGTTATATGGAGTTCTAACGTAAAACAAAAATGCTCTGTATTTCGGAAACCGTTAGTAGTAGAAACCTGAAATTTTCCAAGGAGATTCTTCAAATAAAATTAACAAACACTTGTTTCAGCGATAACTGAAATTTTCCTGAAAAACTTCAGGGGAAAGTTTTCTTTGTAAAAAAATAAAAAAATCTTTAGTTTTTACAACGCACAGCCTAAACCGCTGGTCGTAGAGACTTGAAATTTGGAGAGTGTAATCCTTTTAGGGTGTAAAGGTGTACTTAGAAAGGAATTTGGAAAATTCGCTCCCTTGGGGTCCAAAAAGGGTTTTTAACGTATACACTTTGCGTTTTGCAACGAACAACCTAAACCGCTGGACCTAGATACATGAAATTTGGAAGATGTATTCCATTTTGAGTGTAGGTAGTACAAAGAAAGGATTTTGGAAAATTCACAAGGGGTCCAAAACGGCTTTTAATGTAAAACTAAAATGCTTCGTATTTCGGAAACCGTTGGTAGAAGAAACTTCAAAATTCACAGGTAGGTTCCTTAAATAAAAATAGCAAAAATATGTTTCAGTAAAACCTGTTTTTTTTCTGAAAAAAGGCATGGGATCGTTTAAAAGTTAGTTTCACGGTGCAGTCATTGAGATCAAAATATTTTCAGGACCTCAAGGTTTTAATGGGACTCCTAAATTGAAAAACTTGAATATGGTGTCATTTCAAAGGTCGTTTCACGGTGTCGTTGCTGGGATTAAATAATAAATGCTGGGATAATATTTGCTGGATCTGAAAGTTATAATAGGACTCCTTAATTGAAAAACTTGAGTATAGTGTTATTTCAAAGGTCGTTTGATGGTGTCGTATACATTTTACGTTATTGTTATTAATATTGACGCACAAAATATAAGAGACACACACTTATGTATTACCAGTCCAGTAAAAAAACAGTTTAAAAACACAATGTTAAATTACAGACATAAAAACACACACTTAAGTCAAGCAAAAAACCAGCTACCGCAGCGACTGCTATACACGATATAAATATTGACACAAAATGTTAAATTAGATATACACATAAAACACACACACTTAAGTCAAGCAAAAACACAGTTAAAAAGTCCATCGATATATCGTTGATAAAAATTATAAATACGAGTAGTCCCTGCAAAGAACCTTGAGGCACACCCTACGGAATGCACAAGACCGAAGACGTGTACCCATTCAGTACTTCAGTCTGAGATCTATTCCGGACGTAGGAGGAAAACTACCTGAATAGGTTACCCCTAATACCTGCAATGTGCAGCTTGCGTAGTTAGATTATGTGGTCTATTCTGTCGAACGCCATGCTGTAGTCGGTATAAATTACGCAACTTGAGCAGTTTCAGACATATGGTGTGATAGGTGTGATAGGTAGTCACTGCAAAGAAGTAGATTTGAGGTAGTTGACTGCCCCTTGAGAATGTGTGCAGGATATAGCTGACTAACTTCTAAACCGAAACTCCTAGAGACTTGACGTTTGGAGGGTACATTCCTTGTAGTCTGGAGGTGCACTAAGAAATACGTTTCCGAAATTCATCCCCTAAGGCGGTGCAGCGGGATGTAACTCCTCGCGGGCTAAGTTGCGGGCATTCCACAATTTTGTTCTATTAACCACTGAGCTAACGCAGGGTGCAAAAGAAAGAAGCAGTGACATGATAACGATAGTGTATGTACGTTATTGCAGGCGGAGCTGAAACAGGAGCGCGGTGCTGAAGAGCAATCCCCGCACGAGCGGACCATCGACGTGTCCTCGTCGTCCACGGAGGACGAGGACTCGCGCGCCGAGGGCGAGGAGCCGCCGCCCGCCGCCGCCGCAGGCACGCAGATCATGACCGTCGGCGACTGCCAAATTGTGAAACTACCCGCAACCAGTGACGAACCCGACAAACCGGACCAATCACCCGAACCCAACGCTGTCACTTCGTCGACAAACAGCGCGGTTACAATCACGCCTATCACCACGGTGGGTGATTGCACCATACGGCCGGTGGACAGCGCGGAGCCCGCCGTACAGTACGGGAACTGACCGTAGGTGGTGATGTAGACACTGGTATGACTTGCTTTGCTGGTTTTCATAGATCTTCCATGATTTGATAGATGTATACAGTCGAGTACTCTGCACGCCATTTATCTTTGCGGCTGTGAATATAGTGGCAGGTGGCATCACGGTGACGGGATGCGCGAAGGGGTGTCATTAATTTGTAGACTGTCTTGTCAAATCCTACTAGCACTGAAAGATTTGAGTAACTACTTCGTAACTTTCATATATTTGAGTAACTACTACGTAACTTTCATATATTTGTGAGGATAATCTTACAAATATGGATAAGTTAAATATTGTCCGTTAAATGAAAGGCTCGCTCACACAGGTGGTAATTAGCGGTCGATAGTATCGCATACGTTATGCGATATCTGTTTGTAGTACGCGATCTCACTCTAGTATCGCATACGTTATGCGATATCTGTTTGTAGTACGCGATCTCACTCTAGTATCGCATGCGTTATGCGATATCTGTTTGTAGTACGCGATCTCACTCTAGTATCGCATGCGTTATGCGATATATGTTTGTAGTACGCGATCTCACTCTAGTATCGCATGCGTTATGCGATATCTGTTTGTAGTACGCGATCTCACTTTAGTATCGCATGCGTTATGCGATATCTGTTTGTAGTACGCGATCTCACTCTAGTATCGCATGCGTTATGCGATATCTGTTTGTAGTACGCGATCTCACTCTAGTATCGCATGCGTTATGCGATATCTGTTTGTAGTACGCGATCTCCCTCTAGTATCGCATGCGTTATGCGATATCTGTTTGAGTACGCGATCTCATCTACTGCTGCGGTAATAACGACGCGAAGATGACGACCTCTGTAGCGCGTCGAGTGAGTAGCCGGCTGAGATGCGAAAGTTGCGGGCTCGATTCCCGCTGCGGGACAAATGTTTGCATGATCTGCAAATATTTGTTCCGTGTCTGTGTGTTGTAGTACCATGGTACTTGTAGTTCCTGATACCCACAACACGGAATCCTAGTGTGGGATCTAGACCTATGTACACGAATGTTGGGTGTTATATTAAAAAAATGTGGGATGTTGGCATCGCAATAACGCATGCAATTATATCGAGCGTTTACGCACCTGTGTGGGGCAGACCCGGGCGACCGCTTGTGTTTACGCACCTGTGTGGTGGAGACCCGGGTGATCGCTTGTGTTTACGCACCTGTGTGGTGGAGACCCGGGCGATCGCTTGTGTTTACGCACCTGTGTGGTGGAGACCCGGGCGATCGCTTGTGTTTACGCACCTGTGTGGTGGAGACCCGGGCGATAGCTTGTGTTTACGCACCTGTGTGGGGGAGACCCGGGCGACCACTTGTGTTTACGCACCTGTGTGGGGGAGACCTGGGCGATTGCTTGTGTTTACGCACCTGTGTGGGGGAGACACGGGCGACCGCTTGTGTTTACGCTCCTGTGTGGGGGAGACCCGGGCGATCGCTTGTGTTTACGCACCTGTGTGGGGAGACCCGGGCGATCGCTTGTGTTTACGCACCTGTGTGGGGGAGACACGGGCGACCGCTTTTGTTTACGCAACTGTGTGGGGGAGACACGGGCGACCGCTTGTGTTTACGCACCTGTGTGGGGGAGACCCGGGCGATCGCTTGTGTTTACGCACCTGTGTGAGGGAGACCCGGGCGATCGCTTGTGTTTACGCACCTGTGTGGGGGAGACACGGGCGACCGCTTGTGTTTACGCACCTGTGTGAGGGAGACCCGGGCGATCGCTTGTGTTTACGCACCTGTGTGAGGGAGACCCGGGCGATCGCTTGTGTTTACGCACCTGTGTGGGGGAGACACGGGCGACCGCTTGTGTTTACGCACCTGTGTGGTGGAGACCCGGGCGATCGCTTGTGTTTACGCATCTGTGTGGGGGAGACACGGGCGATCGCTTGTGTTTCATGATTTATATATTTTAGCTCTTGTTTTTTAATTTTAAAATAATAATGTAATTGCAACACAGTTTTTAGACAGTTACTGTACATTCACACAGCAAATATATTTAATTTCACGCAACAAAGATATTTGGCGACTGTAAAAGTAGTTTACTAAAGATTCTTAGATCTTCGGAAGTAAATAGTTATAAGTTTACTTATCCAAGTATCCTAGGTTTTTGCTTGAACATTGATTATGATATTCACCTTTGCTTAATACTCTGATTTATAGAACAATGTGAACTCTTCGAAGCCTATATTTTATTATGACATTAGTGTTATGGACAGGTTAGCCATGGATATAAGATTTTATCATAAGACCGAATTCCAAAAGTTTTTAAATTAAATATTACCAAAAGAAGCCTAATTTAGACGTCCTGACGTGTGTTCATTTTCTAAAGTAGGAGACCCGATCTGACGAGTCGTCATTTTCGTAAGTAGGAGACCCGGCCTGACGAGTGGTCATTTTCGTAAGTAGGAGACCCGGCCTGACGAGTGGTCATTTTCGTAAGTAGGAGACCCGGCCTGACGAGTGGTCATTTTCATAAGTAGAAGACCCGGCCTGACGAGTGGTCATTTTCGTAAGTAGGAGACCCGGGCTGACGAGTGGTCATTTTCTTAGTAGGAGACCCGGCCTGACGAGTGGTTTTTCTTAAGTAGGAGACCCGGTCTGACGAGTAGTAATTTTCTTATGTAGGAGACCCGGCCTGACGAGTGGTCATTTTCGTAAAAAGGAGACCCGGCCTGACGAGTGGTCATTTTCGTATGTAGGAGACCCGGCCTGACGAGTGTTCATTTTCGTATGTAGGAGACCCGGCCTGACGAGTGTTCATTTTCGTATGTAGGAGACCCGGCCTGACGAGTGGTCATTTTCTTAGTAGGAGACCCGGCCTGACGAGTGGTCATTTTCTTAGTAGGAGACCCGGCCTGACGAGTAGTCATTTTCTTAGTAGGAGACCCGGCCTGACGAGTGGTCATTTTCTTAAGTAGGAGACCCCCGGCCTGACGAGTGGTCATTTTCTTAAGCCCAGTCCAAGACTGTTCAGTCCAGATAAAGCTTCTTTACTGAAATTCTGCGGAGACACGTCGAAAGAGTTTTCATAACTGCACAAAAAACGCTTCAGCTACGTATCGTTGAGCGAAATGGGCATGTGGCAGTTTGGATTAGCCTAGCTACGGATAACCGAAGCTCTACTGAACTTGCATTGAACTGTTCAAAATCCATTTTCGTATGCGTTCAACTGTCACCTTTGAAAAATTTCAATCCTGGCTGGTGGAAAGTGCAGCAGAGTCTTTGTTGAGTCTTTGTTGACTACGACGTTGATGACGATTTGGGCTCCTCTTGAACGAACGCGGTAACTGGCGTAACGCGTGTGCGGGTGTTGGTGGTAACAAGCGGGTTATTGTACAATTTGGAGGGATCTTTATAACGTTTTACGATGTGAGGGAGTACAGACACGTGGAGTTCTCTCTGAGGCTGGATCACGTACTAAGCGATGTGAGGGAGTTCAGACACGTGGAGTCCTCTCTGAGGCTGGATCTCGTACTAAGCGATGTGAGGGAGTTCAGACACGTGGAGTCCTCTCTGAGGCTGGATCTCGTACTAAGCGATGTGAGGGACTTCAGACACGTGGAGTCCTCTCTGAGGCTGGATCTCGTACTAATTGATGTGAGGGAGTTCAGACACGTGGAGTCCTCTCTGAGGCTGGATCTCGTACTAAGCGATGTGAGGGAGTTCAGACACGTGGAGTCCTCTCTGAGGCTGGATCTCGTACTAAGCGATGTGAGGGACTTCAGACACGTGGAGTCCTCTCTGAGGCTGGATCTCGTACTAAGCGATTTGAGGGAGTTCAGACACGTGGAGTCCTCTCTGAGGCTGGATCTCGTACTAAGCGATGTGAGGTAGTTCAGACACGGGGAGTCCTCTCTGAGGCTGGATCTCGTACTAAGCGATGTGAGGGAGTACAGACACGTGGAGTTCTCTCTGAGGCTGGATCTCGTACTAAGCGATGTGAGGGAGTACAGACACGTGGAGTTCACTCTGAGGCTGGATCTCGTACTAAGCGATATGAGGGAGTACAGACACGGGGAGTCCTCTCTGAGGCTGGATCTCGTACTAAGCGATGTGAGGTAGTTCAGACACGGGGAGTCCTCTCTGAGGCTGGATCTCGTACTAAGCGATGTGAGGGAGTACAGACACGGGGAGTCCTCTCTGAGGCTGGATCTCGTACTAAGCGATGTGAGGGAGTACAGACACGGGGAGTCCTCTCTGAGGCTGGATCTCGTACTAAGCGATGTGAGGTAGTTCAGACACGGGGAGTCCTCTCTGAGGCTGGATCTCGTACTAAGCGATGTGAGGGAGTACAGACACGGGGAGTCCTCTCTGAGGCTGGATCTCGTACTAAGCGATGTGAGGTAGTTCAGACACGGGGAGTCCTCTCTGCGGCTGGATCTCGTACTAAGCGATGTGAGGGAGTACAGACACGGGGAGTCCTCTCTGAGGCTGGATCTCGTACTAAGCGATGTGAGGGAGTACAGACACGAGGAATCCTCTCTGAGGCTGGATCTCGTACAAATAAAGATAATTGGTTAAGTGTCATGTTCACAATTCTTATGTCATGATGAATGCAGGATGCTGCGGAAGGATCCTTCCAGGCTCCGGATCTAAATAAAATTTACAAAATGATGAATTCAATCTGTTGGTAGAATTGGTAACCCCGGCCTTAAAATGCGCTTCTTAGCTATTAGTTTTAAACCAAGTCTGAACGCGGTCGTAATTGTAAACGAAGCCGTATATCATGTATTATGCCGTGTCATACAACTTCATACAAGCGCAGTTGACGTGCGCTGGACTTTGCTGTTATTGTGGTAGCATTTACTAAAATTACTTTTTTGTATTTTACATTTTCTGATTGAGAATACTGATTTCCGGATATGAAAACAACCTGCAGCGCTACGCGCGACGCGGGTCGCATGACTTTTAAGTAGGGTGCCAAGATTGTCTTCACTATTTACTATGCCGATATAGTCTTCCTTAATGTGTAGTAGGCAATGCTACTACAATAATAAAGTCATCAAAAATATTTTACAAAATTAATTTCAAACGACTGTCAAAGTCAAATGCATTTAAATGACGGTGACTAATTTATAATATTGATAAATCATTACTTAGGTCTACGTTCACACTTGCAAAATATGAATATATGATAACCTGAATTTTGAAATAGTGTGGTAAAATGAAAGGTAACGGTAAATATGTAGTCTGCAGTGAATACATATTTTCAATTGAATACGGATACGTTTACATATCTTTTTTACAGCAAGTGAAGCTTTACAATATTATACTCGTGATAGTCATAAAACATTAAACATTATAATAACAGAACCAACCAATTTGTCACAATTACAATGTTTTACATGAAACTTGATAGTCACAGATGAGATATCGATATTTACATGAAAATTGATAGTTACAGATGAAATATCGATATTTAAATGAAACTTGATAGTTACAGATGGAATATTGATATTTAAATGAAACTTGATAGTTTGTAATAACCTTTATGCCCGTGCCCGTGTATCATACGACGTTTACGATCGTCACGAGTTTGCAATAACCTTGATGTCCGGGTCCGTGTATCATGCGACGTTTTTCAATACAGTTGTGAGAAAACAGATAAATTAATATCTTAAGCCGCCAAATACTTAAATCGAGATTCATCTTTCTTCGTCTATAGTCAATATCATTTTTTTAAACTCCTTGCTAGGAAACTTTTTATTGGACTGGAATGAAGAAAAACTTAAAGAAATTGCACCGAATTTCAAGAATTGATGACCGGCCTTGTAATTGTATAATTTCGAGCAACTGTATTGAAATAGTTACTTATGATACTAGTGCGGTAAGTTGTTTTTTACAAACGAGTAGACGCTTACCATAGTCACGATTTTGTAAAAACAATATCCGCACGTGTGTCAACATGCAACGTTTTTCAACACATTTGCGAGAAAACAGTACAATAGGTAATGATTGAGTATTTCGGCGAGTCTTCCATGGTATAAAATTATTGTAAATAATTAAATAACGTTCCCCCTATTTTGGCGGCCAGAGACCATTTTCTGCAATTTGCGCCTCATTCTAGTAGGTTATATAGATTCCCCGCTTGAACACATATTATTATTTTGTCTAAATATCAGTCGGAAAGTCGCAACAATCTTTGACGTTTGTTATATGAAAATGGCATGAATTTGCAAAAGGAGCCACGCGCGTGTGATGAAAATTAGAACTACACCTTTCGTCTCATTCTCTCTAGTGAGAAAAACGTATTGAGCAAAAGCGCTGCCAAGGAGGTTTGATTATTCAGCTTGAGAAATAATCGAACCTCGAATCGAATTGAAGAGATTTGAAACTCCTTGGTGGAATTCTTATATATTTTTTGTGGAAATTAAAAAAAACCGTAAAGGATATGCACGCTATACAACGGAACGTGCGGTAAAATAGGTACTCTCCCCTAACTTACTTACTTTACCGCACATTCCGTTGTATGGTGCGTAATTTTGATCTTTCGAACAATGTATACATGCTTCGTAAATGCAGATTTTGAGCAAATGTGTTGAAAATAATATTATAATAATATTATAATATTGAGGCGATAACACATAATGGCAATAAAAAACGATAGCTACTGCAATCAGTGACTTGTAAACTTATGATTACCAATAATATATATTATAGTATTACAAGTATATATTTTCATGTAGAACATTGTAGATTTAAATAAATATAACGTATAATATTTTGCGAATATCTACATAGAGGCGTAATTATTTACATATTATAACTGATTAATATTTAGGTACGCAGTGTTCATAGTGCACTAACGCCTTCGTTGTCGTTCGTCACATAATGGATTTGACACTCAAAAGTATTTTTTAACTCGAACGTAATCTCTCGAAATTGATCTGATAACTAAACGAGAGGCTGAACTTTTAAAATATTTTTGAGTGCAACGTGCGTTTTGTTTCATAAATGCGAATAAATATTTTGATGATATATAACTGGTACTGACCTGACCGCGTAGTGGCATGGAGTTCGGCTCCGCGTTCACGTATCGCCCGCCTGTCTCCGGCCGCCTGACATAAACAAAAACATTTTGTTGTTGTTTATCCACGTGTAAACTCAGACCACTTATGGTTCAATACCCAAAGGGTCCGAACGGAGCCCTATTCCTCTCGTTCATCTGCCATAAGGGTCTAGCCGCTAGAATCTAGCGGCTTAACAGTTGAAGCTACAGACTTCATATTTACACTAATTATGTATCTTACTGAGCAAACCAACAATTATTTTGCAATTTTTGTGAACCAATAAAGGGGGCGTGACAAAAACACTGTCTTTATTTAAGACTTTATTTTTTATTTTCAAAAGTAATGGAACTCAAAATCATGAGACACCGTCAAAGTAATGAAGCTCAAAGTCATGAGGTCCACTCCTCCTTATATGTCATTATCTATCTGTATCAAATTTCATTGAAATCGGTTCAGCCGTGTCGGCGTGATTGAGTAACAAACATATATAGAACTACAAGGATCATTTGGCACATCTTGTGGCCGCCGTTGTGGCGCTGTTTGATATTAGATTACAAGATGGCGGTTTTAGCAACGTGCTAAATGATCCTTGCACCTATGTATCGTAACTTTAACATTTATGATATTGGGGATAGGAGTTACTTATCAAGGTACCCACGGGGACAGAGGCAGAGGCACCGAAAGTCTAAATAAAATTAAATAAACAGCTGCATAGTATTATATCCCATCAATTATCTATCAACAAGTGGTTCGCCCCGAACTGAGACGTAGCTCATAACGTTACCTACAAATCAACAAGTGGTTCGCCCCGAACTGAGACGTAGCTCATAACGTTACCTACAAATCAACAAGTGGTTCGCCCCGAACTGAGACGTAGCTCATAACGTTACCTACAAATCAACAAGTGGTTCGCCCCGAACTGAGACGTAGCTCATAACGTTACCTACAAATCAACAAGTGGTTCGCCCCGAACTGAGACGTAGCTCATAACGTTACCTACAAATCGTACCGATACTATCTACCCCCTACCAAATTTCATGAAGATCGGGTTAAAGGTACTGAAGTTATCCTACGACAAACATGCATACATACAAACGCCGATTCTTCCAAGTTTATTAAAATTTAGTTGTAAGTTTATTTTAAGTATTTACTATACAATCAAAATACATACTTTAAATATATCTAAGTACATTGGCCTCAGCTGTTCCAAAAGTATGGGAACGTATCACTAGTTGCATTTTATGAAACAACACGCACCTTAGTCGTTTCTGATCGGCTGTCGATCACTTATATATTCTAACTTTAAGTTATTTTTAATAATTCGTTTGTAATCGGCGCGTAGAGTAAGCACATGCTATATAATCGCCTTTTCCATGCTCTTACTGTATCGATTTCTGTGAATACTAGAGTAGATGGTAGTAGATGGTTAGATAAAACTTAATATTCTAAATATTAAATGTAATTCGGCAACACCACACCTAAGAGTGATACGAAGTTATGTAGCTAAACAATTAGAGAGATATATTTAAATCGAACATACTCGTAACAATATATTTCTTTAATCTTTATGCCCGTAAAAGCAATGTTAACGTATCGTAGTGGATATTATGTATGCAATAACCTCAGTGGTATGACAGCTCTATGTGCGTATAAGCTATGAGGTATAAGGTATGACAGCTATGTGTACGTATAAGCTATGAGATATAAGGTATGACAGCTATGTGTACGTATAAGCCCGGTTCAGATAGGCTGTAAGACAGCCGATTGGCGTTTATCTTGAACAAATAGTGTACTTAGTTTACGTTTATAACTATGCGACTCTGTATCGGTCGGTTTACTATTGAAAGTATTAAAAATCAACTCGTATGCTATTTTTTAATGTGTACAGTAGAATAGTTCCTAACGTATAATCAATATAATAACCCTTAGACTAGTGGAGATGCAATTCCTTGTTTAGAGTTAATTTATCGTACGATCAAATTATTTAAGTATTTGCTTATAAAATCATGTCGAATCGTTTTTAAATTAAGTTTTATGTATTAGAAGACTGCTCTGATTAGTTTCTGTTAATTTCGAGTGTTGGAGCCTAGCAGAGGCATTTCTACATACGAGTCTCAAACCGCAAGCTAAGCTTATTGAGAGTTATTCTTATAGGAATGTATTTTTGTAAGTTTACTTGATAAGTTTACGATATCAGTTAATCGACCTATCCCGTTATAGCACATCCTTCTTTTATTTATGGCCTCTGAGGAAAGTATATTATTTTTTGATAAAATGATTATGTGAAAATCAAAAATCATCTAATAATATAGCTTTAATCCTGTGACAGCTGTCAGAGTAGCATGCCTGGGGCTGGCCGATAACGAAAATAGATCATAATTATCCTTACAGATTTGTATTCTCTTTGATATTTGTTTAATTTGTAACCATGTCTTCTTCCGAGTTTGTAACACGTCATTTAAAGTTAATCAAACTTTATATTGTTTTACAAGATTACACATTTTAAAATAATACTTTTTAGACGGCTTTAACTTGATGTTATATAAATAATAAATAAGTATAAATCTTAATTTTGATTTTAAAAAGTAACTAACTTTTTATGTTTTTTTATTTGCAATACCGATTACTGAGTCTGTGGTTACGATAACGCGAGGAGCGTCACTATTCGTACCACCAATAGAGTATGACATCATCTTGCGTACATTTTACAGACCTACAAGGATCATTTGGCACATCTTGTGACCGCCGTTGTGGCGCTGTTTTATATTAGATTACAAGATGGCAGTGTTAGTTCTGATTTCGGCCAAGTGCCAAATGATCCTCGTAGGTCGAAACCGTCGGAATACGTGATTTCGATGACAACTGTGACAGAAATGAAGCTATGTTGCTGTGGAATTAACCCAATCTGAGTAATATCTCTCGCCTTTTTAAATCTATATACATTATTTTACAAACATTTGGCTATTCGTTAAGTTTTATATTAAGAAATCACTACATGACAGAAAGACAAACTTTTATTATTATTATTTAGTTGGTTATCGTTTACTGAAATTAGTTTTGTGAATAGGTTTCTTATTTATGGAATGTTGACTGATCGGCGTGGCATTTGTATGCCAACTAGCTCGTTACAACTGGCTAAGTTACACTTAAGTTAAGTATCACTCAGGTAAATGTGGGTAAATGGTGCAGTAGGCGAATAGCTCAAGTTGGTGAAACACGTGCGTTCGCAAAACGAACTAGTTTGCATACAACTGCCACTCCCATCGATGTTTGTGAAACACGTGCGTTCGCAAAACGAACTAGTTTGAATACAACTGCCACTCCCATCGATGTTTGTGAAACACGTGCGTTCTCAAAACGAACTAGTTTGCATACAACTGCCACTCCCATCGATGTTTGTGAAACACGTGCGTTCTCAAAACGAACTAGTTTGCATACAACTGCCACTCCCATCGATGTTTGTGAAACACGTGCGTTCGCAAAACGAACTAGTTTGAATACAACTGCCACTCCCATCGATGTTTGTGAAACACGTGCGTTCTCAAAACGAACTAGTTTGCATACAACTGCCACTCCCATCGATGTTTGTGAAACACGTGCGTTCGCAAAACGAACTAGTTTGCATACAACTGCCACTCCCATCGATGTTGGTGAAACACGTGCATTCGCAAAACGAACTAGTTTGCATACAACTGCCACTCCCATCGATGTTGGTGAAACACGTGCATTCGCAAAACGAACTAGTTTGCATACAACTGCCACTCCCATCGATGTTTGTGAAACACGTGCGTTCGCAAAACGAACTAGTTTGCATACAACTGCCACTCCCATCGATGTTGGTGAAACACGTGCATTCGCAAAACGAACTAGTTTGCATACAACTGCCACTCCCATCGATGTTGGTGAAACACGTGCATTCGCAAAACGAACTAGTTTGCATACAACTGCCACTCCCATCGATGTTGGTAAAACACGTGCATTCGCAAAACGAACTAGTTTGCATACAACTGCCACTCCCATCGATGTTGGTGAAACACGTGCATTCGCAAAACGAACTAGTTTGCATACAACTGCCACTCCCATCGATGTTGGTGAAACACGTGCATTCGCAAAACGAACTAGTTTGCATACAACTGCCACTCCCATCGATGTTGGTGAAACACGTGCATTCGCAAAACGAACTAGTTTGCATACAACTGCCACTCCCATCGATGTTGGTGAAACACGTGCATTCGCAAAACGAACTAGTTTGCATACAACTGCCACTCCCATCGATGTTGGTGAAACACGTGCATTCGCAAAACGAACTAGTTTGCATACAACTGCCACTCCCATCGATGTTGGTGAAACACGTGCATTCGCAAAACGAACTAGTTTGCATACAACTGCCACTCCCATCGATGTTGGTGAAACACGTGCGTTCTCAAAACGAACTAGTTTGCATACAACTGCCACTCCCATCGATGTTGGTGAAACACGTGCGTTCTCAAAACGAACTAGTTTGCATACAACTGCCACTCCCATCGATGTTGGTGAAACACGTGCGTTCTCAAAACGAACTAGTTTGCATACAACTGCCACTCCCATCGATGTTGGTGAAACACGTGCGTTCTCAAAACGAACTAGTTTGCATACAACTGCCACTCCCATCGATGTTGGTGAAACACGTGCGTTCTCAAAACGAACTAGTTTGCATACAACTGCCACTCCCATCGATGTTGGTGAAACACGTGCGTTCTCAAAACGAACTAGTTTGCATACAACTGCCACTCCCATCGATGTTTGTGAAACACGTGCGTTCTCAAAACGAACTAGTTTGCATACAACTGCCACTCCCATCGATGTTGGTGAAACACGTGCGTTCGCAAAACGAACTAGTTTGCATACAACTGCCACTCCCATCGATGTTGGTGAAACACGTGCGTTCTCAAAACGAACTAGTTTGCATACAACTGCCACTCCCATCGATATTTGTATTTTATGATTATAGTTAGAGATGAAAATTAAGGATTGTAAAACCAGGTTTCGCCATCATAATCAAAAACCTTAAAGATCCACTGCTGGACGAGGCCTCCCCATAGGTAGATTGCAATGGGGGGGATTTGCCATAACCACCAAGCGTGGCAGTCAGATACGTGACCGCAGTATTGCTGTTGAGTACTCAGGCGGATGCTGCTGCTCATCGCCTGGTGTAATCCTTTAAAAACAATAACAATAAATATACTCTCGGAACACAAATTCTAAACACTGTTTCTTAAATGGGCTGTAAGTTATTTCACCCTAAATCCCACCCTTTTCTTCTTCCCTTCTCTTACAAGCAATCACACACTAGCAAACAATTACAAGCTCTTTACACGCAATATATGTCTGTAGGTAAAGAAAATAAAAATGTGTCGCCTTTGATTAAATTCACAGTGGGACACAATTTGGGACGTGAAAACGATCAAACTAAGCCTCATCCACACCTGGAAAAACTCCCGATTTCCGAGAAATGATCAGGAAAATAAAGAAACAAAGATAAAAACAATAAAAAATAATGCACGAAACACCTTAACGGTTTAATCAGGTTTGCACACGGAATAACCGAGGAATTAATTTTTAGGGTTCCGTACCCAAAGGGTGAAACAGGACCCTACTAAGGCTTCGCTGTCCGTCTGTCTGTCTGTCCGCCTGTCACCAGGCTGTATCTGATTAACCGTGATAGTTAGACAGTTGAAATTTTCACTGATGATGTATTTATGTTGCCGCTATAACAACAAATACTAAAAAACAGAATAAAATAAATATTTAAGGGGGCTCCCATACAAAACTCGAGATTTTTTTGCCGTTTTTATAGATAATTGTTTCACCAGGCTGTATCTCATGAACCGTGATAGTTAGACAGTTGAAATTTTCACAGATGATGTACTTCTGTTGCCGCTATAACAACAAATACTAAAAAACAGAATAAAATAAATATTCAAGGGGGCTCCCATACAACAAACGTGATTTTTTGCTCGATATTGATTACGGCAACAGGAAGACACTGGAAATATTCACAGAATATTTAGTTATATATTCACTTTAAAATTAAATAATTAAATAAAAATAAAAATAAAAAATAATGGGCCTCCCATACAACAAACGTGTTTTTTTGTTGTTTTTATAGGCAATGGTGGCTTCGGCCTCGCCTCCTATGAAACCGTTACTGTTGTGTACTACCACATGTTACATCTCTAACGAGCTTCGGCCTCGCCTCCTATGAAACCGTTACTGTTGTGTACTACCACATGTTACATCTCTAACGAGCTTCGGCCTCGCCTCCCTATGAAACCGTTACTGTTGTGTACTGCCACATGTTACATCTCTAACGAGCTTCGGCCTCGCCTCCTATGAAACCGTTACTGTTGTGTACTGCCACATGTTACATCTCTAACGAGCTTCGGCCTCGCCTCCTATGAAACCCGAGCTACTTTACCAGTAATGTACAAAGACAATTTTTACGCACGAAGACATTTAATTTTAGTACCTAACCCAAGGCACCTGCCTGCGTTTAACAAAACTAACGACCTATCCAGGGGCTAGAGCCGTCCCTAGGTAAGGAGCCTGTTACACGACATACCTGTTTCGTACGAAGAATAAAATGCCTTCGCATGAAACTGGTTACTTACTTAAAAATAAAAATAAACTGGTTATTATGCATGGTTTTCGAAACGCTAACTACTACGTAACTCGTCAACGACCGTACGTGACGACCTCTGTGGCGCGACGGGCGAAGGTTCGCCTGTGACGCAACAGGTTGCGGGTTCGATTCCCGCTTAGGAACAAATATTTGTACGATCTGCAGATATTTGTTCAGGGTGTTCTGGGTAATTCCAATGTATAATAAAAAAACTATATATGTAATGTACCTATTGTATTAAGTATATCAGTTATCTAGTACCCATAACACAAGCTCTGCTTAGCTTGGGGCTAGATAATGTTGTGTGAACTGTCCAGCATTATGTATTTATTTATATATAACTTCTGTTGATTTACTAATTATTTTCGTTCATAGTTTTCTCGTTGATTTTATCTTTACGCAACCCAGAGATTATTATGCAAACTATTTTGTCTGTTTCTCGAGCGTTTTAAGTTACGTTTGTCGTATCTCACGTATTTAAGTTACGTTTGTCGTATCTCACGTATTTAAGTTGCGTTTGTCGTATCTCACGTATTTAAGCGGCCGGATAGTTATATAAGCTCCATTATAATTTTATGAACCTTTAGTTATAACATGGAAAGTTGTATATTCCTTACTTGTGAAATGTTTGTCATTTTACGTTGTGATCAAACGAGTGCAAAATTTTATTTTATATCCAGTTTTGGCGATTCGTCAACAAAGGGCAGCAGACATATACGCGTTTAGTTCTGCTATGTCCAAGAGCAGTATTTTCTAGATTGTAATCTTTATTATAACTTTTTTATTTTAAAATTTATTAAGTTCGATCGTTAGTTTATTTCTAACAGTGAAATTAAATATTTAATAAATAAATCACAATAACCTTTGTTTGATTTAGTAGTTTAGTAATTTCCTTGCCTTGCTTAAACCCAAAATACTGTAACACAGCTCTCATAAATATACAGTGCTACAAGGACCATTTGGCACGTCTTATGGCCGTCGTAAACTTACCTAGTAGAATATATTTAAATAAGTGAAATGTGTGTAGCTTAGTTTATAAATAATTAATAAGAGTGCAAATCTAAAAAACTAATGATAAAATGTATTAAATTAGTAGTGGGACACTCGCACATCAAATTAATTGAATGTTAGGTATTAGGTATTATTTTTAAACATATAAAGAAACGCTAAGCTTTAACACAACAATCATCATCCACTCGTAAATAAATATCACACATAAGCAAAAGTATTAACCAATGCATTAGGAAGCATAGACAGAAAACATGAACAGACAAAATAACGCAAACAAAAAGATCTGAAATTTTAGAAGTACATAGCAACAGATTATTATCGCCCTACATAGCGACGAAACGCCATCATCGACACCCGGTACAATCTACGATGTAGAAGAAGAAATTCCACCAAGTGAAATAACTGATTTGCCACAGTCACCATGCTTGGCAGGAGGGTGGGTTGTTGATTTGCCACAATCACCACGCTTGCCAGGAGAGTGGGTTGTTAATTTGCAACAATCACCACGCTTGGCAGGAGGGTGGGTTGTTGACTTGCCACAATCAACATGCTTGGCAGGAGGGTGGGTTGTTGATTAGCCGCAATCACCACGCTTGGCAGGAGGGTGGGTTGTTAATTTGCTACAATCACCACGCTTGGCAGGAGGGTGGGTTGTTGACTTGCCACAATCAACATGCTTGGCAGGTGGGTGGGTTGTTGATTTGCCACAATCACCACGCTTGGCAGGAGGGTGGGTTGTTAATTTGCTCCAATCACCACGCTTGGCAGGAGGGTGGGTTGTTGACTTGCCACAATCACCACGCTTGGCAGGAGTGTGGGTTGTTGATTTGCCACAATCACCACGCTTGGCAGGAGTGTAGGTTGTTGATTTGCCACAATCAGCACGCTTGGCAGGAGGGTTGTTGATAATAGTATTGGTGTTGATTACTAAGTGGATGCTGTTTAGCTTTTATGATATCCACGGGAAGAGACGGAGGGGACTATTGTTAAGGAGAAAAGGAACGGTAAAACAAAAATTAATAAAAATATCATTTAAAAATTATTTATTACATACATAATGTAGATATTTGGATAAACCACACTTCAGTTGCTCGAACCATAACATCTAACTAAACAAAATTATTATAATCCTTACAAGTTACAAATGTACAGCGTGGAGTCACAATGTACAGCGTGGAGTCTCAATGTACAGCGTGGAGTCACAATGTACAGCGTGGAGTCTCAATGTACAGCGTGGAGTCACAATGTACAGCATGGAGTCACAATGGCGACATCAAATGAACACACGGGTAGAGCTACTTGTCAGTAATCGTAAAATATGATTATCTTAAAATTTTGAAATTTTGTTATTAGTGGACAGTGTACAAAGCAAATATTGATAGAAAACCGCAAATCGATGTACAGGTTAGCCGTTTGGTACACGGGTACTTTAGGTTAAAACAATCATTTTGAGCGGTAGTTCTTAAATATATTCTCATAATGCCTGCAGTAATGACGTCATCAAGTTTTAGTACGGGAATTGTTTTTTTTATTAAGAAACCTATCGTGAGTGTTATCAAATGAAAGGGCTTCATGAGCCGGTTCTAAAAATATACTACACCATAACCTTTCGCCACCTGCTTTCTAAAAATGCAAGAAATATTTTCAAAACACACCAAGTTTTGGCTCCTCCAGCATGGCTACGGCTTAGTTAATTTTTGTAAAACTTACGCCAAATGTATCTTAATATACTCATATCTAACCTCAAAAATGCTATTTAAAAAAACCTTTATTTATTGAATTTTTAGTTGCACAAGAAACACAAGGAAATTTTACAAACGGAGGACTTAATGCTAAGCAGCATTTTCTGCCAGTCATCCATGAGGATGAAAGTAATGGCTGGCGTGCTCTAAATTAATTACAACAGGAAGATTATAACAATAATATTGCTTATAAACAAATATTTATTTACAGAAAGAAAAGGTATGTACAAAATACCTTTGAAACAGTTGTGCTACTTGAAGACCGCTGCTAACGATCGAAAGGTAGCTCAACTGATCCAAATCACTACCAGACTACGGCGTATAAACTAATTTGCTTTACTTTTTTTTTCTTAACAAAAAGCTTGAGATTTATAATTTTTTGATTGAAAAATTTGCTATATCTACCACCCTAATTCCAGTATATTATCAAACACAATAATAGTATAGTAAAGTAGGTACGATAAGTTTCATAAAATTCTAAATTTCAAACTTTTTAATAAAGTAAAAACAACATAAATGTTAATATTTTTTAAATTACCTTTTTGAAGTTAGATATGAGTACATAAAAATACATTTATTTACAGAAAGAATAATACAAGGTATGTACAAAATACATATGAAACAGTTGTGCTACCTGAAGACGGCTGCAAGCGATCTAAAGGTAGCTCAACTGATCCAAATCACTACCAGACGGAAGCGTCCCTAAGATGCTGGCTGCATTGCCACGCGTACTGAGTACATTAAGAGACATTTGGCATATGTTTTACAAAAAAGTACTTAGCCGTCTCCAACCTGGAAAAGCCCAAACTTGGTATGTTTTGAAAATATTTCTTGTATTTTTAGAAAAAAGGTGGCCGAAAGGTAATGGTTTAATTTATTTTTAGAAGGCTCATGAAGCCCTTTCATATGATAACACACACGATAGGTTAATGAAAAATATATAACAATTCCCATACAAAAACTTGATGACGTCATTACTGCCTTATCGTCGTCGTCGTTTCGTATGAGGTAGTGCTGGCCTCTGGTGTCAGAGTTTGTCAAGCCGCCCGAGGGCCTCTGACATGGCTTATCAACTGCTATTAATCAATAACAGCCGGGACCGACAGCTTAACGTGCCCTCCGAAGCACAGAGCGATGGAAATCCACACATAACTTAGAAAAGTCATTGGTGCGGAGCCTAGGATCGAACCCGGTATCGTTGGATTCTGAGTTGCACTATTGAAACTGCCTTATGGGAATATTTTTAAGAACTACCGCTCAAAATGATTGTTTTAACCTAAAGTACCCGTGTACCAAACGGCTAACCATACATCACATACATACATCGATGTACATCGATTTGCGGTTTTTTTTTTCGTAGCTCGACCTTTCTATTACATTATTTTGTTTATTATTGTTTTGTTTATTATTATTTTGTTTTACTACCGACAAGTAGCTCTACCCGTGTGTTCATTTAATGTTGCCCTTGTGTCTCCTCGCTGTATAATTATTGTGCGTTTACGTCCCAGGGGGGGGTGGGGGGTCCGTGTTGCCCCACTGTGGTTGAGCTCCGGGCGTGTTATAGAAGTTAGAGCCGAATATAGGCGCGTTGGGTCTCATAAGGCCCATGTGAGGCATGGGGCCGCTCATTCGCGGATAATTAGCATACATGAACGGAGGCGGTGAGTTGGTGTTGAACGGACCATACATGTAGGGGAAGGTAGGGGGCGCTCCGAACGGCATTTCGTTCGGATGTTGCGGGGGAGTTCGGACATCCGTATCAACGTTCCACGGTCTGGCGTATCTTTGAGACGTGTTGGGGTTTCTTCTCGAGGCTGCGAATGGGTTTCGTCCCCGACTGGGTCCGGACCCAAATCTACTGCTGGATTCTGAAGGGCGTTGGTTCCGTTGTGGAACTTTCCTAGGGTCTTCTGTCTCGTTGTGCTTGTTCTTAGCGTCGCGCTTCACGCGGCGCTCCTCCTCGTCGTCCGAGTACTCCACCTGGCTCGGCGGCGGCTCGATGTCGTTCTTCCATGACGCGTCTGAGCCTTTCATCCTGAAATAATAAAAAGATCATGAGATTATGAGTTGATTTCTTACAGACAACCGTTTATATACTAAACTTATATTAATAAAGCTAAGCTACATGCAAAAACGAATGGTTCCCGGCATGCAGATTCCACGCTGCGTCGACTTCCCATCGTAGCGAGCTCTATTACGGCGACCGAGCTGTTACGTCGACTATTTAAGTCGAACACCCCATAGTGTGGAACAGTTTAACGTCGAGTACGATTTTAAGTCGAAATCTTGCGACGCCGATTCTCAAAGAGGCGAGTGTTTTTTAATCGAGTGTTGTTTCGCCGAGTCTGATTTCAAGAAGTACAGTCAGATACGCAATATTGTGAACTTATTAGCACATTTTGACCGTATTTGGTGTGTGGAAAGAATCTTTTGAAGTATCAGGAGAAGAAGATAGAAAGAAGAAGTTTAAAGGAGATGGATACTACAGCAACAAGTAATAAGATTAATAAGACCTTACAAGTCAGACTGGCTATTTTTCCTCTGTGTATTTATCAAAGTACCGGGATAGCAGAAGGTCATAGGCATCGAGCAACATGGAATGGAGACGCCATGCAAAGCCATTCCCCTCTGTATTTAATGCCCTCGTGGGCATACAAGTTATAAAAAACTAGATGTCGCCGATCGCTCTGAATCGACTCGCGTGGGACATACATAGTGCTCCAAGAAAAACGCCAAATTGTTGTTTTATGCTGTAAAAAAATTATTGGATCATCAAATTTACAAAAAGATGATGTTTCCTTTCACATGTGCCTGAATTTCAATTAAATTATTATAATTTATTGCATAAAAATTGACCAAGTATAATTAAGCCGTATAAAAACAAAAGTGGCCATCTCATATTTTGTAATTTTTGAGTTAGTGTTCGGGGTAAAATAATAAAACAGAACAGAAACAGGTTTAACAAAAAAAAACCGTGAATGTTTTATTCAATAACACTGATTCACTCTTCACTACGACTGCACTTCAGTACACTGGTCATTCATTACTCTAAAATCACTCTCAAGTTACTTGAAAGCCAATTCCCTTACGATTGCCCTGCCCGCTCTTCAACCGAGCTACACTTAAGCGTGTGACAGAGGGGCGACATAAAAGTGACCAAAAGCATAGATATAAATGTGTATAATACATCAATGTGCACGTCAGGATGTATTCTGCTGACGTAAACATGTATATAACGTGTAATTTCAGTAAGCCAAGATGTGGATGTTTACTTATAATATCCTTGATTACTAAATACCATTCATTAAACACGTTCGACATCATGTGACATGTAGCATAATTTGTATTTGTATTTGACGGCTATGTAACCACTAACTAACCGGTAACTACTAACTACTACTACTTCGTGTCACGGGCTCTTTCTTGGTTCAGTGACCAGCTTGAGATATAAATGAAATGAAATGTAATGTAAAGAGGTGTATGATGTGATATGTCAACGTAAGTGTCATGTGCAAATATATTTAAAGAAATAAAATTAAATCACACTACTATTAACAACAAGTATAACATGAAAAAGTTTTTACATTTGGGAACTTTGATTACAAGAGATGGCAAGCATGAAGATGACATTTAAATGAGAGTAAATTCTAGAAACCAAGTGAACTTAACGCCTTATTATCAGCCGGAACGTATCCAAATAGGCACGACTGGATGTGCATAGAGGAGTGTTAGTGCCAATACTAATGTATGGTGGTAGCGAAAGGTGCTAAGGCAGAATAAACATGAAAGTAGAATAAATGCAGTGAAGATGAGAGGTTTGAGAAGTATGTATGGTGGACTTTGAGAGATATAATAAGAAACTGAGAGCATTGTAAAATGAAAGAGCACGTGTGCACGTGTATAGTAACAAGGATTGAGAAAGGTATGCTTGGATGGTTGGAGTATATAGGAATGATGAATGATAGTAGATTGACGAAACTAGTTCATAAGATGAGCATGAATGGGACAGTTGGAAGGGGAGACCTTGGTGAAGGTATTCAGACTAGATCAGGGTCGATCTGGAGAATGGCCAGGCCAAGAGCGCCCTTAACCAATGAGCATGTATGAAGAATGTGATGGGAGTGAATGAAGCAAAACAGGTATGCCAGGATCGTAGCAAGTGGAAATTCATGGCCTCTGCCTACTTCTCTGGAAAACAGGCGTGAGTTTACGTATGTGTGTATGGATGTAATATTGTAAATGCTAAAATTTCTAAGGGTTTGTATGTATGTTTGTTATTTCGTCACGCTTAAAAGGCTGAACAGTATTTGGATGAAATTTAGAATTGCGATAGCTGGACCACTGGAATAGTTATAAATTTTATTTAGATGTTCCCACAGGATCCAGACTTATGCGAGTGAAACCGCGGGTCGCTTCAAGTTTATAATAAGAAAAAAACTACGTGGTTGATTTGATCAAAATCGGCTATATTGATCATAATTTAATAACTTTACTCTTTTCAGTTAAAAGTAAATAAAGATGCTTTATAAAAATCGTTAATCGCCAATTGTTTGGTTTCGGTATGCTGCATCAAAGTGCTGGAACAATATTCCACCGCCTACAAGAGACTTACTATGCGTTCAAACCTTCCGTTTAAAATTAAAATTGTATCTCTTTCAACATCAAAAGGAGCATGGTAACCTCAGAAATGAGGTATCAATCTTATAGGTACTGGTAAAGAGTAGCTTGTAAAGTTCTTTAACTCCCGGTCTTAGCATTTTTAACTGTTATTGTAACATATCAATTTATTGTCTCAATTATTTACATGTCCTATCTCATATCTGCGGTCTCAATTATTTACTCAATTATTTACATGTCCTATCTCATATCTGCGGTCTCAATTATTTATATGTCCTATCTCATATCTACGGTCTCAATTATTTATGTGTCCTATCTCATATCTACGGTCTCAATTGTTTATATGTCCTATCTCATATCTACGGTCTCAATTATTTATATGTCCTATCTCATATCTACGGTCTCAATTATTTATATGTCCTATCTCATATCTACGGTCTCTATTATTTATGTGTCCTATCTCATATCTACGGTCTCAATTATTGATGTGTCCTATCTCATATCTACGGTCTCAATTATTTACATGTTCATTCTCATATCTACGCTCTCAATTATTTATGTGTCCTATCTCATATCTACGGTCTCAATTATTTATGTGTCCTATCTCATATCTACGGTCTCAATTATTGATGTGTCCTATCTCATATCCAAGGTCTCAATTATTTACATGTTCATTCTCATATCTACGCTCTCAATTATTTATGTGTCCTATCTCATATCTACGGTCTCAATTATTTATGTGTCCTATCTCATATCTAAGGTCTCAATTATTTGTGTCCTATCTCATATCTACGGTCTCAATTAGTTATGTGTCCTATATCTCATATCTACGGTCTCAATTATTTATATGTTCATTCTCATATCTATACGGTCTTAATTATTTATGTGTCCTATCTCATATCTACGGTCTCAATTATTTACATGTTCATTCTCATATCTACGCTCTCAATTATTTATGTGTCCTATCTCATATCTACGGTCTCAATTATTTATGTGTCCTATCTCATATCTAAGGTCTCAATTATTTGTGTCCTATCTCATATCTACGGTCTCAATTATTTATGTGTCCTATATCTCATATCTACGGTCTCAATTATTTATATGTTCATTCTCATATCTATACGGTCTTAATTATTTATGTGTCCTATCTCATATCTAAGGTCTCAATTATTTGTGTCCTATCTCATATCTACGGTCTCAATTATTTATGTGTCCTATATCTCATATCTACGGTCTCAATTATTTATATGTTCATTCTCATATCTATACGGTCTTAATTATTTATGTGTCCTATCTCATATCTACGGTCTCAATTATTTATGTGTCCTATCTCATATCTACGGTCTCAATTATTTATGTGTCCTATCTCATATCTACGGTTTTCTAAATCTTTCATACTGAATTAACTTGTTACTTTGTTTGCTTGTCTGTTTCCCTCTTTTATCTCTGTTCCTTTTATGCATTAATTAAAACTTTATCTCCTACAAGCGCCTATTACTTTATATTTCTTTGTTTTTTTTAAAGGCTTATTTTATTATGTTTGACTTGTGACTGGGTGACGCACCCACCTGGATCCGGCGGAAGATCAGCGTTGTGTAATTCTATACGCAACATCACGCTGAATCGGACTCTAATTTGTGACGTCACTGCGTGGATGGCACTGAGAGACACTCAATTAATTGTAGTTACGCTAGATATAAGAACCTACTTAGTAGTTGCCTTTTGTATGTATATTACCTTTTATGTTTTATCTTTTTTATTTTATTTGTCGAGTGTCATTTCAACAAACCATGTGTGCCGTTCCAAATTTTTTTTTTTTCTTTCTTTCTAAATATCTCCATTAGCACGCCTAGCTGATTTCGAAGAATTTTAGCACAATTAGGCATTTTTCTATTAATATCCGACGTGCTATTGCGGAGCCGGCAGAGAGCGAACTGATTTGAGGATCATGCAGCAGGTGGATGGATTTATGAAGGATAATGTACTTACTTCATCAGATCTGGCAGGAACACGTAACTGGTTAATTTACTCTCGGGCGCTATGAACACATCGGCGCCGATGCTGACGCCGCGCTCCAACACGTGTTGATGCGTGTTGAATCGGATCGCGTAGTGAGGTTCTGTTACCTGAAACGGAGTAAAAAAATAAATTATATTAAAAAAAATGACAATTCAAATGGTTTGTTACAGAAGACCTCTGCCTGTAGCGTGGCGGGCGAGAAGCCGGCTGCGATGTGAGAGGTTGCGGGTACGATTCCCGCTGTGGGACAAATATTTGCATGATCTGCTTACGTTCATGGTACTCTTAGTTCCTGTACCCACGACACAGGGTGGGATCCTAATGTGAGATCAGGACTATATATGTGGCGACCTCTGTGGCGCGGCGGGCGAAGGTTCGCCTGTGACGCAGGTGGTTGCGGGTACGATTCCCGCCTCGGAACAAATATTTGTACGATCTGCAGATATTTGTTCAGGGTGTTCTGGGTATTTTCTATGTATAATAAAAAATATCTATCTATGTAATGTATTGTATTAAGTATATCAGTTATCTAGTACCCATAACACAAGCTCTGCTTAGCTTGGGGCTAGATAATGTTGTGTGAACTGTCCAGTATTATATATTTTATTTATGTTGTAATGTGTGTTGTATGTTCCTCCCCGAGGTTCCCGGGATAAGACTGCTTCAAGCAAATAGTCAGTCAAGTTGATGGAACGTGCCCCGGGATCAACTTGTTTGCCTCTTACTATAAATCAGAAGACACTCACAGGTCCAAAAACATCAAAGACCTTTCCCAGAGCTTTGGCTCCGCTGTCCAGGAATAGCACACTGTCGAGGTCCACCGCTGGGCTTCCTGGTGTGGCCTTCACTACAACTGCGAAAGCAAAAATATATTTTTGATTATCTCTGTGGCGTGGCGGCCTAGCCGGCTGAGATGCGAGAGTAGCGGGTACAAGTGTTTGTATGATCTGCACATACACACATCATCATTGTCTAGGGATATGCAGCATCTTGTTGGTTTTTAGAATAACAAATTTCCTGGGAAAACTAGGTATGGTAAGAATTCATATTTAATGCATTAACTTTCCTCAACGTGATTGCCGACCGCTTTGACTGCCCCTACATAGTCCACTGTCGTGAGCGCCGTACGCCTCACAGACCGTTCATGAGAGCGTGGTGAGTGGCTCGTACCTAGCTGCCTGCCTTACTAACTGAACTTGCCTCTATTTCATTTATTTTGCATTCATATGTTTCATTAATTGTGTGTTGTTTTGTGTGAGACATGTCTTATTATTATAACTTTTGTAACTATCATGGTTATGTAGATACTTTTCAATAGAAAAGGGATATTTACCATGATTTTTGAGATTTGATTGTTCTCCCGTGATCATGGCTAGGGGGTGCATTTCGAAACTTCTAAATTTCGTAAATTCGAAATTCATAGTCATTTTTGACCATTTTTCAAGTTCGAAATTGGTGACCACAAATTCGAAGTTTCGAATTTTTTAGTTTCCATGATTTATCCACGCTAATAAGGCATCTTACGTATACCAACACCTCAATTCAGATATAAATAATGTTGTGTGAACTATCCGGCATTATTGATTATTTATTTATTTCAATAACGTTGACCAGTGTTGAAGCTGAGAGAACTTTCTCAGCGGCTGGCTACATTTGTAACCGCCTGAGGAGCCAGGTGTTCGGCTCTTCTCATCCTCTTTCTGCCCGCCGCTTTTCTTAGGTCAGCGCGGGACATTTTGCGAAAGGGACATTCCCGTCTGAATTCATCGCTCCTCCTAGCCAGAGGGCGCCCCACGCTACGTTTGCCAAGATGCGGTCTCCACTCAAGAACTCGCTTATCCCAACGGTTGTCGGTTCTTCGGCATATATGACCAGCCCATTGCCACTTCAGCTTGCTAATCCGGTGGGTTATGTCACTGACTTTAGTTCTCTGTCGGATAATCTCATTTTGGATTTTAACTTTCAGAGAAACTCCGAGCATATCCCGTTCCATAGCTCGCTGTACAACCTTAAACTGGTGGATTAGCCCAACCTTCGAGTGGACAACCTTTTGCGACGACTGGTGGTGTATGCGACAATTGAACAACACCTTGATTTTATCCATGTTCATCCGGAGACCAACTCGTTGAGACGAGTCAGCTAGGCCATCTAGCATGTACTGCAGCTCCTGCAACGACTCCGCCATCAGAACTATGTCATCTGCGAATCGCAAGCGTGAGATATACTCGCCATTAATGTTGATGCCCATCTTCTTCCAATCCAGCGTCTTGATCAGATCCTCCAATGCATTGGTGAACAGTTTCGGTTATATTACATCCCCCTATCTGACTCCCTTATGCAATTGGATAGGGTTAGACTGCTGGTCATGTACTAGAACGCTCATTGTTGCATTTTCATAAAGGCATCTCAACACTTCGATATAACGATAATCCACATGGCATTGCTGCAAGGATTCCAGAACTGTTCCGGTTTCGATGGAGTCAAAGGCCTTCTCGTAGTCCACAAACGCTAAGCACAGTGGCCGATAATACTCCTCAGAGTTCTGTACAATCTGCCGTACTGTGTGAATGTGGTCTACGGTGCCGTAGCCACTTCGAAACCCGGCCTGTGCTGGTTGCAGAAATACGTCAAGCCTTCTTGCGAGACGATTTGTGATGAACCTTGAGAACAACTTATAGACGTGTCTTAGGAGTGAGTTGGGCCTGTAGTTCTTCAGTAGAGATTTGTTTCCATTCTAAAGGAAAAGGACGGCAATACCTACTCCTGTTCCACGCCTCTGGGGTTCTCCAGTGGTGAATGACAAAGTTATCTAGCCTTTGTAGTTCCTTCAGCACTGGAATTCCTCCTGCCTTCAGAAGCTCAGATGTCTGTCATCACCTGGGGCTTATCCGTTCTTAAGTTGCCTAAGAGCCATACAAATTTTATCACCAAAATTAAAAAAAAACATAGATATACAGAATATTATTTGATTTTATCATGGTTTTTTTTATTTTCTCCCATATGATTATCATTTATCACAGATCATAATCAACGTCAAATTATAGAAGTAGGTAGATTTATCGGTTTACTGTCAGGCTTCAGCGATGACCCGGAAGGGCGCTTCGTTGTTGCTACACGTCCAGTGCAAGCGCGTTGGTAGGTAATCAAAGTATTTTCGTATGTTTTGGATAAGGTAAATCACTTATCCGACTCTAACTATCTGTAAAGGGACACGCGCAGATTTCGAGAATAAAAATAATATTTTCTCTCTGAACTTCGAACTTTCGAAATTGAGCTTCTGAATTTCGAAAGCCAGTTTCGAAATTGAAAAATATGGAAACTGCAACCCCTAATCATGGCGCATGCAACTGTGCCGGAATATCGGGAAAAATCAAATCTCAAAAATCATGGTAAATATCCCGTTTCTAGTGAAAAGTATGTCTTATTATTGTTTTTTAATGTGCTTGCACCCATTATTAGAAGTCAGTTACTGGAATGAAATAAATATTAAAATGAAATAAAAATGTGTTTTAAATAAAATTCAGATAAACACATTATAAACGAAAACTAAACCTTACAAAACTTACCAGTAGGTAGTAGTAATTTACCAGTACTAGATACGCGATAGATGGCACCGGCTTCTAACATGCCTATCGCTCATATATCATTTACCAGTACTAGATACGCGATAGATGGCACCAGCTTCTAACATGCCTATCGCTCTTATATCATTTACCAGTACTAGATACGCGATAGATGGCACCGGCTTCTAACATGCCTATCGCTCTTATATCATTTACCAGTACTAGATACGCGATAGATGGCACCAGCTTCTAACATGCCTATCGCTCTTATATCATTTACCAGTACTAGATACGCGATAGATGGCACCGGCTTCTAACATGCCTATCGCTCTTATAACATTTACCAGTACTAGATACGCGATAGATGGCACCGGCTTCTAACATGCCTATCGCTCTTATAACATTTACCAGTACTAGATACGCGATAGATGGCACCGGCTTCTAACATACCTATCGCTCTTATAACATTTACCAGTACTAGATACGCGATAGATGGCACCGGCTTCTAACATACCTATCGCTCTTATAACATTTACCAGTACTAGATACGCGATAGATGGCACCGGCTTCTAACATACCTATCGCTCTTATAACATTTACCAGTACTAGATACGCGATAGATGGCACCGGCTTCTAACATACCTATCGCTCTTATAACATTTACCAGTACTAGATACGCGATAGATGGCACCGGCTTCTAACATACCTATCGCTCTTATAACATTTACCAGTACTAGATACGCGATAGATGGCACCGGCTTCTAACATACCTATCGCTCTTATAACATTTACCAGTACTAGATACGCGATAGATGGCACCGGCTTCTAACATACCTATCGCTCTTATAACATTTACCAGTACTAGATACGCGATAGATGGCACCGGCTTCTAACATGCCTATCGCTCTTATAACATTTACCAGTACTAGATACGCGATAGATGGCACTGGCTTCTAACATGCCTATCGCTCTTATAACATTTACCAGTACTAGATACGCGATAGATGGCACTGGCTTCTAACATGCCTATCGCTCTTATATAATTTCATTTATATTAATTAATTGAATTAAAGTAAATTAATCTGCAGAACAATCGTTGCAAAATGTATATAAGTTTCGCTACGAATATGTTAATATGTTAATAGGTAGGTACTTAGTTATATTCTTTGGTGACGCACTGGTTCTTTTTCTGATTTATAATTTTGAAAACGGAACAGAAGAGGTTTATCCATAGGCTGTTTCCATGTGCAAACTTTTTCTAAATAGCTGGGTTATAGTTTTCAAGCAAATCATTTCGAAGTGAAATATCCCTATAGACTATTTTATGTGTGTATTTGTACCTAGTCTGTGTGTTGTGTGTGTACCATGGCACTCGTAGTCCTGATACCCACGACAGAGGGTCTCGGGTTCTACAGGTAAAACTCAGACAAATAAAAAAGTTGTTAAAGAACACGGCGCACGATACAAGTGAAGTCGAATAACCATGCTCATAAATAACACAGGATAACTCTGCCGTCGTCTCTCTGTCTGTCTGTTAATAACTAATAGTCCTACAAGTAAATACACGCACTCACGCAGACTGGACAATGCATGAAAACCATGCTGTGCGTTAGTCTGTGTCGGTGTTTTAGTGTGGCTCACATAGCCACACGGGCACACGGCGCATAAATCATGATGTGCGTTAGTCTGTGCCGATATTTAGTGCGGCTCACATAGCCGACACTGTAACTTTATTTCCAATAACAGCAAATAAAAAAGATGGTAATATAAAACAAAATATAAGTATGCAGCTGTTTCGGGCATCAGTGATAACTTTATAATAAAATAATATAACAATCAGAGGGGTGAGTCTGAGTTTTGCAAACACCATCGTAACGGTGAACGTAACACGATCGTACGACCCACGACCCGTGCACCCACTGGCTTCACCCACCGGTGGGTGTAGTGGTAATTCCTGTTTACCCGTGTACCCACTGCGATATGGTTGGAATCAATTATCGATGAAAAAAATAAAATAATAATACGATAAGTTCGATGTTAAAGAGAAAAATAATACAAAAAGTTTTAAACCTCATTATATACTATTAGGCCTATTTATACATATCTCATTTGCTACTTTTACGTCATAAAACTTCAGAATAAATAAATACGATAAAATGAAATGTCATCTGGGGTGTCAACTATATTTATTGCTGCAACTGATAGTGAGTGTAACCATGGAGGTATAATAGTAATGGAGTGAGTGCTAAAAATAGCATAGAGTGTTCCTTCTGACTCCTATCCTAGAAGATAGCTTGCTATCCTATGTTAGAGAGAAACAAATATATTGTCACACGACAGTCGTCTTTCCGTTCCGTACCCTGAATTCTGGTATCATGCATATACATCTCCCTAGATTGTTACCATGAATGTACTAGTACGACTAACACAAATAAGAACAGATAGGTTTATGCTTGTCTCATTCCAACACATGAATACATTCATATAAAAGAATGAGACTGGTATAATCGCTAACGTTTAGTTTTTAGCCTTAGTTCCATGCCTCTAGTCCATCTTCCTAGAGTGTAAGTAAAGCCACAGTAGCCACAAATAAAAGAAGAAGATAGTGAGTGCAATATTTTGTGTTTGAACTACATAATGAGCACGGAAACAAAATTTATACATCGCACACAAATTGACTTATCGTATTATTTTTTTTATTTTTTTCATCGATAATTAATTCTAACCATATCGCAGTGGGTACACGGGTAAACAGGAATTACCCCTACACCCACCGGTGGGTGAAGCCAGTGGGTGCACGGGTCGCGGGTCGATCGTACGTGTATAACATAATAACTAGCTATTAATCTGTGCCAAAAACGTCACAGATTAATGGCTAGTAACTACGCAATACACGTACACTCGCCGTTACGATCATCGTTACGATGGTGTGTGTAAACTCGGACTTGCCCCTCAGAAATCAGGTATGTATTGTAAGAAATTAAGCAAGTTTTTTGTTCGATCTCCTTCTTTCACTCATTTTTAGGTACACAAAAATTAAACCAAGCAAAAAAAAACTCAACAAATGTGACTTTTCAAATAAAAAATAACCAAAAACAAACGCACTTTGCGAAGTTTTACTCCTTACGATGTTGTAATTGATGATGCATGCAATAACAACGTCGGGTACAGGGTGTTTTAGGGTGGCTCACACACGGCGCATTAAGAGCAGTCAATTCCAGTACTTTCGATAAAAACGCTGGTGCTCAGCTCGTACGTGATTATGAAGTTGTAACAATATTTTCGTCAGATGTTTTGTACAAATATGTATCTTGAAGAATATATCTACGTACGTGATCTTTTTTTGTTTTTTTTTGTTTACCTCTAAATTCTGTATAAGCCTTCAAAAATTAGCTTATTTGCACAATTTTACCTGAACTTTGGATGTTCATAATGTACTTATAAACTGTAAAAGTAAAAAAAAGATTTATCAGGTATCTCGCTCATGTTGTCTAGAATCTAAATTATAAGCATTTTATTCACAAACTTGTAAGACTTTCTCAAAAAAACGTACGTCCTGGAACAAGTTTTAGAATATTTTGCGCGTTTATTGCCGTTTCGCAAGTAAGTAGCGGAATTTTCCGAATTCCAACCAAAGGATCTGGCACTAGCTCTCATTTTACACAGTGCCTCTCTTTCAAACATTGAATTGTAAGAACCTACAAGATTTTCGTTCAAATCGAATTGGGGCCCCTTAACCATGCTGTGCGTTAGTCTGTGTCGGTGTTTAAGTGCGGCTCACATAGCCACACGGCGCATAAGCCATGCTGTGCGTTAGTCTGTGTCGGTGTTTAAGTGCGGCTCACATAGCCACACGGCGCATAAACCATGTCGTGCGTTAGTCTGTGTCGGTGTTTAAGTGCGGCTCACATAGCCACACGGCGCATAAACCATGCTGTGCGTTAGTCTGTGTCGGTGTTTAAGTGCGGCTCACATAGCCACACGGCGCATAAACCATGTCGTGCGTTAGTCTGTGTCGGTGTTTAAGTGCGGCTCACATAGCCACACGGCGCATAAACCATGCTGTGCGTTAGTCTGTGTCGGTGTTTAAGTGCGGCTCACATAGCCACACGGCGCATAAACCATGCTGTGCGTTAGTTTGTGTCGGTGTTTTAGTGCAGCTCACATAGCCACACGGCGCATAATCAACGGGCTTCAGTTTACTTGAGGGTAACGTTTCCTCTTGCTTGACTTCTTTATTTGAAATCTTGAGATATTCCGTTTTTATTCCAAGAAAACAGCAGTAACTGTTAACTCACCTGTGGTAAAGTAGGGTTGCTATGCTATACAATATCGGAAGTGGCCGATAGTGAGTCGCGCAGAAATGTATTGATCTGTATAAGATTGTGCAAGGTCACGGACTCACGGCGAGCGCCTCGCCTCGTGCCAAGGGCACGCGACGTATGCTACTACTTTTTACCATATACAAGTGACCCAGAAATTTTCTGCCGAATGGAGTGATTCAACCCACCACCGAACAGTTTTCACCAAAAATATTATGTTATTGTGTAAAAAAGTTTTTGAAAGGCTATCTCGACAATGCTACTGTCAACAAAATTTGTCGAGTTTCAGGTGTGAAGGGTAGCTAAAAGTGAAATAGACGACAGCGGCGACACAGATTAGATAATAGTTACTACGTCCGGTGAGCGGAGCGATCCGCAAAAATGTTTTGCCCTATAGGCGTGAAGAGAGCAGCAGAAAGGTAACGGCGAGTTGATTGAGCTGTAGTGTTTTGTGGCGCTGAGAGAGCAGCCAATAGGCACAGAATACATACAGCAGGCCAGTGGAGAGAGCAGGGAAACATTCTGTGTTTGGGCACGGAATAGCTAATAGTAATGACGTACAGAAGTGGCACTCCTTTGATCGTGAATAATGCCGCCGTTTGAAAAGCCTTCAAAATGTGCAAGGCACCGCGTGCATTCTAAATCGCACCTTACCACAACACGCACGAGACCACAATTCCTTTGTGTTCAGTGTTTCCAAAGCTCGAAAGTCAGGTTAAAAAAAAAAAAACAGTGTGAATGACGGAACAATCTGATGGCCCACCTCTGCCTTTAACAATGCATTGCCTCATAGGTCACGTCCACCTAGGACGCGCCCTATGTGGCATTGCACTGCGCCCGCCATCCTGAGACGCAAAGATGAAAAGCCTCATGTGCCTGTAATTTCACCGATACCCCATACACTTCAAACCGGAACAGAAACAGAGTTAAAAACAAAAAGCTAAATTACTGGTTTTCACGTGTAGATAGCATAATAGAACAAACTAGTCATCAGTAACGAAGATACATAAATACATAATTAAATAAGGTGTGGTTACAAAATAAACTAAACAATGATAAAGTCTTCTGAGCCGCTAACGGGCTGAGCTTACACTCGTGGAGAATAGATCGAAGTGCATTGGCTTATAGCCTGGCACTATTAGACTGGTAACTAACTCATATTAACATTTTCAAGTTCAACGGCATTTTGTGAGCCATTTTGGCAACATGACTTTTCCGATGTAAAAAAGCCTGCTGAATTCGGTTCTGAATGTTGCCAAGCTGAATTTTGGCTCCCCTCCCCCCTATACCCCTTTTTTCCTCGAAATATGTCGCTAACCGCGGTTTTTACGATTTTAACCAAAAAGTATTGCTGTTAGAAAAAAAGTGTCAAGGATCGAAAGGATCTCTATAAAATTTTCTATAACATGGTGCATAAACTTTTTTTGTAGGGCTTATGGTTTGTGAGTAATATCTACCGGAACATCATGTTTTTTTTATAATTTTCATAAACAAAAACATTTTCAAATTCAACGGCATTTTGTGGGCCATTTTGGCAACGTGACTTTTCCGATGTAAAAAAGTCTGCTTAATTCGATTCTGAATGTTGACAATCCCAATTTTTGATCCGTTTCTCAAAATTCAAGATAGCGGCCAAAATGGAACCCTGGCTTAAAAGCCATATTAAAACTCGATTCTAGTCGTGTGAGGCTTTGGGGGTCGCTGAACTCAGTTTGGATAGCCGTAAGTGAAGCTACCGAGCCGGAGGTACTTCCGGTGTCGATTGGAGATGACACGACTCCATGGAATTCAGTCGTAAAATAAAATTATTTAAATTTCCTAAATTGCCGCCATCTTGTTTTTGTCCACTTCCGGTTATCAAAATTGATTTCAGCTACCCTCTAAGCACCACCTCACAGCACCTCAGCAGGACACCTCACACGACTAGAATCGAGTTATAATATGGCTTTTAAGCAAGGGTTCCATTCTGGCCGCCATCTTGAATTTTGAGCAAAGGAGCCAAAATTGGGATTGTCAACATTCAGAATCGAATTAAGCACACTTTTTTACATCTGAAAAGTCATGTTGCAAATATGGCCCACAAAATGCCGTTGAATTAAAATATGTTTTTGTTTATGAAAATTATAAAAAAAACATGAAGTTCCCGAAGATATTGATCACAAACCATAAGCCTAACCAAAAAAGGTTTAAGCACCATGTTATAGAAAATTTTATAGAGATCCTTTCTGTGCTTGACACTTTTTTTCTAACAGCAATACTTTTTGGTTAAAATCGTAAAAACCGCGGTTAAAGACATATTTCAAGGAAAAAAGGGGGATAGGGGGGAGGGGAGTCAAAATTCGGCTTGGCAACATTCAGAACCGAATTCAGCAGGCTTTTTTACATCGGAAAAGTCATGCTGCCAAAATGGCTCACAAAATGCCGTTGAAACGAAAACGAAGCCGATTTTTAGAATTGTTGACTAGTCTATTACACAGCTTATTGAAATTGACGCTTGCACGTTGTAGAAATGCATTTTGCCTATAGTTCGTTTAATAATAGGAGTATATAATGGATAAACGGATCTTGTACGTATCGTTGAGACGTTGATTATGATATTACTCATTAACTCGGGACTGCTTATGGTGTTAGAGGTTATTTTCAATAAAAATTATAGGTCAGCGACTTCACGCCGCTTTACTAGGGGAAGAATATGGAATTTCCTACAAAGATTAATATATTCGGAAGAACTATATGGAACTTTTAGGCGGAAACAAAGATGTTTAATGAGTTTAATTTGTATGCGTTTAATTCTATTGATATATTTATCATTACAAGGGTTCCAAATTTGTGGCGCATATTCAAGGATGCATCTGACTAATGTGCAGTAAAGGATCTTGAAGGTCTTAACTCGATGAAAGTCAGCTGAGTTTCTCATAACATAACCCAAGGGTTTGGAGGCTCATAACACTCAAGTTCTCTTTTGCCGCTTTGCATGAAAATAGTCTTTATTGTGATATGATTCACTTTAGTTTTTTAATTGCCCAGTTGGTAACAATAACAATTTTATCTTGTAATTTTTTGATAACGTACTTATTAAGTTTGCTGTTTTTAGAACTAAGTTCAAGGGTTATTGATAATAGGATTTCCCAGTAATCAGTGTTGCACAATACTTATTTCGAAAAAAAAACCTAAAAGTTTTTTTTACTTGTGTTAACGAGAAAGGGTAAACCAACGTGTAGCAACTTGGAAACGATACTAGTCATTAAGAGAAGGGCTAAGTTTTTTGTTGAAAAATATCAATTCAAATAGAAGCTTTTAATCAAATTATTTGATACTAACCTTTTGCTAGTATTTTTTGAGTTTATCCAATACAAACAAACATATAAACATACAAAAAAACAAATCTTTTCTCTTAATAATATTTAACTTGATGCAAAAATGCAGAAACATTATTTATTTCTTACCAAAAGTATAATTATGATGAGTTTTATATTATCATCCTATCATTAACCTACCCAACAATCTAGTTTCCCAAAATAGCTCCCCTGGTTATGATAGTATCCCTGCAAGATTTTTTAAAGCATTATAAAAACACATTAATTCCAATTATTTGCCATTTAGTGAATCTATGTTTTTCTCATGGAATATTTCTCTATACCCTGAAGCACCTCACCCGGACTTGTTGGTGAGATTCGTTGGTATAACATTTGTCCTCCTGGCTGCTATCTTATTAAGGATTGTGTTATTACTGGGAGAAAGAGTTAGCCGAGTCAGTCGTGGGAAACAATGGCGGCGATGAGCTCACTACTTGTCACGTCTATATTCCCACGATGGTGACACCCACAGTGAAAAATGAGGCATATTGAGGGTCTGCCTACCCTTTCCAGGAAAAGGGCGTGCGTCTATACATACATACATACACACATACCGTGAAGCAATCTTTAATTACACCTGTATTCAAGAGTGGAGACAGAGATGACATAAGTAACTTCAGTTTTACTTTTCACTAGAAATGGGATATTTACCATGATATTTGAGTTTTGACTGTCCGATATTTCGGCGCAGTTGCAAGAATAGACTTATCTTACATACCTTGATAAATATAACTTAATTTCAAAAACACAATTTGACTTCAGTAAGGTCTTTCAACCGAGAATGCCGTTACAGCTCTTAGTAATCAGATAGATCAAGTTGATAAGGGAAGAAAATGCCTAATTGTTTTTTTTTGGACCTCTAAATGGCCTTCGAAGCCGTCTCTGTCCCCATTCTAATTCATAAATTGGAGAAATTGGATGTACGAGGCACTACACTTTATTTAGAGACTACCTCCATGAAAGAAAGCAAAATGTTAGAATTAGCGAAGTTATTAATGACGAGGTGTCTATAAACTACGGAGTACCTCAGGGGAGTGTGTTGGGTTGCACCTTGTTTCTAACTTACATAAATTACCTATGCGACTTAAAGATTGACGATGGACAAATAATATCCTACGCGGACGACACCGTTATAGTTTTCACTGGGAGCTCATGGAATGGCGTCAAGGAAAAAACAAAGAAAGGTATACAACAGATTGCTAAATGGTTAAAATAAAATTTACTTAAACTCAATGTATCAAAAACTAACTTTATGTTTCTCCATGTACAATTTTGAAGTTTGGGAGCGATTAATCGCTGCCAAACTTCAAAATCAAAATACACGACTTTAAGTCCCTGATTGTGATTGCCCTATTGTGGAAAAAACTAAGACTACGAAGTAGGTACCTAGGAGTGATTATTATTTATTGACCAACGATTATCGTGGCACCCCCATCTTGAGCTGCATTCAAGAACTTTACGCATTTTGCGCCTCCAATACATTCCGCTCGGGACTGAATCCGCGGCAAGCACGTTCATAGGGCATAAAAACATTTAATTTTGGAATGGGAGGGATGGCTTTTTTAAAATTCATATTAAAACCGCCGTTTTATCACATATTTTCTGCAACATTTATTTTAGTATAAGTTTTATCGTCCAAAACTGAATATAACTCAAATAAAACACCAATTAAATCGCAATTTAGACCAATCTTTGCATTTTTTTTTGATGCAGCATAGAGTGCAAAATTACTCATTTGACCCACTGCCTGAGTCAATGTAACATATAAGGCGACAGACCAGAGTGACTGACAGCACGCTCAAAATTAAAACCCTGAAATGGAGATGGGCAGGCACACGTCAAGAGGTATTAAGTGTCACAACCTGGTCCAAGAACTGGGTAATGAAACAGAGGAAGACAAGACAATACAAATGGTGGCAAAACAATATCGAAAATAAAGGAGGATAGCAATGGACGAGAACTGCACAGAATGGTGGGAAATGGAAGGGATTAGGGATCCAAAGGGCACTCAGCCGAAAAGAAGCTGGGGTGCGTTCAATGGGTACACTCCAAGGATGTAGTTATTTTTTGACCACACGCTCTGATGCTCTGAACGACTTGGATTGACTCGTCATGTCAAAGTCATTGTAAATTTTTGATGTAAACAAACGCTTTCTTCACCCAGTGTTGCCATCTTTCAACATTGTCAGCTCCACTTTTTTCCAAAGAAGTTAGTAGACATTAATGAATGAATGAACGACCAAATGTTCATTAATGTTCATTAATTCATGTTAATGTTATTGTTGTTCTGTAGCGAAGTAGAATGATTTGTTGAATCACATAACCTGCATTGTTTATTTAGCTCCTTTTTACTGAATCAATTAGCCTTATTTTTAACTCTTTTTTTCCATTAATTTTTTCTTTTTTTTTCTTTCATGTTGGGTACAATTTTTGGATCTCATGAAGTAGAGTTAAAACTGTTTTATTTTTTATTTTCAATAGTAATGCAAAATAAAGTCAACAGGCCGTCAAAGTCAGTTTTTTCAAAAAAAATGTTATCTAGTTTTTTTATTTTACATTTGATCTAGGAACTTGTTTTGTTAATATGCTAGGTACTTGTTATGTACCTATTTAGATCGATATCCTAACACCCTATTGTACACCAATAAATAAACGTTAATAGGATCAACTAACAAAATACAGTAAAATGGGCGGCATTATCACTGAAAGCGATAAGTGTGTATTTATATTTTACCAATAAATACTAAAACTTGAAACATTTCGAGAATTTTCTGGTACATTTGGTACGGAATCCTGAATGCGCGTGACCCGACATGCACTTGACGTTATTTGTTTACCCTTTTAGGCAGGCTAAAGGTACCCCAACAAAGATCCTTGCAGCCTTGATAGGTACTACTGACAAATTTGACAAAAGCTAGCCTTGATATTTCACAGAATAAAATATTGGCGATGTTTGCAACATTGTCATCAGCCCACATAAACCGCTATTGGACATCGGAACTGGACAATCGGATTGATTAACAAAGTCTTAAAGCATTTAAAAGCAAAGTAATCCAGGAGCTGATAACAAGTCCTGTTTCACTTAATAAAAAAACCCTCTCGTGGAAACTGCAACTTTCGCAGTTACTATATTACTCGTTGAGCATCTATGGATGGAACAGGATTTTTGGGGGGGAAGGGTGGGATTGAATTGACTTTGACAGCTATCTTACGTCAAAATCGTAACAATCCATGAATAAAGTACTACATGGATTGAATGCTAAAATAGCATAGAGTGTTCCTTCTTACTCCTATCCTAGAAGATAGCTTGCTATCCTATGTTTGAGAGAAACAAATATATTGTCACACGACAGTAGTTTTTCCGTTCCGTACCCTGAATATTGGTACCATGCATATGACATCTTCCTAGATTGGTACCATGAATGTAGTAGTAGTTTGACATTTGGCCTGGTACAAGTTACACAAATAAGAACAGAGGGGTGAGTCTGAGTTTTGCAAACACCATCGTATCGGTGAACGTAACACGATCGTACGTGTATAACATAATAACTAGCTATTAATCTGTGCCAAAAATGTCACAGATTAATGGCTAGTTACTACGCAATACACGTACACTCGCCGTTACGATTATCGTAACGATGGTGTGTGTAAACTCGGACTTGCCCCTCTGATAGATATATGCTTGTCTCATTCCAACACATGAATACATTCATATAAAAGAATGAGATTGGTATAATCAATACCGGTTTGTTTTTAGCCTTACTTCCATGCTTTAGTTCTTCTTCTGAGTAACAACCAAACACCAACCCAAAACGATGGTTGTTCAGTTAGGGTCACGTGACGCTAACCGAACGCTCTAACCGAGCCTCCGAACGGAACAACAGCTTTGGCGACAAGCATATGATTTGACTTTGACAGACGTCAGAATTGTCAGACGTGATTGTTGGGTTAGGGTGGAGGTTGAAATCTGCCATTTTTGAAAGAAACGTCGTCATTTTTATTTTATTACATTTTAATGTGTTTTTTCGAGTTATTTCGTGTAATTTTAGTGGCATTTTAACCGGTGTAACTTGGATAAATGGCACATGTGTGATGTAGTGAAATTTGAGTGTATTGCGAGTCTTTTCGAAATGGTGGATTTTTTCCTGTAAAAACTTTTTAAAAGTTTTTCTGCCCAATTTAATCTGGGTTAGGACTAGACGGAGACTCTTGACGACTTGACTATAAAACTATAATAATTATATCACTTGACATTGGCTAAATTGTTGCAAATAATGCACAGAAGCCATTACCTAAGATAGAAGAAGTTGGGTTAGGGTCACGTGACGCTAACCGAACGCTCTAACAGAGCCTGTGAACGGAACAACCGTACACTCTGGTGACAACCAACACTCAGAGTGTACCCACTGAATGCACCTCAATGTTGGTGTCAATGTTATTTAATATGTATCTAACTAGATTAAAGCAACATGTACCTATAATGTTATATACATAATCTGTCTGAATAAATGAGCGTTTTTATTTTCTTGTCTACAATGATGCCAAGTTCTCTTCACGAAATCTCTTCACCCTCCACTATAAAATATTTTATATTTAGGCTTTTTTTAAAGTTTTTTAAACACTGAATTGTCATTTTGTAGCCATTTGCCGAGCTTGTTTTTGAACACATCGCCAGAAGTGGGAAACAATATTGCCTGGTAGTATGTCCCAATTGTAGAAGACTCTGTTACTGCTGAATGTGTGATGTAAAACAAGAGTGTTGGAAGGATCTCATACTAATTTGAGCTGTAGGGCATGAGATTCTCTTTCTCTCGTTGCGTTGAGGATATTCGGTAGCTCTAGGCAGGTTGTATTGATAATAAAAAAAAAGTATAAAAATTTGTACCTAATTGTTCAACAATGTTGTAAATGACTCCTATTTTCAATGTTTCTTTTGCTGGCAGGCTGATGGCCAGATCTTCAATAGGCGGCAAGTCTTCTAGTCCCATCTCTCCATTAACTTTAGGTGCCTCTGGCTTCGAGGCTTTGTTCACTCCAGTCCCCTCATCCCTGAAAATATTCATGCTAATAAATTAAACGAAAGTATGGCGAAGTACATATTGTGTCACAGATAAGGTAGTCGTAGGTACATCATTTAAAGGAGATGTTTCAAAATGGCCTATGTCTATGTACACCAGACAGAAAAATGGTGAAATAATCAGTGTTTGATGAAAAAATACTCTGACTCTAATTTGAAGCATAGTTTACTGCACAGAAATGTTTAAAATTCGAAGAGTTTTTGCAATGGTAACATATTTTCCTGGGCAACCTTGAAAGTGAATGTCACGTTTGTTGCTCTGCGGTTGCTTGCTGCTTCATTTCATACACAAATAAACAAACAAACCTTGCTTCATAAACAATTCTTCAACATTTCGATCCTACGCGAAATGCAGTTTACAACAGAGTATATTATATGTACCTACTCGTCCCGCCACATTGTTTTATTTTGTGTTGCTCTCCTTGAGAAAGGTGTTTTAGGAAAATACATTAAATGAAGCAAAATTACAAAAATATGACGATGGGAAATATTTTCACATATAATTTAGCTATGTTTATGTAAGTGTACACCGACAAGGGCTAGGTTACATACATCGTGAAACATCTCCTTTGTTTTAAAAATTGTTGTTGCGTGTTGATGCAAGATCAATTACACACATTAACTTGGTCGGCCTGGTTGGTAATGGTAACGCATCTAGTTGTCGAAAAAAAATACCTAGTTGATGAAGAATCTACGTCAACTAGGCCTGGATTTGTATAAATTACAAGAAGTAGGCCCTTTTGGATAATCTTAAAAAATATCATCATCATCAGCCCACACTAGTCCACTGCTGGACATAGGCCTCTCCCAATACGCGCCACTGAGCCTGGTGTTCGGCTCTTCTCATCCACTTTCTGCCCGCCGCCTTTCGTAGGTCATCGCTCCACCTAGCCAGAGGCTATAAAAAAATATAACTAAATATATTAACTCGTTCCGTTAGGAGCTTTCTCGTTCATCAAATGAGTCAATAGTCCAACCAATCAGACCAATATATTTATTTTATTTCCAACTGCGTCATTATAGAGCTAGGTACCTACCTAAAGAAATGGCTCAAGTTTCCAGTATTAACCATTAGTATAAGGCTGGAAAGGGGGATGGGGAGGAGGGGGGAGAAGAGAAGGAGGCAGACTCTCCCTATGAGTGGGGAAACGCGGAAGCTTCTAGTTTCAGAGAAAAAATATAAAGAAAATTTTGAGGTTAAGTATGGAAACCAGCATTGAGCTACAAAGTTAAAATTACGGGGAGTTGGAGAGAGGGAGGAAAGGAGTGGGAGGCAGGGGGAGACCTCTCCCTTATAGGTGGGGAAACACAGAAACTCATAGTTTTTGAGAAAAAAATATGGAAACCTGCACTGAGCTACATTTTTAGGGTTTCGTACCCAAAGGGTAAAACGGGACCCTATTACTCAGGCTCGGCTGTCTGTCTGTCTGTCTGTCCGTCTGTCACCAGGCTGTATCTCATGAACCGTGATAGTTAGACACTTTAAATTTTCACAGATGATGTAGGTATTTCTGTTGCCGCTATAACAACAAATACTAAAAAACAGAATAAAACAAATATTTTTTGTGGGGCTCCCATACAACAAACGTGATTTTTCTAAATTTAGGTTAAGCAATGATCTGCGAGGTCAGTTTTTGGATGGGTGACCACTTTTAGCGTGCAAATTATATTTTTAACGTGATTTTTTTCCCGTTTTTATAGAAAATGATACGGAACCCTGTGTGCTTGAGTCCGACTCACACTTCGCTGGTTTTTTTTTATTTTATTTTTTAAAATAACAGTATTTTACAATACTGCACGCCGATATACTATAGCTTATGTAATATCGGCGTCTCTCATACTTCAAAATGGTATACAAACACAGTACAACATGGATTTAAAACACTAGAGAACAGTGATCACCACGTGAGAACCATAACCGACACCTGCACACCTACAGTGATCACCACGTGAGAACCATAACCGACACCTGCACGCCAACAGTGATCACCACGTGAGAACCATAACCGACACCTGCACGCCAACAGTGATCACCACGTGAGAACCATAACCGACACCTGCACGCCAACAGCGATCATCACGTGAGAACCATAACCGACACCTGCACGCCAATACCCAATAGCCCGTAAACCATACTTAACCTCAAAATTTCCTGTATTTTATTCTCGAAAACTATAAGTTTCCAAGTTATTTTATTTATAAAGGAGCATCTCCCCTTCCTCCCTCTTCCTTTCCCCTCTATCACACCTCTCTAAGGTAGTGTATCATAGCCATACCTAAACCATTTTTTTTTTTTTTTCTCTTAATCTTTAAGTTTCCACATTTCCCCACTCATAGGGGGAGTTTCTCTCCCTCCCACTCCAGTCTTAAACTAATGATCGATTTTGGAAACGCCTTCCAAAGAAATTGTAATTAAACTCATGTGCCAGAAAGACCATAAGACAAAGTGGGTTTATTTGTGTATGAATCTGAGTATTAATTTAATTCAGATTTATTTTATGCCTATGTTCTATTTGTATGGCTTGGATAAGGACCAACCTTAAAAGCAGTTCTAATGAAGAATACATTTTATTGGCCGGATGAACAGGCACACAAGTTCCCATTCATTAAACGGGTATCGTAAACAGGTAAATGCCATGGTTGATCAGATGAACAGAAACCACCAACTCACCCACTCGACAACACCTCCTCAACATCCTTTATAGAGTCCACATCACTATCAGTGTCACTGGAAGCCGATTCATCGGAGTCACTTATGTCCTCCCTATAAAGCGCCACTTCATAACCATTCTCACTCTGAGGGTCGATGATCATGTGCCGCACACTGCTCCCGTCATCGTCGTCATCATCACAGTCTGCAGACCGCGACAGAGGACCGTGGGCACAAGCATTTATTATGTTGTTCTTTAGCACCATTTCACTTAATTCAGGCGCATCAGAATCATCGTTCCGATCTTTCACTGTATTATCGTTCGATACCTCGGTATCAGATTCACTGTCCGAACCACCATACTCCGCTATCAAACTCAACGACACGTTTTTATTATTGTCGTCTTGGTTTTCCATTGTGCTAATCACGACCACGCGCGATCAGTGTGGTGTGCTTACAAATTACAATGCAAACGAAAACCAATAGACGAACTCGATTTTTTTCTAATTACCCAACTGCTAGAACGTCGTTAGAACGTAAGATGTTGAGACTTGATATTAGCTGATACGATCGAGGTACCTATATTGATTACACCGCATTGAGGCACGCAAAAATAGTGGTAAAAATACTGCACTCGCTTGGTATGATCTTGATTCTTGCGCAAATAGTAAAAGACTAAAAGTTAGAGATGAGTTTTTTCATTTTGCGAGAAGACAATTTTGCCTTGCCTGTGCTGCGTTCGCTGCTGTGCGTGCTGTTTGCGACACTGACTGCTGTGGTGTTTGACACTTGATAAACTGACTGATTGACACTGACTTTGTTACACAAACGCCTCGTGTTGTGTAATGGGTCCCCGAGACGATCAAGTCCTTTTGACCTCTCTTCCCGCCATTTTCGAAAAGAGACGTTGTCTACTTTTATTTTATTTCTTTTCCTAGTGTTTTCTTGAGTTATTTTGTGTTATTTTGGTGGCATTTTAACTAATGTAGCTCGTTTAAAAAGCACAAGTGTAGTGAAATGAAATGGAAGTGAATTGCGTGACTTTTGATTGAAATTTGGTGGAAATTGTCTACCAAAGTTTTAGTAAAATTGGCCACCGTTTTACTAAGTCATGACTCGACTGTGACTTTGACGACTTGGAAGGAAAATAACGTTGCAAAATATATTGAAAATACAATATAGTGAAAATACAGATATCTACTTGAAAATGGCAAATGCACAAGCCGTGCGGTGCCAATTATAAAGAAAAAAAAAAGTCCACTTGACAAGTCTACGTGCTTGAAGTGAATATTGATCGTTTACAGCGTTGACTTGACAAGTCCCGTCATGTATCTACGGGCTGGACCATACTTGACAGCACGTAGACTTGTCAAGTGGACTTGATCGTCTCGGGGACCCATTGCTTGAAGTGAATATTGGTCATTTACAGCGTTAACTTGACAAGTCCCGTCATATATCTACGAACTGGACCGTACTTGACAGCACGTAGACTTGTCAAGTGGACTTGATCGTCTCGGGGACCCATAACAAATGCTTTGTTATGGGTCGATCAATATTCACTTCAAGCACGTAGACTTGTCAAGTGGACTTGATCGTCTCGGGGACCCATTATATCGCTTGGTTGAGAAGCATTCCTGGGATCGAAAACTGCCATTTTTGAAAGAAACGTCGTCATTTCATTACATTATAATGTGTTTTTTCGAGCTATTTCGTGTAATTTTAGTAGCATTTTAACCGGTGTAACTTGGCACATGTGTGATGTAGTGAAATAAGTCACTTATTTCACTACATCACACATGTGCCATTTATCCAAGTTACAGAAAAACTTGAGTTTTTACAGGGAAAAATCCACCATTTCGAAAAGACACGCAATACACTTATATAAGTGTAAGTAACTCAGTTTTTCTGCCACTATTTAAACTGGGTTATGACTTGACGGAGACTCTTCACGACTTGACTAAAAATATAATAATTATGTAACTTGACACTGGCTAATGCACAGAAGCCATTACCTAAGCTAAGAAGAAGAAGAGAACCATTCTTTATTACGTGGTTATTCGGGCAGGTTTTGCAGTACCTAATTCAGATGGGTGGTTAATATTTTTCAGTTTCTGCTGGGCTTTCATGTGTCGAAATCTTGTCGAAATCGAGGGCATCGTTCGTGGTCAGCGGAGACTGCAAATGCTGCAAAACTCTAAGAAAAAAATAAACATTTTATTCATGGAGGTAGAATAAGGTGACGTCTAATAAGCATGGACTAATAAGTGACATTGCTTGCTGTCCAGAGAATAAGGTATAGAGAGATCAACAGAGTATACGGAATGAGACAGCAATAACATATGAAAAGTGATACAAGCCCCTACTGAAATTCTCCCGGAGAATTCTCCCCAAAAAAACGGTAGAATTATTTTCTTCATATTGTACGAAAATTGATATTTTTGTTGTGGAATCAATAAGACAGTTTTATAAACAAAATGTATTTTATTGTTCGTTTTTACGTCGCTCGTTTTATATGTTAGTAGATGGGGTATAATCAGGACAGCCTCGTCATCAGTGGGATTCTCTTGCCATTCTCAGCACCCTTACTCCGGGATAGCCAATGGCTCTCATTCTCTTCGGCCCGAGTTTGGTTATGACATCTGAAATATTTTATCATCGTCCAGGATAAGTGATACTTGTTTCTTTTGGAAACCTAAAAATAATTAAAAATACAAATTATTGTAGACGACTAATATCTTTACGGGGTAAAATTTTACCGAGGCTAGTATGCCTAACTAGACTATAACCCATGGACTTAGTATACTCCATAGACGTAGAATTTTTTCGCTAAAATCTATGGTATACTCACAGAATATATACAGTATACTATACTATAAATACGGTATACTATGTAAGTCCATATTTGTTACTATCACACATAAGCACAGACAATGCATTTGTTAATTTTGAGAAGTACATTTGAGTCACCGCCATCTATCGAGCCAAATTGAACAACTTTCTTTTTTTCTGAAAATGTATAGCTCTCATTCCACCCAGTCCCAATCTAACGTACCTAACTATTCTCGAAAAACAACGTTAACAACGGCAGTAGCCTGATACTGCCCCCGCTTTTTTTTTGTTTTAACACAGCATGCTTTTGTTGTTTTTTACTTTTTTTCCGTGTCCGTTTCTGTTATTTGCTTACCTATAATTATTACGACAGTAGTGATGCCCTAAGCCCCTAAGACGAAATATTGGTCAAAATAATGTAGGTAGCTATCTACCTAGATATATAAATAGTGCCTATCTTTCTCTATCTATATTTATCACAAATTGTAGCCCAAATTCATCCCACAGCCTATTAGAAAAGTGCTTAAGTGGGTAGTGAGTCCAGGAGAGAGGCAATCCCGTGTATCCGTCCGTGCTTGGCCTTAAAAAACAGTCACTTTAAATGAAGCTAAATTATGAAAAATAACGATGGGAAAAGGTTTTACCTAAATTTAGCTATGTCTATGCAAGTGTACACCGACAAGGGCTAGGTTCCATACATTGTGAAACATCTCCTTTTCGCTGATCATTATTATTACAAATAATGATTTTACTTTAAAATAAAAGTATTTTTATAGGAATGCTATTTTTTTCTATTAATATTTATTCCATGTTAGTATATCACGAACGTAGAATTTACTAGCTGCATTTTATCTCACCCAAGTCCTGATAGCCATGGGTGAAAATACTATTTATGATGCGATGAGTTATGTCACTAATATAAATATCATAGACTTTAGGCGGCAAACATAAGCTTTGACTTTTGAACAAGCTTGCAACAAAATCTTTGTGAAAACATTTAGGTCACAAATTACATTTAGGCAGAACTTATCGATAATTCAATATCGACAGAATTTTTAAGTTTACGAAGCCGAATTTTTACGTGAATGAGGTCTGTGTTCAGATAGAACGTCCCTGCGTGTGTGACAGTGATAGTGTGCGTTAAGTTCAAGCTAATGTTTGCGTATTTTGTCGTGTGCGTGCATAGCGACGTGATCGAAAATGCGTCAGTAATCATAATTTATTTGTATGCGTTTCCTCGCCCCTTAGCTATTGACGCGCGGTTGCTGGTCAAAATTAGTGTGCATTACTAATCTAGGCTGGATATATAACCAAAGCTACTAACCAATTTTCCAAATAAGATCGCTTGATCCTGGCGATGCAGGAAAACTATTCTTAATTTGGATCAGCCTATTAGCAATATTCTGTGCTATTAGTTAGAATTAGGCCCACCCTTCCTTATTCTTAGTAGACCAGGAGACCGAGGTAGAATATTATAGGTAGTAGCTTATAGTAGGTATTTGGGTATGGGTGGGTACGAAATGAAAGATATGTAATAGGTAGGTACTTGAATATAAATTTAGTTAGGTTTACTAGTATCCATACTGAGAAGCATCGCAGACAGTTGTTTCCGTAGGTATTACAATATTTACAAAGGTATCGCAGGTAGTAATTTTCCCTCGCATTTCCCGAAACCAATCCTATTCCCGTTTTCGTTAAGGCAGAATCCTCGCAGTGTGACCGTGTCGCCATCCTGGAGGAACCTGCGCTCCTCGCCGGACAGCAGGCGCAGGGGCCTCGTGCCCTTCCACGAGAGCTCGAGGAGGCTCCCGTACGAGTCTGGCAGCTGTTGACAAAGACTAATTAAAAGACAGGACCATATAAATACTGACGGCATAACATGAAATCGTTATTGATCGTAACCCGACAGCTGGCGAAAATGTGACTCAACGCATTCGTATTGCCATTCTGCGTGGCCATGGCCACTGGCCATGCAGCCAGCATCATAGAGACGCTTCTGTCTTTAAGTGATGTGGATCAGTTGAGCCTCTAGCTTCTTCTTCTTTTCGTATGAGGTAGTGCTGGCCTCTGGTGTCGGAGTTTGTAAAGCCGCCCGAGGGCCTCTGACATGGCTCTAGCTAGATACAAGGAATACAAATACCTATTATATTTCTAAGATTTCATGGGCTGGGGGACCCTTTTTAAGTAGGTACTTATGTTAAATACCTGTGTCTCGCTCTTCCATACACAGATAATTTTTATAAGTAGGTAGGTAGGTACTACAAACATAATTTTAAAGATGTTAAAAGTAACTTAGCAAATAAAAATATTTGAGTTATTAAAATTAATGTACCTATACCTATCTATGTTCATTTGAAGTAAGGGATTAGAACCTTCCGGCACAGAATAAATAATAGTACAAGTAGGTATATTATACCTACTTCCGGCCCCAAGGAAAATACGCTTACAGTAGGTACCTACTTCTACAAAAGTAAGAGACATCGGCAATCATCGGCCTTTCGAAACAGAAATATGATTGCAAGTGAGTGAAAAAGGGACAGTTATAGACACGAACGCACTGCCGAGACATGTAATTTTAATCGTATGCCTTCTGTACTCACTTAGTAAATATTAGCTAATCTGTCAGTCACAGTATCAGTATCAGTCATCAGTAGTGTGTCAGTCACACACTACTCGCCTATCACACATTACACGCCTATAACAGGCGTGTAGTGTGTAGGCGCTCCGACCACCGCACCGGTCTGCTATGAGCCTTAGATAATCTATAAAATATTAGCTAATCTGTGACTGTACGTTGTTAATGTACCGTACAGTCAGTCACACACTACTCGCCTATAACAGGCGTGTAGTGTGTGGGCGCTCCGACCACCGCACCGGTCTGCTATGAGCCTTAGATAACCTATAAAATATTAGCTAATCTGTGACTGTACGTTGTTAATGTACAAACAACGTACAGTCAGTCACACACTACTCGCCTATAACAGGCGTGTAGTGTGTGGGCGCTCCGACCACCGGTCTGCTATGAGCCTTATATAATCTATAAAATATTAGCTAATCTGTGACTGTACGTTGTTAATGTACAAACAACGTACAGTCAGTCACACATTACTCGCCTATAACAGGCGTGTAGTGTGTGGGCGCTCCGACCACCGGTCTGCTATGAGCCTTACATAATCTATAAAATATTAGCTAATCTGTGACTGTACGTTGTTAATGTACAAACAACGTACAGTCAGTCACACACTACTCGCCTATCACACACTACACGCCTATAACAGGCGTGTAGTGTGTGGGCGCTCCGACCACCGGTCTGCTATGAGCCTTATATAATCTATAAAATATTAGCTAATCTGTGACTGTACGTTGTTAATGTACAAACAACGTACAGTCAGTCACACACTACTCGCCTATCACACATTACACGCCTATAACAGGCGTGTAGTGTGTGGGCGCTCCGACCACCGGCCTGCTATGAGCCTTAGATAATCTATAAAATATTAGCTAATCTGGTGCCCGAGCCCAGCAGGTCCCCAGGGTTGAGGTTGCAGCCGGTGACGGTCTGCTGAGCGAGCTGACACTCACCTCGCCGCTGATGGTGCCCGAGCCCAGGAGGTCCCCAGGGTTGAGGTTGCAGCCGGTGACAGTCTGCTGAGCGAGCTGCTGCTTCACCGTCCAATACATGAACTTGTAGTTTGAGCGGCTGATCGTCGACGTTACTGGTGAGCTTTCCGCTGTAACAGTACAGACACGATTAATAACCCTTGAGCAGTAGTGCTCGCATTGCTGTGTTCCGATTTGTAGGGGTGCCGGTGAAATTACAGGCACTTCAGGGGGGTAACCATGAGCTCTTATAGCGATTCAGTTCAAAAACTATTCTGTTGAAAATATCGGTTCGTCGTTGACGTTCCTCATCGTTCAATAACTTGAATTGCAGAAGTCTATAGACCCTCTGCGATTGTGCCTTTAAATACACTTGCGGACATCACGGAGCCGATATTTTGTACTGAATAGTTTTTGAACTGAATCGCTACAAGAGCTCATGGTTACTCCCCTGATCTTTATGTCTCAGGGTGGCGGGCGCAGTGCAATCCCACATAGGGTGCATCCTAGGTGGACGTGACCTATGAGGTAATGCATTGTTAAAGGCAGAGAGTAGGTCAAATGCTTTTTCCGTTATTCACGAAGTTAAAATAGTAGATTGTTAACCGAGGGTCGAAAGTTCTCTACTTCGAGGTTCTTTTACCCGTGTTAAACACTCTACTTTTCATTTCGAATATGAGGAAAATAAAACTAGTTGTTTATCTAAACTATTTATTGATAATATATAGTAATATTAGTAGTATCTATTTAAAATTAATTGTCAAATGAGGACAATTGTGTCAACACCCTCGGTTAACAATCTACTATTCTTTTGAGATTTCTGGCAAAAGATTTTCAATAACACAATTTGCCTCGTCTTTAATTGAATCTGGTGTCAACATTTCAGAATCGCTTGAACTCATTTTTAATATTCAAATCTTAGCATAAAGGATTATTACCTATTTTTTTTAATTCCGTCACATATACATAACAGATTAGTATCCCGCCAATTTATGTCGACTTTTTAAATTTTAAATATGGAACTCACCGCGTAATTGTTGCGGCTTATTCCGCTCAAAGAAGTTTGCACACTGTTAAGAAAGTCACATGGCCGCAGCATTTTTTTTAATCAGTTTTTTTTTACTTAAAACTCTTCACAGCTGACAGCAGTTCTATTTTTAAAGTTCATTCCGGCCCTTAGGTGGGAAGTAATTTGTATGAGTTTTTCCCTTTCTATGGAGGGAAGCAGCGTTTTCCACCCAATAATCAGATCAAAACAACACTACTTTCCGAGTATCAGAAATGAAATAGTAGATTACTTACGTGTTCGGAATGGCTTATATTTACGAACCGAGAGGTTTACGACCCGCCCTAGCCGAAGGCGAGGGACGTAACGAGGTTTGTAAAGAAGCCTTTCTGAACGAGTTTTGTATACTATTTTACAGCCTGAGAACCCGAAATCAAGCGGCGAAGGTGCTATTTTGAGGTTAGAAGGCGGAAAAAGAATAAACATTTCCGTAAATGAAGATGTAAAATGGTCCGTCATAGCACTTACTCTTCAAATCAACCTCCAGCTTGATATCAAAGTTGAATGTGTCGTCGTGGTGCAGGTACGGGAAGGGCGGCGGCGCTTGCGGGTAGTTGTCGGCGAGGTAGGGGCGCAGCGCCTCCACCGTCACCACCCACGCAGAGATCGACGTGCCGAGGTTCTTGGCGGTGAAAGGTCCCAGGGGTACATACTCCCATTTCTGGATGTCACGCGCTGAAATTGAGTAATTGGGCTCGATATAGTGGGAGATACTCGTAGATTATAGACTAACAAAAAAGACAAATCAAAAATCTCTTCTACCTATAAATTAATTATAATAAATTCGGGGTTGATACACTGGGGACACTTATTTATTCTGTGGTCGAAGTGAGTCCTAAATTGCATTTGAAAACCAGTTTTATATCTTCAACGTAGAGATTTAAATTCTGAATTATATAAACAAACAAGGGACTTTCATACAAACTATAACACCCTTTTTCAAACCCTTAGGGTGCGAATTTTCCAAAATCGTTTCTTAGTGTGCGCACAAATTCAGTGCATGTGCATCCTTCGTTTCCTCTCAATTGTAAATATTTAGCCCCCCCCCCGCGCATTAGGCAGCCTAGTGCGCGGAGGGCTTTATTCTCAGACGACCTCTGTGGCGCGGCGGGCGAAAGTTCGCCTGCGACGCAGGAGGTTGCGGGTTCGATTCCAGCCTCGGAATGTATAATAAAAATATCTATCTATGTAATTTATTGTACCTACAAAGTATATCAGTTATCTAGTATCCATAACACTAGCTCTGTTTGGCTTGGGGTTAGTTAATGTTGTGTGAACTGTCCAGCATTATTTATTAATTATTTTATTAAGTGATATGAGCGGGAAACGAGTGCCGAGCCGTGCGAGCGCTCATGAAGGTATAGTGCGGCCGTATCTAGAATAGTGTTTTGTTCCATAAGCTGTATTCCTATAGATATATGTATTATGTTTTTCGTACATGGGTGAAATTACAGGCACTTGAGACTTTTGATCTTTATGTCTATGACGCAGTGCAATGCCACATAGGGGGCATCCTGAACAACAGAATCAACACCAATGTCTTGCGTACTAGGTACATTCTACCGTTCCAGAATACAGAACTTGATAGGCCTGATGTCGATGACAGCTGTGACAGGAATCAAGCTGCTAATATTTTCTGCTACTCACTTCGCCTTAAGGTATGGTAGGTACTGTCCTTCATATTCCAGGATTGTCCTTCGTATTCCAGGATATTCCCCTCCCCCACATGATGGGGGGGACCGAGGGGTTCGCTTTATGCGAACAATCACCGACAGGCCCGCGGTAGAATCCAACCGGGACCCCGTGACCCTGTCAAGTGTTTGTGCATCTCTAAACCACTCGTCAGATGGTGAGTGGTTTGATGATGCACTAGCATTAAGGTGAAGGAAGGAATATCGATGGGTAAAATCAGTATGCCGTTGGGTGCTAGCCAACGGAGAGCCCGGTAGACCCCCTCAGCTCTCCCCGAGCTGGTGGACATGCGTAATGCATTTTACCATAGTAAAAAAAAAAAAGTTTGGTAGGTACGTCTTAGTGATAGAACTCACCACTCCAGTCGTTCATGAGCACAAATCCAAAGATCCTGTCCCCCGCGTCCTGAGCAGTGACCCGCTCGCCGAGAGACGTCGGGGGCCCGCCGACGAAGGCCGCCATTTCCAACTCGAAGTCCATGAGCCTACAGGGGCCAAAGTGTGGCGCCGCGCCTACAATACATCATTCAGTAGGTAAGTATTAGAACTTGCACTATTATATATTCTGTGGTATTAGATAGATATGAATAATGCGCGCGCGCGGTGTGATTGGCCAGAATATATAGATAGACTCCTCAACTTTCTCCCGTGGATGTTGTAAAAGCCAACTAAGGGACTACACTGGAGTTGCCGCGATTAGCCGCCATTATTCGACATTCGACATTATTAGTATTTTTTTTAATTATTCGTTGTATACCTAGCGAATAATATTGTCTAAATATAGGTGATTCGACAGTCGCGAAAAAATTGTCTGACATCATCTAAGAATCAAAATCAATCTTTAACAAGTTTTAGACACATTATTAAATATATAAAGTACAGAAAGGGCAGATAGTGGTGCAAGAAAAACTTTTTATCTGCATTATTGGGGTCCAGCCTATAGTACGTTTTAACCGACTTCAGAAAAGGAGGAGGTTCTCAATTCATGTCTATTTTCAACATATATAATATAGCAAAAAGTAGGTATTTCTGAATGAACAAAGCTTGCTGGAGTAGTGAGGTATCGCTTCGCGAACTTGGTTATGGGGCACTCTGATGCCGATTTGTACTCAAACCCTAGCTTTTATTTTCGGATATCGTGGAAAAATCATAAGATTACTTACGGTATTTCGGTAGAACAGTCCCTATATCGGTAGAAATACCGAGAATTCACCCCTTTTTTTATTTGTTATATTTACATAAATTGTAGTGTCATTATTGATGTCGAATAGTTAGGACGAATAATTCGCCTATTCACCACAGGTACCAGTATTAGTATTGTATTATTTTATCTGTGCCACAGGGAATTCCGAATAATCGCTAACCGATTATTCACCAAGACCTCTATTCGCAGCATCTCAAGATTACTCCAGGGGATCGACAGCAACATCAACCTGAGTACTGAACACCAATACTGCGATAAATACTCCAACTGCACGTCGGCGCGTCCATACTACACTTTGCTGCAGATCCTTACGCTGCCCTCAATCATGATACTCAATATGATACGTAGTGACGTATGTAAGGCAAAACCTGGCCGAGTTCAAAACGCGCGGAGATGACCACGCGCGAAGCTACAACACGCGCGGAGCCTGTAAGCTTGCTGGCGGTGTCCCGCAGACTTGCAAGTCTGACCAGTCTGATAGACTCACGCATGTCCTGGGGCCCGCATTGTACTACCACCTGCCAGCGCACATCATTGCTGCACCCAGTTTGTTCTCGTTTAGAACCAAACTCAAATCAAGGCTGGTCGAGAAGGCGTTTTATAATGTTGAGGATTTTGTTCACAAAATCCAATGACATGTTTATCATAGGGTTTAATCTTCATTGTATTCGATTTTTATTTTTGACATGATGTTTGAATTTAAAATGGTGATATTTCTGTAATTTAATTAATTTATACCTAGATTGTTTTAATTAGTAATTTTTATTATTACCTAATACTTTTAAGTAATAGTTATTTGACTAACGTGTAAAAACTTCTTTACCAATAAATTGATTATTCTGATTATTCAGTGTTAGACATAATCTGCTTACCTTCAACTGGTAAGGTTTGTCCTAACGGTCTGGTGATAGGTGTTCCTGATATGACTATGGAACTCGACCTTCCGTGGTATCCAACTGGGATATATTTCCTGAAATCAATATAAACAGGTACTTATGGCATTTATTAAACTACATGCGGTCGGCCGCGGTTATACCCGCGTTATTCTCCGAAGGGATATTCCCTATGTTGAGCCAATTGTCCCAAAACACTTCACGTCTACCCTAGAAGATGTTTTCAAACATGTGATACCTTCGTTTGACCTGTTGGTAAGTGACGATGTGGCCGAAGATAGAGCACAAAGGTCTAGAAGGCACCTATTCACTCTAGCCTTGAAGAGACCCAGATTATAGTTTTCAGGACAGACAGACGACGATAGTGTATTCCACTCCTCAGCAGCAATTTGCAATTCGCATCAACTAGAGTTAATTATTTTGGGGTTATAATTTTTCCATGATGACATACGTATTTATTAGGTCTTAATTGTATTTTGGATAGGTTTAGGTTGAGGCGAGATTTTAGAAATTATTAATGCAAAGAGTATAAGATAATGTTATTATGTATGATACCTTACGTTATGTAATTAATGTGTAGATTTAATTTAATTTGTTTAGTATACCTTTGTAACCTACTGTTACAATTTATTGTTTTGATATTAGAAGCCACACCAGTGTGCCCTTTCCCTTTTTCTGTTTATCCAGTTCATCCAAAGGTTGCCTGGCAGAGATTGCTGTTAGCGATACGGCTGCTTATTGTATTGTTCTAAGTTTAAAATTGGTTTTTACTGTATTTGCGTGTGGTGATCAATAAAGAGTTATCTACCTATATCTATCTACACTGGCCTGCAAAAATAAGTATCACTCTTTTAAAATTGCAATAACTTTTTAAGTACAGCACAAGATATACTTTCGAAACAAAAAGGACTCGAAAAATAGTTTAATTTTGTAGTACTTATGTACACAAAAACTTCAAATGAATGAAGAATGTGCAAGGATCATGACTTTTCTGGAACTAGGCATCAGAATGCGCCGTACTGCAAGAATGGTGGGTGTGACGTGACGTTACGAACGGTGAAGGTGAAGCGAAGGTACGAAGAGACTGGAAACTATTTGAGGATACATGGTAATGGCAGACCCAGGTGTATACTAGTGCCCGAGAAGACCGTTATATTGCTTCCACTGTGTTGAGAAATCGCCACCTAAATGCAGTTGAAGTCCAGCAACAGCTTCTTCAGACCCGAAGGTAGGTACTACATTATACTCATACTCATACTCATTTATTCACCGTAGGAACTTAAGAGAACACTTGGTTATGTCAAATTTTATAGTTAGTAACACACAAATTCAAGAGAGCCATAAATAAACAGACAAGCATAGGGAAGCTATAGTTAAACTAACACAACAATTATCAGTTTTAAAACATTATAATTTAAAGCTATGGGTGTCAGGGGCTGCTGTAAAGGGGCATTGTCAATACTAAATATAAAATAAAATAATTGTCTTCTATCTAGGAGCAATGTCAAATAGTAAATAATCAAAAAACTAGAAATTATGTCATTGTTAGCTGCTGTATAGAGGCATTGCCAGATTCCCAATAATTTTTTTTTATTGATTTACCATGTCAACTAAAATAGAACAAAAAAAAACAAAACACTGAAATTAAATAAACAAACCAAAAGGAATACAAAATAAAAAAAATACCTCATGCAATACAATCGTCATCAAGGGCTTCCTGCAAAGTGTAATAACTTTTACATATCAAAATTTTCTTCATCTTCCTCATAAATAATCCACAACTTAAATCCCTCAAATCTTTAGGTAGTTTGTTGAAAAGTTTTACACCATTGCAGATGTAGCTCTTGGATACTTTAGATAACCTACACATTGGGTGCTGAATGTTGCCACCATATCTAGTATTATAATTATGAAATTCTCCCAAAGTCGGCATATCAGCTTGTGTTTTTTTTTACATATTTAAGACATTGTAAAATGTATGCTCCACTAAAGGTTGTAATATTTAATTTGCTGAAGGCGTTACGGCAAGTGTCCCTAGTTCTTAGTCCTAAAATGTACCGAACTGCTCGTTTTTGGAGTCTAAAAATTCTGAGTGTTTACGCAGCATTTCCCCAAACTAGGAGGCCGTAAGTCATTAAACTATGGAAGTATGCAAAATACACTGATTTGGCAGCAACCAAACCACAAAGTTCCTTAACTTTTTTTATGCCATAGCATGCAGAGCTTAATCTGCTGGCAAGTCCATCGATATGCTCTTTCCACGTTAGTCTAGTATCCAGTTTTAATCCAAGAAATGTAATAGCGTTAACAGGCTTTATCGGCAGGGCGCTTAAGACCGGTAATGTCAGTTTGTTTGTAGCCAAAGAGAAATGTATGAGATTGGTTTTACCTAAATTCAATAACAGATTATTACATTCAAACCATTTCGTTAGTTTGTCAACTACGTGGTTAATTTTGGAAACAATGTCATTCTTTTTGTCACAATTTATAATCAAGGAAATGTCATCAGCAAACATATAAATGTTAATATCGTCATCTCTGATACAGGTACTAATGTCATTTATGTAAAGTAAAAAGAAAAGAGGACCTAGAATGGAACCCTGTGGTACGCCATATCTGATACATTCCTCACTAGATACTGTCCCATTAATGTCCACTACTTGTTTTCTGGATGAAAGATAAGAGCGACAAAGTAGCAGATCAATGTCTTTAATACCATAAAGTTCAAGTTTGGCCAAGAGGATAACATGACTGACACAGTCAAAGGCTTTGGAAAGGTCACAAAATATTCCCCACGTTTTGAACTTTGAGTTTAGTGAGTTATGAATGTTTTTCATGATGTCAGCAATTGCGTCTGTTGTCGATCTGCATTTACGAAACCCATATTGCTTGTCACTGAGTATTTTGTGTTCCTGTATGTACTTTTCAAGCCTATTAAACATAAGTTTTTCCAGAATTTTACTAAAGATAGGCAGTAACGATATTGGTCTATAATTCTGTGCGTCATGATTATCCCCCTTCTTGTGGAGCAGAATGATCTTGGCAAGTTTTAGTAAATCATGAAAATTACCCTGTAGGAATGATTCATTAATGACTCCTGTGAGAGTAACAGTTATCTCACTTGCAATAGACTTGATGATTTTAGAAGACAGGCCCCAGTAGTCAGTCGATGTCTTCGACTTCATGCCCATAATTATTTTATAAATTTCAAACTCGCTAGCTTGGTAAAAGATATTGCTATTTTGTTTAACTTCTATCTGATTTTCCATTGCAAAAGTAACAGCATAAGACTTTGACATATGCATGTCCTTTTCCAAATGACGGGTGGAATCTTCAGGTATATTCACAAAAAAGTTGTTGAAATAGTCAGCTACTGCTTTCTCATCTCGACTTATGTATCCGTTCGGGAGGCGTATTCCGATTGAATCGTGTATATTGTCTACTGATTTACCTGTTACTTCTTTAATTATACTCCACGAAGTTTTTATTATATTATTAGAATTGAGTATCCTGTCTCTGAGCGAGTTTTTCTTGGCTACGAGAGAAACTTGCTTAAAATTTTTACTATAATTTTTTACGTAATCTCTTAGCCTATCGTTTTCGTATGTCTGCAAAAGATCAGTTTAGACATCAAATTAATTAAAGATCAAATTAGTGACAGTACAGTGATAAGAAGACTGGCTGAAGCAAACCTGAAACCCCGGAGACCAGCGACATCGAGCCCCAACATCGAGTAGCGAGACTTAAAAATGTTACTACTGCATAATTTATTATAGTTTCAAAGAAAGCTGATAACAATTGCTATAAAACGTTTTTTATTTTAAGTCTATAGTTTAGAAAAAAAAAAAAATTTAAAAGTGTGATATGTATGTGTGTATGTCACAGCCAACTGGTTGAATCAGCCGTCTCCTTAGCAATTAGCATTATAAAAGGTAGAACCCGATTAGTACGAATAGAGGGAGAGAGGGGGGGAGAGGTCCCGATGGCCATTCCTGGGGGGGTTCGGGCGTCCCCGCAGTCTCCAGTCTAGTCTCCATCTGGCGCAGGAGCCTGCTGTTTGTCTCTAGGTTTTCGCTGACCAGTGCCTCGCTCAACAGCCGTTTTTCCCACAAACCTATCACTCTGAAAACCTAATATGAAAAAGTCTAAAAATAATAAGTTGTTTCTGCAGCGGAAGCACTTCCTCTCGCTTCAAGTGCTCCTCTGTTATATTCAAGGACTGCACTCCAATCTCGATCCAGTCCACCACCACCTAGAGACCGCCAAGCCACACTTATTATTCCTCACGGAGACGCAGATTCAATGTCCTCCCGATACAGCATACCGCACTTACCCAGGCTATGCTCTGGAGAACAACTTTAGATCCAAAGCTGGTATCTGGTTATTTGTCCGGGAGGGCATTTGCTGGCTGCATCTTCGTGACCTTGAAGAACCCGATTTTTCAGTTTTATTGACTTTGGTGGACAACGGCTTAGATAAAATTATCTATGCTGGTTTATATCCATCACACTCTGGAGACTGTTAGAAATATAGGCTCTTTGATCTTTATACTACTGTCAATGTCAAAAGTCAATTGTGCATGTTTTGAATGCTCTGTGTGTAGATATACTCTCTCTCTTCTTCCGTGTCCGCTTGATCGAATAGCATCGTTGTAAATAATCTAATCTAATTTAATACATATAATCTAATATTTTGACGTATTATTTGGAGAGTAATATTTTAATAAATATTCATTCAAATAGACCTGTGCACATTATTTCATCGGAGCAAGACACAAATCTTATAACAGGTTATAAGGCCCAGTCAGGCATATAAGGAAACTGCAACTCGAAATCTTGTTCCGAGAAAAGCGCGGGTCTGAAGACCGCGTGCATTTTTGGTGTGCGCGTGCGTGACATTCTGCTCTGTTCTGCTCGTGATGGCGTCGACGCCTGCACCGCTGATCCCAGGCGAAAATATCGCAGCTGCCACCGTGTCCACTTGCGGCTCTCATGTCAATACAACGATGGGAAACTACAACATCGATAAGCTGGATGGAATGAGCAACTACAACACATGGAAATTTTGTATGAAAATGGCATTAACCTTAGAAAATCTGTGGCATTGCATTCAAGGTAATGAGGTAGTTGATTATCAAGACCAGAGGGCTCTGGCTAGAATCTGCTTGGCAGTGAAACCTCACTGCTACCAATATGTACAGAATGCCAAAACAAGTAAAGAAGCTTGGTCGAACTTGGCTAAAGTGTTTGAAGACACAGGACTGTATCGCAGAGTTCTGCTGTTACGTCAATTACACAGGATTGAGCTGACTACATACTCATCGGTCACTCAATATGTAGAATCTGTGATGACGCTTGTACAACAACTGGCTGATATTGGAAAACACATTGAAGATGGAGAAATCGCGGAGCTGCTACTCAGCGGGTTACCTACAGATTATGATCATCTTGTCTCCAGCCTTGAGACCATCTGTTTGACAGGAAGTCTATCGAGTGAACTAGTACGTACCAGACTATTGCAGGAAGAATTTCGTAAGTCTGAGCCAGGTGCTACATCAACAGCGTTTGTTTCAAGACAAACTAAAGAATCAAAAACCTGCACATACTGTAAGAAGAAAGGTCACCTGAAAAACAAGTGCTTCAAGCTTCGGCGTGATAAGAAGAGCAAAGAGGATGGTGATAAGACCTTTGTCGCTACAGCTTTCTTCGTCAACAAAGAGGAATGGGTGATTGATTCAGGCTGTTCGACGCACATGTGTAACAACAAACATTGGCTAACAGATTTTAAAGACTGTAGAAGTGTAATTAAAATAGCCAACAATGAACAAATACATTGTTTAGGATCTGGTGATGTGCTACTGGAGGCAAATGATTTGGTAAGATGTATTCAAGATGTATCCTATGTCCCTCAACTGTCTGTAAATTTACTGAGTGTTAGTAGATTATGTGATAAAGGCTTCACAGTAATTTTTAATAATAAGGGTTGCCATATCTTTCAAAAGTGTGTTATCTCTGGCAGTCCAATATGTAAGGCCGTTAATAAAAATGGGATCTACAAATTATTTGGTAAAGCCCATATTCCAAGTCGGTTGTCTACGTGTGGTGAAGTGGTGCATTCTTCAACGCTCCTGCCTGAGCAGGAGGTACAGAGTGCCAACGTAGCCGAGGTGCCGATTGATATCTGGCACAGGAGGCTAGGCCACCTAGGAGTTCAAGGTATGCTAGCTTTAAGGGATGGTAAGGCTAATGGTGTGTTGTTCCAGGACAATGACAAGCAAGAACTGAAGAACTGCATACCATGCATGGAAGGAAAGATGGCAGCACAGCCATTTCCAACCAAAGATGCCCACCGGGCAAGCCAGCCTTTGGAACTCATTCACACTGATGTTTGCGGCCCCATGCCTGCCACTAGCTGGGGTGGCGCTAAGTATCTAGTGACTTACACGGACGACTTCACCAGGAAAAGTTTTGGCTTTCTGCTACAGAGGAAAAATGAGGTATTTTCTACTTTCATTAATTTAAAAACTCAAATTGAAAAACAATTGGGTTTGCCAGTTAAAATACTGCGTTCCGATAATGGGGGAGAATATTGCAACACCATGTTTTTCTGATTACCTTAAAAAGGAAGGAATTATCCATCAGACAAGTATTCCATACTGTCCTCAAGGAAATGGTGTTTCTGAGCGCCTAAATAGGACACTCTTAGAAAAAGCAAGATGCATGCTGCAAGGGGCAGGTCTAGGGAAGCGTTTTTGGGGTGAAGCAGTAATGACTGCCATTTATTTGAAAAATAAGTCCCCAACAACTGCTTTGTCCGGCCTTACTCCACAGGAGAAATGGACTGGATTGAGGCCTAATCTTAGTCATCTCCATGTATTTGGCTGCATTGCTTATTCACTTATACCTGAGCAAAGAAGGAATAAGTTAGGTGCTAAAAGCAAGAAGTTTTTATTTGTAGGCTATAGTGAGACCTCTAAGGGCTATAGACTTGCTGACCCCATGAACCCTAAAAAGGTTATCATATCTAGGAACGTAGCATTTATAGAAAATAAATTTTATGAGACTGACAATAATATTAATAATAATTCTAAAGATTCTAGTAATCATTTTATATTTTATGAACTGAATGATAATGAATTAAATTGTAATATTAAATCTAGTCAAGAAAAAGAACCAAGTTCTACTTTAAACAATTTTGATTTTGGTGACAATATTGAGCTGAATTCTAGCATTAATAGTAATGCGAATTCTAGTCATACTGTTGAACTGAATCCAAATGTTGTGTCAGCTGATTCTGAAATAGATAATACAATGATTTCAGATGCTGATGACGAGCATTACGTCACAGGCAGCGAGAATGAGGCCGGCTCACAGTGTTCGCCGATCAGTGACGCGCTCTCTGAGCGTCTAACGTCATCGCATCTTGCGGCACCTCAAGGGGAAGCTGATAGTACCCCCGAGCCATTGCCATCATGCTCTACTGACCGTCCTGTGCGTACTACTCGTTCCAAGCCGCCTTTGAGGTATGAGGATTATATAACGGACTTCTCTCTCGTGGCGCAACATGCACTTCCAGGCGATCCTCTCACGTATGAGGAAGCCATGTCTTGTGCTGACAGTCAAGATTGGCAATCTGCCATGCAATGCGAATATGATTCGCTCATTGCAAATAACGTGTGGGAAATAGTCGACAGACCACCAAATACAAACATTGTTAAATGTAAGTGGATCTATAAACGTAAACACGACGCCTCTGGTAAGTTCGACAGGTTCAAAGCTCGTCTGGTCGCCAGAGGTTTCACACAAGTTAGAGGCATTGATTACAATGAAACTTTTTCACCCGTAGTTAGACATAGCACTATGAGAATTTTGTTTAGTTTGGCTAATGAGCTAAATTTAAATATTGATCATGTGGATGTAACTACTGCATTTCTAAATGGAGAACTGAAAGAAACCATTTATATGGAACAGCCTCCGGGTTTTTTTCAAATAGTGAAAATAGTAAAGTTTGTCTTCTATTAAAAGGAATTTATGGCCTAAAACAGGCAAGTAAAATATGGAATGCAAAAGTTCATACATTATTATCTGAAAATGATCATAAACAGAGTAAATGTGAGCCTTGTGTATATAGTAAGACAATAGATGAACAAATCATTATTGTAGCATTATATGTCGACGATTTCTACATATTTTATAGCTGTGACAAAAATGAACTATTGCCTCTTCTAGAAGATAATTTTAATGTTAAGAACTTAGGTTCTGTTACTAACTGTTTAGGTATGAATGTATTCAGAGACAAAGTTAAACATATAATAAAACTTGACCAGTCAGAATATATAAATAAATTGTTAGTTAAATTTGGCATGCAAAATTGCAAACCAGTGTCCACTCCTATGGTACTCAATTGTAAACTTGAAATGGATGAGAGTGAACACCCTGATAACTATGTGTATAGCTACAGAGAACTGTTAGGTAGTCTAATGTATCTATCTGTGTGCACTAGGCCCGATATTGCTTTTGCATGTAGTCAACTAAGCCAGTTTAGCAACAATTTTAATAAGACTCATTGGCTAGCTTTGAAACGCATCCTGAGATATTTAGGAGGTACTATAAATTATTGTCTATGTTTCTATAGATCTAATAATTTAGATATAACTGCCTTCTCTGATGCTGATTGGGCTAACGACATTGTAGATCGTAAGTCTTATACTGGTTTTGTAGTTAAGCTGGGTAGCAATATTATCAGCTGGGAATCACGCAAGCAGCGTTGCGTTGCATTATCAAGTACAGAGGCTGAGTATATTTCTATTTCTGATGCTTGTAAAGATATCTGTTTTATTAAGAACTTTCTGTCAGAAATTGTAAACATTGATGTTCAAATAACATTGTACAATGACAATCAAAGTGCACACAAGCTACTGGAATGCAAAGAGTATTGTCATAAAAGAACAAAACACATTGATCTTCGTTATCACTATGTTAAAGATTTAGTTAAGAAAAAATTCTTAACAGTAAAGTATTTGTCAACTGAACAAATGACAGCTGATGTACTAACTAAAGCTTTGAGTGGATGTAAACATAAATTATTTACACATGAAATGAATGTAATACCTAAGTAGACGTAGGCATTATATCATTATTTAATTGCTTGTATTCATGTATGTAGACTTACTTATATACTGTGTTAGACAGACAGAGTCTTGTTTAAATTTATATAGAGTCTTTGTGATACTCTACATTCTCTTAACGTAGAGTTAGTATTGACATGATAGAGTCTAAAGTTTTTTTTTGTTGGTAGAGTCGTATCAAAAACCCTAAGGGGAAGTGTTAGAAATATAGGCTCTTTGATCTTTATACTACTGTCAATGTCAAAAGTCAATTGTGCATGTTTTGAATGCTCTGTGTGTAGATATACTCTCTCTCTTCTTCCGTGTCCGCTTGATCGAATAGCATCGTTGTAAATAATCTAATCTAATTTAATACATATAATCTAATATTTTGACGTATTATTTGGAGAGTAATATTTTAATAAATATTCATTCAAATAGACCTGTGCACATTATTTCATCGGAGCAAGACACAAATCTTATAACAGAGACCATGAGATTGTTCAACTACATCTGAGAAGCAGTGGATGTGGCCCAACAACGGTACCCTGATGCCCAACTGGTGATTCGGGGAGACTTTAATGCCCACCACCAACAGTGGCTATTCCCATACCAGTTCACCGACCATGCTGGGAGAGAGGCGTGAAAACTTTCACTCACGCTAAATCTCACTCAGCTGGTCATTGAGGCAACCAGAGTTCCAGACGTTGAGGACCACACAGCCAACTGCCTGGACCTTCTGCTGACGAACGAGCCGGATCGCCACTCGGTATCAGTGATGCCCCCTTTGGGAATATCAGATCACTGTGTGGTGAGGTCTGTATCATCATATAGGTATCATATATCATATAGGTAATGGGTCCAGAGTACGATTCTAATCTTATAGGTAATGGGTCCAGTTCGATTCTAATCCTAAAGGTAATGGGTCCAGTACGATCCCAATCCTAAAGGTAATGGGTCCAGTACGATGACGACCTCTGTGGCGCGGCGGGCGAAGCTTGGCCTGCGACGCAGGAGGTTGCGGGTTCGATTCCCGCCTCGGAACAAATATTTGTGCGATCGCAGATATTTGTTCAGGGTGTTCTGGGTATTTTCTATGTATAATAAAAAATATCTATCTATGTAATGTATATTGTATTAAGTATATCAGTTATCTAGTACCCATAACACAAGCTCTGCTTAGCTTGGGGCTAGATAATGTTGTGTGTCCAGCATTATTTATTATTTATTTATTCTAATCTTATAGGTAATGGGTCCAGTACGATTCTAATCCTAAAGGTAATGGGTCCATTACGATTCTAATCTTATAGGTATTGGGTCCAGTACGATTCTTATCTTATAGATAATGGGTCCAGTAAGATTCTAATCCTAAAGGTAATGGGTCCATTACGATTCTTATCTTATAGGTAATAGGTCCAGTACGATTGTAATCTTATAGGTAATGGGTCCAGTAAGATTCTAATCCTAAAGGTAATAGGTCCATTAAGATTCTAATCTTATAGGTAATGGGCCAGTACGATTCTAATCCTAAACGTAATGGGTCCAATACGATTTATCCAAGATTCAAGTAAATCTAGGTATATCTAGTAGGTAATACATAATATAATAATTAGGTTATGGTTATGGGGCCCAGCACGCATTTATATTTACACCTAGCACCCTATTATCAATTTTGACCATCTATATAAAAAACAAAGTCGTGTTAGTTACACCACTTTATAACTCAAGAACGGGTGAACCGATTTGGCTGAAAATTGGTGGAGAGGTAGCTTAGAACCAGGAGATTGACATAGGGAGGAGAGGTTGAGGGGGAGGGCAGGAGGGGTTCACCGGGGGCTACCCGTGCGAAGCCGGGACGAGTCACTAGGTACTTATAAAAATAAATAAGATTGGTACCTAGGTATCTACTGACTACTGATTGACTACCTACTACTACTAGGAAAAGGGCGCAGCACGCTTTTGTGTAATACAATTTATGTTGCAGGTATTGTTCATCGAAAACTAAAATCAATAAGACCTATTATGGAAGGAACAGACTACTTACCAATTTTCAAGAAGTGCGTTGTCTTTCCCTCTGAACATGATGCCTACGTTGGTAGCGTGATGGATGGACGAGTAGAAATCTGTGTAGTCGCCAATCTTAGCCGGAACGTGCATTTTTGCTTCGCTCTGTTTGACAAAAGCTCTAGAATCATAATTTTAGGTGTTTAACATTTGATGAGCCAAAACATGAGCAAAGGCCAAAAGTGCTTTTAACTGAATAAAACAGTCGAAAGCACTTTTATATAAAGAATCTAAAGTATTTTTAACTGAAAGTTAAAAAACCGAAAAAAAGACTGAAAAAATAAAAAAATTAAGTGGGTTTGAATAGTAGACAGAGTATTTATAAAAATCTAAAATAGTTTACAGAAAAAAATTGTAGGTAATCGTTAACAACCGACCATAATCCATCGTTAGTTACCATTAATCACTAGGAAGAATGTTAGGGTTCAGATTTATAAAAAAAAATACCGATGATGTACCTACCTGATCGGATACCGGGAAGCATGATCGGATATCGGGAAGCATGATCGGATATCGGGAAGCAGGATCGGATATCGGGAAGCATGATCGGATACCGGGAAGCATGATCGGATATCGGGAAGCATGATCGGATATCGGGAAGCATGATCGGATATCGGGAGCATGATCGGATATCGGGAAGCATGATCGGATATCGGGAGCATGATCGGATATCGGGAAGTGGTCGAAAATTGGATCGCCAGGTTTGTCCCAACAGACAGACAGGAAAGCAAATTAAATAAAAAGTTTATTATGTATGCTTAGTAATTGGAATGGTCATTTGTAAAACGCCCAACGTTACCTTTGTCTGAGCTCGTCATCACGTTGCAGCGTCGAGTTGGAGACGTCCAACAGACCCTGTATAGCAGTCCTCGCTTCGAGCCAGTGAGCTCTCGTCAGGCCCATAAACGAGTTCAAAGTCTCCTCCTGAAAAACCAACACAAATTCCTATGTTTCAAAATAAAATCATGAAGCGTCGGTCCTCTTTATGAAGATACGACATGCGACTTGCGACGAAGATATGTTATGGCGTATCAAGCGGATGGCCCACCTGATATAAAGCAGTACCCTCTGCCTATGGACAGTGCATTACCACATAGGTCACGTCTACCCAGTAGGTACGCGTACTTATGTGGCTTGCACTGCGCCCGCCACCCTGAGACATAAAGATGAAAAGTCTCATGTGCCTGTAATTTCACCGGCACCCATACCCTTCAAACCGGAACACAGCAATGCGAGCACTACTGCTTTGCGGCTGAAATAGGTATGGTGGTGTGGTAGTACTTCCCCGGACGAAATCTTTAACAAAAAAGCTCTACTAATAACAAAATATGTACCTATTTGTTTGTATATATATGTGTATGTTTTTATATATGGTTTTATATATGGTTATACTAAATCCTATACTAATATAACTTTTGAAACTATCATGGTTATGTGCATAATTTTCACTAGAAACGGGATATTTACCATGATATTTGAGTTTTAAATGTTCCCGATATTTCGGCACAGTTGCATGCGCCATGATCACGGGAGAACTAACTAAAATCTTTGCGAGTAGATGTTATGGGCAGATATATCGATCTACCATCTTTCTCACTCTTTTGACGAACGATACCACTACCAATAGTTTTCCTTCCTATACTAATAGTTTTTTACTTTAATAATTATATAGGTACATCTCAGATTTAAAAAATACCTAGTAATTGGGCCCGTTCTGAGAGCTCACCTTCACTGATGTAGCTCATTCCAACTTGCCAATTGTATTGATATCACCTACCTACCAAATGTTAATGGCGATTGGATCAACGGTTATCGTCCCATCAATCATACCCACATCATCATAATTAATCATCATCATCATCAGCCTATAGAAGCCCACTGCTGGACATAAGCCTCCCTCATAGAATGCCACGTGGAACAGTCTTGACCCGCCTCCATCCACTGGATGCCTACGACCTCTATAATGTCTTTGGTCCATTGAGAGAAAGCATTTCTCTCCTGCGTCGTCCGATTTGCTATCATCTCTCGAGAACATTTATTCCCGAGCGGTTATCAGTTCTGCGAGCTATGGCCTGCCCATTGCCATTTCGGCGTGATTGAGTAACAAACATACAAACATCTAAACTAAACATCTAAACATGCAAACATCATAACTTTGACATTTGGGATATAAATTGTGATCTCGGAAATGGCTCTAACGATTTCGATGCAATTTGTTATAGTCGAAAAAAAAGCGGCCAAGTGCATGTCGGACTCGCCCATGAAGGGTTCCGTAGCAGCAAGTAACATAATATAAAAGTTCTTGGATGGATTACGATTAATGACGTATTAAAAAAAAACTACTTACTAGATCTCGTTCAAACCAATTTTGAGTGAAAGTTTACATAGTAATGTACATTATATTTTTTTTTTAGTTTTATCATTCTTTTATTTTAGAAGTTTTGGGGGGGGGACACACTTTTTACCACTTTGGAAGTGTCTCTCGCGCAAACTATTCAGTTTAGAAAAAAATTATATTAGAAACCTCAATATCATTTTTGAAGACCTATCCATAGATACCCCACACGTATAGGTTTGATGTTTTTTTTTTTTGAGTTTCAGTTCTAAGTATGGGGAACCCCAAAAATAAAAAACTACTTACTAAATCTCGTTCAAACCAATTTTGAGTGAAAGTTTACATGGTAATGTACATCATATATTTTTTTAGTTTTATCATTCTCTTATTTTAGAAGTTACGGGGGGGGGGGGGGGGGGGGGGGGGGGGGGACACACTTTTTACCACTAACTAACTTTTTAAACTATTCAGTTTAGAAAAATTTATATTAAAACTCAACATCATTTTTGAAGACCTATCCATAGATACGCCAGACGTACATGTCTGTCTGTCCGTGTATGTCACAGCCTTTTTTTTTTCCGAAACTATAAGAGCTGTACTGTTGAAACTTGGTAGGTAGATGTATTCTGTGAACCGCATTAAGATTTTTACACAAAAATTGAAAAAAAAAACAATTATTTTCGTGGTTCCCCATACTTAGAACTGAAACTCAAAAAAAAAACATAAAACCCACAAAATCTCAAGTGTGCCCCCCCCCCCGTAACTTCTAAAATAAGAGAATGTAAAAAAAATATATGATGTACATTACCATGTAAACTTTCACTCAAAATTGGTTTGAACGAGATCTAGTAAGTGGTTTTTTGTTTTTGGGGTTCCCCATACTTAGAATTGAAACTCAAATTTTTTTTTTCATCAAACCTATACGTGTGGGGTATCTATGGATAGGTCTTCAAAAATGATATTGAGGTTTCTGATATCATTTTTTTCTAAACTGAATAGTTTGCGCGAGAGACACTTCCAAAGTGGTAAAAAGTGTGTTCCCCCCCATAACTTCTAAAATAAGAGAATGATAAAACTAAAAATAATATATGATGTACACCATGTAAACTTTCACTCAAAATTGGTTTAAACGAGATGGTAGTTTTTTTTGAATACGTCATAAATCGTAATCCATCTAAGAACTTTTATATTATGTTACTTGCTGCTACGGAACCCTTCATGAGCGAGTCCGACTCGCACTTGGCCGCTTTTTTCAAGTTTCGGTTGAGCAATGATCTGCGAGGTCAGAAGTCGGGTAGGTGACCATCGGCTTGAACACTTTTTGCGTGTAATTTTTCTTACGATTTCCTTTGGAGACACCGAACGAAGCTCGCTCGCACCAGACTGATGTTATATATTGTAGTCCTACCTAGGTGGACGAACTGTTTAAACTTGTACCTACCTAATACCATCTTTTGTACAACAGTTGAACAATAAATAATTTTCAGATTCCGATTTATTACAAAAGTTTTATAGCTAAGTATAAGATTCTTAAATATTATGCAATCAAGAACTACATCATTTCCATAACCTGCCCTAAGCTAGCTCAGTCGTAAACAACCTATTAACATATTATATTAACCTTTTACTAGCCATGTCTACCTACCAAAAGGCCAGTAGGTACTTACCTACTATTTGTTCCATGTTCTATTGACAGCTTGATTGGTTATTTATAGTAGGTTAGGTAGGTACCTACCTATTTGATAGTCGAATGTTTGTTTGTGTTTGTGCCAAAATTAAATTGCTCTAGTAGGTACCTACCTACCTAAGCAGGCAGGCAACTTTTATCCCATTTAGCGACGTTACAATGAGGGCTTTTCATATTCGAATAAAAAAAAAGTTGTTCGATTTGGCTCGATAGATGGCGCTGACTCAAAGGTGCTTGTCAAAATTAACAAATGCATTGTCTGTGAAGCACTTGTAGGTCATCTTCATCTTGTTCTTAACTTTCAGTGTGGTATTTTGGGCTTCTGAACTCTGAACATGGCCGCAGTCTTAGATAATCTATAGGCTAGATAGAGTGTCGTCCTGTAGGCAATCATTACATTAGAAACAGGTTTTAGTAGTAGACTGTATATATTCTGTGGTAGTAGTAGAGATTTTTTGTGAAAGAGTTCGTCCGGGGAATTACTACCACCATACCTATTTCTGCCGCAAAGCAGTAGTACTCCGATTGCTGTGTTCCGGTTTGAAGGGTAAGGGTGCCGGTGAAATTACAGGCACATAAGTCTTTTCATCTTTGTCTCAGGGTGGCAGGCGCAGTGCAATGCCACATAGGGTGCGTCCTAGGTGGACGTGAACAATAAGGATATGCACTGTTCATAGGCAGAGGTTACCGCTTAACATCAGGTGGGCCATCTGCTAGTTCCGTCATTCAAGTGGTATAAAAAAAAAAAACCCAACCTGTGACAAGCTGTGTGCGTGTCTATACACACAAACGTGCGCGCGACTTTGTCTTACACTCGTGGCACGTCATTATAATTGTATCTGTGTGCGTGCGTAAAGATAACAGCTAATGGCATATTTCCCTATTTATTGGGAAAACTGACTATTTTCCGATTGGGTAAAAAACTGGTGGCATGTGCCATTTAAAGTGAAAAAATATAAATGCTCTAACTTCATAATCATTCATTCATTCATTGATTATGAGGAATTTTGCATTTATAAACTGGCAACACAGACAAAAGAGGCAAGCTGGAGTTGAAAAATCGGGGCTAATAAGTTTATTGTTTTTATGAAATACTTTCGAAAATACTATGAATTCTGGATAGGTACTTACTGATGGTAGGTGACTTTACCAGTCGTTTTTAGACGTCCTTAGTAATTTCTGCACACTTTTTTGGCGCAACTCGTCATTACAGACACAAATTAAATTGAACGATGCGACCGTTCGCCTTGACGAGACATTTGACACTGAGAGGCGGGGAGCGACTTATCAGCTAACAGTTGGCTGATATTTTTTTCGACGTTGACATGAAGCACAATCTTGTCTAAAGATTATCTAAGGCCGCAGTGTACCGAAACTAGGGCACAAAGTAGTATTAAAGATAGGTAGGTATGTAGGTAGGTACATACCTTGAATACATTTTGTTTGTCCTTCAGTAGTGGTCCTTTGAATAAATGTGAGACCTCATACAAGTCTAATATCAGGTCTCCTATAGCAACACCGATGCGATTTTGAGCCTGAAATCAATCAAATAACATAATTATAGATTCTTTACTTAGTAGGTAGGTTAGTTATTCACTCAGGTAGGTATCCAAATACCTACTTAACTTCAAAAAATAATACAACTAATACAAGCTGGTAGGTACCTACCTACTATAGGTACGTAACGTACCTACCTACGCTACAAGATAACCTGACTGATAAGAATCCGGTGTTTGCGATGAAAATGCCACGGATCTCTTAAAAATAAATCATCCAAATTTACGTAAAAAACGCATTAAGTACTTATATAAATGGTTATAAGTAGGTATGAATGAATGCCGGCTCGTTCAATGACCGCCTGCGCCTGCGATTGCATTGACGACTCAATCTCAGACACAGGTAGGTACCTACAACTAGTAGATCCGGTGCCGGTGTTGATCCATTACGTTCGTACCTACTCACAAATTCAAATATAAACTCACTAGGTAGGTACTTACCACAGAAAGGATCATAATCACTTACATTATTCGGCGCAGAAAACACTCCGTACGGCAAGTTTTCAATAGGAAAGTCTGTGTCTGGCGAATATTCCACAAAAGATTTCATTTTAGTGTTTGTGATACGTGTGCCCTCGTCCGACCTCGCTTCGAGTCTGCTGCTCATTATAAGCTCTACACATACAGTCTACTTACTAGTTTTATGATGTTGTTTGATATAGGTAGGTGCCGAGTGTGGTGGTGATGTGGTCAAAGCTGAGTTGGAGGCGGAACTTGTTTATACTTACACTAGTGTTTGAGGTAGGAACGTCTAGGTACAGGTTGGTAGATATTTATGTGAAATGCAGTAAATTCAAACCTTTATTTAAATCTTTGTTTCTCTGACTCTCTGTACATAGGTATTTAGGTATGAGCACAGAATAAATAATAGTAAAATGAATAAGCCTCCTTTTCTCTTCAAAAATAAATAGGGTAAAAACCGGCCAAGTGCTAGTCGGACCCGCGCACGAAGGGTTCCGTACCATTATCTATAAAAACGGCAAAAAAAAAACACGTTTGTTGTATGGGAGCCTTAAATATTTATTTTATTCTGTTTTTTAGTTTTTGTTGTTATAGCGGAAACAGAAATACATCATCTGTGAACAACTGTATAACTATCACGGTTCATGAGATACAGCCTGGTCTATAAAAAGGCAAAAAAACACGTTTGTTGTATGGCCCTTTAAATATTTATTTTATAAAAAAAAAGTATTTGCTGTTATAGCGGCAACAGAAATACATCATCTGTGAAAATTTCAACTGTCTAACTATCACGGTTCATGAGACACAGCCTGGTGACAGACAGACAGACGGACAACCGAGCCTTAGTAATAGGGTCCGGTTTTACATTTTGGGTAGGGTACGGAACCCTAAATAATTACAGAAATTAATTTGCAAAGTTCCTGCCCTCTGTTGTCGTAGTTACTACCATTTTTCTCATAAACCATCCTAAACTATTTGGCAAAGACTTAAGTAATAATGATTTTAAACTTTTTTCGTGATTATCGCTCACTTTTCGTTTCGCGAGCGCTGTTCTGTCACTTTCTTGTGGGTTACATAGTGATGGGATAGTGACAGAATGTCGCGTCTATGCATGCATGTCTGCGCCTTAAGCGCCAGTATACGTGCTAATAAAGTACCTACGTAACTGAGTTAAAAAAACATTCAAAATACCAATTGCGAAACTAATCAAATCTTCATATATAACAAAAAACAGCCCACACGAAATATACCAAAGTATATTTAATTTAAATATATTAACACCCAAATATATCGTAAAGTACTTCTAGCAACATTTTACCAGATTTGAATTGACATATCTACTGTAACATAGTGTAAAAACATACCAAAATCTACTAAACATAAGCTGGATTCTACTAAAAGTCTACTATACAATAACTGGGTTATCAATCAATTAAACATCAGGCATTCGGTCTCAAACACTTAGGTATATTACATCGGTGTTATTGTCAATGAAGCTTCATCACAATTACACAAATCAAACAAATACTTAAATTGAACTTCAGAGATTCATCACAATCCCACAAACCAAACAAACAAATCAAATACATTTTTCAGGGATTCGTCGGTCATAAACACTTAGGAATCTTCATTAACATTATCATACAGATTTTTAGCTTCCATTCATTTCAGCAATTCAGCAATTTCAGCAGCATTTCAGACAAAAGGTCTGGGACAAAATTTGCACAACCACCTTCAATTTGGCGTAGACCTTCTTTCCCATGCATGATTGCAGCTACATTTTTATTTTGAAAACGGTTCCTGTCACGATTTTTAACTCTATTAATATCAGAAAATATTCTTTCTACTTTAGCGTTTGACACGGGCAGGATTGTCATCTGTTTTACAAATCGGGACAAATTTCAATACCTCGGTTTGTTATTCGAATCACACATCTTGCCAACTTCACTCCAAAACTTATCTACGTTAAATGTTGCAGTTGATGAACTTGAAGAAGACAACAAGTTAGAAACTGATTGGTCTAATTTCAATTCTCTATATTCACTGTCAACTACCTGTATTTTGTCATGTATTTTATTATTTTTTGATTTATCTAACCATTGCTTGAATAAGGGATCTTGCTCCCACTCCACCCGATATCCTTGAATATATTTTCGTTTCATCATGACGCAGACAAAACACAACAAAACGGGTGACGGTGACGTTATGATAATGAATGAACAACGGCTAAGCTCTAAATAAGTGTTCTTTGTGTACGTGTGTTTAGAAAGAGAGACTCACAGAGAAACGCGTGAATGGGGAATTCCCGTCTATGAATAGAACTAAGGATAGGGTTGCCACCTTCTTTCCAAAAAAAACTTCCAATATACAATAAAACTAAATTCTACCAAAATATACTGAAATATTTTTCCCTACTAGCAGCTGTTGCAAGTTCCTCAAAATCTACCAAAAAAGTAGAAATCTACTAAATTTGGTCACACTGATTATAAGCTCTACACATACAGTCTACTTACTAGTTTTATGATGTTGTTTGATATAGGTAGGTGCCGAGTGTGGTGGTGATGTGGTCAAAGCTGAGTTGGAGGCGGAACTTGTTTATACTTACACTAGTGTTTGAGGTAGGAACGTCTAGGTACAGGTTGGTAGATATTTATGTGAAATGCAGTAAATTCAAACCTTTATTTAAATCTTTGTTTCTCTGACTCTCTGTACATAGGTATTTAGGTATGAGCACAGAATAAATAATAGTAAAATGAATAAGCCTCCTTTTCTCTTCAAAAATAAATAGGGTAAAAACCGGCCAAGTGCTAGTCGGACCCGCGCACGAAGGGTTCCGTACCATTATCTATAAAAACGGCAAAAAAAAAACACGTTTGTTGTATGGGAGCCTTAAATATTTATTTTATTCTGTTTTTTAGTTTTTGTTGTTATAGCGGAAACAGAAATACATCATCTGTGAACAACTGTATAACTATCACGGTTCATGAGATACAGCCTGGTCTATAAAAAGGCAAAAAAACACGTTTGTTGTATGGCCCTTTAAATATTTATTTTATAAAAAAAAAGTATTTGCTGTTATAGCGGCAACAGAAATACATCATCTGTGAAAATTTCAACTGTCTAACTATCACGGTTCATGAGACACAGCCTGGTGACAGACAGACAGACGGACAACCGAGCCTTAGTAATAGGGTCCGGTTTTACATTTTGGGTAGGGTACGGAACCCTAAATAATTACAGAAATTAATTTGCAAAGTTCCTGCCCTCTGTTGTCGTAGTTACTACCATTTTTCTCATAAACCATCCTAAACTATTTGGCAAAGACTTAAGTAATAATGATTTTAAACTTTTTTCGTGATTATCGCTCACTTTTCGTTTCGCGAGCGCTGTTCTGTCACTTTCTTGTGGGTTACATAGTGATGGGATAGTGACAGAATGTCGCGTCTATGCATGCATGTCTGCGCCTTAAGCGCCAGTATACGTGCTAATAAAGTACCTACGTAACTGAGTTAAAAAAACATTCAAAATACCAATTGCGAAACTAATCAAATCTTCATATATAACAAAAAACAGCCCACACGAAATATACCAAAGTATATTTAATTTAAATATATTAACACCCAAATATATCGTAAAGTACTTCTAGCAACATTTTATCAAATCCTCAGAGTCCCTCCATTTATTGTAATTATTTTATCATATCCTGAGAGTGTGCCCTCCATTGATTTTATCTTAAGGCGCGATAGGTTCTTAAATGTCTCTAGAATTTTAAAGTTTTTGATAAGAATTTTCATAGTTTTCTATGAAGAAAAAAATATATGATATTCTTGAGAGTTTTATCTAGTGAAATCAATAATTCAATACAATATTTGAATTACTTCACTCGATAAAAAAAAATAACAAAGATACCTCCTTTTTAAATTGAAATGCTATTTTTACTCACTTCCCTCACGTTTTAATTTTTGAAACATTTGGTTACATGTTAGTTATTATTTAAGTTAGTGAATTCATTAACAAAATTAAACAAAACTTTGAACGACATTTTTATATAATTTTTTTATACATAAAAACACGGTATCAGAGCGTGCGCTCGCCTTCTTCGCCTCATACAAAAATGTTCGTTGAACCTATAGCGCCTTAACTAGATGACCCGCTCGCGACTTCCTCCGTGCGTAGTCAGAAAACTTCCCCGGCGTTCAGACACATCAACAACCACGCCGTGAAACGACCTTTGAAACGACACCATACTCAAGATTTTCAATTTAGGGGTCCCATTTTAACCTTGAGGTCCTGAAAATATTTTAATGTCAATAACGACACCGACAAACGACCTTTGAAATGACACCATACTATTTTTTTTCAATTTACGGGCCCCGTTTTAAAAAATATATGGAAAATATTTTTATCTCAACGACTACACCCTGAAACTGACTTTTTAATCATCGAAATACGCAGAAATCTGGCTAAAACGTAAAGTGTATTTTTTTACAAACAAAACGTTCCCATGCCTTTTATCACTAAAATTTCAAGTACTGCAGAAACATATGTTTGCTATTTTTATGTAAGGAATCTACCTATGAACTTTCAAGTATCTACTACCAACGGTTTCCGAAATACTAAGTTTTTTAGTTTTACATTAAATGCCGTTTTGGATATCTTCCAGGGTGAATTTTACAAAATCTTTTCTTAATACACCCCTACAACCAAAAAGGAATACATCCTCCAAATTTAATGTCCAGCGGTTTAGGCTGTGCGTTGCAAAACGCAAAGTGCATACATTAAAAGCCCTTTTTGGACCCCTAAGAGGGCGAATTATCCAAATTTCTTTCTAAGTACACCTTTACACCCTAAAATGAATACACTCTCCAAATTTCAGGTCTTTACGACAAGCGGGTGGCCACTTGTTACGGAACCACAAATTATATAATAGTTTCTACGACGGAAACCTGAATGCGCGAGGTCCGATGCGCACTTGGCCAGTTTTATAATGAGTTAGCCAGAAGTTTTGTCATTTTATTCGTAGACTATCTGTTATTCAATCGCTGCTATTATCCGTTGTCATGGTAACTGAAGGTTATTTTCGTAATATTGATAATACTGTGTCGGTAAAACAGTACCATTGCAATACTATGTCGGTAAAGCAGTACCTATCCTTTTTGCATTGAACAACCAAAAATAGGCCCTAAGGTGACGAACATTTTCATTCCACCACTGTACAACCCTTCGCATCGAGACAAACACACCCAAGCCTAGTACCTACGACCAGCGGTTTAGGCTGTGCGTTGTCACTCGGTCAGTCAGTAAGTCAGGACATTGCCTTATAAATGAGAGAATTTATATCCAGCAACTCGCCCCGTTTTCGCACGGGTAGTGTCAGGATGAAAAGATGTCAAACCACCAAACTTTCCACACACAAAATACCTAGGTACCATCAAAATCTGCTAAAACAGTCCCCCTTTGTTACTAGCTGATTATTTAGCTTTACATATAAAAAAAACAGGTAATTTTTTTTTTAAATCGATTCATTCGTTTTTGTCTTTATCCCGTAAAGACAAAGAATCAAACAAGCTAATAGTTTATCTCTTTATAATATAGCTGTAGACAATGAAAATACTACCAATATCTTTTCTCAAACATGCATGGAAGTATTGTCATTATTTTCATAAAAAGAACACGCGAAGTATCGAATTTACGGACAAAGAAAACCAAATCCATAGCAGGACCGTTTTTAGTAAACCCCCCGTAACTTCTAAAATAAGAGAATGATAAAACTAAAAAAATATATGATGTAATTACCATGTAAACTTCCACTGAAAATTGGTTTGAACGAGATCTAGTAAGTAGTTTTTTATTTTTGGGGTTCGCCATACATAGAAATGAAACTAAAAAAAAAAAAAAAAACATACGTGTGGGGTTTCAATGGATAGGTCTTTAAAAATGATATTGAGGTTTCTAATAAATATTTTTTCTAAACTGAATAGTTTGCGCGAGAGACACTTCCAAAGTGGTAAAATATGTACCCCCCCCCCCCCCCGTAACTTCTAAAATAAGAGAATGATAAAACTAAAAAATATATATGATGTACATATTACCTCTTTTTTTTTTTAATACTTTATTATTATATATCGATCAAAGTTACAACAAACTACAAGAACTTATGTTACTTGCTGCTACGGAACCCATCCTGGGCGAGTCCGACTCGCACTTGGAAGCTTTTTTTCAATTTGGAACATTACAGTGCTCCTGCAATGTTGTATGAAACTGCGTGCTGGGGTTATTAAATACTCTTTGATTGGATCTCTTTTATCATTATTGGCATACCAAAGTACTTAAACCTCTTTGCTTTAGTACAAATTACGTTCACGTGGATTTATAGTTAAATGCGTTTGCCTTTTGACGAGCTGTTCAGTGCTTTCGACAAAGGTGATAAATAAAAAAATTGGCGGCAAAGTTGAAAATTCGTCTTGATTTGTTATTTACATATACTTAATGAATATAAATTTAATAGGTAATTAAAATGAGTTCCAACGGTTCAGAGAGTGCAATGGAGATTGTACTCCACCAGATCAGAAGCCAAATTGGCAATGGAAAACCTGCTTCCAACGAAGTCAAAAGAAAAGTAACTACATGAATGTATATGAAAATTGTATGAGTTGGAAAAACGAGAAAAAAGTGAACATTTTATCTGAAACAATATTTGCGGCGTATTTTAATTAGATTGCTAAAACTAAAAAGACATCTACATTATGAGCAATTTATTCCATGTATAGTTCATGTTAAAAACGGCATTAACTTGACAAAATATGGAAATCTACGACAATCTACAGGATTCAAAAGCAACAAATCAAAATAAAATACTGGCGAAAACATAAAGCAATTATTAATAAAAGCCCCAGATGATATATATTTAGCGAAACAGGTAAATGTAACTTATAATATTAATTTAATTAAATGTATATAAGAAGTATGTTTTATTTCTCTGCATTCTTTTGAGAAAAGCACTATACATATATGCCGGCGGAAATAGCAATTGCCTGTCTCGTATTAGAGAAGGCCCGGCCTTCAAACTCATACTCGACCGGCAATTGCCTATTTCGCGGCCTTTGCAATAATGTACTATTAATTAATTTATTGACACTAGTTTTACATTCAATAAATAATGTTCAATCTACATTATGGTATAAAAGCTAGATAAATCGATCTTACATATGAATCAATTCTTATTCACTGACAATAATGAGACACTGTTCTTAGCCTCCCAGAACTGAGGTCCTGTGCTCCTGAATCCTGCACTTCGTGCACTTCTTCAACAACCTTATGATCGCAAGTCAGGGCATTCCCACTACACTACACTATCATACTGGTGTGTCCGGCGTTAGATTAGACCATCCGTCTCCTCGCGTGGATGTCGTTAAACCGACTAAGGTGTTATAGATGGCCAATCCGCCTGCCAAGCGAGGTCATTATGTCAAATCCCCCCCACTGCATCTATTGGGAGGCTCCTTATTTGGTTATTACTTAAACACAACACTCAAGGGTCACATACACATTCCTAATAACAAATTCTTGTTTTTTATTTAAGTTTTGGAACAAGCAGATGTCCCACCTGTTATAAAGCGGTAACCTGTGCCTATAACAATGTATTGCCCCATAGAGCACGTCCACCTAGGGCGCGCCCTATGCGGCATTGCACTGCGCCCGCCCGCTGAGACATAAAGATGGTAAGTCTCGTGTGCCTCTAACTTTGCCGGCATCCATGCCCTTCGAACCGGAACACAGCAATTACTGCTCTGCGGCAGAAATAGGTACGGCTGTAGTACACCGGACGAACTGTTTCACAAAAAAGCTTTACTACTTGTACTAGTACTATTGACGACGACGACAACGACGGTGAGCATTCTAACTAGATAACAATAAACTGTCATCGACACAAGGTGGCGTCTATCTGCTGCAGCGACGGCAGCGCCAGCTTCAGTTTCCGCCTGTAGGCCGCGTCCGCCGCGAGCGGGTTGCGCTCCAGGTATATCTAACTAGATAACAGTAAACTGTCATCGACACAAGGTGGCGTCTATCTGCTGCAGCGACGGCAGCGCCAGCTTCAGTTTCCGCCTGTAGGCCGCGTCCGCCGCGAGCGGGTTGCGCTCCAGGTATATCTAACTAGATAACAGTAAACTGTCATCGACACAAGGTGGCGTCTATCTGCTGCAGCGACGGCAGCGCCAGCTTCAGTTTCCGCCTGTAGGCCGCGTCCGCCGCGAGCGGGTTGCGCTCCAGGTATATCTAACTAGATAACAGTAAACTGTCATCGACACAAGGTGGCGTCTATCTGCTGAAGCGACGGCAGCGCCAGCTTCAGTTTCCGCCTGTAGGCCGCGTCCGCCGCGAGCGGGTTGCGCTCCAGGTATATCGTCACCAGCTTCGTGTTGTGTTTCAGCTGCTCGACGGACGACCACTCGCTGATTTGGTTGTCGTTTAGCTGTGGATACGATAAGTAAGACGTTAATCACGTGATCTTAAGGCGTATACATCAGCTCTTGACCGTATACGTATACGGTGGTCTTATTTGGATGGTTTCTCCTAGAGAAGTCAATGATATGTGCTGAAAAAAATGATGACCTTTAATCTGTAAAGTGAACGTACAAAAATTTTCTACCTGTTCCTTAACCATGTGAAAAAAATAACAAAGTGCAGCTGTTTTGGACTGAAAATTTGATTCAACTTCTAAACAACTAGGTTTTGTACTTTTTCTTTCACCTAAATATTGGCAAAGACTTTATCTTCAAGTTAAACGTATGATTCTGTGATGCGACGGTTTCACGTGGCAAATAAATGTTTTTCGTGATTTTAACTTACTTTTCGTCCCGCGAGCGCTATTCTGACACTTTCTAACTAACCTGAGCTTTAATGAGTTAGAAAGTGACGTAATTTGGCTGCTATATGCGCCTCGAACTGTGCGGCTCCAAGAGGCAATTCTCGGATTGTAGACATAACATAGAAATCGTAATTTTCATACAAGATCTGTCAGTTTTGGTACTACCAGTTTGTTTTGTCCTTGACCAACAATTCGAAGACATGTGACATGTTTATGGGAGAAGTACAGAATTATTTCACCACACTGGTTCTTTCGCCATTGAGGGTAGGGTGAACAGAACTGGTGACAAAAAGTAGTGGTGGTAGTAGTAGTAGTAATATTCTATGAGGGAGGTCTTGTCTGACTGATGATGATGATGAAGTACAAAAACATACCCAAAACTCTTCCAATTCACTCAAACAGTGTACATTCTCGAGGAGCGTGATCCTGTTCATGGCCAAGTCCAAGGTCTGCAGCTTCGCTTGGCAGTGCAGGTTCTCGATGACGGTGATGCCGTTCTCTGATATGTAGAGCTGCTCCAGCCTGCTCAGCTGCTCCAGGTTCTCGATCTTGGTGATGCGGTTGCTTTGTAACACTAGACACTCTAGTTCGGTTAGTTCTTCGACATTCTGGATCTTCGTGATTTTGTTTTTGCCAATGTATAGTTGTTTGAGTGTTTTGAGGCCTTCAAGGTTTTTTATTTCCTGAAAGAGATAATCATAATAGTAGTAGTAGAGCTTTTTTGTGAAAGAGTTCGTCCGGGGAAGTACTACCACCATACCTATTTCTGCCGCAAAGCAGTAGTGCTCGCATTGCTGTGTTCCGGTTTGAAGGGTAAGGGTGCCGGTGAAATTACAGGCACATGAGACTTTTCATCTTTATGTCTTAGATATAACTTTTGAAACTATCATGGTTATGTACATAATTTTCACTAGAAACGGGATATTTACCATGATTTTTGAGTTTTATATGTTCCCGATATTTCGGCACAGTTGCATGCGCCATGATCACGGGAGAACTGACTAAAGTCTTTGCGAGTAGATGTTATTGGCAGATATATCCCAAAATATATATATATATAGAGTTCTCCCGTGATCATGGCGCATGCAACTGTGCCGAAATATCGGGAACATATAAAACTCAAAAATCATGGTAAATATCCCGTTTCTAGTGAAAATTTATGTCTTAGGGTGGCGGGCGCAGTGCAATGCCACATAGGTTGCGTCCTAGGTGGACGTGATCTATGAGGTAATGCACTGTTCATAGGCAGAGGTTACCGCTTAACATCAGGTGGGCCTCTTGCATGATCCGTCATCCAAGTAGTATAAAAAAATAAAATAAAAATAAAATAAAAAAAAAAACATTATTCACATGCTGAGCACTTTTATTCATTGCTTTATTTAGGAACGTGTTGGTACTGGATGAAAGCGTTAGCCAGGTTAGCTGTGGAAAAGCAATGGTGGTGAGCGCTCACCAATGGTCACATACTACCTATCTACCTTCTTTTTTTTATATTATATGTTGACAAACAAGGAGACAGCCCGCCTGATCAGCAGTCACCGCCGCCTATGAACATCTGCAACACCCACGGTATTGCAAACGCGCAGCCTACCATTAAGAGCCCTATAGATATTTCTCTTGAATTTACCCATATTGTAGCCCTGTGGGAAGACATCCAACGGGAGCTCATTCCACGCCCTGTAGGTGCGCGAGAGAAACGAGCGCGTGAAACGCACTGTGCGAGACCTCCACGCATCCAAAATGTGCGGGTGAGCTCGCTGACGATGGCGGGATGTGCGGTTATAAAACTGCGAAGCTGGAATTCGTTCAAAGAGCTCCTCAGAGCATCCCCCGTTAAAAATCTTATAAAAGACGCTAAGCGCGCCAATATCTCGGCGCACGCTCAACGGTTCTAGATCCCTACCTAGTTTCAAATCAAGAGTGAAAAGCATTCGTTGGCCCAAAGTATTATGATAGCGCCGAAAGAAAACAAATAGTGCTGCTCAGACTCTCAAAGTGCATTTATGTTTCTACCTACAGCCTGATTATCCCTATAATGGTACGCTCAAAGGTTTTTGCACTCAATTTGAAATGAGTTATGAGGTTTGTAAAACATCTGCCCGCGGCTTCGCTAGTAATGGGACAAAAACTAGCTTAGATGGCAAGTGAAAACTAGCTTAGATGGCAAGTGAAAAACTTTTTATTCTTTAAACCAGGGGCCTCATTCTCGAAATCGTGAGATCGATCAAAACGGCGTGATGACGACATATCTCGCTTAAAAAAGTTACTTTGCTATTCTCAGCATCTCGCAGACAAAAGTGTGGTATTTACCATGTGGGTTAGGTTTTATCATTCGAGATGCGTCGTGTCAAAATTGCTTCTTTCGATTTGGTGTATGTAACAAAATAAAATTAGCACTAAACCAATCAATTACAATTTATAACAATCTCATAATTTCGATCTCGCATTTTTCTTGCCCATCTCAAATGCAAAAATCTCGCTCATTCGGATAAATCTCGTTACTTAACGTGAAAGAATGTCAAGCGATTACATAATTATTACATAAGTTCTAACACCACACAAAATCAAAACACAATATTGTCACAATGATATCTACAAATCTATTTTTTTTGTGAAAAGTTTACGGCTCTTATCACAAATCTGTGTTATTTTCATTTCACTTCACACCACACGTTAACTTTATTTCGCACACAACACAACACACTAATTTCAGTTGATTGACTGACGGAGTAAGTACGGACTTTGAATGTCAGACAGAACTCGCATGATTTTTAGATCTCACATGCTAAAGACCACACGTTGTATCTCGTACGAATTTCGTTCAAGATATAAAACTGTGAGATGCCAAGAATATATGTGACGTCATCAAGTAGATTAGGTCGATCTCACGATTTCGAGAATGATGTGATTAGTGGCTGATTTAGTCAGGAAACTAGCACTTGATTAAAACTATGAATTTATTTATGCTGTTAAACCTTATTTTCAAAATAATTATGCCCTATTTTAAAAAAAAAAATTAATAATCGCCAATAGTCGAATATTTTTCTCCCGATTAATCGATGATCGTAGCCATCTTGCTTGAAAAAACGCGTGAATGGAATGAGCGAGATTTTTCACTCGAGATTTCCAAGAATCAAGAGAGATGAAAACTGCGAGACGTTAAACATCTCGCTTGAAACGAGAATTAGGCCCCAGGAACAAACTACGGGCCGCGCGCGACTTCAACCGTGACTGACATTCGCGACTTATACTAAAAAGTCTGCACTGTTACCAGGTCTGGTTAATTCCATACATTTTAGAATTAGTTCACACAAAATATCGATAGATGGCAGTACTGGTATCGCTAGGAATATTGAACACATTAATTAGATTATTTTTTCACTTTTTTTGACGGCATTGCGTAAATAGTACCTCTAGAAGACTTTTTATGTGATTTTAACTAATAAAATAACAAAAATCGTTATAAAATAGTTTTTTTTTTCAATGTTTTTACTGACATCTAGCAATTTCTAACCGAAACATTTTGATTGGGTTCTAAGGTTCTAAGTTTGGTCAAGAAACACATAGATGGCGTTGAAATAAAACCATGTTTCGGAGCAGTGTTAGAAATAGAAAAAAGAATAAAATTATACGATAATATTTCGATAGTTACTCCACAGAGTAGTAAGAATACTAACGTGTTACTCTATGATATGATGTGATGAAATACGCTTGATTTCTCAAGTATCATCTAGTGCGCTGTAAAGAAGGCAAGAGAGAAGCGCCATCTAGTACGCTGTTAAGAAAACAAGTAAGAATGCATATTAGTACGTTAGTACCGAGCGCGCGCCACGGGCGCTGCTCTTGCGCGACTTATCGTGGCAACGATCGTAGTACTAAGATTGTCTCTCTGTTGTACGTTAGTATTATTCCTTACTCTGTGCTGTTACTGTATATATACTGTGGCACTGTTGTGTTAGACTTGAACATGTTACATGTAACATATATAGCATATGTTACATTCGAAATTGCAATAATTGCGGTAAACTTAAATAAATAAATAACTAAAATGTAAGCGCGCTGAGTTATTGCTGAAAACCGCATTTTTGTTCAGTTCTTTTAGTTTTGTGCAAAAAAAACGACATAGGAAGGCTCTGACGAGAAAGGTCATTATTACTTTTTTAAAGTAATCAAAATTCCTGACAGTTTGAGCCCTAATCCAATATTCTAGGTCTAATGGCTCCCAAGATACAGGATTCCCAATGTTCTCTATTTCTATACAAAACCCCACCCTCGTTCACCAGCTGGAAGTGTTCTTGCAGTGATAATATTACTTTTGGAATGTTATTGTAAAAGCGGATACTATTTGTAAGAAAACATTTATTACATTTTTGTAGTCTGAATTTGGGAATAACTAAGTTATCTTTATTTCTAGTGTTGAATTTGTGAACGTCGCATTTATTTTCGAAACTTTTAATATTTTTCCGCGTAAACATGATACACTTGTAAATATAGAGAGAGGGCATTGTTATTATTTTAACTTCCTCAAATACATTCCTAAGTGATGTCCTCGAACTTAAATTGTATATTGCACGGACTGCCCTATTCTGTAATATAAAGATACTTTTCCTTTTAGTTCGACAGTTTGAGCTTTGGTAAATTCAGAATTAGCGCGAATGGGCCCAAGATCTCAAGCAAGCATTACCGTTGGCGTAGCAACAATTATTAAAGCGACGCCGTCAAAATTGACCAATCAGACGTAGGTAAAGTTCCAACGTTCGAACGTTTGTGCCGTTCAAAATGAAGGCGATTGGTGCTCTGGACACGTTGTCAAACCCCAATCGCGCTAAGGCTAACATACCAAAAAAACCCAACCAAAACCCTTACGTTGTGTACATTTTGTATCGCACAAATTATTTGAACGTCAACTTTTTAGCTTTGTTTTGGAAAATACGTTGGTGTACCTAACGATCGATCGAACTTTTCACTGTATCTATATAAAACTAGCTGAAACCTGCGACCAAGGCCGCGTGCTGTTCGTACTACGTATTGATTTAACTACGTATTCGGTCACTTTTAGAACTGCCCAAATCTTTTGAAACTGGAAAAGAGAAACTTGTAATCTTTAACTTCCCTCTTCCACTTTTAAGTTTCAAATTAATTTGACAGTATTCAAAATATATTTAAATGACTCTGTGTCGCCTTCTCCATTGCCATTTGTTATGAAAATTGTTAGTGTATATAGTTTAGATATTTGTTCAGGGTGTTCTGGGTGTTTTCTATGTATAATAAAAAATATCTATCTATGTAATGTATTGTATTAAGTATATCAGTTAACTAGCACCCATAACACAAGCTCTGGCTTAGCTTGGGGCTAGATAATAATGTTGTGTGAACTTGTCCAGCATTATTTATTTGTTTATTTATTTATATCATCAGTAGAAATAAAATCTAAATATCTGTGTTGATAGATGAAGCGTTACGAAAAGGAAGGCACTTAGTCTTTCTTTACCAATCTCTACCGAAGATAACCATTCTCTACCACTAACTCCCCTAACTCCTACTTGGCCTTTACAAACCAAATATTATGCTAAAATCAAGTCGAAAGGAAACCAGGAACGACCCTTCTATTTATAATCATAGACGAGCTACTTTGAACACCTTCTGGTCTTGAATATCAAACCCTGGAACGCACTATCTACACGGTCTTTCTCCATTCTTCCGCGCTCTTTCGGCCCTATCTTATAGTCAAGAGTGTCATTTAAATGCTGTAAGCTTATAGTTAAGCCTTGTTCTACTCATGCGACCTTCCGGCCTCCTCATGACATCGCAGTTGTGTCTCTGCTAATTATTCTGGTATGGGTCTACTTTAAACAACCATTCAACTTATCTATTGAGAAGTTCCATCGAAGAGCGACTTCATCAACAGAGCCTTGTTGTCGAGACAACCATCTCACGGTGTGGTACTTACCCTAATCCTATTGTCGCCTAGTTCAAGCAGCTCCAATTTAGGTAAGTGGTTAACATTTTTAATCTCCGATATCTTGTTAGAGCTTAGGAACAACTTCTTTAAACTGGTCAGTTTTTCTAATCCTACAATCTCCTTTATTCTGTTGAATGATAGGTCTAGGATTCTGAAACATAACACAATTTGTTTTATAGAATAACTATTTGTCTTACCTCGGCCGTCGGCTAGTGAATAGCCGGATGAGATTGATCCTGTCTAGAGGCGGCAACACCTGTGTGGCGCTCTGCTACATCCCCAGTAATACGACAACGTATCCACAATCGACAAATCACGTTTTGGATTCGTGTTTAGGGTTTCGGCACAGAATAAACAATAGGTATCGTTTATTCTGTGCCGAAACCATAAACACGCCAACCACGCGATGGAAAGCACCGGCTTCTAGCATGACTATCGCAATTATATATTTTGTTCTCTGCTGCAATGTTGATGTTCCATGACATTATAAAGATCACAAGATCAGTTAAGATAAAACACTTGTTATATTAATTAACTAGCTGAATGCCTGTGCTTCGCTACGATGAAGCCGAAATACATTTACCGATTTTGTTGTGAATTTAATAAAACCTTCCAATCCAAACCTCATTTCATCCCCAAAGGTGAGTTTTAGTAAAATAATTTCTTAGTAGATTGGCTACACCCTGCAGGGAACCTTCATGCCAATCTACCCACCAGAGATCAATTGATGAGTAGATGCCTACACTCTGTAGGGAACCCACGTGCCAATCTACCCACCGGAGATCAATTGATGAGTAGATGTCTACACTCTGTAGGGAACATACGTGCCAATCTACCCACCGGAGATCAATTGATGAGTAGATGCCTACACTCTGTAGGGAACCTTCATGCCAATCTACCCACCGGAGATCAATTGATGAGTAGATGCCTACACTCTGTAGGGAACCTTCATGCCAATCTACCCACCGGAGATCAATTGATGAGTAGATGCCTACACTCTGTAGGGAACCTACGTGCCAATCTACCCACCGGATATCAATTGATTATTAGATGCCTACACTCTGTAGGGAACCTTCGTGCCAATCAAACCACCGGAGATCAATTGATGAGTAGATGCTTACACCCTGTAGGGAACCTACGTGCCAATACCCACCAGAGATCAATTGATTATTAGATGCCTTTTACGACATCCACGGGAGGATAAAGAGGTGTCTTTTAAGCCGGCAACAAAGTTATACGTACTCCAAATGAACAAGGGTATCCAAATTCTCAATGACAGTAATCTGGTTGTCATACAACTCCAGTTCCACGAGCATGGTGAGTGCGCCCAGACCCTCTATCCTCTTGATGAGATTCCATCTCAAGTACAACCTGGAATAGAAAACATTACTTTACAAAACTAAGTGCATTGTATAATATCTCAAATTTGCATGTTGTTTTTACTATTTATTGTTATTTTTGTAAAGATCACTGTTTGATACTTAATATTAACCTGTGTTTGTTTCGTAATAAATTTATCTTATGGTAAGCGTCATCGCGCACGGGCCACTGTCATCTTCTGCACTGCCTTTATAAGGCAGACGAGACGAGCATATTTATACAAATAAAAACACTTGGATATTAAAAGTATGTACTATTTCAATTTTGGTATTCTATTTCTTTTACCCTAAAAGAATTTAATTAATAAAAAAAAATAAAAAAACGTATAATAATTAAATATAATTTAATTTAATTAAATATAATAATTATAATTCTGAAATAGGCACATCAGTGAAAGCTGCTCGTCTATAACTTTAAATAATAATAATAATTGTACAGTATAAAGGTTTGCCCTTTGAACCCCGACTGCACATATGATATATCTACGGTAAGGCAGTTGACCTACAACCTGGATCCTAAGACTCTAGCGTCCTAGATCCCTAGTGTCCCCGACTGCCCAAAATCCCTAGCCCTGACCATAAAGTGATGATAGAAAAAAGATATTAACTAGTAGAATGGCCGCGACTTAGTACGCGTGTACTTTTCCATACAAACTTCAACACCCCGCTGCACCCCCGTAGAGGTTTAATTTCTGGAATTCCTTTCTTAGTGCAAGCCTAGACCACAGGAGGAACATACCCTCCAAATTCCAGGTCTCTAGGACTTACAGTTTAGGCTGTGTGTTGATAATCAGTCAGTCACCCAGTGGTTTTATATATATTCATTGATAAATATAATAATTATGATTCTATTTATAAGAAAGGGAATAAACGGGTTGCAGCCAACTACCGCCCTATAAGCCTCACTAGTCTTATCTGCAAAACTATGGAGAAGATAATAGCCACAGAGATAAGAAGCTTCTTATCCGAGGAAAAAGTGCTGTCAAATAGACAACATGGCTTCATACCAGGTCGCTCAACTGTCACAAACCTACTTAGCTGTATAGACATGTGGACACAAGCTTGGGACGAGCATCAGCCGACAGACATTATATACCTAAACTATGAAAAAGCCTTTGACAGAGTCCCAATAAGGAGGCTTATTTCCAAAGTGGAACACTTTGGCATCAGAGATTTTAAAATGATAACAAGCTGACAAAGCCTGTGTACACCCTTAGTGTGCCTAACTATGAAATATCAAAAACAAGTGTTCAGTGTATCCTTAAGTGAATATATGATGAATACAAATATCAAGAGAAAGCTGCGGATGACCCAATTTATTGAAACAGAAACTATGGATGGGTCATTCGAAAATGTATGGCACGGTTTTTTAACAATCTCTTCATAATAACCTTGAAAGGCAGTGACTCACTAGGTACCTCATTAAATTTACCTTTGCAAATTCTTCAGCCGCTCAAGATTTTCGATCTTCCCGATCCTTCCGTGGTTCAAGTCGAGTTCTTCTGTGTGTTCGTTGACCACTATGAGCTCTTGAGTGTCTTCTTCTGTCGGTGGAGGCGTAGCGGCTGGCGAGGGGCTACCTTCATGTCCCTGTGACTTGTCTCCATTATTCTCAGCACTTGACAAGTCTTTTGGCACATGTTCAGCTTCGTTATTGGCCATCGACGCATCATTATTGTCTAGTTGAACAGACAAATTGTTAATTTTGCATACTTAACGCTAAAGAGTGATATTTCAAGTTGCATTAAAAGATGCACTTACCGGCCATGACTCTTCTTGAAAATTCAGGATGTCGTTATTAACTAATAGCGCATTTTATCGTTATTTTCTAATAGAAAATAAACGAACCAGGAGCTAGATTTTCAGAAATAAACCCGAAACGATTAGAATTAAAATTCTTGCGAAATCAAATAATAATTAGGTTTTTAGTTGATTGATCAGTTCGTCCAGCCGACCATAGATAATTTTTTTACGAGCATATACCAAAAACAACCGCATAAACATGGTAATCTCTTGAATGTAGTAGAGTCCGCGCCACGACTGAAGTCCGACGGCCTTTTGAGGAACTAACGGATAACAAAGGTAGATTTTCGCTTTTGCACTTTTGCGCATAGAAACTAGCGCTCCAGTAACCGGACTTCAGTCGTGGCGCTGTTTTCCAGCCCACAGCCATGCCACAGCCCACAGCCCAAAAGATTTGTGGTCCAGCCATCCAGCTGACTGATAGAAAAATAATCACTACATTTCGTAGTTTTAATCCATGGTATCTTCGATAAAACTTATATCCTCCCTTTTTGATTAGGTAAAACAGCAATGGTAGCAACTTATGAAGCCAAATAGTGATATACGTATTGCTTGGATCAGATCCACATAATATGCCCAACATTGTATATTGGTGATGCTCCTACACCAGCCTACCCCAACTTAACGGCCATTTACATGATGTAAGTTTCTTGCCTGTTGCATACAATTAAATTGAAGCAATAATTGACTTGCATGGTCTAAACAACACGAATAAAAGATATTTACATTTATTGTCTGTGGTGATATCAACCTTCTTGCATCTGTTAGTATTTCTATGTCTGAAATGACATCGGTGCCAATCTCATTGTGATTTGTGTCACTATATATAGGTAGAGCTGTTCTGTGGTCACTATTCAGCTAATACCTAGTACTCTTGCATGTCGTATTTTTAACGAATAAAGCCATGTTTTGCTCTGAAATGGTTTAATATAGGTATTACAATTTATGCGTTAAAAAAATTTGGATAAATATCTAAAGCCCGACAGGTTCGAAGCAGATCCAATAAACAACTCAGACCAAACTTCAACATGGACTCATTGGAAGCAAACATTTAGCAACTTTATTCACGCTATAGAAAGCAAAGATAAGACAGTAAGTGCAGAATATAAGTATCAATTGCTAGTGAATCATCTTTTGCCTCGCCTCTATATGTACCTACATCAAAGATTCCAACGAGTATCATACAGCTATACGAAAACTAGACGATCTGCCCCCCTATTCCCTATCTTGAAAGTCACTCGGTGACCAACGTTTGACAGGTAGAATGACTATCACTTGCCCAAAGTTATCATCAAAAACTGTCAAAAGACATAATTCGTATTCTCTATCTTCAGTGGGTTACTGAGATGACGTCACCATCGATCGGTTGCTTTCTCTCAAAGTCACTAGATGGTTTCAGCGCTTATCGACTCCATAGCGAATCTATGATTTTATTATTATTTGGTATTCCGTAAGCAAAATGACAGCTCCAACTCCAATCGCTTTCATTCAAAATCACCGACGTTCCGCGAAAGGAGGTGTGCGTCAAGCTAGCGACCCCCAAATCGAATTCAGGGTTTTCTTCCCGGCCAATAAATAGTGCATAAATAGTGCCAAATAGTGCCTTTAGTTAAATAATTAGTGCCTCAATACTTTAGAAGTTATAACCTAAAGAATGGGGGGTCGCCAGCTTGACGTCACGATAGCGACCCCCACCTGTAACTCAGCAACCACAGCACGTACGACGTAGCTTTATATCTCAAAAAATAGTGCCTAATTAGTGCCTAAGACCTGCAAAACCTCAGCAACGAGGCTGTAACAGAATAGAAGATATTTGATATTCTTTCTGAGACTATTGGCTTCATGGCGTCGGTCTTCGCTGCCCTCACTGCCGCGCCATTAAGGCAACTGCGAACATTAATTTCTTCAAATTCGTCGTTTTTCTATAGCTCAAAAAATAGTGCCTAATTAGTGCCTAAGACCTGCAAAACCTCAGCAACGAGGCTGCAACAGAATAGAAGATATTTGATATTCTTTCTGAGACTATTGGCTTCATAGCGTCGGTTTTCGCTGGCCTCACTGCCGCGCCAATACGGTAACTGACATGACAACATTCTTTCTTCTACATTCCGCGACGCATTTCATTGGTCGGCGGGTAATTGAACAGAAAATAAAGGCTCGTTTACACTTATACAACAATCATCATCATCATTATCAGCCTGCAGAAGTTCACTGCTAGACATGTATGTAAACGGTTGGGTGTTATGTTATGTTATGATAAAGGCCTCCCCTATAATATGATGACACGAAGAACAGTCGTGGCCCGCCTGCATCTACCAGAAATCTGAATGTGAATTGAGGTAAACACAAACTCAAATAGTACCAATCTAGGATTTATTTTTATTTCTGTCTCTCTGCCTGTATGTATCCTTGAAAAATCATCACGCTGAAACTACTTGACGGATTTTAATGATTCTTGGTATAGTTGTACCATATACTATGAAATTAACGCCTAAAATATTTAAGAAAAACGAAAGGGTTCCTGTAGTATAGATAGTGTTGTCTGTGGGGGAAACTGGTAATTTTTAGGGTTCCGTATCCAAAGGGTAAAACGGAACCCTATTAATAAGACTCCGCTGTCCGTCCGTCTGTCTGCCTGTCTGTCTGTCAGGCTGCTCACCAAGCTGTATCTCATGAACCGTGATAGTTAGACTGTTGAAATTTTCACAGATGATGTAGGTATTTCTGTTGTCAAAATATATACGAAAAAACAGAATAAAATAAATATTGAAAGGGGCTCCCATATAAAAAACATGTGACTTTTTTGTTAGTTTTTGCTCGATATTGATAATGCGAGTCCGACTCGCACTCGGCTGGTTTTTATGAAATGTGTTTTTTTGGGTCTTAGAGGTGAAACTGTAAAAAACCGTTGGACTTTTAGTACCTAAAATCAAATTTTTGTTGGTGAATTTAAGTGAATTAAGTAAGTGAATTAAGTAAGTACATTAAGTAGTAAGTAAGTTATTTATTTATTTAGTACCCATCTACCTAGTGATTTGAGATCAAGACAATGGTTTCCGTCCATTTGACCATTTCTAAGCATGTTCCTATAAATTAAAAAGTACCTTAGGATAGTTACTTACACAGAGTTTTGTCTTTTTTATCGAATTTTTAACTGCTTGCTGATGCAAAAGACGCTACACTGTGTTTTAACTGTACTAAATATACTGTGCGTGTAACAATTACGATGATAACCCGTGTTTTAGAGTAACATTATTACTAATTACCTGAGTCTGTTTTCCTCAGTGTCCCCCTACATACACTCTGACCTTAAAGGGCCCCAATTCGATTTGAACTAAAATCTTGTAGGTTGGTACAATTCAATTTTTGAAAGAGAAGTATTGTGTAAAATGAGAGCTAGTGCCAGATCCTTTGTTTGGAATTAGGAAAATTCAACTAGTTACTTGCGAAACGGCAATAAACGCGCAAAATATTCTAAAACTTGTTCCAGCACGTACGTTTTTTTGAGAAAGTCTTACAAGTTTGTGAATAAAATGCTTGTAATTTAGATTCTAGACAACATGGGCGAGATACCTGATAAGCTTTTTTTTTACTTTTACAGTTTATAAGTACATTATGAACATCCAAAGTTCAGGTAAAATTGTGCAAATAAGCTGATTTTTGAAGGCTTATACAGAACTTACAGGTAAACAAAAAAAAACAAAAAAACATCACGTACGTAGATATATTCTTCAAGATACATATTTGTACAAAACATCTGACGAAAAAATTGTTACAACTTCATAATCACGTACGACCTGAGCATGAGCGTTTTTATCGAAAGTACTTGAATTGACGGCTCTTAAAGTGAGTTATTACCTATTATATGTTATACTACTTAGTCTAAGCCATGATGATTATAATTAGGTAGGTACCTGGCAAGTCTAGGTTCGGTAAATTTGTTTAGAAACTTTGTAGGTAAAACTTGAAAACAAACAAAGGAGATCGGATTTGCTCAAAAATGGTTTGGTACTTTTATGAAAGTGATAATATTTTGAAAAAGTTTCAAGATTTTCATCGTTCTCAAATAAAATTTGACATCAAACATGAAAACTTGCTTCTACTCTACCTACCTATTTACTATACAAGCGAGTATCATTAAGTCCCGACTTACCTACATATCTCCAGTTTCATGCATGTATATTTCCCTACATCTTTTGTAGGAGCCTTAAATTGTTTTGTCGAGTATAAATAAAAATGTTGATATATTTGTACAAAATAAGTCCATATTTATGGATAATTATATTTTCGATACAAATATATTATTGGATTAAGATTCTGAACCTTTTAGAAAAGAAGTGACCAATATAAGAAAAAATAACAAGATTTTCATCGTTCTCATGTAAAATCTTAAAATATTCAAAACATGTTTTTATCAAGTATATTTTCTTGTCTCATTTCTGTGGATACTCATACTAAATAAACACATGTGTCCCGACTTACCTACATGTCATGCAGTCTGATGCATGTATATTTTCCTACATCTTTTGTAGGAGCCTGAATTTGTTTTGTCGAGTATAAATAAAAATGTTGGTATTTGTAAATTACGATTCAAATATATGATTGGATATAGATTCTGTACATATTAGAAATGAAGTGACCAATCTAAGAAAAAAAATGAAGATTATCATCGGATTCCTTTCAAAATTGATCTCTGAGGGTCCCTGTGGTTAATGAACATGAATCTATAGTCAGAATCGGGAAATGTGGCCGCCATTTTGAATTTTTTTGTAACTGGATGGATTTCTTTCAAAATTGATATACGAGGGTCCCTGTGGTTAAGGCGGTTGCTTTCGCTTGTGGCGCGAAATTAAAATTTTTGTGTTTTTTGCTCTTCACAGCTCATCAACACATCTTCAATGTGCTTGAAACAAAAAAACACTGTAATTACCATTGAAGCACAATTGTGGCTAAACTAATGATATTTATGTGATACTATAAATTAAAACTTGTGTGTTAGGTCATATAAGTACCGTTAAAATCGTTTTCGCTATCTGAAGAAGACGTGTTGATGAGCTGTAATGAGCAAAAAACCCGAAAAAAATTAATTTTGCGCCACAAGCGAAAGCAACCACCTTAAACAAAAACGTTGAATAATAGAAGATATTATGTGGAGAACTCTTATAAAAATGTCATAAGACCTCAGAAATGCAGGATTAAGTTTTATTTAGTTATATTACATATCTTGTTATGCCTGTTACCCTCTTTAACATATAGATAAATAAATAGAGATTTATAATATATTATTTTTATTATATTAGTAATTATTCAATACGAAATTTTATCGAAATTGATTCAGTCAGTAGTAGTTTTTAGTAGTAGTAGTAGATCTTTTTTGTGAAAGAATTCATCCGGGGAAGTACTACCACCTTACCAATTTCTGCCACAAAGCAGTCAGTAGTGCTCCCATTCCTGTGTTCTGGTTGGAAGGGTATGCTTGCCGGTGAAATTAGAGGCACATGAGACTTTTCATCTTTATGTCTCAGGCTGGCGGGTGCGATGAAATGCCACATAGGGTGCGTCTTACGTGGACGTGACCTATATGATAATGCACTGTTCATAGGCAGAGAGTACCGCTGACCATCAAGTTGTATGAAAATAAATTTAAAAAACTGTGGTTATGGCGTGATTGAGTAACGATAACGAACACACATCTAATTTTCTTAATTTTTAGTACTTATGTACGATCTGGTTGTAATTTTTTATGTAGTTATCGTCATTCACAGAAAGCCGTTGAAGGAGGGCCCCATGAACTACCGGTAGGGGTATTTCAAAAGTAAGTGAGATAAGTTAACCCTGGTAACTCAGATATCGATTTTCAAAGCATTCAATCCAAAATAAAATAAAACCGTACCGTGGGATTTCAACATACGAAACACTTATGGAATTTATGCATCGTTGCATTCACCCTAGATTATATTCATCCTGTTCTGATCATTATCAGACCTTGGAATCTGCAGGAGAAAGACACATTGTCATGTCAGTCTTAATGTAAAGTTAGAACTCCAAATTTGATGATTCGGCTTTAGAAGTATCCTAGAACCTGTTCATTAGGATGCTGGTTGGTCAACATCAGACCCTGGAGCCTGATTAATATATCAAACACAGATTTTTAATTCTGACTACATCTTTGTGTTCCCTTACTCCAGGGACCTCCAGATATCGATTTTGAAAGCATTTGGATGGGAATAAAAAAGTGTTCAAAATAGTTTTTTTTTTCATTTCTGACAACAGATTCTTGTTCAGTTATAACCCTCAAATATCAATTTTGAAAGCAAACGGTTAGGAAACCAAAAAGTTCAAAATGGTGCCCACTTTTTCATTTCTGACGGCAGATTCTTATTCAGTGATCAGAGGAAACTTCAGAAAACTATTTTGAAAAAAAAATATAAAAAAAACGTGGCCAGTTTTTCCAATTCTGACAATAGATTATAACTTTCAAATATCATACCTAGGGCTTGCAATCCGGATATCCGGATATCCGAATTATCCGGATATCCGCTAATTTTCAAATCAGGATAATGACCTCCACACTATCCGGATAATTCGGATAATTCGGATAGTGAAATTCATCAAAAAATTACGATAACAATCTTAATTTTAAATACTGATCCTTTCTTTTACATGTTTGTCACATATACATAAAGTACCTGGGGGATCTAGCTTACCTAGGTGTTTGCAAAATGCGTGAAAACTCGGAAAACCGCGTTTTACCAAAGATGAGACCTAGTTAGCAAGAAATTAAATGCAAGTTTTGCTTTATAGAAAGAAAAATATAGTTATTTCGACAAGATAAGTGTTAACTTGAATATAAGAATAATATATAGAATATTGAATATAGAATAGTTTGTCATTTTAAATTTATTTATTATGGTATTTTTGGTATTTTATGATCACATTATTATTAGGGATGGCCGAACATGTGTTTCACCGAATACGAACATTCGTTAAAACTTTTACCGAACAGAATATTCGGCATAATTGATTCTCTTACGTGCATACATCATCAATAACAAGATCGTAAGGAGTAAAACTTCGCAAAGTGCGTTTGTTTTGTTTATTTTTTATTTGAAAAGTCATCTTTCTTGAGTTTTTATGGTTGGTTTAATTGTTGTGTACCTAAAAATAAGTGGAAGGAGTAAAAGTAGAAGGAGATCGAACAAAAAACTTGCTTAATTTCTTACAATACATACCTGATTTCTGATTGTTATATATTATTTTATTATAAAGTTATCAGTTATCAGGCCCGAAACAGCTGCATACTTATATTTTGTTTTATATATCTTTTTTATGTGCTGTTATTGGAAATAAGGTTACAGTGTCGACAAAAACATAAAGCTGCACTGTACTTACCTACCTCATAAACATAACGCATTTAACACTCAACTCATGATAAATCATACACGGCTTAATACAGTAAAAACTTTGAGTACCACTTTGCCGAACATTCGGCGATATAGCCGAATTAATTGGTAAGTTTTTGCCTTAGACTCGATAGTCTAAGGCGAAAACAGCTGCAATGAAACTAGGCATCCTGCCTGAATAAGGTAAAGCGTTACTTCACACACAACAGGACAGCTTCTCAGTTTACATAAAGCACAAATCCGGGCTGGTATAGAGTACTGCTGCCATATTTGGGATGGTTCGGCCAAACACCAGCTTGCTGCCTTGGCCTCGATCGAACGTAGAGCTTTCAGGCTTATAGGTGAGCAACATATGGCGGAGACTAAGATCCAGAGTCTCGAGCATCGCCGTAAGGTTGCATGCCTTTCGATCTTCTATAGGTTACATTTCGGGGAATGCTCCCAGGAACTGCACGATCTGATCCCACCATCTCCTTTTCACCATAGGACGAGCGAGCGTACGGCTTAGTACCATCCTTACCTCATTAGTATACCTTCTATTTGCTTCAGCTTCCTTCTAAAACGTTTCAGTTCTACCTTTATAATGCGAACTGCTAAGGAGTGGAATACACTAGCGTCGTCTGTCTTTCCCGAAAACTATAATCTGGGTCTCTTCAAGGCTAGAGTGAAAAGAGCCTTCTGGACCTTTGTGGTCCATCTTCGGCCCCATCGTCACTTACCAATAGGTGAGATCGTGGTCAAACGGAGGTCTATTAATGTTTAAAAAAAAAACGGTAAACCTGTCGAATTTGCCGAATACCGAGTATAAAACGAATATTCGGCCCATCCCTGATTATTATTATGATAGTAGTTTTAATTTTACCATAAAGAGCTACCGAACTGGTTAAAGTGATTCATATTTGAATGGTGGGTGAATGTTGGTTTAATTTAAACATGAATAAAGCTTTAACCATCATTTTCTTTTATATTAATTTTTTTAAAGCTTTTTCGAAATTATCCGTATTATCCGAATTATCCGGATATCCGAATACTAAAGTTCACTACTATCCGTATTATCCGGATAGTAAAAGTTAACGGATAATGCAAGCCCTAATCATACCACACTATAAGGTATACTTAAAACACGAATTTAACTGGAACTACCCATAATGCGAGCGCAGCCGCAGACAGAAGCTACTTAAATGTAGCACTTGGCGATAATATAGCTTCCTGTAAGTGAAATAACTTTTGGAATCGTTTCGGTAGTTCCGGAGTACCGGAGTTTTCCCCTACAGACAACACTATCTATTTTACATCAAGAACTCTTTCGTTTTTTCTTAAATATTTTAGACATTAACTTCATATATGGTATAACTATACCACGAATCATTAAAATCCGTCAAGCAGTTTCAGCGTGATGATTTTTCAAGGATAGATACAGGCAGAGAAACAGGAATTTAAAAAAAAAACCATAGATAGGTACTAGTTGAGTTTGTTTTTACCTCAATTCACATTTAGATTTCTGGTAGATGCAGGCGGGCCAAGACTGTTCTTCGTGTCATCATATTATAGGGGAGGCCTTTATCATAACAAAACATAACACCCAACAGTTACATACATGTCTAGCAGTGAACTTCCGCAGGCTGATAATGTTGATGATGACTGTTGTATTAGTGTAAACGAGCCTTTATTTTCTGTTCAATTACCTGCCGACCAATGAAATGCGTCGCGGAATGTAGAAGAATGAATGTTGTCATGTCAGTTACCGTATTGGCGCGGCAGTGAGGCCAGCGAAAACTGACGCTATGAAGCCAATAGTCTCAGAAAGAATATCAAATATCTTCTATTCTGTTGCAGCCTCGTTGCTGAGGTTTTGCAGGTCTTAAGCACTAATTAGGCACTATTTTTTGAGCTATAGAAAAACGACGAATTTTAAGAAATTAATGTTGTCAGTTGCCTTAATGGCGCGGCAGTGAGGGCAGCGAAGACCGACGCCATGAAGCCAATAGTCTCAGAAAGAATATCAAATATCTTCTATTCTGTTGCAGCCTCGTTGCCGAGGTTTTGCAGGTCTTAGGCACTAATTAGGCACTATTTTTTTAGATATAAAGCTACGTCGTACGTGCTGTGGTTGCTGAGTTACAGGTGGGGGTCGCTATCGTGACGTCAAGCTGGCGACCCCCCATTCTTTAGGTTATAACTTCTAAAGTATTGAGGCACTAATTATTTAACTAAAGGCACTATTTGGCACTATTTATGCACTATTTATTGGCCGGGAAGAAAACCCTGAATTCGATTTGGGGGTCGCTAGCTTGACGCACACCGAAAGGAGCTAATCGAGGCTACGTTTTATAAATTGCGTTTGGAGGTGATTATCTTGTAAGGATAGTTATTGTTACTACGAATGAATTAGAAATTATAGAATATTTAAGATCTACGTTAGAGGTACCTACTTATGTATTTTTAGCAACACGTAACTGCAGCAAACAATAAAAAATTACTCGAGCAATAATACCTACTCGCTGCAGCCGACGAAGAAAGGGCGCGAAATGCCGTCAGACTGGAAGGAGAGGAAGCTTGTCCGCGACACCCTTAGAAAATTAAAAATTGTTGTCTGGCGCCAATATAATCAAAGGCGACACCAGTGATCCCATGTCGTTGCCGGATTAGCAATTCATAGATTATTTTAGACTGCAGAAAAATTCCTTCGCGGCTCTCGTTGAATAATTAACGCCACGTTTGAAAACAAAACGGCGCGGTACGGCGATACCTACCCCATCAATTGAAAGTAACCTACCTACCTGTAAATATATCTAGGTACCTACCTAAAGCATTACACTATTTGACCAAGCGAAGCGAGGTCGCCAAATCAATGCCAATTCGTCGGCGTTTGTTTACATACCTAGTTATTTGTAGTACCTATTTCAGGTTTTTAGCAGTAGTAGGTAGAGCTTTTTTGTGAAAGTTTTCGTCCGGGGAAGTACCTACCTACTACCACCATACCTATTTCTTCCGCAAAGCAGTAGTGCTCGCATTGCTATGTTCCGGTTTGTAGGGTATGGTTGCCGGTGAAATTACAGGCACATGCGACTTTTCATCTTTATGTCTCAGGGTGGCGAGCGCAGTGCAATGCCACATAGGGCGCGTCCTAGGTGGACGTGACCTAGGAGGCCTTCCTCAATACAAAAGGATTCCATTCTCTGAATACATTAATGTAAGAAGTAAAAGACCTAAGTACCTACCTACCTATGCGTACCTATTCTTCTTCTAGCTTGTACTTATTATAATAAATTGTTGTTGTTGTTGTTTGTTGTAATTGTTGTGTTGTGTTTATGTTGTGTTGGAGTGGAATACACTACCGTCGTCTGTCTTTCCTGAAAACTATAATCTGGGTCTCTTCAAGGCTAGAGTGAATAGGTGCCTTCTAGACCTTTGTGCTCCATCTTCGGCCACATCGTCACTTTCCAACAGGTGAGATCGTGGTCAAACAAAGGTCTATCAAAGTTAAAAAAAAAAAAAAAAAAAAAAACAGGCACACATCAATAAGTGTGTTTTCAATTTTTAGGGTTCCGCAGTCAAAGACAAGGAACCCTTATGGATTCTTCATATCTGTCTGTCTGTCTGTCCGTGTATGTCACAGCCTTTTTATTCCGAAACTATAAGAGCTATACTGTTGAAACTTGGTAGGTAGATGTATTCTGTGAACCGCACTAAGATTTTTACACAAAAATTTAAAAAAAAAAAAAAAAAAAATTTGGGGTTCCCCATACTTCGAACTGAAACTCAAGTTTTTTTTTTGGGGATCTCCATACTTAGAACTGAAACTCAAAAAAAAAAATTCATCAATCCTATACGTGTGGGGTATCTATGGATAGGTCTTTAAAAATGATATTGAGGTTTCTAATATCATTTTTTTCTAAACTGAATAGTTTGCGCGAGAGACACTTCCAAAGTGTTAAAAAGTGTGCCCCCCCCCCCCCCCCATAACTTCTAAAATAAGAGAATGATAAAACTAAAAAATAATAATAATATACATTACCATGTAAACTTTCACTCAAAATTGGTTTGATCGAGATCTAGTAAGTAGTTTTTTTTTAATACGTCATTAATCGTAATCCATCAAAGAACTTTTATATTATGTTACTTGCTGCTACGGAACCCTTCATGGGCGAGTCCGACACGCACTTGGCCGCTTTTTGGTAAATAGCCGCCGCTCGATATTGGGCGCTAATTGATATTGTTATTGTTGTTGTAATTTGTCGATATTGTTGACAGGTTTGTATTATATTAAGTACCTAAGTAGGACACAGCTTGTTAACATTTTGAAATTCGTGCTTGCTCTTCTTATAAAATTGCCGATCTGTTTTATAAATTGGCCAATCTGACTTACCTGTCTAATGTTTGTACGCTGAAAAGCAGAATCTAGCGATCTTACCTATACCCATCAACCTAACATCTAATGCAATTGTATTTTACCTAGATTCATAAGCAATAAATGATTTATGATCATTATCTGCCCATAGACGACACAAGAGTTCTATTTTGAAAGTAACTAGAGTTGCCAAAATAATATCGATAGACATTGATAGTCACTGAGCTAGAGCTTGGAGTAACAATGCAGCTTTTCCTTACGTAATCGCGATTAATAACAATCTTCGGTTACCCACTAGGGCGAGTGAACAACTATCATCAGTTAGTCACTGAAGACGAAAAAGATAGGGAATCGGGGGGCTGTTCATAAAGCCAGTAAACGAAATATATTCGAGATATCGATTGGACAAACGGCAACAACAACCTGGAGAGTCAATTGATCAATATATACAAACGCTAAAACTGTTATCTAAGAATTGTAATTTTAAATCAGTAAACGCCGAACAAAACGAGTCTGAATATGTTCGAGACGCCTTTATAGCTGAATAAAGACGCTTTATGTCTGGGCTATCTTCATCACAAATACGTCAACGACTTCTAGAAAATAGCAATCTTACTTTAGACAAAGCATATGAACAAGCGCGATCATTAGAAATAGCTCAGATTCAAAATGACAATTATCGAAACGAACCAATGACGGTTGTGAATTGTGCTAATGATAACAACACTGCAGCTGTAGTTACTGGAGGAAGGCCCTTAAAATACGAAACATGATATTTTTGCGGGAATAAACGACTCCCTCGCTTCGAGTGCCCAGCGTTCAAGAACATTTGCTCAAATTGTGGTAAAATAGGACATTTTCAAAAAGTGTGTCTTACTAAAAGACCTCGGGTGCATGTGAGACAATAGATGATGAGCATGTCACTCATGATAAGACCTCGTCTCATAACTTGTCTTGCATATTGTCGGCAGCAGATCTGAAACGAGCTACTATACCAGTGGTGCGATCAGCTAAATATGTTGCAAACGATTTCTATCGTCCGCTTGATGCTAACAAAATAATATTTCTATCGATGTTTTCCGATCAGCTATCTTTTCTTGCTCCGATTTCTATGGACTTCTATCGATGTGTTACAATCTGAAGTTTGTACGCATTATGGATAACCCGACCACTTTACAAATTACGATTACGCTATGAACCGTGTATCAACGTACTTACCATTTTTAATCAACCGTATAATACGACTCTTTTATGCTTTGTCTATGATAGAAACATATTTTTACTCTGTGCTGTGTGACTTGTGCGAATTGTGCTATGCGTAGTATCCTATTAGTCAATCCTTGTGAGAAAAGTTTGTTTACATTTTAACAAATATACGAATTATCTAATACTTAAGGTTTGGAAGGAAAGTAAGTAACCATATTGAAGTGAAATGTATATATAAGTACCTATGGACCCAAGTTGTGTTGATTCTTTCGACTCCAATTTAATATTTTTAACAAAATAGCGCAAATCCGCTAAACTGTAATGTACCGTAAAGTGTTTTGTACGTACTGAATGTTTTTATTTGATTTGGATTGTAATTAAAACCATGTTCAAACAATAAAAAAATCCACTTTTATGGCTTATCTTTTAGATTTCTATGGTTTGAAACAACCATTTACTTGTTTCTATTGCAATAGGTTATGTTGCGATCAAATGCTGTCATTATTCATTGAAACAGCGGTACATAATCGCTACTTCATACTATCGATAGAAACACTACATGTCAAAAGGCTTTTTGTTGCAATCAAGCTTTGTTAGCAACAGGGTGAGTTGCATGATCGCTAAAACGTCATTTTTAATAGAAACAGCATTGAAACAGCGCACTGCTGATAGAAACAGGAGATAGCTAATCGCTCGGCAGTTCTCATAAACGGGAAAACTACAGCACGGGCACTCATTGATACTGGCAGCACATCAAGTTTTATTTATCGACGTCTTGTTAATCTGTGCAATTTGAAAATCATCTCCTGCAAGCAAAAGATTACAATGGCAACATCTAACCTATGCATGGATATAAATGGAGCATGCACACTACAGCTAACAATACAGAACCAAAATATTGACGTCACTCTCTTGATTATGGACGAACTATGTTCAGACTATGTGTACTTGGACACGACGTCTTGCTGAATCATGAAGCTTTGATAATGCGATTCGGGGGTTTCAAACCAACCCTCAAACTATGCACACTCGCCGAAGCAAACATCGAACCGGTTAGCTTATTTATTAATGTATTACCATTTGATAAACCGATTGCTGTAAAGTCTAGAAGACACTCTGATTCCGATTCTCAATTTATTGAAGCTGAAATAAGAAAACTTTTAAACGACAAAATTATCGAACCAAGTTTTTCTCCGTGGAGAGCTCAAGTTCTTGTGACATCAAGTGAACACCACAAGAAACGGATGGTTATCGATTACTCTCAGACAATAAATCGGTATACGGAACTTGACGCTTATCCTCTGCCATCAGTGGATGAACTTATTTCCAAAGTAGCTAAGCATAAAATCTTCAGCAAAATTGATTTACGCAGTGCATATCATCAAATTACAATTTTAGAAGCCGGAAAACCGTATACAGCATTTGAAGCCTGCGGAAATCTATATCATTTTCGACGCATTCCGTTCGGTGTTACCAACGGTGTAGCAGCCTTTCAACGAGCTATCAATACTATCATAGAAAAATAACGTTTACAAGGCGTGTATGCTTATCTAGATGACATCACAATATGTGGATATAATCAAGCTGACCATGACGAGAAATTACGCTCCTTCCAGGAAGTTGCTAATCGATACAACCTAACATTGAACTTACAGAAAATCGAATTTTCAAAAACATTAAATTTGCTAGGTTATAATATTTGCAACAGCGTAATCAAACCAGATCCTGAACGTCTTCGTCCTCTTTTAAGAAGAAAGAAGAAAGAAACATTTATTTAGGACTATACAAACAAAGACACACACCAGCACAATAAAAAAAGCAAACAAGATAGGAACTAAATAAAAACTAAAACAAAAACAAATTACACAGATAAAAAAAAAAAAAAACTATTTGCATTTTTTTTAGATATGCCAGTACCTGATTATCTAGCATCACTCCGCAGCACCATGGGCGTTTTTGCACATTATTCAAAATGGATCCCAAGATTCTCAGACAAAATAAAATTTCTCGCAAAATCAGAGAAATTCCCACTAACGTCCGAAGCTGTAGGTACAGTCATTTAAATCGCTAAAAACAGAAATAAGCAATTCGGCAATTAATGTCATTGACCCCAAAATACAACTCACGAGTGGAGACAGATGCATCGGACCATTCGATAGCTGCTGCTCTTACACAAGAAGGCAGACCAGTAGCGTTTTTTTCAAGAACTTTAAGCATTCACGAACGTAATCATTCTGCAATCGAAACAGAAGCCGCAGCTATTGTAGAAAGCATAAAGAAGTGGAGACAATTTCTTATGGGAAAAACATTCAGACTTATCACAGATCAGAAATCAGTATCTTTTATGCTCGACCAAAAATACAATTCAAAAATGAAAAATGATAAAATACAAAGATGACGATTGGAACTCTCAAATTATAACTTCGATATCATATATCGCCCGGGTAAAGACAACATAGTAGCTGACGCTCTTTCACGAGTTAATATAACATCATCAACACAATCAGCCAGCGACAATCTTCTTGAACTACACAAGAATTTGTGTCATCCCGGTATAACACGTATGGTGCACTGGATTAGAGCTAAAAATTTACCATACTCAGTCGAGGATGTCAGACAAACTACAGGATCATGCACAGTCTGCGCTGAAATTAAACCCAGATTTCTTAAAACTAAGGGCACATTGATAAAAGCGACTGCTCCTTTTGAAAGAATATCAATAGATTTTAAGGGTCCTTTACCATTGGAAACTGGCAATCGTTACATGTTAACAATAGTAGATGAATTCTCCAGATTTCCATTCGCATTCCCTTGCCCAGATCTTAGTTCAGACACTGTAAAAAAGAAATCAACTCAATTGTTTTCAATATTCGGTATGCCAACTCATGTACATTCTGACAGAGGAACCGCTTTTGTATCGGCTGAAAGCCGTTCTGTTTTTTAAAGCCTTGTCTTCTGTCAACGTCCTATTCGCTCCCAGGTTTTATTCTGATCCGGAATGACCGCATCGGCCGAGGGTGTGGAGGCGTTGCTATTTATCTCCGTGCACATATCCCTATCTCAGTGGTTAGCGCGTCTCCACAGCCACCGCTACCAAATGCTGGTGAACACCTTTTTATTGAATGTACGCTCTTGCACACTAAAGTATTACTCGGAGTCTACTACAGCCCTTCCCTTCATATTAACTTCTTTTCTTCTTTTGAAAAACTCCTTGAAGAACTCACTCCTTCTTTTAGTCACACAATTATCATGGTTGATTTCAATACATGCCTTCTTAAGCGTGACTACCGTACCAATCATTTTGAATCACTCATTAGAGCAAGTAACTTCGCCATTCTTCCCTTAGGTGCCACGCACCATTTTCCTAATTGTTTACCTTCTCTTTTGGATTTGGTGCTTGTATCATCCACTGATAATGTCGCTAAGCATGGCCAGTGCGCTGCGGATGCCTTCTCCTATCATGATTTGATATTTCTCTCTTACAATATCCGTCCGCCAAAAGCTAAGCCTAAAATCATCCTTCAGCTTAACTTTGGTGGCGTTGATTTAGAGTGCATACGTGAGGATGCACTACAAATAGATTGGTCTGAGGTTTTGAATGCTATAACCATAGACGATAAAATCTGCTCATTTAATACTGCCATAATAAAGCTATACGACAAGCATGCACCTATGAGGGAAGTCAAAATTAAACATCTTCCAGCACCATGGCTAACCGAAGATATAAAGCTGGCAATGCACCAGAAAAATGTTGCCAAGTTCAGGGTTAAATATCGTCTATCGGTTGAAAATACTGCTAAGTATATAAGTTTCTTAGAACACTAGGGGTTGGTAAATCTCGTCACGAATGCATTCCTAAGGATTTAGATATAAATCTTTTAAATCAACATTTCTCCTCTTCCTCTAATATTGACCAATTTATTAAGTCAAATACCTACTTTAAAAAGTCTTTCATCAACACCACCCCTTGGTTTTTCTCCATTTCTTCTTCGTCAATTTTCCGATTGTGATGTTAAGAGAAGTGTTATGTCCATAACTTCCAATGCAGTCGGCAATGACAGCATTAGTCGCAATATGTTACTGCCCATTATCGACGAGGTCATCCCTATCCTAGTCCACATCCTTAACTATTCCATTTCTAGTGGTTGTTTTCCTACTGCGTGGAAAGATGCACAAATTATTCCCCTGCCCAAAAAATCTCGTCCTTCCTCCTTTTCTGAATATCGTCCCATTTCCATTCTCCCATTCCTTTCCAAAGTTCTAGAGCGCCTTGTCCACAATCAATTGACCAGATTTCTTATTAGTAACTCCCTCATGAATCCTTTCCAATCTGGTTTTCGCTCTGGTCACAGCACCGTGACGGCCCTGTCCAAGATCATGGATGACATTCGCCTGGGTATGGACTGCGGACATGTGACTGTGCTGTCATTGTTGGATTTCAGTAGCGCCTTCAACAATGTGGATTTTGAAATTCTTCTGGGTGTACTTGGTTCTCTTAACATATCTCGAACGGTTATTGACTGGTTTCGTAGTTACCTGTTTGGTCGCCGGCAACGTATCCGTATTGATGACACATACTCATCTTGGTGTGATTTGACTGCCGGTGTGCCGCAGGGCGGCGTTTTATCTCCTCTTCTTTTTGCTGTCTTTATTAATTCTATCTCAAATACATTGTCTAGTTCCTACCACCTTTATGCAGATGACCTCCAAATTTTTAAACGCGCACCAGTTAGTGAGCTGAATATAGCTATTCAAAGTGTTAACAGTGACCTTGCGCGGATTCTTGCCTGGAGTGAAGCGTATGGCCTTAAAGTGAATCCTAAAAAAACTCAAGTAATTATCGTTGGCAGCTCGAGGATGATTCGGAGGATTGATTGGTCTGTCCTGCCTCAAATATTTTTTGATAGTGTTCCTATACCTTTCAGTGACACAGTTAAGAACTTGGGTATATTAATTGACAAAGAGTTGTCATGGGGACCGCAGTTGTCAGAGCTAAGCCGGAGAATGTTCGCATCGGCAGCTTCTTTGAGGCGTCTGCGAAACTTTCTTCCAATTGCCACCAAAGTTATGCTTGCTCAATCTCTCTTACTTCCTATTCTTGACTATGCTGACGTTTGCTATCCGGATCTTACTGAAGACCAACTCGATAAGCTTGAGCGCCTTCAGAACTTTGGTATCAGGTTTATATTTGGCCTACGAAAATTTGACCACGTTTCCGAATACCGCACTAGGCTTAAGTGGCTTCCCATCCGCCTACGCAGGAGTACTCACATTCTTTCTCTCTTATATAGTATCTTATTCAATCCTTCCACTCCTACTTATCTCAAGGAGCGCTTTGAATTCCTTCATGTTACCAATCCACGTTTGTTACGCTCCTCTGAAACATTGAAGCTAAATATACCTGTGCAGACTACTACATTCTACGAATATTCTTTCACTGCTCAAGCTGTACGACTGTGGAATGCTTTACCTGAGAATGTCAGGCGGGCGAAATCCCTTCCTATCTTTAAAAAACTGCTTCATAGTCACTTTCTGTCCTAGTTCCATATGTGATTATATTTATTTTATATTTATTTATTTTTATTTGGTAGGTATAGTATGTATAAATTTATGTATAAGTATTATATTTTATCAAGTTATGATATTCCTTTTTTTAGTTGTATATTTTAATAATATAAATTGTATAAATACTTAGGTAGGTATATATAAATTTGTGTAGCCATAGTATAAATTTATAAATTAGGTAGTAATTTGTTATATTTATTTATTTTTAATTTAAGAGATTGTATTCCAGATTTTAAGCCACCGTTCTATGTCGTGCAAATAATTCCAGTCCATCCCAAGGTTGTCTGGCAGAGATCGCTTATAGCGATAAGACCGCCCATTGTACTTCCGTGTTTAGTTTAATATTAATTCTTAATTAGCTTATTTTCTGTGTTGTGCAATAAAGTGTTTTCTATCTATCTATCTATCTGAACTAAAAAACTATTTGCATGGGATGGGGCTAGCCACTAGCTACACAACGCCATATAACCCTTAAGGGAATGGTAAAACTGAGCGATACAACGGTATTATTTGGAAAACAATGCAGCTTACACTGAAATCATTGAATTTGCCTATAAACCGCTGGGAAACTGTTCTCGATCAGTCACTACACTCCATAAGATCGTTACTATGCACAGCGACTGGATCTACACCTCATGAGCGAATGTTCACTCATCCTCGTAGATCTTCAAACGGGCAGTCGATGCCAACGTGGCTCGCAGAGGCAGAGAGAGAGCACTACTGAGGAATAATATCAGAAGAAGCAAATATGACCCACTCGTCGAGGAGGTAGAACTTGTTGAAGCCAACCTGCTACATTCGTACAGGGTTAAAAATGGAAGAGAGTTGGTCATTTCTAATCGACACCTAGCGCCTACAGGAGATTCGTCTTCCGATACTGAAGGGCGCGAAACAGAATCTGATTCAAGTTGGATTTCTGCTGATTCAAACGACCAGGGATCTTCTGAAGAGCTACCCACTAGAGCTCTAGATGTTACTAGTCCACAAAGTCCTGCGCCTCGCCACTCAACAAGAGAGCGACGCCCTCCATCTTATCTTCAAGATTATGTGACTTCTTAACCACGGGAGAATGTGTTGATATCAACCTTCTTGCATCTGTTAGTATTTCTATGTCTGAAATGACATCGGTGCCAATCTCATTGTGTCGCTATTCAGCTAATACCTAGTACTCTTGCATGTCGTGTTTTTAACGAATAAAGCCATGTTTTGCTCTGAAATGGTTTGATATATTACATTGTCTGTCAAGACTTGCATTCAATAATTGCATTTTTTGTTTTACTCTATCCGCGTGTAAGCAGTTGCTTACAAAATTTTCACTAGAAACGGGATATTTACCATGATTTTTGAGTTTTATATGTCCCCGATATTTCGGCACAGTTGCATGCGCCATGATCACGGGAGAACTAACTAAAGTCTTTGCGAGTAGATGTTATTGGCAGATATATCGATCTACCCTCTTTCTCACTCTTTTATTACGAACGATACCACTACCACCAATTCTTAAAAGTCAATTATTGTGCTAAATTTTTTCATTCGACTATTGCTCTTGTGTGTACATGAATATGGTATCATGTAAATGGCTCTTTCAAATTAGAAGAATTTTTGCAATGGTATCATATTTTCGTGGGCAGCCATGACAGTGAATGTCGCGTTTGTTGCTCTGTGGTTGCTTGCTTGCTTCATTTGCTTTGTCGATTTCTTTTATTTCGATTGATTTGATTTGATTGTTTTGTATTTGTCATACACTTAGACTTAGACCTGTTTTTTTTTAATATGCTACTTGAATGACGGAACAAGCTGATGGCCCACCTGATGTTAAGCGGTAGCTCTGCCTATGAACAGTGCATTAACTCATAGGTCACGTCCACCTAGGACGCGCCCTATGTGGCATTGCACTGCGCCCGCCACCCTGAGACATAAAGATGAAAAGTCTCATGTGCCTGTAATTTCACCGGCACCCTTACCCTTCAAACCGGAACACAGCAATGCGAGCACTACTGCTTTGCGGCAGAATATGTTTATGTATAGTACTAAAATACAATTACCTCTACATATATAGGTAGGTAGGTACCTACTTACCTGCCTTACTTCATTCATGAAAGCCAAACCTGGCCTTGTAAACAGAACTTGTAAGTAGGTACCTACCTATGTGCTGTTCCATCATCAGCCTGTATCAGTCCACTGCTGGACATAGGCCTCTCCCAATGCTCGCCATTTAGACCGATTTCCAGCTCTTCCCATCCACTTTCTACCAGCCGCCTTACGCAGATCGTCGCTCCACCTAGCCAGGGGGAGCTGTTTACACCAAGAAAAGTTTTGAAACAAAATTTGGACAATGATCTTGGGCCAATCCAAAGATTTAGGAATTTGTAAAAGCAAAAAGAAGAATGGAGAACCTTGCACCGCTTTTATTAATATGAGCCAATGTAAACACTGCATTTACCATGTAAAAGTCGAGTACCTACCTGAAGTATTCCAGAAGGCAGGAGCTGCAATATTCTACAATGGGGGATGTAGGAGATCACCTCAAGCTCTTTGGTTTTTCTCTCACGCCTACTCTCAACTTTGGCTTCTACATCAAGTCTAAGGCAAAAACAGCTGCCATGAAGCTAGGCATCCTGAATAAAGTAAAGCGTTACCCGGAGGTTTGCGCGTAGTTCAGAGGGGGGGGGGGGGGGGGGGGTTCAGAGGGGGTGAAACTAACATTGTTTCGAGCATACTGTACCTCTCTGTATACGTGCAGCTTGTGGGCGAAGTAAACGCTCGCGACGTACGGCGGCATCCGCGTCCAGTACAACAATGCATTCAGGGCGGTGTTGGGGCTGCCCCGCTACTGCAGCGCATCGGGGATGTTTGCGGCGGCGCGGGTCGACTGTTTCCACGCCACCATGCGCAAGCGCGCCACGTTCCTGGTGCGCAGGTTGCGGGCCAGCTCCAACACCGTGCTGGCAATGATTGCTGCAAGGGTGGATTGTCCACCTACCTACATACTAGGCACTGCTGCGAGCGACACCTGCCCAGCAATCCAATTAGTTTTTAAGGTTTTTATTGTGTAGGGGAGAAGGAGGTAGCTTAGGACAGCTTTACACCTTTAGACATTGGAGATTTCTACAAACAATCATATATGTCATTCGCGACGCTCTCAGCTGTCAAACTGACTTATTAGCAGGTTGGGATTTACGATAGCTGGGGTAAATTTTTCATCTGGTATACGTAAGTGTTTATTTGCTCATTATGAGCATAAATTATATGTTTTCTATAGTTTCTGTGTAAGTTTGGGTATCTATGCATGGATAGAGCTAAACGTATGAGTTTCAAAATATATAAAAAAAATATTATGACAAAGTTTTTTGAATGGCGCCTTGGGGTAGGTTATTGTTTATTAACGGTTTCCAAATATCTAGTTCTCCAAATATGAATTTCGTTTCACATTGTTTAGGTATTTCACTGATCACTTTGGTTAGTAGTTCACTTTCACAGGTGGGTTTCGAGTCAGCAACATAGACACTTGTAATATCACATATAAAGTTTCCTGGTTTTACTGTTTTGCAATTACTTAAATCATCTAGATTACAATAATGGGATTTGTCTTTGGTCATTGCGATATATTTACTACTAGGGATGATTAAGCTGAATTTGTTAGGTTCTTTGACATTATAAGGTGTAGGCAGAGCGATGTTATGAAATAACATGTATTCTCTAATACCAACTAATGGCACTTGTAAAACAAATATTATCTTATAATCTACATAATAGCAAATTAACTTAGAGACACTCAAAATATGATGAATAGTGTTTATATCTAAGATTATAGGTAATTCTAGGTAATTGGGCAAATGTCTGTAGTTATCGGCAAGCTCTCGATACAATTGTTGTGGAGTTATTACCGCCGGATGCAAGATGTTTTGACTACTGAATAGGATTGCATTCGTTACGTCTTCCAATTGGAAGGACAAGGTAAGTATTGATGTTTCCAAACTGTCAAGAATTTCATTTATGTTGGAAAGTACATGTAGTCCATTAGTTAATTCCGAAATGTTTTGTAGTTTATGTGAGAGTTTGTCGATAGCTTCATTCAAATTAACTTCATTAATTTTAATTTTATTCAAGGTTTTATTGTAAGATGTTATTATTGAAGTAGTGACCAAAATATTGTCTTTCATTAATGAAGCTAATTGTTTTTCATTGTTTTGAATGGATTCTATTGCATCATTATATTTCAGGGCATCATTCTCGTCTAGGGTACCAAATATCTGCTTTAATATTGTGCCTATACCTCCTATCCAGGCTCGTTTAATTCTGTTATCCATCAGGTGTGAAATTGATTCAAATTCTCTAGTGATGTCCTGATGTCGTACTATTAGTGGTTGTAGCATATTGTGACATTCTGCATCAATTTCTACGATTTGAGTCTGATTACACATGTACCTAGTAGATTCTAGGGCGGCTTTAATATTTTGTATGTGTGTACCAAAATGTGAGATGTCTAATGGTATCAAAATTTTAAGGTGACCTTTATTGATTTTTAATGACCCTAAATAATCAAAGTAGATGCCCGAACTTGAAGTAATTGGCTGTATGTAATCTTGATACAATTGACCCTGGGTTGGAACCCTGTAAATAATAGATTATAAGTAAAATTAAAATTTAAATACATTTATATTTTATGATCCCCTATGGGTTTATTTAGATTTACACGTAATATTAAGGTAAGTACTAACTTATAGTAATTATAGTAACGTATTACTTTTCTTAAATCTAAGTTGCTCATTTCGTATTACAAGTTGTTCCCGACTTCGGCCAATTTTACTTGGTCGTAGTGGTGAGTAATATGACGCCGATTGATAAGTAAGGTAAGTGTGTTATTACCATTAATTTTCACTACTTTATAAGGTCCTTTCCAAAGAGGAGAAAGGGCTTTACGTAGTCTTAAATGGTTTTTAAGATAGACATAATCGCCCACTTTATACTTAGTCAGACGAGTATGAGTATCATAATAGGTCTTAGATGATTCTTTAGATCTTCTAATAAATTCAATGGCTTTTTCTCGTGGATGTTTCAGACGATTCTGTAACATGTGGACATAATCAGGATACGTGACTCCGGGATATTCGTCGTAGATGGAATTAGGTATGAATGGTTTACTACCGAACATTAATTCATAGGGTGTAAAATGTGTTGTTGAATGGACTGATGTATTATAAGCAAGCATAGCAGTGTATACATAACGGGGCCAATTGGTTTGCTCTGAATTAATGTAGGACTTGAAATACTCCTTCAAAGTGGAATGGCTCCTCTCTAGGGCTCCCTGCGTTTGTGGATGATAGGGAGAAGACCACAAGTTTTTAATTTTAAGAAATTCACACGTCTTCTTGAATAAATCTGATGTGAAATTTGAACCTTGTTCGGTAACGATTATTTTAGGAATTCCAAATATAGATATATAGTGGAGTAGACATTCGCTTGTTTCTTCCGCTGTAGTACTACGAATAGGGTAGGCGGAAGAGAATTTGGTAAGGTCATCTCGGATAGTTAGGATACATTTTAATTTCGCAGGACCTGCTTCAGGAAGTGGACCAACCACATCGATGGATATGCGTTGACATGGTTCAGTGGAAGTGCTGGTAATTTGCATAGGAGCACGATTAATTTTCCTTAGTGCTTTATTTTCCTGACAGGGTTTACACTGCTTGACATATGATTCTATATCAGTTCGCATACCTTTCCAATAGTATGTTTGTTTTATCCTATTATACATTCGAGCTGAGCCTAAGTGGCCAGCTATGGGGATATCATGATTCTCGTATAATATTTTCTTGATTTCTGTTGGAACTGGATATATGATGTTGTTGTGATATATTTTGATCTTAATTTTTGTATCATGAAAAATATAAGTAAGGATATTATACATTTTAATAAAAGAGTGTTTTTCGAAAGGGTTTTTTAGGTCGGATATACCGATCTCGGTTACATCCCCCAATGTGATTAACTCGTTTCTAATTCTTTTCAAAGTTTCATAAATTTCAGGATAAGATGTTTGATCAAAATGATGAACTTTGAAGAATAGCAGAATAGCATTCTTGCCATTAATGTTAAGCTTTTTGAACACGAAAAGTTCTTTTTCAGAATCGCAAACATTTGAATTTACTTCAGGATCACTTAGAATTTCCTGGATATATAGATTCGATTCGTCTAGATCAATTGAAGTAGGGATTAGGATAATTTTAGCAGGACATTTCATAAGACTTTCATTATACTCCTCGATTTGTGTGTTAATGATCTATCTTTGTCGGACATTACTTTCAGGAAAGTAGAATAATCGTCGACAGGTGCATCTGGATTAGCACTTGTGGATGGTATAGGATCGTGGTCAAGATGAGGATTGGGTAAAATCGGTCTTTCGATTTGTTCTTGAACAGGTTCGAATAAGTTACTGTTTTCGATCTCTTCTCCTAGGATATTAGGGAGATTGGATAGGTCTATATTGATTTGTTCTTGGACAGGTTCGGATAAATTATCGTTTTCGATCTCTTCTCTTAAGATATTAGGGATATTAGACAAGTCTATATCAGGTAAGGGCAGGATGTCATCATAGGGATCAACGGGATCCGGATTAGGTAGGATATCTTCATCAGGATTGAACGAAGGTGGGGATATGAGTAGATCCATTAGATCTCCACCAGGTTCATTTTCATTGATAGGATTGGATGTCATAGGTTCCACAGGTTGGATTGGATGAACAGGGAACCGGGATAGGGCATCGGCATTTGTATTAATTTTGCCCTTTTTATGTTGGATATTATATTCGAATTCTTCCAGTTTCAGACGCCATCTAACAAGTCTTGAGCCTGGATCTTTGCAGTTGAATAGCCATTGTAATGGTTTGTGATCCGAAAGAATCTGGATGCGATTACCATAAAGGTAAGGCCTGAATACTTTGGTTCCGAAGACGATAGCAAGACATTCTTTTTCGGTCACATTATAATTGCATTCAGATTTATTAAGTGTGCGGGATGCATATGCAATAGGACGGTCTTGACCTACTGGGCCTTGGGATAATATGGCGGATATAGCATAATTGGAAGCATCACACGTTAGATTAAATGGCTGTGTGAAATCTGGATAAGCTAGAACTGGGGCATTAACCAACTTCTCTTTTAAGGTCTCGAAAGCGAGTTGTTGTTCATTCTGCCACAAGAAAGGGACATCTTTCTTCAATAAGGATGTTAGAGGTTTTGCTAGTTTGGCAAATTCAGGTATGAATCTTCTATAATAGGATACTAGTCCGAGGAATGATTTGATGTCTTTCGGAGACTGGGGAACAGGAAATTCAGTCACCGCTTTTATCTTATCAGGGTTTGTCTTGACACCATTTTCGTTTATGATGTGGCCTAGATAGGCGACCTCTTTTCGGAGAAATTCACATTTATCGGGTTGTAGCTTTAAGTTAAAGCTTCGGAGTCTATCAAAGACTGCTTTCAAATTGGAAATGTGTGAGGTCAGATCATATGAGTAAATTACTATGTCATCTAGGTAAACGAAACACCTGGTGCCCTGGAGACCTGTAAGGCATGAATTCATCAGCCTCTGGAAGGTAGAAGGAGTGTTCTTAAGCCCAAAAGGCATCCTTCTGAACTGGAAATGACCTTGAGGAACGGAAAAGGCTGTTTTTGAAGCATCTTCTGGAGAGATAAGGATCTGATGAAAACCAGAGGCTAGGTCTAAGGTAGTAAAATATTTACTCGTTCCTAATTGGTCTAGTATTTCAGATATTTGCGGGATAGGATATGTTTCCCCGATTGTAATATCATTTAGTTTTCTATAATCAATGACTATACGCCATTTTCTTTGGCCTTGAGAGTCTAATTTCTTAGGGACAATCCAAATTGGAGAGCTCCAAGGCGAGGATGATGGTTCAATGATGTTGTCTTGAAGCATCTTGTCAATTTGGACATCAACTTCCTTCTTGTGACATTCTGGGAAACGATAGGACTTTGTGTGGATAGGAATGTCACTATTGGTTTTGATTTGATGTTTAAGGACACTTGTATAGGACAATTTGTCATCAGAGAGATGGAAAATGTCAGAATATTGAGAACAGAGTTCTAGGAGTGAGTCAGACTCCTCTTGGTTAAGATGATCGATTTTTAATGATTTTATTACCATAGCGGTACGATTGGATATATTATTAAAAGAATTATTGGCACACTGCATCGCACAGATGTTTAGGAATTCAAGTTTTAAGTTAAGATTCGAATTGATATTAACGGGAGATTCGGAAGTGTTGACTATTGTTAAGTTCACACGTTTGTTTTCTTTGACCTTTACAATGCAATTGGAAAATAATAGATCGTTGGATATATGTTGGTCTAGAATGATGCCTTCATTCAAATTAGTTTTCTGTACCGAACATTCGATAACTGTTTCAGTACGAGGTGGTATTACATAGAAGGGGTCAAAGAAGTGTAGTTTTATTTTACAATTCCCTATTTTCAGTGTGTCAGTGGTGTAATCGATTTTACAGTCAAAAGAAGTGAGGAAGTCTGACCCGACGATACCGTCATAAGGCAAACTGATTTCTTTGATGACATGGAATTTGTAGGATACAAATTTGTTCTCATTTAGCATTATTGCAGTTCACAATGAAGGAGTTTGCCGTTTCTCTACTGCCATCATACGATTTAATGAATTTAAATAGAATGTTTAATTCAAGTTCGGACATTTTCCTTGAATTGGATCTAGTTAGTCGTGGAGAACTTAGTGGTGATTTGTCTAGATCGCCGGCGGACAATTGATCAGCGCTTGGAATTTCAATAAATATCTTTTTATCTACGCATTCGGGTGTCTTTGGCATAATAAGATTTTAATAGATTTATTTGGACAACATTTACTTTACAGATAATAAAACAATTGGTTTATAAAACGGAACCCTAAATTATTAACTTAAGCAATGACCAAAGACTTACAGCATTATCACACCGCAGGTGACCGTGAGCAAAAATTCTGCGAACTGCATTCCGGCCGGAGCGATAAGGATTATTCCGGCGAGACGGCGCGACGGCAGGTACTCGTTGCTCGTTGACCAAGGTCGATGATTTAAGGCTGTGGTGTCACAGCAATCGACGCGAAGTTGGATGTTCAGGATATGTAGTCGGCGTAATGTTGAATAATTCAGGAAGTGTTCACGCTTTCACGGTTCAATGATACCACGGATGTTTCAGGATACGTATTCTGCACGAAGTTGGATTTTTCAGGACACGTAGTTGGTGCAATGTTGGATACTTCAGGACGTGGTCACACTTTCACAGTTCAACGATACCACTTTCACAAAGTTCTCCAGAATCGGATATTTAAAGTTCTATGATGAGAGTTTTCACAAGGATGTTTGAATCTCGGTTTTTTGGATTTATAAATGTTTTTGTATTTAAAGACACTGGGGATTTTCTATCCCACCGCTGCCACCATAATGTTATGCGGCTATCCTCAGATGCCGTTTTAAAAAACGATATTTAAGATGAAAACACTTTATTCAGGGTTAGGACAAGAATTAGTTCCCTGGCACGACCGTGTCATTCAGATATCAAACCGAGACTGACTAGAGTACATATTATAGCTCCCGATTCCAAGGGACAGATGGGCTGACGTTAGCATTTAAGGTTACAAGCCAAGGGTATAACAGTTCGTCGCGGCCGCGCGCGGCGGTTCCTTCACTGGTCGCTCGCGCTTACGCTCGTTTCTATCATTTTACTAAGTGCTTCTACTAGGTAGTTGTTAAAAATGAACAATAAATACTGTGACGTACCTCAGTGTTTTAATTAAAATTTAAAAAAGCGGCCAAGTGCGAGTCGGTCTCGCTCATGAAGGGTTCCGTAGCAGCAAGTAACATAATATAAAAGTTCTTGGATGGATTATGATTTATGACGTATTAAAAAAAAACTACTTACTAGATCTCGTTCAAACCAATTTTCGTTGGAAGTTTACATGGTAATGTACATCATATGTTTTTTTTAGATTTATTATTCTCTTATTTTAGAAGTTATGGGGGGGGGGGGGGGGGGGACACACACACACTTTTTACCACTTTGGAAGTGTCTCTCGCGCAAACTATTCAGTTTAGAAAAAAATGATATTAGAAACCTCAATATAATTTTTGAAGACCTATCCATAGATACCCCACACGTAGGTATGGGTTTGATGATTTTTTATTTTTTGAGTTTCAGTTCTGAGTATTGGGAACCCCAAAAAAAAAAACTACTTGCTAGATCTCGTTCAAACCAATTTTCAGTGGAAGTTTACATGGTAATGTACATCATATGTTTTTTTTACATTTATTATTCTCTTATTTTAGAAGTTACGGGGGGGGGGCGGGGTTTACTTTTTACCACTTTGGAAGTGTCCCTCACGCAAACTATTCAGTTTAGAAAAAAATAATATTAGAAACCTCAATATCATTTTTGAAGACCTATCCATAGATACACGTATGGGTATGATGAAAAAAAGTTTTTTGAGTTTCAGTTCTAAGTATGGGGAACCCCAAAAATGTATTGTTTTTTTTTCTATTTTTGTTTGAAAATCTTATGGCGGTTCACAGAATACATCTACTTACCAAGTTTCAACAGCATAGCTCTTATAGTTTTGGAAAAAAGTGGCTGTGACATACACGGACAGACAGACAGACAGACATGACGAATCTATAAGGGTTTCGTAGTTTTTTTACGGAACCCTAAAAACACCGAAAAAGCTGGTTTTTTAACGTGCCGAAGGAGTCAAAATGCTAAAATTTACTACGTATTATATATATATATATATAATATATATTACTATGTATTACGTTTATATTGTATTAAGTATATCAGTTATCTAGTACCCATAACACAAGCTCTGCTCAGCTTGGGGTGTAGTGGCACCCTTTCGACAGCTAGTTTTAAATCTCGCACCATCAGGTTCCCCGTCTTCAAGCAGTTAGCATCCGTTAAGTTGGCAGTAAGGCATTACGACAGGGGGACGAGGGGCGAGCGGTTGGCAAGATTCAATGGCACGACCAATCAGAGAAAAGAAGTTTAGTGCTAGAGCGTCTCGGCAGAGGGCTCTGGAGAAAAGTATAAAAGCTTTCGCGCCAGGCGACGCGCTCTCCTTCCGGCGGCATCAGGGACCCCTTATGATCGAGGGTCGGTCCGGGCACCTTTGAAGAGACGAGACGAGACGCGCGCGGGCGAGGACCCGCTTCGGTCAGCTCCAGCTCTTAAACCCTTGGCCGCTGCGGCTTTGAATGAATGAATGAATGAATGATTTATTTCGCAGAAAAAGGGTTTACAAATTTAGATCTTATTAATATTTAACCAGTTCCACTAATTCAACCTATATTAGGTATGCGAATTTTTAAGATTTAACATATTAAAATTAAAATTATTGATCATCTATTCAGTTGGTTTGGTACACACACATTGATCAATTGATTAACATTATGTCATAATTAAATACATTCCAAATTAATATTAATAGTAATAATGTCAAAGTCAGTAGTGACAAATTTAGTTTTGCAAAAACTCATTCACGGAATAAAAAGAATGGAACAAAAGCCACTTATGTAAAGCAGTTTTAAATCCATTAAATGGCTTATCCTTTAGGTCTTTCGGTAGCTTATTGTAAACTTTAACCGCCATTATATATACATTACGTTTATAGAGTTCAAGTTTACATTTCGGGATATAGAGTTTGTTAGCATACATACTCCTTTGATCTCTGATGCTGGTTTCTATACGAGTGGCAAACAGACTAGGATGCTGTTTTACAAATAGGGCCACCTGTTTAATATATAAGCATGGAAGGGTCAGAACGAACTTTGAGTTCCTGGAAAAGTGGCTTACAGTGATCAGAGAACTCTGCATTACATATCGCTCTGACACACTTTTTTTGGAGAATAAATGTTTTATCTGAGTCTACAGAGTTCCCCCACAGTATGAGACCATACTGTAAAATCGATGCAATATTCCCATGGTACGCGGTTAGACAAGTTTCCACAGAAGCTACTTGCCGGAGCCGACGTAGCACAAATACAAAGCGACTTAATTTAGTACAGACGGTCTCAACATGAGATTTCCAATTGCAGTTACTGTCTAACATAAGTCCAAGAAAATTCGTTGTGGAAACTTCGTCAATTTTTTCATCAAGGTATTTTATATGTAATGTCATCGGAGTAGCTCTCGAGGTGTGAAATTGAATTAGCTTAGTTTTCTTGATGTTTGCTTTCAAGTTATTAATGTCAAGCCATTCAATTACATTTCTAATAGTTTCATTAATTTTATCTTCAATGTCAGATAAATTTCTACCTTTAATGATAACTGTGGTATCGTCAGCAAAAAGAATTGTCTCATTAGTCGTCACACTGGGGAGGTCATTAATATAGACAAGAAATAATAGTGGCCCCAAAATACTCCCCTGCGGGACTCCAAAAGCATTACGCCGGTAATTAGACAAATAAGACTCTTTTTTCTGATTTTTAGAGAATTGAGCTATTTCTACGCACTGTTGTCTATTTTTTAAATAACTTTCAATCCAGTTCAATGCTACTCCTCGAACCCCGTATTTCTCTAGCTTGTTAAGAAGTCTGTTGTGATGCACAAAGTCAAAAGCTTTTGCCATGTCAAACAAAAGAACTATAGCACGGTCACCAGTATTAAGCGACTCTGTGACAGATTTGATGAGCTTGAAAATTGCAAGAGAGGTTGATTTCTGCTTCCTGAACCCATTTTGTTCAGGTTTTATAATGTTCTATTCATTAAAAAAAGAATCAAGTCTTGAAAACATAAGTTTCTCGAGTACTTTTGATATAATCGGGATTAGTGTAATTGGCCTATAATTATTAAGATCCTTTAGATCATCTTTTTTGTGAAGTGGCTTGACGACGGAAAATTTAAGTCTAGTTGGAAAAACTCCGTTAACAAATGAAAGATTAATTATGTGTGATAGGGGATTAGCTAAGATTTGAGCACAGTGTTGTATAACCTTTGTTGGTATTTCATCATAGCCAACCGAATTCGTTTTTTGAATCTGTTTTATTGTTTTCCAGACCTCCATAGGGTCAGTGGGTTTTATATATATTGACTTAGAGCAAAATGGAAGGTTATTATTAGGGTCAGTTGTATATTCGTTATTATTAGTAATATCTATAAAGAAATTATTGAACGCATTTGCAATATTCGTAGGTTCAAACAAAAGTTCCGTCTTAGAAACTACTTCTTTAATGGTGGAATCGGACCCAGTACTGCTAGATATAGAACGTACAATGTTCCAAACAGCTTTGCTTCTGTTTTTGGCATTTGGAGATACTTGTGGTTTCCATTTCTTTGTGACTCATTTATGCAGTTGTTCAGCGTCTTAGAGTATCCTTTAAATATCTTTTTATAATAGCTTTTCCGATTCCTCGGCGCATATTGATACTGGAAATACAGTCTTCTCTTTATAATAAAGCTTTTCTTTAAGCTTTTTGATATCCACTTTACTCTATTTCGTTTCAAACTCAGTTTTACCGTGATAACTGGGAAACATAACTTAAAAAATAAACTAACTAAATCGTGGTATAGGTCAAAAGCTTTATCTGTGTCATGTTCTTTAAATATTTCGTCAAACGTAAGAGAATTCATACAATCAAGAAATTTTCTCAAGTTGTCAGCACTATAATCTCTTTTTTGCTCGAACCAAAATTTTGGACGTCGCTTAAGAGTCATCCGAAATTTCAAAATTTGACCCATGTCATGATCAGATAATCCTAGTTTATAACAGGAGCCCACTCCAGACTTGATGTTGCTAATTATTAAGTCAATGCAAGATAGTTTACGTGTAGGTTCTGTTATATGAATTTTCATGTTATAGGAATAGCAAATTTTAGAAAGTTGAGTAGAATATTTACTTTTCTTTAACATATCAATATTAAAGTCGCTAGCAATAACAATCTTTTTGTTGCCATGTTTAGACAGTTTACACAGCAGCTGTTCAAGTTTTTCCAGAAATGGTGCTTTATTAACGGAGTAGGGTGTTGTATATATACATACTATAATCAGATTGTTATCTGGAATTGAAACTCCACAGCATTCAAATATACTTTTTACTGCAAGTTCTTTTATCCAGGGTAATTTAGAACAATTAATTTCTTTTCTGAGCAGTTTGCACACTCCCCCCCTTTTTTGTCTAGGCCTAGACCAGAAAGAAACTAGCTGATAGTCCTGTAGTGCCAGGTTTTGCTCATCACCAGACAAAATAAATGTCTCTGTGAGGCATATAACATCAACATTAAAATTATTAGCTTTAAGTTCATCAATAGCCAATTCCAACTGATTTTGCTTATTCAGAATTCCCCCAATATTCTGATGTAGAAGGGTAACTGAACCTGTACTAGTCCCGAAAAAACTGAGTACTACAAGAAGGGTTCTGATTATCAGTAATCGACGCATAAGTTTGCGAGTTACTAGTAGTAATGTCAACACCTCCGACTTGAGTATGAGAAGTTATATTTTGGTCAGTTTGTGTTTGTTTATGTTTTCTAAAGTAATAGGGGATTGTACCCTTCCTTAATTCAGTGAATGAGCTTTTCTTGTTATAAGAGTATCTAAGTTTTTTTGCAGAAGCAAAATTCAGAAACTGCGAATCATAATCAATGGAATCAATCATCAAATTCAGCTTTCCACTTAACTTATATAAATATTCACTTCTATTTGTAAACGTGTGTCCAATAGAAACATAATTACAATTTTTAAAATATCTGCATACTGTCACTATGTTATTATTAATTAGCTTAATATTAAGATGTCGATTTGAATTTACTTGCACAACATAAACAGTTGCATTTTTAAGCTTGTTAAGAGCAATACTTAAAGATGCTGTAACCTCTGTTGGATTACTGTCATTTTCTCCCAAACATAAAATCACTTTGTCTTTCTGAGTCAGCTTATTTTCTAATGTGTCAATACTTGAAATGATATGTCTTGAAGTAGCGCCTGATTTAATGAAACCAAATAGATCATATTTGTCATTCCATTTTGATTTTCTTTTTAATAACATTGAAGCAGAAAGGTGTTTCAGTTGTTCAGACCCTATAATATAAATGCTAGCCTTGTTTCCTACATTCAGAACTTTTTCCTGTCCTATTTCCCTTTCCCTTGCCTCATCAATTATAATCGTAGCCATGTCACAACTCTTGGACGGGGTGTCATGTTCAGTGTTGGTTGAGACACTAATTGTTACTTTGCCTCTGCTCTTGGGTTGTGTACTAATGTCTGTGTATGCTTGTGACATCATAACTTGTTGAGTTACTTGTTGTGCCAGCTTTCGAGGTGACTTGAGGAATTCCATTCTGTAGGTTCCGGACACGAAATGAGTGGTGCAAAAAATGTCCTGTATGTTTTGGTGTTGAATTAGTTCTACAGTGCAGTGAGTTGTTTCTTGATCGGTTTGGTGATGAGTTGCTACTGTGCTGCAGGTCATCTATACCAATTGATTTATATATTTTAAGTTTCGATTCATACAATTGCGATTTCTTGGTTAACTCGGTATTTTTAATGCTTAGGTTATCAATTTCAACGTTGGCTATTTCCAACTCATTTCCTAATCGTTCTATTTCCTTTTTGAGTTCCAAAATCTGCTGATTACAGCCTATAGAAATATTACAAAGGCTTCGAAAACTTGTGTCAAATTGGCTTGAATGGCTTGTCGTATCACCATTTGCAGTATTAATTGCTGATAAATCCAAGAGAGAATGGTGTTTCCTATTTCGCCTGGTGGTAATATTGTTCGGTGATGTCATTGTTGGCGATAAGGTATGTTAGTTACAGCAATTTGTGTTTTCGTTTGTATTTTATTTTCCCTTTTTATCCCGGTACCATTGGGTGAGTCCCCGCGTGGCCCGCTGTCGAGCAGCAGTGCGTTCCCGTGCGGAAAGGCGTGACTCCCGTACCCTAGTCGCAAGTGCCGCGTAGTGGCTCCTCAGCCTCGAGGGTCGTGCCATCCTGAGCTCCAGCCAAGGTGCCTTCGCGCCGTGAATTCCTGCAATCGTCGCGCCGCGGCGCCCCTCTGTCTCGAGCGTCGCGCCACCCAGGGCTACAGCCGGGGTACCTATGCGCCAGGAACCCCTGCAATCGTCGTTCCTCAACGCCCCCCCCCCCCCGCCATCCGAAGACCAACTCCTCGTACGGTAATCGTTCTGTGTCGTCCCACTGATTCTGCAACTGTATTCTAATATATCTGATATACTTAACCATACATTTTCATTGTCGAGGGCCCCCTATCTGATACGTTCCTCAGGACCCCCGTCACCGTGTCACGGACGGGTCCCAAGGAGCACCAAGCGACGAACCCCCCCCTGTAGGTAGTATTCCGGCGGCGCAGCGGACTTCGTTCAGCGCCAGCGAGTAAGTATCTACAGTTTACCTACCTACCGGATATCTTGTGCATACCCTTCACTATCTCTGCCTACCCCGTGCTAGATTCTGAGCATTCAATAATATAACGTGACAGGCGCTAGATAATGTTGTGTGAACTGTCCAGCATTATTTATTTATTTTTATTTTATTTAATACCACAGTTTATTCCACGAATTTCGGCAGCCGTAAAATCCTTGTTTTTAGGGTTCTGTACCCAAAGGGTAAAACGGGACCCTATTACTAAAACTCCGCTGTCCGTCCGTCTGTCCGTCTGTCACCAGGCTTTATCTCATGAACCGTGATAGTTGACAGTTGAAATTTTCACAGATGATGTATTACTGTTGCCGCTATAACAACAAATACTAAAAAACAGAATAAAATAAATATATAACGGGGCTCCCATACTACAAACGTGTTCTTTTTGCCGTTTTTATAGATAATGGTACGGGAACCCTTCGCGCGCGAGTCCGACTCGCACTTGGCCAGTTTTATTATGTATACAACAAATACTCAAAAACAATAAAATAAATATATAAGGGGCTCCCCTACAACAAACGTGTTTTTTTCCTTTTTTATAGATAATAGTACCTACGGAACCCTAAGTGCCCTCGGTTTTATTATAGATAATGGTACGGACCCCTTCATGCGCGAGTCCGACTCGAACATGGCCGTAAGGTTGCATGCCTTTTGATCTTCTATAGGTTACATTTCGGGGAATGCTCCCAGTAACTTCACGATCTGATCCCACCATATTTTCATCATAGGCAGGCGCACGGCTTGGTACCATCCTTACCTCATTAGTATACAGTCTATTCGTACTAAACGTTTCAGTTCTACCTTTATAATGCGAACTGCTAAGGAGTGGAATACACTACCGTCGTCTGTCTTTCCTGAAAACTATAATCAGGGTCTCTTCAAGGCTAGAGTGAATAGGTGCCTTAAAGACCTTTGTGATCCATCTACGGCCAAATCGTCAACAAAAAAAATCTCTATGATCGTCACACCAACAGGTGAGATCGTGGTCAAACAAATTGTATATATCACTGTAAAAAAAAAAGACACTGTTCCATTCATCGAGCAACGCAGGCCTCCGGTTCGATTGAACAAACTTACAAACAGCTGAACTCACCCACAGAATAAATATTAGCACAAACCATGAATGTAGTAGTACATGGATTGAGTGCTAAAATAGCATAGAGTGTTCCTTCTTACTCCTATCCTAGAAGATAGCTTGCTATCCTATGTTAGAGAGAAACAAATATGTTGTCACACGACAGTCGTTTTTCCGTTCCCTAACCTGAATTTTGGTATCATGCATATACATCTCCCTAGATTGTTACCATGAATGTACTAGTAATTTGACATTTGGCCTGGTACGACTAACACAAATAAGAACAGATAGAGTTATGCTTGTCTCATTCCAACACATGAATACATTCGTATAAAAGAATGAGACTGGTATAATCGATACCAATTCGTTTTTAGCCTTAGTTCCATGCTTTAGTTCTTATTCCGAGGCACAAACCCATCAAAGTTCTTTGTCACAAAGCTTAGAACAGAGAGTTGTAAATTCAGCAAAACTCAGTAAAGGGTTTGGTTTTAAAAGAAGTGGCACAATAGACCTGGCGCGATTGGTTGGCCGGTGCAAATGTACATTATGTGGATAGCTAACTTTTAAGCTTTGACTGATTTTAATGGCATGTTGTTTAGTGTAAAATAATGATGCCTCTAAAGGTATAAGAATAAAATTCATCATGAAAATAAAGCATTTTATTATGAAACTTCCAGTCAATAACACTGAACCCTTTCCATAAAACAGTGTCTTCGATTTTAGACAAGACTCAAAACAATCTCGACGCGCGGAATAACTATGGGCTTTTATAAAATGTTACACAGCCTTTTACAATAAATTACTACACATTACAAAACAGTTCAGTGGAGCTAATATTAACGTGATAATAATGTATCTTGTGTTAGGGATACCAATGTAATGTATTTACAAAAGTTGATGGGCAGTGGTCAGATTTAAAACATGTACATACAATACACACTACTTATAAATGCAACAAATATTTTCAACCAATACAATTATTTTCACTAATTAAACACACAAGGCCAATTCAATAATATATAACATTCTGTTATTGTACTGGTTGTCTGGGTAGATCAACTTACAAGCATCTTTATTCAATAATATATAACATTCTGTTATTGTACTGGTTGTCCGGGTAGATCAACTTACAAGCATCTTTATTCAGCACTGTTACAAATATTACATCTTGTCTTCTAACCACAACAGCGCCCCACTTGATGGACCAATTACATTGTAACGGTTAATGCTGGTGCCTCGAGACTGTTCCTTTTGTTGTGGCAGTTTATGTGGAGGCCTATATACAGCAGTGGACGTCAACAAACATGGAAAAGTACTTTTGAATAGAACTTCTGGTGTGGCAACCACAAACCAAGATACATACAGTGTATGAAATAATTTACAAATAGCTATGAAAGAATAAAAACTCTCAGATTCAAACCTGCTACAATATAAAGACCACTGCCCCAGGGGTGCGTTCAGTACAGTATAATGCTGTGGCCACAGTGAACGCGTGGAAGCGGACGCGGGCACGCACGCGGTAACCCTTAGTAGTCTGTGCGGAAATAGAATAGTCGTTGCGTAAAACGGAACTCTAGCATTACGTAAGACACATTTCACATGGCAACACAGCCATCTAAGCTTTTAATAATACAAGTATCAAAATCTTGTATTCGAGCTACAATGCCGAGACACGTGTTGCTAAGAGTAGTAATTAAGTACTGCCACACCCTCATCTCCCACGACCATTCTCTTTCCGGACTCTAGTTGCCTATATATTTCATCTGTGGTGCGTTGATATAACTGGCAAGTGGCGTCCGCGTGCGAGATTTACTGTGGCCGAGCATTTGGCGGCGCTCATTCCCACTCGGTGGTGGCGGGCGGCTTGGGCGTGAGGTCATACAGCACGCGCGAAATGCCCGGCACGTTCATCATTTCAGTGCGCATTTTGTCGACAACCTGCGATTTAAAAAAAATATTTCTTAAAAATGATATCAAACTTTTTTGATTTCTGAGCCAGAGCGAAGATAGGAAATTGACCCACTACTAAATTCGTTCACTGATTGGCTGATACGTGATGACTCGCGAGGAACGAAAGAGGATCAGCAAATCAGCAAACGTTATTAGGGTGTGGGTCAATGTCCTATCTTCGCCCTGGCTCAGAAATAAAATAGTAAAGTTTTACCAGGGCTGGGTTCATGCTGTTTTAAACGTAGCCAAGGCAAAAAGCTCGACCATTTTTTTTTTGTATACTACCTTGGTAGCATACTAGCATAGGCCCACCTGTTGGTAAGCGGTTACCGTAGCCTATGAACGCCTACAATACCAGAGGCATCACACGCGCGTTGCCGACCCTTTAAAAATTTCCAAACACCCCTTTTGAAGGACCCCATACTGTAGTCACTTGGGAAAACCTCAGCAGGGAGATCATTCCACAACCTGAGTGTTCGCGGGAGGAAGTTCATCTGAAACCGCACAGTGCGGGACCCTGGCTGGCTGGCTCTAAGGTGTGGGATGAATCCTCTGCCCATGGCGAGCGGTGCGGAGAAAGAAGGTTGCTGTAGGCATCATGTCAAACAATTGCTCGGAATAAAACCCATTATACAAACGGTCGAAAACGCAGAGAAAGTCTCTCTACCGTTAGTGAGCTTGGGATTGACGACAATTCTCATTGCACGTCTTTGAACCGAGTCAAAAGGCCCATGCTGGTATCCAGGTGCTCCTGGCCAGAGTGACAGCAGTACTCCATGTGGGGCCGGACTTATAGAGAAGCAGCCTTTGCCCCGCAGTGAAGTACAGATTCGCTTTGTTAAGCACACCGAGCTTTTTGGCAGCCAGCTTGACCTTATGTTCTAAGTGACTACGGTACTGGACGTAGCTAGAGATGTCGATGCCTAGAATCCCAATGCTCGAAGAGATGGTATGGGGAATGTCCTGGAATTGGGGAGCCACAGTAAATAGTTTTTTTTAGCGGCGATCGCGCAAACTTTTGTGTTTGTAGGGTTAAACTGAAACCGGTTTTGCCCTCCTCAATCGGAGGCTCTGGATAGTATACCCTCAATGCCAGACACAAGTTGCCTTCGGCTTTCCTTTACGATTTGACGAGGAATGTCGGCACGGCCCGTGTAAAAAGTGTCACCAGTACTGTCTTCTGCATAGCCATATCAATGAACGTCGTCAATAGACAGCATATCATTAATACAATACAATACAAACACAAAATAATGAATTTTTGTATTTGTGTTGTATATCATTGATATGCAGCAAAAACGCAGTACGAAGCCTTGCGGGACGCCAGCATTGATGTCCATGCAATCAGAGCTGCCACCGTCAACGACGGCTCTTATGCTTCTGCCGGACAAAAAGTTAGAGGCCCATTTGCAGAAACCCACGGTCAGTCCGTATAAAATTTCGTCTTAGTAGTGGCACTTTTACTGAACCTTGAAGCAGCATTAAGTTTGCGCTTCACATAAGAGATCCTTATTAGCTCGTGCCGTAGTCCAAGCCTCATATTCAGCTTGCTTGAGAAGTTTACCTTCTCTTCAAGGCCGATTAAACCACGGTCGCGTTTTTATTCCCGCAGCCACCATTAGGTTAGGAATTAAATAATCCATACCCGATAGGATGGTCTCCGTGACGGCTGTTGTACAAAATTCAGGATCTTCTGATGTGAAACACAGCTGCTTCCACGGGGTACGACGCATAAAATTCACGTAGTCCGCCCTATCTGCTGACTTGTAATTCCACACTTGAACGCCATTGTGTTGGCAGAGGTGGATCGGGCCGATCACAATGCACGTGCGTCCGTACAAGACATTAGTCAGCAGAAGGTCCAGTAAAGAACTAACCAGCTGCCACACCCTAAGGCGAATTCTTGACCAGACCTCCCCGCAAAGTCAGTGGTCCGAGAACTGAGCCACTCAACGTGATGTACGTTAAAGTCTCCTAAAACCACTATTTCCGCAAAGGGGAAAGGAGAAGCAGGAGCTCTGCGACTTTGTCGGATGTCGAATGTAAGTGCTCAAAAAGGCGGCCTGTGTAGTAGTAAAGCTTTTTTGTGAAAGAGTTCGTCCGGGGAAGTACTACCACCATACCTATTTCTGCCGCAAAGCAGTTGAGCTCGCATTGCTGTATTCCGGTTTGAAGGGTATGGTTACCGGTGAAATTACAGGCACATGAGACTTTTCATCTTTATGTCTCAGGGTGCCGGGCGCAGTGCAATGCCACATAGGGCGCGTCATACAGAGGCAGAGGGTACCGCTTATCATCAGGTGAGCCATCTGCTTGTCCAGTCATTCTAAGTAGTAAAAAAAAATAACATTCTCCCGGTCTTACATACATACTCCGGCACGAGGCACAAAGTTGTGATCAATCTTATACCCTGGGTAAAGTAGGTAAGATGTAGCGGCCGGACAGGATATTTGCATTTCCGTCCGACATAGTCGGGTCGGCTGCGCAGACTCAAGATGCTGGTGGACTGCATTGAGGTTAGCGTGAAGTCCTCTAATATTGCAGTAGTGCATATTAAGTGTGGTCGAGGATGCCGCTGGAAAACCACTATTATATTTGTTTTTCAGTTTAATGAATTTTTTCAAAAGAGGTTTTTAAAAATTGTTTGAGAAGACGCTGCGTTGACAACCCTTTGAACAATAGGTGCGATGACAATCAGCCATATGTTGGCGCAGGTTTTACGGTTTGCTAGTGTGGCCGGTGGAAGGGCCCCCGGTCGGTCCTGCAGCAGTAGTCAGGTCCACTTCGATCTCCTCCTCCGGCACGACTACCACTCCAGGAACTTTGGACAAACTGGCGATTCAGCTTCAGATTCAGCCAGGGCGGAGATTATAGTAGTCCCTGGGTTCGGGAACCCGTTCAGCCTGCGGGCGGCCAGCAGTCAGCCGTTTCACCGGGTCTCCCTGACCGCCACGCTAACATGCCGCGCCTACACACAACAAAATGGTGAAGATGTCACCACCGGTCTCCCCGGTTGTCAACGCAGCGAACCTTTAAAGAAATCTGGCAACCTTACTCACCACAGGAACACAACACTATTCCAAACAACAAGTGTGCGGCTGCAAGGCAACAAGGCTGCGATCTTCGACCAAAATAAAATATACTTTACATAACTTTACATAACACTTTACTTTACTTTTTACTTTGGTCGAAGGCTGCGATCTTCTGTAAGGCGGAGGTACTTCCCCAGACAGACTGCTCCAATTTTGAACGAGAAAATCCAGCTAAGGCCTTACCTCTCTTAAGCTTGTAACTAATTTTGCATGTTCTATGCAATTTCCATGTAGCTTCGCGGTCGAAGTGGATCGGGATCATCTGCGCTATCGTACACTTACTTCTTGCGGCATGGCGTCTTCCCCCGGTAGCGCCGCGACGCCCGTCATGAAGTCCGACGTGATGAAGGGACGCAGCACCAGCGAGCGCTGGCACGACGCCGCGCGCACGCCTGCGTCGCGGTCGAAGTGGATCGGGATCATCACCACCGGCATCTGCGCTATCTTACTCGCGCACCCGCTTGATGTTAGTACCTGCGGAATAGATAAAGAGATAAATCCAAATCGAAGGATCATATTTCGATGTTCGAACCGAAGTAGAGTTTGAATAGCTAAGCAACGGGGCGAAACCTATGTCCAGCAGGGGACTTCTATGGGCTGATGATGATGTATGTTTGTCGTAGGATAACTAATGACCGTTAATCCGATCTTCATTAAATTTATGAGCTATTAGTAGAGAGGCCACTTCTCTAAAAGTCGTCAAATGGCGATTCCTGTTGGACCGACGAGTCCCTCGCCGAAAACCAGTATCATTGTATTCAGTCAGCATGATCTCCTGAACAAGAATAGACTGGTTGTCGCATTCCAAAGTGGTGAAGGAGGGAGAGAGGGGACGGGAAAGATGCGAAAACCGGGTATAGGGTGAGGTTAATATCTCAATAACTGCTTGTCCGATTTCAATCAATAAATGGTTTTCGTAAATGTCATAGTTTATTAAATATTTAGAAAAAAGGTGAATTTCAAACAAAAGATGATTTTGGGTTTGGTGAAAATGACATCTAACTAAAAAGTAATGTATGACAAAAAAGTGAACAGTTTCAGAGATATTTCTCGGAAAAGGTGAGACAGGGTAATGTTATTACATTCATCATCATCATCACGAGCCATTAAATGTCCATTTTTGGACGTAGGCCTCTCCCAATCTCTTCCACTCGAGTCGATCAGTTGCCTTCGCCATCCAGTGATAGCCTGCGTATCCTTTTATGTCGTCCACCCATCGTTTCGGTGGATGGTCTTCTGTTTGCCCACGGTCTCCATTCAAGGATCCGTCTCGTCCAGCGACTTCTGTCAAGCCTAGCAATATGACCTGCCCAACTCCACTTTCGCTCAGCAATAACGGTGACCACGTCTCTCAACTTAGTTGTCCGCCGTATCCATTCGTTCCGTCTGCGATCCCGCAAAGTTATTCCGAGCATAGCTCTCTCCATCGCCCTTTGCGCGACTCTGAATCTCTCAGCTGACCGTTTGGTAAGCGACATGGTCTCCGTTCCGTAAGTGAAGACTGGCATGATGCATTGCTCGAAAACCTTTGCCTTTAGCTTTAGATGCAGCTTGCCGCGCATTATCCGTTTGTTTGCTCCAAATGCTGCCCAGGCTTGGGATATACGGCGCTCTACTTCAGCCGTTTGATTCTCGATACCTAACGTTATTTTGTGTCCTAGGTAGATGTAACAACATCAACAGGCATTTGGTAGTTCTCTGCTTCTAGGATGTTGGTCATGATTTTTGTTTTTGCGAGATTCATCTTTAAGCCAACTTTTTCAGACTGAATCTTTAGGTCTTCGATCATAGACAACATATCGCCAACACTCTCCGAGAACAAGACCAAATCATCAGCGAATCTCAAATTTGTTAACATCTCTCCTTCCACATTTATACCTTTTCCGTCCCAACCAAGCTTCTCGAAGACGTTTTCCAGAGTTGCGGTAAAAAGTTTGGGAGAGATAGTATCACCCTGCCGAACACCACGTGCCAGGTTGAATTTTTGCGTCTTTTCATGTAAGCTTACACAAGCAGTGGCATGGACTTGTAAATGTTTAAGTATGGCGATGTATCTTTCATCCACTCTGCAGTCTGCCAACGCTTTTTCAACCGCCCAGCCTTCTACGGAGTCGAATGCCTTCTCATGTCAATGAAGGTAAGAATGACTGGTTTTCTATACTCGTGGCACTTTTCTATGAGTGTTTTAATGGTTTGTAGATGATCACATGTACCGTACCCTGATCTGAATCCGGCCTGCTCTTTAGGTTGGTAAGAGTCCAGTTTGTTTTCCAGTCTGTTTACTATGACTCGTGTGAATAACTTGCTTATGTGTGAAAGGAGACTGATTGGACGATAATTGTCAAGTTTCTTGATGTCGCCTTTTTTGTGAAGTAAGGTGATGACAGCGTTATTACATTACCCTGTGTTGGGTTCCAAGGGAATATAATAAATGAAATAGTACTCGTTTGAATTACTTGCATTAATGAAAGCGCCTTTACACTAGAACGGTTCTGGGCAGACTGGTGTCCCGCGGCCAGTGTCGCCTTGACCTACTTATTATAAGGAGGTCCCTACATACCTCCCCTTCTAAAAAATTTTTTTATCGAAATTTTACCAACTAAAACTTATACATTGTAATTATTCTATACTCGTGCACAAAAGGCACACAGGAATGTGCATAGTTGCATGGTTGTGTACGACGTGACCGCTAAGCCCGGGCGCCGTAACATTAGCTTACATTACAACTATGACCTACTTTTATCTGTATTGTTAAGACAACATGTAAAATATAAAATAAGATACATTACTGAAATAAACTGTGACCTTCTTTTATCTGAATTTTTATGATTGTTACAATATGTTAAATATAAAATAAAATATGTTACTGACATACAATAGTTTTTTTTATTCTTATTTTTAGGCTTAATGCGTGCTATATATTATACCTACTTTCTTCTTAATAATACACAATTTTATTCATGACCTGCACCCTGTTTAAACAAGGTTTTTACAGCACGTGTCGGCGTGTTGCGTGGATCTCGTGACTGCTTTATCCGCTACCTCCACGGAATCCAACGCCGCCATCTCCTTTCTCGCCCATCTTTTTGCGAGATTAAAACATTTTCTCCCACATATGCAAAGACATAAAAACGTGATGACCACCGTTATCACTATGCTCACAATTCCATAAGTTTCTATTTTCTTCTATAAATCTCCCACTTGTCTGACGTTATTTGCACCTTCTTGAGTAATAATTACTATTTCTTCTTTTGACCGATTGAATCCCATATTGACTAAATTAAAAATTGCCATCAACTTAAACAATTAAATACAAGCAAAAGACAGCTCTTGCCAAGGTATGAAATAATTGTGTAAAATTAATAAGGGAAAAAAATACTTGTTCTAGTTGTCCTACATAAAACTAAAAGTTAGCTAAATCAATGCACGTAGGTATTTTCTATTTAATTTCTAAGAATCGCACCGGCGGTCTGACCTTTCGACCCGAACGTGTGGTGCGTTTTACAGTGTCCGGCGCTCGACACCGCACGTCGGGTTCTACCTTTACGCTGCTCTTATTCTCTTTTGAGTCGTCTGACATGGTATCACTTAAATCTGTGGGATTGTTTACAAAAAATGCAGGTTTTAGCCTGTCTATTGATACATGAGTATTTCTGTTGGCTAGCTGTATATGAAAAACCTTATCATTTCTATCCAAAACACGGTATGGGCCGTCGTATGTTGGGCATAGTGATTTCTTGAGCCTATCATTGCGCAGAAAAACGTGAGTACAAGATCTAAGATCTTTACTCACAAAAATCCTACGTGAATCACTAGCCTCTCGCGTTTGTGGTCTTAACCTACCTATGATTTTCTGTAGGTTCTCTATATATATATGCTGGTCCGTACATTTGTTAGTTTCCACATGAAAGAAATCCCCTGGTAGTCTGACTGTCTCTCCGTACAGCATCTCCGCTGCGCTAATCCCTGTATCTCATCATATCAACTGTGTTCTCGGTACCGATAACATGCTTTATGTCGCTCGTGAATTCGCTAATATAAAGCAATTGTCTGGCCCTCCTAGGAATTTCTTTGTCTGTACTAATTTTCGTGAAAGCGTAAATTAATGGCTTATGATCGGTAAATATTGTAATCTGTCTTCCCTCGATCATGCCTCTGAAATGAACTATGGCCATGTAGATAGCCGTTAGCTCCTTGTCGTAAATGCAGTACTTCCGTTGAGACTCCGATAATTTTTTAGAAAAATAACCAACGGTACCCATTTACTATCTATAAGTTGCTGCAATACGGCGCCTACACACGAGTCTGAAGCAGCAGTCATGAGAGATAATGGAGCGTTTCCACTCGGGTGAGATAAGGTAGCTGCATTTTGCAAACTAACCTTACATTCCTCAAACGCCTAGATACTACTCGCGTCCCAAATGATCTGTGTCCTGTCCTTTTTCTTAGAGTTATGCAGGAACTTACAAAGTACCGCCTGAAATTTGACTGCATGGGGTAAATGTGCTCTATAAAAATTTATAATACCTAGGAAACGTCGAAGTTCTTCGACCGTATCCGGTTTAGGGTAGTCTGCGATAGCCTTAACTTTATCCGGCAGAGGGCAGATACCGCTTCGCGATACTTTATATCCCAAAAAATCGACCTCAGACTTTCCAAATTCACATTTACTTATATTTATCGTTATGCCAAAGTCTCTGAACCTATTGAACAGTTTCCTCAGATGTTCTTTGTGTGTTTTTTCGTTGTCTGACGCAATCAGTATGTCGTCAATGTAACAGAAAAGTGCAGATTCGCTCTGCTCATCGCTACCTCCTATGCGTTCGATACCCTTTAATACGTTATAGTCCATAAATCTCTGGAAAGTCTGTGCCGCGTTCCTCAAACCAAAACTCATGCGGGCAAACTCAAAAAGGCCGAAAATTGTCGATATAGCAGTCTTTTCTATGTCTTCTGCCGCTACTGGTATGTTATGGTAAGCTCTGTTCAAATACAATCGCGTATACCATGTTTTTTTTGGCAACATGAACGTGAAATTTTGAAGACGCGGTATTGGATATCTATCCGCTTTTGTTATGGTGTTTAATGCTTTGTAGTCACCACAAGGACGAATTTTTCCGTCTTTTTTTGGAACTACATGGAGGGGGCTTGCCCACTCACCCTGACCGGGTCTACAAATCCCCATCTCTAGCATGTGTTCGAACTCTTCCTGACCTTCTTATATCGGTCCGGTGGTAATGGCCTTGGCCGCGCAAAAACCGGTGCACCGGAAGTGATGATCCGATGACATACATCATGAGGGGCCGTTTCCCTGAAACTAATTGGTTTAGTGATATCGGGAAATTCCTCTAGAATTTCCCTATAAGGATTATCACTCTGGATACTCTTAATCGATGGTTCGTTGTACTCTATGAGGGCCCCATTCGCGCGTAAGTTAGTTAAGCTATCTATTGTTACAACTTTATTTAACATCGCGACGTAGCACGCTCGATAACCAAGAGATGGCGCTGTTGGTTGCGAAGTTCACTAAAAGAATGAAAGAATACCTCCTAGTACTCCTGATTTCTCCTAGATGGCGCTTTTGCGACGTTTCTCGAAATCATTCGAATCAAACATAATATATTTAATTTACTTAATTATAATTCTTAATTAAATCGTTTCAGGAAAGCCTTCCAAGTGGAAAGGATCGTTTTATTTAATTTGTATAAGTTTGAAGTTATCAAGCAAGCAAACAGTTTAGCTTGCTAATTTTGTCTTTGACGTTTGCTTCAGTCGAAAATGCAGACTCACGTATTGCCCCACCGAGTAATACGAATTTTCATGGTAGTGGGAGTTTGTACTTAAATAGCCAGGTGGTGTCAGAAACCGTCCTTTCTCATCGACCTACATCGGCAGCAAACCCGGTCACTTCTCCTCCCGGTGAGTACCCATCGAACACAAGCGTTGGAAATTACCATCAAGCAGAGGCCCTATCTTGACCATTGAACATTCTTGCAGCCTTTGAAAAGACCACGGCATAGCATATCTGCGCCTACAAACTCCACGCCGCCGAGGACACCTTGAGAAAGCCTTGAGCCGACCCACATCTAGCCACGCGTCGTAACCATTGGTGGTTACGCACACTCCGAGCTACCGAAACCTTCACTTAACTGGTAAGCCCAAGGACTACGCCATACATTATTCCTACCAAATGCATCGCAATAACTATTATTTTGTTAAAAATACCACGTTGTCACCATTCGGTGTCAACCTGCCCGCTCAATTGCATTTGCCATCCCATGTGTGTGAATTATCTATAACCTCGGTCCCACTCTTCTGGAGGAAGCACTAATGCTTTCCTCCTGAGATGCCGACACATTTAACATACCACATGCCATTTATTTCAGAACAATGACCCTACAAATTTATAACCTAACCTTTGATTTTCAACCGCTCATCTCTTTAATTTATTACTTTCTTCCATTTAACTAAAGCTATACAAGCCGTATCACCCTACTATAGTGGCAAACCGACCAATCCGATGGAAAACAACCTACAGATTGGTCGACCACATGTGTTAATTTTAAATCACCATGTGGTGATATCTGCTGCCAATTCGCAAGGCCCTCCTCTGCCATAAATTGACTGCTTTTGAATATAATCTATCGCCTTGGGCCTATGCAAAGGCATCTCTCTTGCCAAATCTTTACCCGCCTTTGCATAGGGCATCCAAGGATTTCTATAACATAACCGCCTGGCTCTGTGCTTATTCTAACATCTTGTTTCACACAATTCCAGGAGGTGTTCGGTTTACATTATTAAACCCCACCGCTGCTACGGCCGGAGAGGGATTTTATTCCTGTGAGTCATCTCCTCGAGTGGCTTCAACGAGGCCCGGAGGTGGACCCAGCCCAGTACCTGACCAGGGAGTCCGAGCAGCCTGCGGCCCGTTTTCTACGCTCAGCTGTCACCCAGTTAAGTTCTTCCTGTACCACCTTCCGAGTGACCTGTTTTTGTGCGTACTCTCCGCTCGAGGGAGCACTGTAATTTCCACTAACTTATGGGCTGGATGCTCCCCGGAGTGTCAGCCCTGGCGCCCAGCATCTCATCGAAACCTTTTTAAAAGTCTCAATATGAAATCAGTAATAAGAAATACATAGTCTCAAGCTCACTTACGATCGCCCACATTCCCAGACCTACTGCAGTTAAGCTAGCCAGGAACGTGTAGGTTAGGAGATAGTCTATCCTAGTGGTGGTATGAACCAAGGGTATTGTAACAGTAACCATCTAGTATAAGATCTTTACTACCTTCCACGATGTGGAACTGTATTCTGTAACTTCATATTGTACTGTGTAACTAATATTGTTTAAATTGCCTAGACATAAGAACGTTGAATAAATAATACTAGATTGCGATTCTTAACCCACTATTTTATTTTAAAATAAGACCTTTGCCACCTGATAGGACTTCGAGATTTTTATATGTAACAGTGGCAGCCCAACGTGAGGCATTTAAAAGGTCGTAGGTAATTGTCATATCTTTATAGCTGTGGCATAAGAGCTGAGACATTTAATTTCATTTAAATTTTTATTTTATTGTTACTGTATTTCTTTGAGACAGAATTTGCTCATTTTTGTGTTTTTTTGTGTGAGGACGCGTGGCTGGTTTTTTATTTTTTTTGTGTAATTGTCACAGGTGTGTTATTTTATAAGGTCGACTCAAGTAGTTTAAGTTGTTTTGTCTGTTTGTTGTTTAATTAAGTACTAAACGGGTACTTAATTAATTGTCTGTCCATTTTATGTTAATGCTGTAAGCAATTACTTGTAAAATTGAGTACTAAACAGGTACTTAATTAAAGGTGCTTAGCACCTATTTATGGATTGGGAGACCGTGATGAACAATATTTATTATTCATAATTGAGAACTTTAATTTTTTTTAACTTCCAAGAGATAGGCTTGTTAGCGCGCCAGGGACTTAATACATTTTTTACAGGATACCAGGTGCACTCCGTTATTACTAGTTTTGTCTAGTCATGTGAAATTTCGGCACCTGTTACTCTAATCTTATTTTGCAGGAACTTCTGCTAATATTTTTTGTCCTAGACGCTGCTAACCGACTTGTTTGGACTTCAAGTGTTTTTTTTTTTTTTTGTCATTTTTTTTTTACTTTGTTTGTGTGTGGGGAAGTTTTCCCAAGTTCATTTACAGCCTATCCCTAGATTTTCGGATCCAGATGGGGGGTTAATATCTTTGTAATTTTTTTTTCAGCTTAGAATTTTTAATTTTCCGAAAATGAGCCTGTCGTACTGCAAGTCCTGTTGCTTGATTTTTTTTCATAGTTGATTTAGTCTCGGTCTCGTTAATCATTATAAGTTTGTACGATGACAGTGAAGGAGGAAGCTGCCAATTGTAATCACCTGCTGCACCTTCACAAAATTGTAGCTAGGCGGAAAGCTTCCAAGTTTTCTAGCTTTGGTAGTTGTTAGTTGTTGTAATTTAGCAATAGATAGTTTGTAGTGCCATGTATTGGTAAAGTCTTGTTTGGTTTTTTTTTAATTTAATTTTAGAATCCTTGTTTTTTAAAAGTAGTTTTTTTGTAGGTTTAGGTAACTCTGTTTTTACTCATCTAAACTCATAGGTTACTTTTATATTTTAGGGTTACGCGTCAACCATGCGGAAGCCTTAATTTTCTTACACCTGTAGTAGCTTCTCTTTGCAATAATTTTATTGTTACAGGTTCAATAGCAAGCTAAGTGTAGTTTGTTAGAAGATTGTTCTGGTTCGGTTTTTTTAATTGAATTTTAATTAACCTTGTTTTTTATCAATTGTTTTTGTAGGTCCTGTACCTTAATTTTTATTGTGGGTTCGATTGTGTCGGTACCCAGTCGCTGAGCCTAATCGTTAGAACCTATGTAAAGACATAGGTTAATATTTTATTGTAGGGTTCCGTACCCTAGTTGTACTTTGTTCGTTCTGTTAATTTTAAATGAAGGGTTCAATACCCTTAGTAAGCTTGAATAGTTTAGGAGGATTTTTTTTTAGGGTTCCTTACCCTTTGATGTAGTTAGTTATTTTTTTTAACTTTGTGTAAGGGTTCCTTATCCTACCAGTGTCTGCGAGTTTAGTTTCATTTAGGTACAGTAAGCCGAAAGACTCCATTTTTTTTGTTTTGCCTGGTCCAAATAGGGAATCATTTTTTTTTCCCTTTGATGGATCATAGCCACGGGTGATTTTAAACACCCGCGGGTTTCCCTTGGACTGGGTAGGAATCTTTTGAGGTTTCTTATATCGGGGTCGAGTTTGGTCTACTGGTGTACCTTATGTACCTTTGTACCTTGTTGTACCTTTTGAACCTTTTGTACCCAGTTTTTTTTTTTTTTGTACCCAGTTTTTTTTGTGTATTGTTTTTGGCGGTCCAAATTTTAGAAAAGTATTCTTGTAGTAGGTCTTCCGGAGTTCAGTTGCCCCACGCACAGTGGTGCCGTTGATTGGTTGACCATTGGTTAGTGCGGGTTCCGTTCTTCGGGTAGCCGGTGTTCCGTTGGATAGGGCCGAATAGTGAGCGCCCCATCCTTCTCCCTTCACAGTTCGGAGACTAGCCTGCCCTTCACCTCTGGGATGAATGTTTTTCTGGACGTGTACTCGGAGGCGACGTCTGCCCCAGTGGATGGCCTTATTTAGAAGATCATTACTAGGTTTTCCTTTCTAATTGGACGCTGCAAGTTTGACTTTACATTTTTTTTATGATTAAAACCCCGGTCAGCAGAGATGTTTTAAGTTTGTTTAGATCTGGACCTGGGAGATGGAAAATTAAGGAATGTAAGTATCGTTAGTTTGAATCTGCAGATTGATTTCTTTGGGTCCTAAATAGGTTTTTTTTGTTGTGTGTTGAATTTTGGATAGTGAACCTAGGACTCAAATTTTATTTATCGATTTGCAGAGGTTGGAGAGGTAAGAGGTTGGTGTTCATGTTGGATGGTGGTTTAGTTTTTTATTTTACAGTCCTACCTAGCCTGCACGGTGACTGTCATAGGAGCCTAGGGCGGGACACGACTTGTACCCCTTTTTGTATGACATGTATAATTTATATTTCTTTCTTTTACTTTCTATGCCTTGTTTGATGTTCGGACACTGGATAAAAAATAAGCCTTTCTCCTCACGGATCACGATGAGTCCCAAAGCCTTCGTTGAACCGCTCAGAGCGGTTGAGAACTCTGTAACCTTTGTCTTGTAACTTTAGTTGATTTTCTTTCTTTTTAGTGTTGTTTGTCGTGCTAACATTGGATAAAAAATAAGCCTTTCTCCTCACGGATCACGATGAGTCCCAAAGCCTTCGTTGAACCGTTCAGAGCGGTTGAGAACTCTGTAACCTTTGCCAAGTAACTTCATCTATCCTTTCTTTCTTCCTTGTTGATTTGTTTCAGGATCGGTTGTTAGGGGAAAAAATAAGCCTTTCTCCTCACGGATCACGATGAGTCCCAAAGCCTTCGTGGAAGTCTCAGAGCGGTTGAGAACTCTGTTACCTTGGCAATAGAACTGATTCAAGCCTCGAGTATTTTATTTACATAGTGTATCTTTTATATTTTTTTTGTAGAACCTCCTCGTAGCACCGATTCTCACTCCGCGTGGTGCCGGAGATGATATGCACCTTGCCATCACCAGTGTCTGGTAGGAGATGCATGCAGAGGTCTTGGAAAACTCATTTAAATTCTTATTACTTATTTATATTTACAGCTACACTAAACCCCCACGTACACTACACATCTGCAACACCACGGGTCCAGCAGCATGATGCTGAACCCTAAGTCTGATCACGGCTTCGAGCTTCTAACCTTATCATGGTAGAATACTCTTAGTTCATATTGGACGGAACATACTACACATAAACCCACACACACACACCTATACACACACACTATAAGACTATACCTATCTATTTATTTATATCTCAGTGTAACCACTTTGCAAGGGTTTCCAGGGTCTCCTGTAGAGCATCTAAACTCACCTTGACAGACATGTTAGTTTAGATATTTTGATTGTATTAGAAGATAGCGTTCACTCTTCTGGGATCTATACCGGTCCCTTCAGAGCCTTTTTTTTACTTCCTGATTATCAAGTTAGTTTTGTTTGTTTCAGGAACTGTTTTATCTTTGTTGTTGTTTATGGTCTATAGGCTGGAGGGCCAGCACCGATTTTCCTCGCAGGCTATGTAAAATCTTCCGGAGAAACGGGGTATTGTTACAACTTTATTTAACATCGCGACGTAGCACGCTCGATAACCAAGAGATGGCGCTGTTGGTTGCGAAGTTCACTAAAAGAATGAAAGAATACCTCCTAGTACTCCTGATTTCTCCTAGATGGCGCTTTTGCGACGTTTCTCGAAATCATTCGAATCAAACATAATATATTTAATTTACTTAATTATAATTCTTAATTAAATCGTTTCAGGAAAGCCTTCCAAGTGGAAAGGATCGTTTTATTTAATTTGTATAAGTTTGAAGTTATCAAGCAAGCAAACAGTTTAGCTTGCTAATTTTGTCTTTGACGTTTGCTTCAGTCGAAAATGCAGACTCACGTATTGCCCCACCGAGTAATACGAATTTTCATGGTAGTGGGAGTTTGTACTTAAATAGCCAGGTGGTGTCAGAAACCGTCCTTTCTCATCGACCTACATCGGCAGCAAACCCGGTCACTTCTCCTCCCGGTGAGTACCCATCGAACACAAGCGTTGGAAATTACCATCAAGCAGAGGCCCTATCTTGACCATTGAACATTCTTGCAGCCTTTGAAAAGACCACGGCATAGCATATCTGCGCCTACAAACTCCACGCCGCCGAGGACACCTTGAGAAAGCCTTGAGCCGACCCACATCTAGCCACGCGTCGTAACCATTGGTGGTTACGCACACTCCGAGCTACCGAAACCTTCACTTAACTGGTAAGCCCAAGGACTACGCCATACATTATTCCTACCAAATGCATCGCAATAACTATTATTTTGTTAAAAATACCACGTTGTCACCATTCGGTGTCAACCTGCCCGCTCAATTGCATTTGCCATCCCATGTGTGTGAATTATCTATAACCTCGGTCCCACTCTTCTGGAGGAAGCACTAATGCTTTCCTCCTGAGATGCCGACACATTTAACATACCACATGCCATTTATTTCAGAACAATGACCCTACAAATTTATAACCTAACCTTTGATTTTCAACCGCTCATCTCTTTAATTTATTACTTTCTTCCATTTAACTAAAGCTATACAAGCCGTATCACCCTACTATAGTGGCAAACCGACCAATCCGATGGAAAACAACCTACAGATTGGTCGACCACATGTGTTAATTTTAAATCACCATGTGGTGATATCTGCTGCCAATTCGCAAGGCCCTCCTCTGCCATAAATTGACTGCTTTTGAATATAATCTATCGCCTTGGGCCTATGCAAAGGCATCTCTCTTGCCAAATCTTTACCCGCCTTTGCATAGGGCATCCAAGGATTTCTATAACATAACCGCCTGGCTCTGTGCTTATTCTAACATCTTGTTTCACACAATTCCAGGAGGTGTTCGGTTTACATTATTAAACCCCACCGCTGCTACGGCCGGAGAGGGATTTTATTCCTGTGAGTCATCTCCTCGTGTGGCTTCAACGAGGCCCGGAGGTGGACCCAGCCCAGTACCTGACCAGGGAGTCCGAGCAGCCTGCGGCCCGTTTTCTACGCTCAGCTGTCACCCAGTTAAGTTCTTCCTGTACCACCTTCTGAGTGACCTGTTTTTGTGCGTACTCTCCGCTCGAGGGAGCACTGTAATTTCCACTAACTTATGGGCTGGATGCTCCCCGGAGTGTCAGCCCTGGCGCCCAGCATCTCATCGAAACCTTTTTAAAAGTCTCAATATGAAATCAGTAATAAGAAATACATAGTCTCAAGCTCACTTACGATCGCCCACATTCCCAGACCTACTGCAGTTAAGCTAGCCAGGAACGTGTAGGTTAGGAGATAGTCTATCCTAGTGGTGGTATGAACCAAGGGTATTGTAACAGTAACCATCTAGTATAAGATCTTTACTACCTTCCACGATGTGGAACTGTATTCTGTAACTTCATATTGTACTGTGTAACTAATATTGTTTAAATTGCCTAGACATAAGAACGTTGAATAAATAATACTAGATTGCGATTCTTAACCCACTATTTTATTTTAAAATAAGACCTTTGCCACCTGATAGGACTTCGAGATTTTTATATGTAACACTATTAACCTCTTATTAAATACGTCGACGATTAACTTAAAATGTTCTAAAAAATCAGCTCCTAAAATAGCCTGTTTAACATCACTAATTATGAAAGTCCACCTAAATGCTCGTCTCAGCCCTAAATTTAGCTCAATTGTCTTTACACCATAAGTCTTTATTTCTGTGTTGTTAGCTGCAAACAGTTTATAGTCACTAACTTCAGTTTTTACACTTTTAAAACCACTCACAGGTAAAACGGACACATTTGCACCGGTTTCTACAAGAAAACGTATGTCTGACTTACGGTCTGTAACACAAAGTCGGTGATTACCATCTGCTATGCGGTCACCCACCGAGCGGGACCGCATAGCTGCTAGTTTGACGGTGCTGCCGACGCTCCAGCAACCCCCTGGGTTCCGGCTGCAGGTGTGTTGTTCGCTCTGCTGGCTCCCGGCTGCTTCCAGTTGCAGGGCTGTTCGCACGTCCGTGCCCTGGCTCGCCAGCGATAATGGAACCGGCACAGCAAGTTCGTGCTCCCGGGGCCTCTGCTGTTCCCCCGGCTCTGCGACCTCTCCCTTCTCCAGCCGTCGCCCCTGCTTCTGCTACGTCCTCTGACCTCATTGATTTCTTCTCTCAGACTCTTTAGCTCCATAGTCATCCGAGCCAATTGATCTGTCATGTCTGGCACTGTGGCATTACCCATCGCGCAGACCTCTCCGATGTTCATATTCTCAATGATCTTATCCGCTATCTTTGCCAGGTCGTCAAGTTTAGCCTCTGGCGTAACTGTCAAAATGGTCCGTACGGCGGTAGGTAGCCGCGATATCCATAAACGCCGTAGGGCCTCTGTAGGAATTTGCGTGTTTGTTGCTAAACCCGACATTTTACGCAGAAGCTGTGAGGGTCTTTGTGTCTCCAGGTCCATGCCACTCACCAGGTTATGGAACTGTTTCTCTGCGCTCTCCTCGTAAACAGCAAGTAGCCGTTCTTTAATAGTTTCAAACTTATTCAACTTATTATAAACTCTTCTGGTGGGTTTAAAATTAAATCTCCCACCTGTTGTAACGCGTCCCTGTTCAGTTTGGCGATCACCAAATTGTACTTGGTGGAGTCTCCCTGCTTCTGTGGTTCCATTACTGCGTCGAATTGAGCGAACCATAATCTGGGCATTTCTGCCCAAAACTCCGGTATTCTAGCGGACACGCTTATAGCCGCTAAGTCCGCTCCCGGCTGCATGCTTGAAGCTGGCTGGGCTCCGAGTTGGCCTCGCCCGGCGCACGCCGCCGGTGTCCCGCTCGCTCCGTCCACAGGCATATTTATTTTTTAAACTGAATTTTGTACGAATAAATGTCACTGTATCACCCTCACCTCGTACCACAAAAAAAAAACACAAAAAATCACGTCGGGGTCACCAATGTTGGGTACTGTCTATAGAGGTTCCAAGGGAATATAATAAATGAAATAGTACTCGTTTTAATTACTTGTATTAATGAAAGCGCCTTAACACTAGAACGGTTCTGGGCAGACTAGTGTCCCGCGGCCAGTGTCGCCTTGACCTACTTATTATAAGGAGGTCCCTACACCCTGTCTTAATGTTTGGATCATGGTACAATCTAGTGTCGATGTCACAAACGTCAAAAATGGTGGTCTGCTCAAATGACAATAAAACGCGGGAAAAAAATCAGTTTTTTTCAAGAAAACAAATGTCTTTTTTAATTCCATTCGAAAAAGAATACGCAGATTACATTTGTACTGAATACTTAATATCCAGTTTATTTTTTTATGGTTATATTTGGAATAGTGTTGTATAATAATTATAAAGAGTGAAAGAGAGATTGAAACATTCAAGTTACAATCATATTTCGATATAATCACATGTGATGTGATTACTGATACTGGAAAATATACTGGATATAAAGTATTCGGTGCAAATACAATTGCGTATTTTTTTTCTCGAACGTAATTAAAAAGAGATATTAACATTTGTTTTCTTGACAAACTCCGAAAAAAATTATGGACATAATACTCGTGCTTGAGTTTGTACAATGACGGAAATTATTAATGAAAATATACTGCTCGTTCCCGCATACACGGCACGTCAGCAGTTACTGTCTCCGTCGCACTCATAATAGCGCGCGGCGCGAGCGCGTGGGCGGTGCCCGAGACCATGACCGGGCGAGCCTTACAACAATCATGTACTAGTACTTTCTTTCATAAGCATTCACTATTGTACTATGGTTTGGCACCGGGTATAACTCTCGACGTCAGTCTTCATGCCGGCATTGCCCTGTGTGAACTCAGAAATAAATAATGAATACCTGTGTTGCGAGGTCTTCAGCCTGGCGTAGAGTTGACACGACTTGTTGCGTGAGGAAGGTGGGCGTTATGTCTACTACTTGCTCCTTTATTAAATAAATAATGAATACCTGTGTTGCGAGGTCGTCAGCCTGGCGCAGAGTTGAGATGACTTGTTGCGTGAGGAAGGTGGGAGTGATGTCTACTTCTTGCTCCTTTATTAAATAAATAATGAATACCTGTGTTGCGAGGTCGTCAGCCTGCCGTAGAGTTGAGATGACTTGTTGCGTGAGGAAGGTGGCGTGATGTTTTCTTCTTGCTCCTTTATTAAATAAATAATGAATACCTGTGTTGCGAGGTCGTCAGCCTGGCGTAGAGTTGAGATGGCTTGTTGCGTGAGGAAGGTGGAGTGATGTCTACTTCTTGCTCCTTTATTAAATAAATAATGAATACCTGTGTTGCGAGGTCGTCAGCCTGGCGTAGAGTTGAGATGACTTGTTGCGTGAGGAAGGTGGGAGTGATGTCTACTTCTTGCTCCTTTATTAAATAAATAATGAATACCTGTGTTGCGAGGTCGTCAGCCTGGCGTAGAGTTGAGATGACTTGTTGCGTGAGGAAGGTGGCGTGATGTCTACTTCTTGCTCCTTTATTAAATAAATAATGAATACCTGTGTTGCGAGGTCGTCAGCCTGGCGTAGAGTTGAGATGACTTGTTGCGTGAGGAAGGTGGGAGTGATGTCTACTTCTTGCTCCTTTATTAAATAAATAATGAATACCTGTGTTGCGAGGTCGTCAGCCTGGCGCAGAGTTGAGATGACTTGTTGCGTGAGGAAGGTGGCGTGATGTCTACTTCTTGCTCCTTTATTAAATAAATAATGAATACCTGTGTTGCGAGGTCGTCAGCCTGGCGCAGAGTTGAGATGACTTGTTGCGTGAGGAAGGTGGGCGTGATGTCTACTACTTGCTCCTTTATTAAACCGCCGAATGCGTAGCATACCCTTCAAATTAAAACAAAACTTGTTAAGTCAGAATCCCGTATTGAAAGTCGAAGTTAACTGAATTGTGAATTATTAATAAGAACTTAGTCTACTCTAAATCACATTTTAATCAACAACAACAACAAAATATTTTTTATTATACATAGCAAATACCCAGAACACCCTGAACAAATATCTGCGATAGCACAAATATTTCAAACAAGCTCTGCTTAGCTTGGGGCTAGATAATTTTGTGTGAACTGTTCATCATTATTTATTATTATAGTTTATTATCACACTAATTTATTTAAAATCTCGTTAAAAATACCGTCTGATTTACCCACAGGCTGCATGTGTAAAAACTCGAACAGTAAGTGTTTTTACCTCCTTAGAGCAGCGTGCGGACCGGCGGGCTATCATGTTCGCTCTTACAGACAGCGCCCTCCGTTCCCTCTTAGGCTGCGTTTCCATTGACGCGGAGTTGGGCGGAGCGGTGCTTAGCGGTGCATGAATTGACCAATCACTATGCTCGAAATCTCTGCTCCGCTTCAATGGAAACAGCACGAGCGGAGCGGGGCAGAGCTGAACGGATATTCATATAAAATAAGCGAGGTGATGCGGAGCGGAGGACAGCGGGGCGGTGCGTTGCGGAGGGTAGCTAGGAGAGCGAAGCGGCGAGGTGCGGACCGGGGTGCGGGGGAGGGTGTGACGCCACGAATCGCGCGCAGTGCGTCGTAGTAGTTATCAACGTTACGTCATAGGTGCAATACGTATCAAAATCGATGAGAAGTTCCTCTCCGCTCCGCTCCGCTCCTCTCCTTTCTGCTTCAGTGGAAACACTTACCACTTTTCACCGCTATTCTCCGCTCATCTCCGCACAGCTCCGCGTCAATGGAAACGCAGCCTTAATGTCAACATCGTCCTTCAAGTCTGAGGTCAGGAAATGTCCCAGGTATTTAAATTCATTAACTCACTTTACAGGTGCTTCATATAATTTTATGGGAGGTATAGAGGACACTGCACAACTTTCTCTGGCTTGAAAGACCATGTATTCACTTTTACTAACATTGTATTTGAGGCCATGTTCGTCTGCATACCTCTCGCAAATGTTTAGAAATTTGGCTAAGCCACACGTACGTGCACTCAAAAGCACCATGTCATCTGCATAACTAAGGTTGTTGACGGAGACACCGTTCTTTGGGGCAGGCCTCGTCCAGCAGTGGGCGTGTAACGGCTGCTGACGATGGTTAGAGGCTCACCTGTTCACGTTGTGGCAGACCCGCGGGATGAGCTTGGCGAGATAGTGCATGTCCTTCCAATCAGGTGGATATTCTTCCGTCGAGAGTGCCACGGCGTAACTGTACGTCCGCGCGTCACCTGCAAAACACATTTTATTTTCTTTATTAATGCCACAGGCAAAACTTATCTCAGATGGCGCCACCATCGCTGGTGCTTGTCATTTTCTCATTAGAAGGGAAACGGTGTGTACCTTTATTTTTACACTGAAATGCCCTACACAGAGGCATGTGTTATACCAGACTATTATTTAATGTTTATTTACTAAAATTATCCACTGATATTTGACACGTTTGACAGTTTTTTTGTAACATTGATAGACCTTTGTTTGGCTACGAAACAACATTAGCGATATCACGTACGATTCTCCCTTTAAACCGTACCTTTATCTTTCTTCTTCTTCTTCTTCTTTTTATGGCGTGTTCAGCGGACCGGTAGTGGTGCCACAAGAGTTTGCCAATGACAGGTGATTAACTTGACATAAAACCAAAAAAGTGCTGGGAGTTTGAGGAAAGATAAAGGTACGGTTTAAAGGGAGAATCGTACGAGATTAAGTAATACAAATTGATTCACACTTAACTGAAAAAAAAAACTAATACACATAACAACAAAACAAAATATTCACACAATCAATATACATACAAAACTATACACATAATATACATTTATATTGTACATGATCTTACAATTTTATGTTGTTTCTACTGATAAATTTACACAATATACATATAAAGCGAGTATATACAAGGGATAAAAGGGATTTAGAGGAAAAAGGACGAGGGATTTCTCGGGGAGAGACATCAAACAGAGATAGCTGAAGCCGCGGGCATGAAAATAAGATATGATCAATACTCCCTTCATCTAGACCACATTCACATACAGAGCTGTCCCTAATCCTTAGCTTGGCTAAGTGCACTGGTGTGCATACATGGCCTAGTCGGAGTTGGATGTTGTAGTTTTGCAGGCTCTACGAAATTTAAAAAACCAAGGTCTCGTTGGAATTTCGGGCTGAATTTCGCCAAAATGTCTGCCTTTTAAAGATCTAGATGTTTTCCACATACGGGCCCATGAAATGGCTAGATGAGATCTGGGTATGGAACAAAGGTCATAAGAATAGATTTTAAGGTCATCAGAGCCAGTCTGAATGGCCTGTTTAGCACAGGAATCTGCCATTTCATTACCGGGAATCCCAGTATGACTAGGGATCCAAGCCATGACAACATTCAGTCCGAGTTCATGGCATCTAAATAGGGATTCACGAATTTGGAGAATGATAGGAAAATTGGATTTAGAACGAAAAGGATTGGATAATATAGATTGTAGGGAGCTCTTAGAGTCTGAAAAGATAATTGTGTTATTTAGATTATGTGACTTAATAAATTGTATACTTTCAAGAATGGCAGTTGCTTCACCGGTAAACACAGAAGAAACTGAGGGGCATTTAAAATTTAAAATGATCTTTGTGGAAGGAATCCAAACTCTCGCAAACGATTCTCCCTTTAAACCGTACCTTTATCTTTCCTCAAACTCCCAGCACTTTTTTGGTTTTATGTCAAGTTAATCACCTGTCATTGGCAAACTCTTGTGGCACCACTACCGGTCCGCTGAACACGCCAAAAAAAAGAAGAAGAAGAACATTAGCGATAATGCGCCACCTACCGTGATAAATAAGCAGTGTGTCTCCCCATTCAAAGGAGTTTTATCACTAAGTGACAACGTATATATTAGGGGGTGCATTTCGAAACTTCGAAGTTTCGTAAATTCGAAATTCATAGCCTTTTTTGACCATTTTTGAAATTCGAAATTGATGGCCAAAAATTCGAACTTTCGAATTTTTTAGTTTCCTTGATTTACCCACGCAAATAAGGCATCTTACGTATTCCATTTCAATACCGTCGAGGCGTCGACCAGTGTTGAAGCTGAAAGAGCTTTCTCAGCGGCTGGCTACATTTGTAATCGCTTGAGGAGCCGTGTTCGGCTCTTCTTATTCACTTTCTGCCCACCGCCTTTCATGGGGCATCGCTCCACCTAGCCAGAGGGCGCCCAATGCTACGTTATTCAAGACGCGGTCTCCACTCAAGAACTCGCTTACCCCAATGGTTGTCGGTTCTTCGGTATATATGACCAGCCCATTGCCACTTCAGCTTGCTAATCCGGTGGGCTATGTCAATGACTAGTTTTCTGTCGGATAATCTCATTTTGGATTTTATCTTTCAGATAAACTTTGAGCATAGCCCGTTCCATGGCTTGCTGTACAACCTTGAACTGGTGGATTAGCCCTACCGTGAGTGGCCACGTCTCGGCACCATAGGTCATTACTGGTAGAACGCACTGATTGTCGACTTTAGTCTTCAGGCATTGTGGTATAGGCGACGAGAAGACTTGGCGTAGTTTTCCGAAGACAGCCCAGCCCAAGTGAATCCTCCTCTTGGCCTCCTTCTCAAATTTGTGTCTACCTAATTGCAATATTTAACATACATAGACACACGCCTTTTTCCCCGAAGGGGTAGGCAGAGCCTCAATGGGCCTCTTTTCACAGTGGGTTGCACCATCGTGGAATATAGACGTGACAAGGGAAGAGCTCATCGCCGCCATTGCTTCCCACGACTGACTCTGCTAACGCTTTTTTCCAGTAATAACACATTCCATAATAATCTAGCAGCCAGGACAAATCTTATACCAACGAATCTTATCAACAAGTCCGGGTAATGCCTATGTCATATGCAAATCGCAAATGTGAGATATACTCGCCGTTAATGTTGTTGCCCATCTTCTTCCAGTCCAGCGTCTTGAACAGATTCTCCAATGCATTGGTGAACAGTTTCGGTGATATTAAATCCCCCTATCTGACTCCCTTATGCAATTAGATAGGATTAGACTGCTGGTCCTGTACTAGAACGCTCATTGTTGCATTTTCATAAAGGCATCTTAACACTTCGGTATAACGATAGTCTACTTGGCAGCGATGCAAGGATTCCAGAACAGTCCAGGTTTCGTTGGAGTCAAAAGCCTTCTCGTAGCCCACAAACGCACAGCACAGTGGCCGATTATACTCCTCAGACTTCTGTACAATCTGCCGTACTGTAAGAATGTGGTCTACGGTGCGAGACGATTTGTGATGACCCTTGAGAACAACTTAGAGACGTGTCTCAGGAGTGAGATGGGCCTGTAGTTCTTCAGTAGAGATTTATTACCTTTCGTAAAGAAAAGGACGATAATACTCGTGTTCCACGCCTCTTGAGTTCTCCCGTGGTGAATGACAGAGTTAAATAGCCTTTGTAGTTCCTTCAGTACTGAAACTCCGCCTGCCTTCAGAAGCTCATCAGATTGAACTCCGTCATCACCGGGGGCTTTTCCGTTTTTAACCGGTACACTGCCAGGCTTCAGTGATACGAACCGGAAAGGCGCTTCGTCGCTGCTACACGTGCAGTGCAAGCGCGTCGGTGTCATGTGGTAGGTAATCAAAGTATTTCGTATGTTTTGGATTAGATTAATCACTTTAATCGACTCTAACTCTATCTGTAAAGGAACGCACAGATCTCAAGAATAAAAGTTATATTTCCTGTCTGAACTTCGAACTTTCGAAATTAAGCGTCCGAATTTCGAAAGCCAATTTCGAAATTGAAAAATATCAAAACTGCACCCCCTAGTATATATACAATATATTATAATACTATTTACACTACCTTTAAGGCGCTATAGGTTCAACGAACATTTTTGTATGAGGCGAAGAAGGCGAGCGCACGCCCTGATACCGTGTTTTAAGGCGTGATAGGTTCTCAAATGTCTCTAGAATTTTAAAGTTTTTGATAAGAATTTTCATAGTTTTCTCTGAAGAAAAAAATATATGATAATCTTGAGCTTTTTATCTAGTGAAATCAATAACTCAATACAATATTTGAATTACTTCACTTGATAAAAAAAAAATAACAAAGATACCTCCTTTTTAAAATTTAAATGCTATTTTTCACTCACTTCTCTCACGTTTTAATTTTTGAAACATTTGGTTACATGTTAGTTATTATTTGAGTTAGTGAATTCATCAACAAAATTAAACAAAACTTTGAACGACATTTTTATATAATTTTTTTATACCTAAAAACACGGTATCAGAGCGTGCGCTCGCCTTCTTCGCCTCATACAAAAATGTTCGTTGAACCTATAGCGCCTTAATGTATAAAAAAATTATATAAAAATGTCGTTCAAAGTTTTGTTTAATTTTGTTGATGAATTCACTAACTCAAATAATAACTAACATGTAACCGAATGTTTCAAAAATTAAAACGTGAGAGAAGTGAGTGAAAAATAGCATTTAAATTTTAAAAAGGAGGTATCTTTGTTATTTTTTTTTATCGAGTGTAGTAATTCAAATTTTGTATTGAATTATTGATTTCACTAGATAAAAAGCTCAAGAATATCATATATTTTTTTCTTCATAGAAAACTATGAAAATTCTTATCAAAAACTTTAAAATTCTACACCATTACAAATTAAACCTAATTAACCTACATTATAATCGATCAAAATCTTATGTCATGTCGTTGAGCTTCATTCCAAACCCACTCCGCCAGCACATGATGAATATCTTCTTCAACATTACTTACACTCTAGAGCAATTCAGGGAATCTGAAATTCCCATCAAAAATCTAAACTTGTTTGTCGGAATGTGTTCGGAACGAAGTCTAAACGGTGCTACAATATATCTCCTATTTCTTTCTTGTTGGTCCAACCACGGGTATAGGGGAGGTCGACACTGAATGGTTTTATACCATAAGCCTTTAATTAGTGACCGTTCATCAAAATACTCATGCCACAGCTGTCGACAACTTATTTTAACTCCACTTAATAGTTTGTTATGTAGTGGTAAACATTTATACATAATACATTACGAAAGAATAACAACTTCGAAGCAAAAAATTATCCCCAATACAAGATTTTATAAGATTAGTGATCGAAACCATGTGCTGATCACAATGAACCTAAACACGGCCAGTATACTATTAGCAATCGAGGGGTTCCATTGTCCACCTTCCGTCTCCACTATCAGATCAGCTCGCTGTCACCATCATTGTGTATTGTCATCGGAACTTGACAGGTATGCCAAATTTCAGCTCAAACGGATATCGGAAAGGCACCCTTATCGCCACTCGTGTAATACTTATCATTGAGTAGTTCCAATGGCCATCTTTGGTCTTCTTCATAAGTTCCACTACCCAAAATGGCACTTTCTGAAAGCACATGCTTGACTTGTTGCTGAAAATACCGAAATCGCTATATGTGTGCCTATAATATTCGAGGAGTTCCCTCAATTCCTCATGGATCCCATCATCAGAACCAGATTTTTATGAAAATGTGACCAATCTGGAAGTATATCAAGTCAAATAAAAAAAAACACAAATCTGTTCATAAATGACGAAGATATGAGATAACAAACATAAAAAAATTAATTAAAAAAAAAACACTATTTGAGAACCTCCTTTTTTTTAAAGTCTGTTAAAAATACCGTTGCTTATCGCTTGTCTCGGCGCGCGATCAGCCTCTTCATTACCAGTGATCTTTATTATTCACACAAAGCTTACTGATGACATCAAAGATACTGTAGGCCGAAGTTGTCACTAATAATTGCTTTGAAAATGCCCCAATTCATAAGTTTATAGATTGTATAAAGAGCGAAGATCGCTTTGACAATGACACCACTCTGATAGTTCAATTAGGTGAGAGTAGTGGTGTCATGCGACTAGATATAATTAAGCTAGTTGAGACTTTGCTAAATAAGCTAGATTCAGGTTTGGGAAAATTAATTTTATGTGCATTCCCGTACTCAAAATCTTTGAGTTCCAAAGACAATCAAGCAATTTGGAATCTTAATTTAATATTGTATAATTTGACTTGTCGTCATAGAGACGTTTTGTTTTTTGATACTAATAATTTTATTAGTAATTTTATTTTGACCAGAGATACTGTGCATCTTAGTAGACATAGTAAACTGATAATTGCTAAATTGTTAGCATTTAATATTTTTGATCCCGTTATAAGTAGTATAACGCAGTTAACCGACGAGCCTGTAGTTAGTAGTATTACTAATGGGGGCACACAAGCAGGAGGGTCAGCTGACAATATTTGTTTAAACTGACGAGTCCGACAATGAGAAAGCCTGGCACATTACATGTAGTACATCAAAATGTGCAAGGCCTTCCCAGCAAAATATTAGAATTAGAATTATTTTTAAACATGTTTAATATAGATATCATGTGTGTTACTGAACACTGGTTATTACAATTTGATTTACTCCCTTATTATGAGAATTATAATATTGTAAGTTCATTCAAACGCAAGAACGCCATACGTGGCGGTTCCTTAATTGTTGCTCGAAATAATTTAAAATGCAAAGAACGTAAAGATGTTGCAAATCTCACTATTGAGAGGACTATTGAGCTGTCGTGTGTTGAGCTTGAGCGGCATATCATTGTGAGTGTTTACCGTCCCCCTGACGCGGACTTCGCGGTTTTTGAATCCACTATGGAAGAAGTACTGCTTAAAACTTTTGGACGTAGTAAAATGTTAATAGTCTGCGGAGATTTCAATATAGATATTCCTGTGAATCCTCTATCTGAGAGAATTCTTAACTTATTTAAATGTTTTAATTTACGTCACCTTTTCGAAGAACCTACAAGGGTGACACTTACATCAGCCACCTGTTTGGATAATATATATTGCAGTAGTGTTCCAATTGATAAAGCAGTAATTAAACATTTCACCTCGGATCATTACGGTCACAGATATACTTGTAATTTGGTAGATGAACCTAAGGAATTCACTTATCGGCCTATCACAGGGAGTCGAATTATGAAGTTTCAGAGCAGTATTGAACTTAAAATACCCCTTTTACCATGCGTAGATGATCCAAATGAACTTTTTACCTCCTTGTCTAATTTGATAAATGAGCAACATACTGAGATATTTCAGTTAAAAACATGTATAGCTAAATCTAATGTCGGGTTAGCTGATTGGGCGACACCCGGTATCTATAGAAGTAGGAATAAATTATATGATCTCTATGCGGCTAGGGAATCAATGTTGCATGACCCAAAGTTTATTTTGTATATAAAGAACTATTCAAATACTTTTAAAAAAGTTTGTCGTGCAGCAAAATCATTACATTTGAGAAAAAAAATAGAAAAATCATCGAATAAAATTAAGGCAACTTGGAAATTAATTAATAATGAAACAGGTAAATCTAAACCACGCAATAAGCAGATCAAATTAAACATAAACAATACAATATTGACAAAAAAGATTGATGTCGCGAATGCCTTTGACAATTTTTTCTCTAATATGCCAGTTATTGTAACCCAGTCATTACAAGCATCTGCCTCTGGAGCATCTACTTTATTGGAACTAAGTGTTGCTAAATGTGAGATCGGGTTAGCTTTAGATACGTAAATGCCGATAGTATTGTTAAGACATTTAATTCGCTTAATATTAAAAATACTCAAGATCTTTGGGGAATATCCACAAAGGTGTTAGGTATTATAATTATTGATATTGCTCCATGCTTAGCCTACATTTTTAATAGATGTGTTGACGACGGAATCTTTCCAGATCTTATGAAACATAGTAAATTAATTCCTTTGTTCAAGTCTGGAAATGCAAAAGATCCAGCAAATTATAGGCCGATTTCTATATTGCCCGCGTAAAGTAAAATCTTTGAAAAACTTATTCTTACTCAATTGTTGTCACACTTTAACTTCCACAGACTACTTCATAGTCATCAATTTGGATTTACCAAGGGTCGATCAACAGCTGATGCTGGTACCATGCTTTTGGAACACATATTTCAAGCATGGGAAAACTCGCAAGACGCGATCGGAGTATTCTGCGACCTATCCAAAGCATTCGACTGCGTGAGTCATGCTACTCTAATTTTGAAGTTAAAACATTATGGCATCCAAAATCAGGCAATTAACCTTGTAAATTCTTACTTATCCAATAGAGTACAAAAAGTTGACGTTGGTGGTGAAAGGTCTTCAGGATCGTCTATTGTTATGGGAGTGCCCCAGGGCCCATACTAGGCCCATTTCTATTTTTAGTATACATTAACGATCTCCCTTTTTATGTAAAAGACATATGTGATATAGTTTTATTTGCTGACGATACGTCTTTAATTTTCAAAGTTGATAGGTCAAAAGCTAATTACGATGATCTAAATAAATCACTATCGCGAGTTCTTGATTGGTTCACAGTAAATAATCTATTGCTTAATGCTAAAAAAACTAAATGCATTAAATTCACTTTGCCAAATGTAAAACATTACCCAACTAATATTAAAGTAAATGGCGAGACACTCAATCTTGTAAACTCTACTGTTTTCTTAGGACTTAATATTGATGCAAGTTTGCAGTGGGGACCACAAATTGAGGCACTTGCGGGTAGACTTAGTTCCGCTGCATATGCAGTTCGTACGATAAGGCAGCTTACTGATGAAGCTACAGCTAGGCTAGTTTATTTTGGCTACTTCCATAGTGTTATGTCATATGGCATCATTCTGTGGGGGAAAGCAGCAGACATCCAAGCAATATTTGTTTTACAAAAACGGGCAATACGTGCCATTTATAAAATGAAGCCACGTGACTCCTTGAGGGAGCGTTTTAAGGAAATTAACATTCTCACCGTAATATCGCAATACATCTACGAAACCTTATTATATACACATAAACACTTAGATAGATTTATGAAAAAAAGTGACGTGCATTGTTTTAACACGAGAAATAAAAATAAACTGAGTATTCCCAAATTTAGATTAAAAAAAGTAAGTGGGTCTTTTATGGGGAATTCTGTTCGGTTCTATAATAAACTTCCAGAAAGTGCTTCTAAACTTTCGATTCGAAGATTTAAATCTTACATAAAGAATAATTTAATTAAGAAAGCGTATTACACACTACATGACTATGTTAATGATAAAGCCGCGTGGCCTGATGTCGCTCTGCCCCTCGAAACCTAATTTGTCAATTTGCAATGTCTGTACCTGCATATAATATATTACTGATGTGTTATTTATGTGTATATCAAGCGTAGTGTGTGCTGCCTTATGAACTTTTGCTGATTCTCTCTATCATCTTAATTTTGACTGCCTACCTAAGTAAGGCTTTTAATTTGGTTTTCCTTTTTTCCTTGAATCAGCTTCAACTTGTTCTCGAGGCACCACACAGGCGCTCTCCACCTATTAGTAAGAAGGATCATCAAAAGAAAAACAGACCATGTTTGTTGCCTGATTCTTCTAGGTCTGGTTGCGTTGGAACAGGAGTAACTGTAAATTTATTTTTTAAGACGATTCAAAATGATCCTTGTGATTTCAATGAATAAAATACTTTTGACTTTGACTTTGATAGGAAGTCCAGCCGAGCGATTAGCTATCTCCTGTTTCTATCAGCATTGCGCTGTTTCAATGCTGTTTCTATTGAAAATGACGTTTTAGCGATCATGCAACTCACCCTGTTGCTAACAAAGCTTGATTGCAACAAAAAGCCTTTTGACATGTAGTGTTTCTATCGATAGTACGGAGTAGCGATTATGTACCGCTGTTTCAATTAATAATGACAGCATGATCGCAACACAACCTATTGCAATAGAAACAAGTAAATGGTTGTTTCAAACCATAGAAATCTAAAAGGTAAGCCATAAAAGTGGATTTTGTAATTGTTTGAACATGGTTTATTTACATTGCAAATCAAATAAAAACATTCAGTACGTACAAAATAATTTTACTACTATTTAGCGGTATTGCACTATTTTGTTAAAAATATTAAATTGGAGTCGAACGAATCAACACATTGAAGATATTCAATTCAATTCAATTCAAAATTATTTATTCCGTCTTGATACCAATTATTGTATACTAGGAAAAGTCATATTATACATAATTGTTACATAAAATTCTAAAAATTACAGATATTTGAACAAAAATTCAAACATTCAAACACACTAACACTAAACTGGTATGATTACATACTAAAGTCATCAGCTAGAGCTTCGTCAATGTCATAATAGGATTTTAGTAGTAAAAAAGTTCTACCTAAAATATGTTTCTACCATAGACAAAGCATAAAAGAGTCGTATTATACGGTTGATTAAAAATGGTTAGTACGTTGATACACGGTTCATAGCGTAATCGTACTTTGTAAAGTGGTCGGGTTATCCATAATTCGTACAAACTTCAGATTGTAACACATCGATACAAGTCCATAGAAATCGGAGCAAGAAAAGATAGCTGATCGGAAAACATCGATAGAAATATTATTTTGTTAGCATCAAGCGGACAATAGAAATCGTTAGCAACATATTTAGCTGATCGCACCACTGCAATGGATTTGATTTTCTTTGTCCATAAATTTGATACTTCACGTGTTTTTTATATGAAAATAATGACAATAATTCCATGCATGTTTGAGAAAAATCATTTGTTCGTCCGTGTACTACCATACCTATATAAAAACGCAAATCAGTAGTGCTCGCATTGCTGTGTTCCGGTTTGAAGGTTACTTGATGTCTGTGAAATTACAGACACATGAAACTTTTCATCTTGATGTCTCAGGGTGGCGGGCGCAGTGCATCGCCACGTAGGTCGCGCCTAAGGTGGATGTGACCTGTGAGGTGATGCATTGTTATAGGCAGAGGTTACCACATAGCATCACATCGGAAATCAGCTTGTTCCATCATTCAAAAAATGTGCATAAAAGGAGCCTCTGCGAAACGCATTGAATCCTTTCACCACATTTGTTCTTTCATCGGTCATAAAGTCCTGAAAGCTGGTCAAGGAAGAAGCCAGTGACCGAGGAATGCACAAACTGTACCTTGCACGCCGACAGAACGCAGAGGCAGTAAAGTCGCGGCGACCGGCGACTTGGACGAGATACGCTTGAGCTCCGCTTGCTCGGTGGCGGTGCTGGCGTTCGCGACGCGGCCCAGCAGCGCGTGCGACTTCACGCACATTGACGCGTATTCCACCATTATTTTCACTATGACCTGGAATATAGCACACAATTATTGTTTTAGCTCTCAGAGTTAGCAAGTTGAAGTGGCAATTGACAGGCAATAGCTCGCAGAACCGAAGCCATTGATTCGCGAGCGGCGAACACGAGCCGGACGACGTGTAGGGCTCCATGCTGTTTCGACAACATTTTAAAGGTCATAGGAAGTAGGTGGATGGAGGCCCCTCAAGACAGTTTATCGTGATGGAGAGGTCTCGAAACTTCGTCGTGACATTCTATGGCGGAGGCCTATAGTCCTAGATGATGACGACGATGATGATGGCCGAGGATGGCTAGGAGAGGTCATAACCTCTTCTAGCCATCCTCGGCCTATGACCAGGAGACGTCATAGGCCTCTGCCACCGGCTGATGATGTTGATGAAGCCTACCTGTGTCTCCGCGAAATCCCGCTCCATATAGGGCTCCTCTTGACAGAGCACGCGAACAGCCAATCCAGGGCCGGGGAACGGGTGCCTCTCGACCAGTGCCGGGGGGAGGCCCAGCTCCGTGCCCAGCGCGCGCACCTGGGGAACAGGGGAGTTAGCACACTGCATTACAGAACGAAACACCACGTCCGTGGATATGCACAGTAACCCCACAGCAGCGGGACCTTGACACCCCCGGGTGGGTCTGTGTTTATCCGTTAATAGTTGGTGCGGCCTAACTCCGGTTTTGGATAAATGCAAGAGTGAGTTGGCAAGGAACCGCTGTCTTGGGTCGCTGATCCCCAAGGCAAGACTGATGGTCATCCTTCACGTGGTTGCTGCTTGCTTTTGGTCTATTTTTATAGACGTAACTGAAACCATCAGGCGTCTTTATGGTCCCCTGTGGGCCGCGTTGGTGTAGGTACCAACCGAACTGTTTGTTGGTGGGGTGTCGTTTCGCTCAGTTCCCGCGAGCCAGAAGTATGGACTAGTCTTCTTGCGGGATTGTGGGTGGGCCGGCGCCTCGTCGGTAGTTTGGTGGGCAGGTAGGTAGTTACCTCTGTTTGCGACTGGCAGTGAACTCATAACCCTCGTGAGTTTGCTACCACTTGCAAACAGGGAGGCGTTTCCTTCGTATCCTCTAGGTGTACTCATAACTCGAGGGTTACATCTGGAGGATACGACGGAGGGAAGGCGGGCGGTCTGTCTCCAGATCACTGCATGACAAGGCCATGCAGTGATAGGGAAGAAGACCGCAAACGGGACGGAATGTTGGGAATGTGAAATGGAAATGAATGTGAGGTGTTCTAGTGTCACGTGATCCCCCGGGCCGCGACGCGTCGGCGATCACGTGTGTTAGATTAAGTTATAAATAAAGTGTTTTTTGTGTATGTTAGTTTCTAAGGTATTTATGTTGATACGGGCTTACTGTTTAGGTTTTTTTTTTTTTTTTTTTTTTTTAACATTGATAGACCTTTGTTTGACCACGATCTCACATGTTGGTAAGTGACGATGTGGCCGAAGATGAAGCACAAAGGTCTAGAAGGCACCTATTCACTCTTGACTTGAAGAGACCCAGATTATAGTTTTCAGGAAAGACAGACGACGGTAGTGTATTCCACTCCTTAGCAGTTCGCATTATAAAGGTAGAACTGAAACGTTTTGTGCGAATAGAAGGTATACCAATGAGGTAAGGATGGTACTGAGCCGTACGCCTGCTCGTCCTATGATGAAAAGGAGATGGTGGGATCAGATCGTGCAGTTCCTGGGAGCATTCACCGAAATGTAACCTATAGAAGATCGCAAGGCATGCAACCTTACGGCGGTGCTCGAGACTCTGGATCTTAGTCTCCGCCATATGTTGCTCACCTATAAGCCTGAAAGCTCTACGTTCGATCGAGTCCAAGGCAGCAAGCTGGTGTTTGGCCGAGCCATCCCAAACATGGCAGCAGTACTCCATACCAGCCCGGACTTGTGCTTTATATAAACTGAGAAGCTGTCCTGGTGTGAAGTAACGCTTTACCTTATTCAGGATGCCTAGCTTCATGGCAGCTGTTTTTGCCTTAGACTCGATGTAGGAGCCAAAGTTGAGAGTAGGCGTGAGCGAAACACCTAAGAGCTCGAGGTGATCTCCTATAGCAACAGGTACATCTCGGAATACAGGAACTTGGAGAAACGGACTTTTTTTCGCCGAGAAGAGACAAGCCTGCGTTTTAGAGGCGTTGAACATGACTAAATTGGCATCGCCCCAGTCGGATACAGCCTTGAGAGTCAAATTCAGACGCTGCAGCATCTCATCTCTTAACTCCTGAATTTCATTCTGCCTAGCTCGCGCAGTGGAAACATATCTCTCCACAACTGTGCTGTCGTCTGCATACCCAATGATACCGGGCATTAGCAGATCATTAATGTGCAGCAGAAACAGTGTGGCAGATAGCACTGACCCCTGAGGTACCCCGGCGTTAATAGCCAATTGATCCGACGAGCAGCCGTCAATAACTACTCGAATGGATCTTTCCCTCAGAAAGTCTGCGAGCCAGGAGCAGAATTGAACTGGCAGTCCGTAGGCAGGAAGCTTGCCAATAAGGCTAGCGTGCCAAACCCTATCAAAAGCCTTCGAGACGTCTAATGAAACAGCCAGTGCTTCACCATATTTCTCGATGGCCTCGCTCCAAATGTGCGTGGCATACACAAGAAGGTCCCCAGTAGACCGGTTTTGGCGAAACCCGTATTGGCGATCACTGAGGAGGTCGTTACCTTCGAGGTATGCAAGGAGCTTCCTATTCAGTACACGCTCCATACATTTACAAAGTAGGGAGGTGACTGAAATAGGGCGATAGTTTGAAGGGTCAGCACGACTGCCTTTCTTGGGTACAGGCTGCACGTTAGCGAGCTTCCAAGATTTAGGGACTTCACCAGTTTTCAAAGAGAGGCGGAAAAGACGTGTTAATACTGGAGACAACTCAGGGGCACAGGTTTTCAACACTATGGCCGAGATACCATCCGGACCGCTAGCTTTATTCACGTCGAGACTACGTAGCGTTCTGAGCACTTCCTTTTGCTGGATGCGAATTTCCTGCATTGAAGCTTCGCACCGAGGAAGGCTGGGTGGAGTTTCGCCAGAGGTGTCAAGACGCGAAGCCTCCGCAAATTGAGTGGCAAATAAATTTGCTTTCTCAACCGCAGCGTGAGCTAGGGACCCGTCCGGTTTCAGTAGTGGAGGGAGTGAAGGGCGGCTGAAGTTCGCTTCCACCGACTTAGCCAGAGACCAGAAAGCTTTACTTCCCGCAGGGTATGCGGCAAGCTTAGCCCCCAGACGGCCAATCCGATCGAAGCGAGCCTTCCGTATCACCTTCTTGCAAGACTTGGCGGCTTTGTTAAAGGCTTTCTTCTTAATCCGTGCATCCGAGGTTTTTTTTTTTTTTTTTTTTTTTTTTTTTTTTTTCCTTCTAACACACCTCTGACTTTATCAGAGTCTTTATTCATCGGAAGGGTTTAAGACGGGATTCTTTATTGGTAAAACCGTATCCATTGGGATAATAAGTGCCTATAAAGGCTAACATCATTCTTATACAATTTAAACAGAAGTCAATTACTACCACTTAGTTTCTATTTTATTACAGAACTTTAGAAGACAGTTTTATATTGGGTACTAAGCGGTCCTAATTTGGGTTACAGGGTACTTATATCTCGTTCATTTTTATATCCTTAAATGTTAGAGTTACTAATTTTATATATTTACAATTTATTAAAGCTATTTATTAATCATAATTTTAACAATTTACAGGGCTTGCAAGTTCTGAAAAAGGTGGTAATCCATGGCATCCGAGGTTTTACCGTTTCTTGCTTCGACCCAGGCTAGGTAAGCCGCATGTTTAAGCGCTTCTGCGCTAGCACACGCGGGACTAAACCATGGGCGAGCATTGCCTGAAGGTGAAGCATCGGAGAATGGAATAAAATACTCCATTGCTCTTTTGATCACCTCCGAAACGGCATCAGCACAGACCGTCGGGTCACAAGAAGAAAAGCAGGTTTGCCGCCAAGGATAAGAAGCGAAGAAATGTCGCATCTCATCCCAATCTGCCGACTTGTAACGCCACACTCGTCTACTACCTCTGGGCGAGGGATCGGGTGGCGAGTATGACGATACAGACCTCACCACACAGTGATCAGATGTACCCAAAGGAGGCAACACTGATACTGAGTGGTGATCCGGCACGTTCGTCAGCAGAAGGTCCAAGCAGTTGGCTGTGTGGTCCTCAACGTCTGGAATTCTGGTTGCCTCATTGACCAGCTGAGTGAGATTTAGCGTGAGTGCAAGTTTACACGCCTCTCTCCCAGCATGGTCGGTGAACTGGTATGGGAACAGCCACTGTTGGTGGTGGGCATTAAAGTCCCCCAGAATCACCAGTTGGGCACCAGGATAACGTTGTTGGGCCACATCCGCCGCTTCACAGATGTAGTTGAACAACCTGGTTGTCTCGTAGTCTCCAGAGTGAGACCGATATAAACCAGCATAGATAATTTTATCTAAGCCGGTGTCCACCAAAGTCCATAAAACGGAAAAATCGGGTTCTTCAAGGTCACGAAGACGCAGACAGCAAATGTCCTCGCGGACAAATAGACAAATACCAGCTTTGGGCTTAAAGTTGTGCTCCAGGGCATAGCCTGGGTATGTAAGGTAAGCTGTATCGGGAGGACATTGAATCTGCGTCTCCGTGAGGAATAATAAGTGTGGCTTAGTGGTCTCTAGGTGGTGGTGTACCGGATCGAGATTGGAGTGCAGTCCTCGAATATTGGAGGAGTGCACTTGAAGCGAGAGGAAGTGCTTCCGCTGTAAAGACAACTTATTATTTCTGGACTTTTTCATATAGGTTTTTGAGTGTTAGGTTTGTGGGAAAAACGGCTGTTGAGCGAGGCACTGACCAGCGAAAACTTAGAGACTTACAGCAGGCTCCTGCGCCAGTGGGAGACTAGACTGGAGACTGCGGGGACGCCCGAACCCCCCCAGGAATGGCCATCGGGTCCTCTCATCCGGTCGCCAACCGGCACGATGGAGCATTCTGGGATTTTTCGCGAGGCGGCGGGGCAGCCTTTCATGAGTGGCTAACTCACTAGTTGGGCCCCCTACAACCTGCGGTCGGCCAGCGGAGAACCGTGCTTCGGATCCCGCTACCCTCCAAGCCTAGCCTTCCGGCACACTTGCACCACTGCGGTCTCTAAACCGCACATGCTGAATCAAGTGCATGAACTGCTCAAACCCGTCACTTCCACGATGGCTACACTGGACATCAGTCCGAAACACGACAATGTCGCTTCACGGACTGGCTTTGTCCAGTGGGTGGTGACAAGCCACGGCCGAAGCCTACCACCAGAAATGTTGTTACCCGTTTGGCACCACCCAGAGATCACGTGTAGGGACGCAAGGGTATTTTCCTACGGACGCGGGTAACTTCGATCTCCAAAAGTGAGGTTTAGTGCATTTCTCAGTAAGCTAGAAATAAAGATTTTTTGAATTTGAATTGATGAGCTGTGCTGGGCATCTCACCTCGTCCTTGTGGAGGAAAGTGCATTGATGTGCTGTGCTGGGCATCTCACCTCGTCCTTGTGGAGGAAGGTGCATTGATGTGCTGTGCTGGGCATCTCACCTCGTCCTTGTGGAGGAAGGTGCATTGATGTGCTGTGCTGGGCATCTCACCTCGTCCTTGTGGAGGAAGGTGCATTGATGTGCTGTGCTGGGCATCTCACCTCGTCCTTGTGGAAGAAGGTGCATTGATGTGCTGTGCTGGGCATCTCACCTCGTCCTTGTGGAAGTCTCTGAGCGGCTCCACGACGCGGCCCCGCTCGCGCAGGGCGTGCACTAGCTCTGTGTCGTTGTGGTATCTCACCTCGTCCTTGTGGAAGTCTCTGAGCGGCTCCACGACGCGGCCCCGCTCGCGCAGGGCACGCACTAGCTCTGTGTCGTTGTGGTGCGTCTTGATGGTGGACGCGTTGCTCGAGCATAGAGCGGAGGCAGACTCTATCAGGTCCGGCCGTAGCGTGCCCTGTCCTAGGAGCACCTTATCTTCCCTGAAATAATTTGAATGGAGTACATTTTATTTCATTTTATAAATATTATTCTGTAACACGAACTGGGGCCCAATGGGGGGTGGGCTCGTATTTGCCATAATCACTACATTAGGCAGGCACATTGCAGGGGTCGAAACTGATTTCATGATACTGATGTTACTGACCGTAAGACTCGAAAATACTGACTTGTTACTGACCCTTTGTGACAAAATTTAAAAGTATGATTGTGTACGAGTATGTTAAGGGCATTCAAGAGAAGTTGTAAGAGAAGTGGACCAAGTGTAGTGAGATTATCGGAGATAACATTTAAAAAAAAAAAAAAAAAAACTTAATGGTCTTTTTCTTGTCTAGATAGATAAATTATTGAACGCTCCTCGTACTTAGGAGGTTTCGTCGACCCCGCCGGCGGGGTCAGTGTATTAGTTGAGTGTTTTCTGATTGAATGACGTCAGTAATCCAATCGCACTTCTACACTACTACTAGTCAGCAGATGGCGCTGGCAACTCTACGTTTACTTTAGCCGCTATAGTATAGATAGAGCATATATTCGTCAACAGATTGCGCTACGAGGCGTTAAATGCGTATACGCTATAGTATAGATAGAACATATATTCGTCAACAGATTGCGCTACGAGGCGTTAAACGCGTATACTATAGCCGCTATAGTATAGATAGAACATATATTCGTCAACAGATTGCGCTACGAGGCGTTAAACGCGTATACTATAGCCGCTATAGTATAGATAGAACATATATTCGTCAACAGATTGCGCTACGAGGCGTTAAATGCGTATACTATAGCCGCTATAGTATAGATAGAACATATATTCGTCAACAGATTGCGCTACGACGTATGAAAATTAAATTCAATTTATTTATTTTTCAACAGTGAAAAATGTACATTGTTACTAGACAAAGGCCCATATTAATATATACCTTATAACTAACATACATATAAATATATTTATAACTTAATCTAACACACGTGTGATCGGTCGCGGCCCGGGGGATCACGTGACAGACGGCCCTTGAACCGCCGGAACTTCATCCCATTCGGCCAGAAGTCAGGGCTCAAGTAGATCTTCGTATGGACCCTCGTCATAAATGAGCTAAAGCCCACATTATGACGAGAGTTCAACTTCATGACCCTCAATCCACTCAGACTTTCTTCTTGATGTACTCCACCACCTCTGCGGCCTTCACGTCGAAGTAGACGCGAATAAAAATGGTATGGTACTTCCCCTACTCGTGATGAGGGAATGTTCATTCTCGTCCTATGTTGTGGGGTGTGGGGTGCCGTTGGATAGGTCGTTCAAATATTGACGGTTGTGTGAATGCCATTTTTCGATTCAAGGATACGTTTGCAAAATATTAAGCTTTAAGTGTTCACCCTTATGCGATTATGAATACCCAATACTAATCTTACCTAAGTTTTTGTTTGTTTTAATTTGTTTGTATTTTCTTAGATTTAAGTACTTTTATTGTTTTTGTAACTTGCTGCTGTATTCAGAGTAATGTACTTACCTATGTAGTTCTAATCTACCTTGTGTTGTGTAACACAATGGGTTACTATATGGGTTACTTTTTGGGTACTAGACAACTGATATACTTAATACAATACGTAGATAGATATTTTCTATGATACATATAAAATACCCAGAACACCCTGAACAAATATCTGGAGATGGACAATATGACAATGTATAGGTAGTATCGGTAGGTGAGGTACTGACTGCAAGTTGAGGTCCTGCACGGCCTGCTCCGCGATGCGGATGAACACGTCCCCGATCACCTTGCGCTTGTCCTCGGGCGCCACGGCGTGGCAGAGCAGCGGCGTCTGCCGAGCGCGGCCGCCCGGCTCGCGCACGCACGTGCTGCCTTGCCGGAACTGACACAAACACACACGTTACTGCTTACAGACAACTAACGGCAGCTCAGACACTTCATACATTATATATAGAAGCGTCGTCATGACGCACGCTTCGTCGTCTGTGCCGTATTACATGACATACCCAGCGGCGACGAAGCGCGCGGGGCGTGGGATGCCATCGGAGACATTTCCGTCACAAACTAAAGCAACGTAAACGTCAAACGTCAACCAACTCTTTATATGGCTACTACTACTTCGTATCACCGTTTCTTTCATGGTCACCCTGCATTAGGTCCGTGACCAGCCTGAGGTGTGGTGTCCCTGAGAAGGGCCGAGCGACCCTTTGTGAATGAACCAGTGTGCTGAAAGGAGGCAGTGCACCTGGCAGAGGCTCCTCTCATGCACATTACTTTTAATACTCAGTCCTAGGACATGTCCGTGTCCTCGCGATGTTTTCCTTCACCGTTTGAGACAGTTCTGCAAGCTATACTGCTCCCTGCCACTATAACTTAATTCTGAGAGTTATGTAGGTGATCTTGGTTTTTCTATTTGTTACGGTCGCTTTGATTCATGGCAAATGTTATTTCGTGGTAAACTTTGTGAATGACGGAACAAGCCTGATGACATAACATGGCAGAACACCTGATGTTAAATAAAGCGGTAACCTCTGCTTTTAAGAATGCATTACCTCGCAGGTCACGTCCGCCTAGGACGCACCCTATGTGGCATTGTACTGCGCCCGCCTCCCTGAGACATAAAGATGAAAAGTCTCATGTGCCTGTAATTTCACCGGCACCCATACCCTTCAAACCGACACACATAAATGCGAGCACTACTGCATTGCGGCGGCAATGGCACGGTGGTAGTACTTCCCCGGACGAACTCTTTCACAAAAAAGCTCTACTACTAACAAATGCGATGCGATGGAACACCGACCTGGTGCGTAGCGTTGATGACGTGCAGACGGACTCCTAGGTCCCGGAGACACCGCTCCACTTTGGCGCTCTCATTCTTACGCATGAACCCTGAAACACGATAGCGTCACATGCAAATATTTGACAGCACTGTGCCATAATACATAATGTTGTGTGTTGGACAGCACTGTGCCATAATACATCATATTGTGGGTTGGCCAGCACTGTGCCGTAATACATAATGTTGTGTGTTGGACAGCACTGTGCCATAATACATCATATTGTGGGTTGGACAGCACTGTGCCATAATACATCATATTGTGGGTTGGACAGCAATGTGCCATAATACATAATGTTGTGTGTTGGACAGCACTGTGCCATAATACATCATATTGTGGGTTGGACAGCAATGTGGCATAATACATAATGTTGTGTGTTGGACAGCACTGTGCCATAATACATCATATTGTGGGTTGGACAGCACTGTGCCATAATACATAATGTTGTGTGTTGGACAGCACTGTGCCATAATACATCATATTGTGGGTTGGACAGCAATGTGCCATAATACATCATATTGTGGGTTGGACAGCACTGTGCCATAATACATAATGTTGTGTGTTGGACAGCACTGTGCCATAATACATCATATTGTGGGTTGGACAGCACTGTGCCATAATACATAATGTTGTGTGTTGGACAGCACTGTGCCATAATACATCATATTGTGGGTTGGACAGCAATGTGCCATAATACATCATATTGTGGGTTGGACAGCACTGTGCCATAATACATAATGTTGTGTGTTGGACAGCACTGTGCCATAATACATCATATTGTGGGTTGGACAGCACTGTGCCATAATACATCATATTAGCCTTACTGAGCAGCGCAGCGCACACGGTCGAATCAACTTTGTAAAGAGGCCACTTACCGTTGTCGATGTGCAACGCGATGACTTGGTCCTCGCGCAGAGCCTTGCTGAGCAGCGCAGCGCACACGGTCGAATCAACGCCGCCGCTCACTAGAACCTGTCTCAAATAAATAAAACAACTGTATCGCTTGATCGCTGCACATAGACCATAAAGTATGCTGCTCATTTGGATATAAACTAAATCAAATTAATCTAAATTGGCTGGTTCTTATCTGGCTCAACGCATTAGTTTTGCCATTCAGCGTGACAATGCAGCTAGCATCTTAGGGACGCTTCCGTTTGGTAGTGATTTAGATCAGTTGAGCAACTTTTAGATCGTTCGCAACGGTATTAAGACAGCAACGGTATTTGAGTGTTTACTTCTGTGTCTTCGTTAGTACTACTAACTGCGGGCTTGTCAGCTAACTGCATTGTATATACTACTTATAACGGGCTTATAAATGCTAACAATGTAGCAATTGTCAGCTATGTCATAATCTCTTAGTTCCCTCTTACGACATCCACGGGCTGTGGAGGAGTCCTATTGTTAGAGCGAGACCACCACGGCCACTCGGGTATTCAGCTAGTCATCTATATTGCTCTCTCTAGCACAGAATATGTATAGTACTACGTACAGAATGGTCTCTCTCCGCACCGCGTATATTGAAAGTATACAAGAACAGAACAAGTCGGGACTGCTCGCGTATACTTTCAAATTGTGTTTTTTGAAACTACACGTTTTTTTAATTTTTGTTCATTTAAAAAAACACGCTCTTATCGCGTATATTTTCAAATAACGTGTGCTGAATGCAATAATGTTGTGCGAAAACATACTGCACTAGATTCCAATGCGGACTAATCACGTTTTGAGCTTAAGTATGGTTTATTGGTTTAAGGCTGGGGTATTGGCGTGCAGGTATCGGTTCTGGTTCGCTGCGGGCCCTACCGGGCCACGCTCGCCTTCGGTTCTCTCGCAGTTCACGTGGTGATCACTGTTCTCTAGTGTTTTAAATCCATGTCCTACTGTCACTCATTTTGAAGTAAGAGACTATTCAATATGCGTACAAAAAACAATACAATGCTAAATTAATAATAAATCCTAAATCTATACAATGTCAGAACATGTTGGTTCTAGTCTTGTATAATCTCTTAACTAATTCCCTGAATCAGCGTCAGAAAGTATACGCGACCATTAAGCAGAAATCGTGTATAGTTTCTAAAAAAAAGTTATGGTTAATACAAGTTGAAACTATACGCGAGCAGTCCCGTCCTGTGCGGACTGTTCATGTTACTTTTCGCCTCCGCACCGCGCGATCCGCGTCCCCGCACCCTACCCCCCGCAGATGGCAGGTCGGATCCTAGGAAGATGTACTACATGGAAATAAGGCTATAAACAAACCGGTATTGATTATACCAATCTCATTCTTTTATATGAATGTATTCATGTGTTGGAATGAGACAAGCAAATATCTATCTGTTCTTATTTGTGTAACTTGTACCAGGCCAAATGTCACACTTGGTACCAATTACTACTACATTCATGGTAGGTACCAATCTAGGATGATGTACATTCATGGTACCAATATTCAGGGTACGGAACGGAAAAGCGACTGTCGTGTGACAATATATTTGTTTCTCTCTAACATAGGATAGCAAGCTATCTTCTAGGATAGGAGTAAGAAGGAACACTCTATGCTATTTTAGCACTCAATCCATGTACTACTACATTCATGGTAACAATCTAGGAAGATGTATATGCATGGTACCAATATTTAGGGTACGGAACGGAAAAACGACTGTCGTGTGACAACATATTTGTTTCTCTCTAACATAGGATAGCAAGCTATCTTCTAGGATAGGAGTAAGAAGGAACATTCTATGCTATTTTAGCACTCAATCCATGTAGTACTTTATTCATGGTCGGATCACGGCAGTCGTCTTGTTTAGTCCGCGCACAGTTTAAGTAAGAGTTTGCTTTTCAATGCGTTGTATATGGGGTGTGACTATAATACACAATAATACAATGTGACTATAATATACAATGTGTGTATACTCACGAGAACTTTCTGATCTCCGACGGTGTCTTTGATGTACTGTATGCAGGCCTCCCGGCGCGAGCGCAGCGTGAACGAGCGAGACAGGCCGGCGATATCGAACAGGAAGTTGGAGAGCATCTGTTTACCTTTTGGCGTTAGGTCCACCTGGGAACATATACATAACAAAACTCAACAGACATATACATAGTCCAGAAGCTCAATGAGGAAAATGTAAATTAAAATTAATTAGTTTTTTCTTTTAGTTTTTCTTTCTTTCAAAAATCCCCTGTTTCTGACTTCTTCATCTTGCATTAAAAGTTTGCTATTTTTTTCATTCACATATTATACACTTGTTATGTCCTTAGTTTTATTTTTTCGTGCTTTCGCTTTTTGCTATTTGTTACAAATATCGAGTTCTGTGATAGCCGCGTCTTGTTTTTCATAATGTTGGCTATTTGTTTATAAATATCGAGTTCTGTGATAGCCGCGTCTTGTTTTTCATAATGTTAGCTATTTGTTTATAAATATCGAGTTCTGTGATAGCCGCGTCTTGTTTTTCATAATGTTGGCTATTTGTTTATAAATATCGAGTTCTGTGATAGCCGCCTCTTGTTTTTCATAATGTTGGCTATTTGTTTATAAATATCGAGTTCTGTGATAGCCGCCTCTTGTTTTTCATAATGTTGGCTATTTGTTTATAAATATCGAGTTCTGTGATAGCCGCGTCTTGTTTTTCATAATGTTGGCTATTTGTTTATAAATATCGAGTTCTGTGATAGCCGCCTCTTGTTTTTCATAATGTTGGCTATTTGTTTATAAATATCGAGTTCTGTGATAGCCGCCTCTTGTTTTTCATAATGTTGGCTATTTGTTTATAAATATCGAGTTCTGTGATAGCCGCCTCTTGTTTTTCATAATGTTGGCTATTTGTTTATAAATATCGAGTTCTGTGATAGCCGCCTCTTGTTTTTCATAATGTTGGCTATTTGTTTATAAATATCGAGTTCTGTGATAGCCGCCTCTTGTTTTTCATAATGTTGGCTATTTGTTTATAAATATCGAGTTCTGTGATAGCCGCCTCTTGTTTTTCATAATGTTGGCTATTTGTTTATAAATATCGAGTTCTGTGATAGCCGCCTCTTGTTTTTCATAATGTTGGCTATTTGTTTATAAATATCGAGTTCTGTGATAGCCGCCTCTTGTTTTTCCTAATGTTGGCTATTTGTTTACAAATATCGAGTTCTGTGATAGCCGCCTCTTGTTTTTCATAATGTTGGCTATTTGTTTATTAATATCGAGTTCGGTGTTAGCTTGTTTTTCATAAAGCTGGCTATTTGTTTTTGCTATTGAAATTGCTACCAGCCGTTTAGAGTGTTTCTTAAGGTGGGGTATAATGCATAATTACCAATCTAAGATTAGATTTTTAACTGACTTAATCAAGTACAATATTCAAATTAAAAATATGCAAGGATTCTACATTATAATACCGATTATATTTTCTCGATAAAAAAAAGCAAAGTTAATAACTTTTTTTTTAAACACTGGTATGCCCTCATTTGACCGCGATCTGACCTGTTGGTAAGTGACGATGCGGCCGACGATGTAGCACGAAGGTCTAAAAAACACATATGATGTTAAAACTATTTCTTGCATTTTGATTTTGAATCGACAGACCTTATACAATAAAACAATTGGTATTCTGCTCGCGCATAAAATAAGAATTTAGTTTTCTTTTGATTCATGCTAGATTAGAGTAGGATGGTGCTATATACAGGACGTCCCAAGACTATGCGACATGAAGGGCAAGTACCTTAAATATTTTAGATAGGATATTTTATGGAAAGGAGACTTTATTTTATTTTTAAAATTTATTAATACTGCATTCAAATATTTTCTAAAAATTACTTGCTTCGTTTGGGAATTGAACCAACTTAAATGTGAAAAAAAAACAACCCTTATTTTTAAGATGCCAATCGAAAGAATGGATAAAAAGAAATACTTTCTCTTAAGTAACATAGTATGTTATAACAAAAGAATAACGAAAAACGTTTGATTCCTTTAAATGCTCGGTTCGATTCCCAGAAGAACCAAGTAATTTTTAGAAAATCTTTGAATGCAGTATTACTAAGTTTAAAAAATAAAATAAAGTCTCCTTTCAGCAAAACATCGTATTTACAATATTTAAGGTACTTTCCCTTCATGTCGCATAGTCTTGGGATGCCCTGTATAGTTGGAAAGAGTGAAAGAGCGAGGGCTAAAATTCTCAGAAAAACATTGAAACATTCAAGTTTCGTTAACATTTCGTTATAGTCACGTTTCCGTGTTGTATTTCCAGTTGAGTAGAATACTAAATGGTATTGACACGACACTAGGTTCGAGCATGATCCAAACTATGTTTTTTTTTTATTATTAAGATAATTGGGCTTCAGATCGCGTTGTTCCTGCGCACGTACCCCGAAATATAGCCTATAGAAGACGCAACGACATGTAACTATACAGCGATGCTCGAGACTGGTTTGTGATGGGAGTTTTCGTTTAGATAATGATGGAGTTACCTCTGGATGGAACTGCACTCCGTACAGTCTCATCTGCTCGTTGTAGTTACCTCTGGATGGAACTGCACTCCGTACAGTCTCATCTGCTCATTGTAGTTACCTCTGGATGGAACTGCACTCCGTACAGTCTCATCTGCTCGTTGTAGATAGCTGCGATCAGGTTGTTGGAGGACTGCGCTCCGATACGGAACTTGTCGCCCACTTTCTGCACGCTGTCTCCGTGGGTTAGCAGTACAGGTTGGAGCTTTTCGAGCCGACTGTGGACGGATATAGTACATTATACTGACGCGACTCGCTAGTCAGGCGATAATGGTCGAGCATGAGAATGTGTGTCACATATACGCGAGTCTATCATCGCTGGCTGGCTTCCCTAAAGATGATTATTTTCTCAAAGGTAATTTACATTTCACTTACTATGAGAAACTATCTTTAATGAGAGTAACAATTATAAAATTTGAAAATATATTTAAACAACGAATTTGAAAAGCGATCAATTTAATTTATTTAGTACCACGTGTGTTAAAATGCGCGTTGTGCAGGTCACTCAAGCTGACGCGCGTGTTACCATGCGCGTTGTGCAGGTCACGCGAGCTGACGCGCGTGTTACCATGCGCGTTGTGCAGGTCACGCGAGTTGACGCGCGTGTTACCATGCGCGTAATGCAGGTCACGCGAGCTGACGCGCGTGTTACCATGCGCGTAATGCAGGTCGCGCGAGCTGACGCGCGTGTTACTTAGCGCGTAATGCATGTCGCGCGAGATGACGCGCGGGTTACCATGCACGTTGTGCAAATCGCGCGAGCTGACGCGCGTGTTACCATGCGCGTAATGCAGGTCGAGCGAGCTGACGCGCGTGTTACCATGCGCGTTGTGCAGGTCGCGCGAGCTGACGCGCGTGTTACCATGCGCGTTGTGCAAGTCGCGCGAGCTGACGCGCGTGTTACCATGCGCGTCGAAGAGGGTACCTAAACAGTCTTCCCACAGACTCTTAAGTACTTAGCAGGCTACTTACTTGAAGAGTGGACAAGTGGTTTCGACCTCAACCTCGTACTGTCCATCTTCACGCGCCTCTTTCCGGAGCACCGACCCACCGAACTCCTTGTTCAGCATCTGCATGCCGTAACAGATGCCTGTGGAGAAATAAAAAAGTCTAGTCATGGTTTATTATGCATTAGTTGTTCCTTGCTCGATGGGCACCACGATAACTTAGTTTAAATTGCAGTAAAAAACTGTTTTTTGAAGTAGGTCAATTGTAACTTTTTTTTTTCTGAAGTTTTATTAAAGCTAATAAATATCAACTCTCGCTCGCACTGAATGAAACAGTACAGCACCGTGGAATACTCATCAACGCCCGCTACTTCGTGCGCGTGGAGTTTTTTCCATACAAACTTCTACATCCCCTTGCATCCCGTTATGAGGTGAATTTCAGAAATTATATCTATGCAGAGGTTACTGCTTAATGAGGTGAGCCACCTGACTGCAGTTTCGCCATTCCTAACCAAAAAAACAAGCAATTAATTTTGTAAAAATTAAAAAACCCCCAACGCCGAACGGCTGAACCGATTTTGATCAAACAAAGCTAAGAACACTCCCGACAAGTACACGTTTCAAACAAAAAAAATACGAAATCGGTTCATCCGTTCGGGAGCTACAATGGGACAGACAGACACACACACACACACACAGACACGTCAAACTTATAACACCCCTTCGTTTTTCGTCGGGGGTTAAAAATAAGTAATATACAAAATAAAAGTATACTATAATAATACAACTGTTATACATTTACACATCTTCACATTTTGATATGTTTTGTGTTTGTTTAACGATGCCTTATTGGCTGAATTTTATGTGTTATTTCAATAATCATTTTTATTATTATCAATAATATTTTTTTCATTTTTTGACGATGTAATTGCTAATTTTTTCATTAAATGTTGGTAACATTCATTAGTCTGTTTTTTTATTATTGTTTTTTGTTGTTACAGATCGTTCACAAAAGCAAGGCACTATTTCGCCGTGATGTTGGCACTAGTGCTTGTCAATCTGTTGTTGTCAATTGTTGTTAATTGTCATAGACTGCTCCGGTCGTTTTTGTGATAATATTGAATATTTTTCGCATTAATCATGCCAAAGCCATTTGGAAGCAATGCAAGAGAGATTGTGTTGAAGGTGCGTGCCCTTTGTAAGAGAGAAAAGGGAAACAAAGCCCCGTTAATTCCACTCAATCATATGACAGGTTAGTAAAATAGGGATACCAGCTTCCGAGACAATGTTTTTAGTATGGGCAATTAGAATTTACTGACATAACGAATTAAAATAAAGAAGACATATCTCAGTGATTTTAATTTATTTCTTTATGATATAGTACTTATTTGTGTTTTTATAAATATATTTTTTTATAAAATAATACAATTTCAGGCATTTCGGAGAGAAGCGTTAGTAGAATATCTAAAGAAGGTGAAGTTGCTGCCTCTACCACTCTACTCTACCCCCTACCACTGCGACTTAAATGCAATTGAGTTTATATGTGGAGTCTTCTAAAGAGACGAGTAGCAAGCAATAATGTCGGCCAAGAAGCTGGGAATATCGTGAAGTTAACTGAAGATGCTATTTCATCTATAACCCCTCAGGATTGGCAAAAACAGTGTGAACACGTAAAAAATTTAGAAGGCATATTCTATGAACGTGATGTCTGCAAGGATTATATTACTGATAAATTCATAATTGAACTAGGAAATGACAGCAGCACAGATTCGGATAAGACAGATGATGATGACATTTATGCAAGTGACAGTGATAGGTCTGGAATCGTTCCTTGCGACCATAATTACTGTCAGAAAATAAATTAATAAATAAGGAGTTTATAATTAAAATTGTGTCATCATTTACAACCTTACTAGTCTTATAACTGTATAAATATGCAAGTAAAACATTTTAATCTGTGGTGGGTACATACAAGTTTAGATAATGTTGTCGGCGACCACCAATCACCAAGTGGGGTAAATGCTACATATATTGTTGGCAACACCGTAAGCAATGCTGCCAATACACAAAATAAGTGCCTTGCTTTAACGATCTGTAGTTTGACTTTCGTTCGAATTTGTGAAATTACACAGAATAGATAATTGTTCATAGTCTTAGTTCTTTGACATTTCAATTTGTTTATGTTTACTATTTGACAATTACTATTTGTTTTTTTTATTGATATTCCCGTATTTTAAATGTAAAAGTCTGTAAGATATATGTTTAAAAGTGATTGATAATGCTATCTGTGAGTAGTTACCTATATTGTCTGCATGTTTTCATTGTAAGTATTTTGGAGAATTGTTTGCTTTGACATGTCTAAGTGCATATAATGTGCAAAAAATAAATAAATAAATGAAATGAAATAAAAACATAAAAAAACAAGTAACTACCTACCTAAGTGGGATTCACTATGCCATGAAACATTGACTAGGTAAGTGTCGATATCGATATATTTGCTCGCCCAACTCTAGTTGTAAAATATCTAAGTACCTACATATCTATGTAATGTATTGTATTAAGTATACATCAGTTATCTAGTACCCATAACACAACCTCTGCTTAGCTTGGGTCTAGATAATGTTGTGTGAACTGTCCAGCATTGTCTTTTTTTTATATTGTTGCGAATAAATTCCACTCTTTTGGATCTGTGCTTGATCGTTGTCCAATTCTTCTAGGCTTGGTCACAAGGAACAGTCGCGTAAACTATCTAGTTCATAAGACGATATTCTGTGGTGTGCCCGGCCTAAGAACAGATCCGTCAGTATCCTCCCGAGGATGTCGTAAAAGCAGACTCAGGGATTACACCCCCCAATACTGCGCCCATCAACCCACCTGCCAGCGTGTCCAGACGTAGCATGGCTATTGTACACTCACCAAGCATAGGCAGGCCGATCTTGAATATGTCGGGGTCATACCGAGGCGCGTCCGGCGAATACACCGAGTTGGGTCCGCCGGAGATGATGACGGCGCGGTACCCTGTCTCCTTCAGGGTGTAGGCCGGAGTGTCCAGTGGTAGAATGTCGGATTCCACGCACAGTTCGCGGACACGACGGTCGATCACCTGTGAACAAACAACACTTTGCACTGTAAGTACTGTAAAGTTATGGAGTAGTAGGCAAGTCAACGTCGTACGGTGTTGGTGCGAGTTGTACGAAACCTCTAGTGTCAGCGTCACTAGTGCAAGACTTTGATTGGAAGCGTTGCCACAAGTTATTCCACTATTTAACTCATTCAAGTTCAGGTAAGTTAGAAAGTGACAGAATAGCGCTTGCGAAACGAAAAGTGAAAATGAACAACTGTCCCCAATAAATAATTATTTTCGAAAATCTTAACTTTTTATTTTTATAAACTTGAATTTAAATATTGTAACAGAATCACTAAAATCGCTTCAGGTGTCCAGAAGCAGTAGGCTTTTTTAGGCACGTTTATTTTTTCCAGTCAAAAGTAATAACAATTTAAAAAAAAAACATTCAAACAGACTTTTGACCATATTACGTCTGATATTTTTTATAAGTATTTAGTTTATCTGTTTATTGAAGAAGAAGAAGAAGAAGAAGAAGAATATATATTTATTTGTATACAAGAGCTACACAGAAACACAGAACACACTAAGAAGAAACAGATATGAAGGTACTAGGTGTAACTCAAGTAACAAAATGGTGGTATTGGAAGTAGACTTACAAAGAGAGATCTATATTGCAGTTTGGAGAATGTTATCGGCATGTCATTCTCATTTATCGACGGATCATAGATCGATCGCATATTGAAAAAGTTAGTCATCATCAACAGCCAATAATCATCTACTGCAGCGGCGGGGCCTCCCCTATTTAATGCGATGGGGGGATTCGCCATAATCAGCACGCTTGGCAGGCGGATTGGTGATCGCAGTATTGGTGTTTATTTCTCAGGTATAGATGCTGCTACCCATCCTTTGGTGGGCAACGTCAGTAACCAGTAGTAATTGACAGAGCTTTTCGCTCAAACAGTTGTATTAACTAGGGGACAATGTCGACGAACATTTCGCTCGTACACACACCAAGTCGTGTGGAGGTCTCGCTCGAGGAGATAGTCGCAGGTAGAATATAGCGGAACATAAGAAGCACACGCGCCCTCACTCGTGATATGGTGTCGGGCGACTGTCCAGAGACACAAATCTAACCGCCCGACTCGTATATAGGGTCGTGGGATAAATGTACCTTTCCATACTGTGAGCCGGCGTCCAAGATGGCGATTTTGTCACGTCCGTGGGTGGAGCCATTGGTGCCCCGGTACTGACCCTCTGCACTGGCTGTGTGCATCTCGCTGACTCGCCAGCAGCACTGAATATTAAACAAGTTAACCATTATATTACAAGAACAAAAAGTGGCACTATCTAGGCTCTGTGTAAAACATTCTTGAATTTGTGTCTAGATAATAAGTCTCCATTGTTGCGTATCGTATCGAGTGAATTATGCTTAGGTAGCCCTAGGTGATATCAAACAGTATCATCAATTCATGCATCAGCTACTTCACGTTACATTTCAGGTATTTCATAGTATGACAGTGTAACTACAACACCAAGTGGGAGTATGTCTTTAAAATAATAGCTATACTACAAGTTTGGTTGGTTAGTATTCGAAGTGATCTCTTTCTGTTCCATTCTGTTCAGCATCTCTATTGAGCAACTAAACTTGACAGCGGTACAAGTGTGGCTTACACTCAGAACAATAACTATCCAGAGTGTTTTTGTAACTGGGATAATATGGGGAAATCTCAAACAAAGGCAGATAACAGAGAAACTGTCAACCATTAGGTATATTTATACGGAAATAGTTTTGGTTAATAAAAAAAACAAAAAAATCGACCCAGTAATACTGGTACACGTACTAAATGAATACCCGTGTTTTGCTACGATGATACCCAAATGATTACGATATTATATTCTGTGGCGCACTCTTTTCATCAGAGTTTGTTAATTATCAGAATTTATTGAGAAAACTATATATTTTCATGTAAAAGTATCCTAAATCCTTCTCTTTGACAAATTTCATCAAGATCGGTTCAGCTATGAAAAGGAAGAAAAATCAGTTTGAGAAAAAGCAGTTGTGCCAAATCCTGACAATCTTACGAACTTGCTTACGAACCGTGCTAGATAAGATTCTAATAAGCAGGAAGCTTTTTAAATGAAACACATGTACCTAGATGGAATCCATCGATAACAACTAAACAGGCAGTAACAATTTAAATGCTTTCAAATTTAGTTTAGCTAAAATAAAACGCTGCATGGACGCCACCCCAATGGCCACGTTAGTTAACTTTATTAGTTTCAGCATGATAACTTATCTGAAGGTCAAGCCAATGCTTAGGTTTATCAAAACAATTTCTGCTTACAAACCCATGATACTTAGTTAGCGTAACAATTCGTTTATAAAATTAACTACCTAGCATAAAGTCATACCAATGAGTAGGCAGCCCAATATCTACCCGCGAAAAACTTTGAATGTGTAGTAGCATGTGCATGAAAAACGTACAGTCGCACAAATACTGTGGGGGTGGGATGTGTTGACGCCGACGATATTAAGTTTGAAAATTAGGTAAAATAATTAATGAAAATAACGTAGTCTCCTAGACATACTCTCAATTATACAAAAATAACAATATTAGTAACAAACAAATGCAACTTTCTTTGTATCACAAGAGCCAAATCATTCCAAACCAAACAATACATAGGGCCTCTCTAAACTTTTGGCTTATGATGATGATATTGGCTTTATAAAGATTGTACGAATTTGGTGTACGGAGGCATCTCAAGACCATTCATCGTGCCATTCTGATTTTGACGGTGGAGGTTCGCCTGCAACGCAGGAGGTTGCGGGTTCGTTTCCCGCCTCGGAACTAATATTTGTACGATCTGCAGATATTTGTCCAGGGTGTTCTGAGTCTTTTCTATGTATAATTAAAAGAAAACTATCTATGTAATGTATTGTATTAAGTATATCAGTTATCTAGTAACAGTTAGTAGTATCATGGGTTGGGCTAGATAATGTTGTGTGAATTTTCCAGCATTATTTATTATTCTATGGGGGACGCCTATGTCCAGCAGTGGACTTCTAGGCTGATGCTGAAGTTTATGTAAACAATTAATCCACACTAATTTTACCCAATTCAAAGTCAATAAAGTATTTGGTGATCAAAAGTAATAAATAAAATGTACCTTGAATAGAAAGTTTCTCAAATCAAACATAACAAAAACCAAAGTTCACTAGCTGTACGTTCACTAAACATGATAAAATCACAAAAAAACTCTTAATTTACTATGCAGTAAGTGTCAAATCTAGATAAAGAAATAGCACTGTAATGTTTAGATGTACTCTCATTGGAGACGACACAAGTGTCAGGGTATTTATAGCATGTTCCTTGCGAGTGTGTGTGCATACACTAAGTATCTTGCATGGTTTGTTTGTACACTTTTCAATATAATTTGTAGAAGATGGTGTTTAGGTTTTAGATTAGTGTTTCTAACCAGACTTCAAAAAAAAGGAGGTTCTCAATTTGTGTGTATTTTATACTTGAGTTGTTCTAGCAGTTTATTTCGGAATTCAGTGTTTTATATGTCATAGAATTCATGAATGATTATGAATTTGGATTCTTAACTGTATTTTATATACATTTATAACATAGATGACCTCAGAAATTGGTTCATAATAGAGATGGCTTTCAAACCCTGGTAATTGGAAACAGGAGTGATTGGACACAGTGACAACTCATATTCCACCGAAGTTCTACTTCAGTTGCAGTTTTACTGAATCAGCTTCATAGATCTAAATATAAATATGGGGGGTCATCTACACAATTTACATTTTGTCATAACACCAAACACTTCCATCACATGCAAACAAAGTCTTAGACTGGTTGTCTTAGGTGTCTCCAATCCGATTATAGCACCCAAAAATTTTATGACGTCTCTGCACTGTACCTACGCTAGTAACATAGTGTGTCTCATGCCCATGCTACATGGAGGTTAAACTAGTAACAAAGTGTCTCTCACACCCATGCTACCTGAAGTTTAGACTAGTAACATAGTGTGTCTCACAACCATGCTACATGGAGGTTAAACTAGTAACAAAGTGTCTCTCACACCCATGCTACCTGAAGTTTAGACTAGTAACATAGTGTGTCTCACAACCATGCTACATGGAGGTTAAACTAGTAACAAAGTGTCTCTCACACCCATGCTACCTGAAGTTTAGACTAGTAACATAGTGTGTCTCACAACCATGCTACATGGAGGTTAAACTAGTAACAAAGTGTCTCTCACACCCATGCTACCTGAAGTTTAGACTAGTAACATAGTGTGTCTCACAACCATGCTACCTGAAGTTTAGACTAGTAACATAGTGTGTCTCACAACCATGCTACATGGAGGTTAAACTAGTAACAAAGTGTCTCTCACACCCATGCTACCTGAAGTTTAGACTAGTAACATAGTGTGTCTCACAACCATGCTACATGGAGGTTAAACTAGTAACAAAGTGTCTCTCACACCCATGCTACCTGAAGTTTAGACTAGTAATGACTAGTATATGTCTATGATAAGCATATTAATTTTGTGAACAATATTTCCAACCTGATCTACCTGAATAATCAACACAAATATTACAATCACCAATCACCCAAATATTGTAATTATGACAACTACCCCCCTTGCATTCTACAGTGGGAGGCCTCGTCCAACAGTCAATATCTTGTAATTATGACAACTACCCCCCTTGCATTCTACAGTGGGAGGCCTCGTCCAACAGTCAATATCTTGTAATTATGACAACTACCCCCCTTGCATTCTACAGTGGGAGGCCTCGTCCAACAGTCAATATCTTGTAATTATGACAACTACCCCCCTTGCATTCTACAGTGGGAGGCTTCGTCCAACAGTCAATATCTTGTAATTATGACAACTACCCCCCTTGCATTCTACAGTGGGAGGCCTCGTCCAACAGTCAATATCTTGTAATTATGACAACTACCCCCCTTGCATTCTACAGTGGGAGGCCTCGTCCAACAGTCAATATCTTGTAATTATGACAACTACCCCCCTTGCATTCTACAGTGGGAGGCCTCGTCCAACAGTCAATATCTTGTAATTATGACAACTACCCCCCTTGCATTCTACAGTGGGAGGCCTCGTCCAACAGTCAATATCTTGTAATTATGACAACTACCCCCCTTGCATTCTACAGTGGGAGGCCTCGTCCAACAGTCGAAATCTAGATATCAATTTCAGAGATTCAGCATCAGCTGAATGTTTCACATTATCCAGGTTGAATATAACTTAACATAAATGTTGTAGATCTTCCTGTACAACTTCTGTTGGGTTTTTATGTTATCAAAGGAGTTTCTATCACACAAATAAGCATAAAATGGATTGTGCTCATTTAGATATTTAGCCACTTCCATTATGAATTATAACCACTCTTAATTTGAATAAGACACACCTCAATGGGTTTTACTTGTAATTTCTGTATAACTTTACCATTAAGACTTTTTCCAAAACTATGGACCAAGTCCTTGAGTCATGAAATAAAACGGGCCTACTAACATTCCGGCCAGCCAAAAACTATTTTTTTTTAAATTATTCATTCTCTGAATTTTATTGACTATGTCAAAGACAACTTACCTTTAACCCTTTACTAATTAGACACCACAGTTACACTGTAAGATTGAACATTATTTCTGTAAGGTTAAATAAATAAGGTTATCAATGTGATAACATATTTTACCACAAACAATAAATCAACGATGTAATATGTGTGTGTAAGCACTGTTGTAAAATGTACCTACTTCTGTATGTTTTATAACGGTGGATAAAAACATAGAGAATTAACTATGAAAGAATTTGATTTCTTTCATGGTTACACACAACAACATACCTTTCTGGGAAAACAAAACATGATGAAAGCTTAGACATTCTTCTGATACCAAGATGTTAAGATCGAATGATAACAAGCAGATAACGCTGAGATAAACTAAACGTTTTATTTTCAACGGGGTTAAGCTGCAGTAGAGGTCGAGCAGGGATTTTTTATTTTTCTTGCTTACAATCAAATCTTACCGCTGAATTATGGCCGATACGTTTCAATTTACAGTTAGATCATTAAGTGCAGTCTGCAGTGTGTGTTCTATAATTAGTTCAGAAATTGCGCGTACTGTAAAGACAATTACGTGAGAAACCCTTTTGAAACCGGGCTTTGACATTACTGTCTTGCTGGGTCATAGCCTGAGGGATACTTGAACGAAGCCATCTAAGGTCGATTGATTTGGAGATATATACATGTAAAGTCTGAAATAAAAATATTGTAAAACTTACCTTCGTTAAGATATTTGGTGTTTTTTCACAATTTGTTCATGAAAAACACAAAAATGCGTTTCTTCACTCAACACTACGAATACAAATTTTAGTACTGCTTTGTTCGTCAGATGGCGCTGTCCAGCGTTCTCGCTGGCATTGACAATTTTTAACTGCGTTCAAATATTTTTTTGTTCCTCCTTTCAAGATACCTATATAATTAGATACGATACCAAAAGTGTTGAATTGTATTCAATTTATTGTGAGTACAACTATCCTGATTCATCGATTTATAGTTATTTATTTATCTTTGCAAAATCGTATCTTAACAACCTAACCGGGCATTGTTTGCAACAAATTAATGAACGAAGTTTTAAACATGCTCGTCATAAAAACGTTTCATTTCTCAAAAAGGTGCTCAGCCGATTTCGAACTTTTTGATTCCTTCCTAGTACAACTTATACTTCACTCTAGGAAATTGAATTTGACATTGGTATAATTGTGGAAACCAAAGCCAAAGTAGCCACAACCAAATGAAATAAAATAAAACCAAATGAATCTTAAACATGTACCAACATGGACTTAGTATACAAACAGGATACAGAATACAGGTGGACACTTCCTTAGATGTCCCTTTCATATTATATATTTTGGGCCCTCTTCACAAAATCACTCCCACAGATTGCAGAAAGCGAATGAAAGATGTTACACTCCAAAAAAACGAGCGAGTCTAAGGCGCTGTCTCCACGAGCGAGAGATACGCGGCGATTTTATTGTCGTGCCATGTATTTCTATGAACGCGTCTCCACACGGCGATGTTTTGTACGCGCGAGTGCGGACTCGTTGCTATTCTCTCGCTCGTGGAGACAGCGTCTTACAGTAGTTGCATGTGATGTGTATCAGTCATAGACGTAGAATTTTTTCGCTACGCTAAATAGACAAACGAAGCGTGGGAGAGAGAAGTCATTTTTAAATGTACCCCGTGCAAGAAGAAAAGTGACAGCAACAATGTATGGAATGTGACATGTTTTGCTTGAGTACATGCCCATACCGGACGGTCTCTTGTGCAGTTTAACTAATTTCGTAATTTTTTTAGTAATCTTACTATTAAATAACAAATATTACTTTGTATGACAATGGTGTCATGTTCAGTTTGTGACTGTGAATATACAAGACGTAATTATCCGGGAAAATACACGTTTCACAGGTAAATAAGAGATTATTGGTAGTTCGATTGTATTGCTTATTTTATCAATTATGCTTTAGTAAATGGCCTAAAAACCAGTTTCATTCGTAGATTAGGACTTTCCCTTATATTTTTTAATAATATTTCGTTGCTGCACCTAGAAATAAACAATATTTTATGTAAAATATAAAAATGTTTGATTACGATAGGGCTTGACCAAGTGTTGACGTCAGAAATATCGATAGTCCTGTTGCAGTCTATATCGTAGTATAATGCGCATCATGTAAAAAGAACGCTGGCGGTCAAGCTTCTTCAGGCGTTCCAGCGTTCGTTTTAAGAGATTACTTACTTTTCTACTTATTTAAGAGATGTATACCTATGCATTCAATGAGTGCCTACATAGTTTACTACTTTTTACATGACGCGCACTATACCTACCTATAAATTAAATTTTTGTCCATCCTAGAATGGAGGTTTACTTTGTTTGGAGTAAATATGTGTGCTCTGGTAACATTTACCGTTTTTTTTAAAATCTATAATAACCAGGTGGACATTGAGGTGTGTGTTTTTGTATTGACTATTGAAAAGGTAACTTTAAAGCACCACGGGTGTTTTTATTGCAGTTTGTGTAGTAGATATTTTGGAGTAAATATTTACGTTGTTGTACACACGCCTTTTTCCCGAAAGGGTATATTTATTTTTTATTTTTTATAAATAAATATTGTTTATTTCTGCTTAATAAAATAATAGGTAACAAATTAAATTTAAATATACCCCAGAAATTCCGTTCCAGCGGGACTCGAACCTGCACCCTCGCCTGTGATCAGCGATGCCTTTACTTTCGAACTATGAACAGAAGGTTTCCAATGAAACACCTGTAGATACAGCACTATCAACTTGGCGCTATAGCCGAGTTGATAGTGCCCACAAATTTCGTCTCGAGCGTCATAGCTCGATCTATGGCTAAATTGTTTAAGGCATCGCCGATGACAGGCGAGGGTGCGGGTTCGAGTCCCACTGGAACGGAATTTTTGGGTTACATTTAAATTTAATGTTATCCATAAAGCGTGGTTTACACTTGAAAAATAATAAACTTTGGGGTAACAAATTGTCTATAGATAAAGTAACAGAGTGAAAAATTATATGGGCGTAGCACGGCTGATATAAAATGTTTTTGTGCTTTCAGATTTCCAAGTAATCCTTTGCTACGAGAAAAATGGTTATCGGTTATAAGAAGAGTGGGATGGACTCAAATAAGAACTCCACTAGGTATATGCAGCAAACATTTTAAGTTTAAATTTAAAAGGGAAACTCTAAGATCCCACCTATAAATAAAACTGTAATATTTAGGGGTCAATAAATAATAAAGGTTTATTTATTAACTGTATTCAAAATTCTCTTTATGACGTCAAATCTGCCAAACTGTGTTATTCATGAAAGACTTAATCTGCATTAAGATGTAATTATCTACCATACACATCACGGACGGATGATGAATTCTATCGACAATGTAAAAGTGTTGGTCGAGGACAACACTATGTAAAAGTGTTGGTCGAGGACAACACTATTTTTAACTCGGACATAGACTTTCACCAACTCGTGCACATATTTTTTTTGGTTCCATCTTCGATCTCTGATTGTAGATCTAGTACATATACTAAATCTATGGTATCAGTGTATCATCAGTGTGCTGAGTCTGGCTTTTTACCAACCATTTGGCACGGGTGTATGGTGTGGTGTAACACGCATTTTTGTATGGGAATATGATAAGCGCCCCTAGCGTACACTTTGAGAACTCATATTCTGAGTCCCAGCTGCCATGCTTACGATCATCGTCGTTACACTATATTTCTGAGTCCGAGTGCCAAATTTGACAGCTTCACGCTTGGAATACGATGACACGACGGCGACGATGAGCGTTACGCTCAACACTTGTGTTTTTGGCGGTGAGAGGTGAGCGCTACACGGTAGTGTTTATTTTTCTGTGTAATTGTGGACTTTTGTGGGGTTCTTTGTTATTGAGAATGTCTGCGAGATATTTTCTTGCATAGATGTTGATGAAGAAGAACGGGCTCGTGAGCTACGGGAAATGCGAGACAGTCTTCGGGCATCCTTTGATCCTGTCGAAGATCTCCCGGAGACCGAATTTAGGAATACCGGCTGTCGAAAAAAGCCTTCGTATTCCTATGCGAAGAGCTGTGACAGCGTACCGACCGACCGACCAAAGGCCTAAGCAGCGTGTGAGCCTTGAAGTAAAAGTGAGTACCTATATTACTTTTGTCAATAATTTACCTCGTAGACAGAGTATAGAGGTACGCTCTACGATTTAACTGCTCTAGGCCTTATTTTGCTTGTAGATTGTGGTTTCTTTCTTTACCCCTGTCTCTGGTTCGTTTCAAAGACCTAGCGTGGTGAAAGATTCTTCTTTGATGATACAAATTACCTACTTAGGTACTTAATGCTCAAAAAACTAACTATATGTGCTATACAATATATAATAGAACCCAACCTGGAAGGGATTTCAACATACGGATACATAATTATGAAAACATACATGACGACCAGTGTAACTGTCTCATAATTAACAAAGTCTCCTCAACTAAGTACTTGGGAGTCATGTTAGATCAAAAAATCAAAAATCATTCCTAGAAAATTTTACTTTAGCAATGTTTATAACTTAGGTATGTATTTCTTGTTTCAGAAAATCACGAAGGACTCCGGAGAAAAGGTGGCCGTAAGCCTCACATCAGTCATCAAACCCTACGGATACAACTAGTAGAGGATAAGATATCATACAAATTCTAAATTCTTTGCATAAAAATAAACATCTGGTTGTCCAAAACGTGGTTTCATTGCGGATAGGTAGATACATAACTAAATCAAGAGAATATAGGACTACAATTATCTTACCCTTGGCTTGCATGTACCTGTACATAAGAGAATTGTGTATTCTTGTGAAACAACACCCAGAATACTTTATCTGATTGCTTCATAGCAATCAGATATACCTACCTAGTTGTAAAAAATGTTGAGCCTAGAAATCCATTTATACTTTATTTACCCAAACTTAAACTGCAGACTTATAAGAGAAATATATATAATAAATGTAAATGCCATACGGGTCTATAATAAAATACCAAATTCATGGATTTGCCATTAAGTATATCAGTTATCTAGTACCCATAACACAAGCTCTGCTTAGCTTGGCGCTAGATAATGTTGTGTGAACTGTCCAGCATTATTTATTTATTTATGTTCTTATGTTTAAAAGCAAGCTAGCGAAAGAGGTGTTATAATTGTATTGTAACACCTCTTAGAAATAAGTTACCTGTATTCGAGCTAGTAAAATATTTTTATTCTTAGGTACCGGATGAAAAAAGTTAATGATCTCAGTAAGGTTAATGTAAGGTTTAAGGTATCTGCGATTATGATCATAGTGAAATAATATAGGCAACTTACCTGTCCTGTTACCCTGTGTAAATAAACAAGATCTAATTTCTTGGATTTGTCAGTTAGGTCGCTGCTACCATGACTTTACTAGATCTATATATATATATATCTATATTTATATTTTATAGATTTATCTAGATGATTTTTGGTTTCGGGCCTTATATGAATGTGTTTACCAAAAATATTCTTAAAAAACAACACTTCTCCTAATGGCCTAAACTAGGGGGGAAATCATAAGTGATACTAGAAAGTTATGCGCTCCTGCCCAATACGAAAAATTCAGTCATTGAAATTACCACCAAAGTAAGTCAAAAGTATTTTATTCATTGAAATCACAAGGTAGGTACAATCACTCCACAAGCACAGAAGTTTACTGGGGTCTTCGCAGGCTTCTCGGGTTGTTGAGGATTTGTTTATGTTGAGCTGCTATTTCCACACATTCCAGGATTAAGTGGGCAGCCGATTCTTCTTCGGTCAGACACCCTCTGCAGAGTGGGCTGTATGTGGCTCCGATGTTGAAGAGGCGTTGAGACTGTGTCCTATGAGTGTCCCCACGAACCCACGATGGTGCGAAGGGTTATTCTTTGAAAGTTGAGCAGGCGACGTATCAGTTGTTGTAGGTAAGCCAAGCCAGCCGGTAGGGCAGCTCTTGACTGTATGCAGCCCGTGGTCCGTGCACAGCGTTCATTGTGTTTATTAGTGCTGCGGAGCTGCATCCATGTTTGCACGAAGAGGTTTGTTACTTATAAATCTTTGAATACTTTCTTTGTTTGGAAATTAATGAAAATACTTGAATTTGACTACTACACCTTCTTCTTCTTCATAATGGCGAAAACCAACTTCAACTTCAACTTCAAAAATCAAAATACAATTTGACTTTGACATCTTTACAGTGACAACTGACACATTCAACAATCAAATTCCATAGACAAATACCTTTTTATCAGTTTTAAATTCATTTCGACAACATATCATAGCCAATTTTGGCGTCTTCCGGTGTTATACGATCGTGTCCCTACGATGGGTGGTATACGACGGTGTTGGACCACTAAGACTCACTTATGTCCCACACACACCGGTGTATGGTGTAAGCGTAGTGTAAGTACGACGGACGATTGGTGTCATCGTGTGCAAAACTGCGACTCAGCACTCTGACATCTCTCCTCCTCAGTAATAAGCATAGACGTAGAATTTTTTCCTCCAATTTTTTTTTTTTGATAAGCAAAATGGCTCATAGTCCCAACCTCTCAGAAAAATCCATGATACCTACCTCTCGGAAAAATGCGCGTCCTGTTACACACTTCCGCCCATTTTCACGAAATCACTCCCAGAGATTGCAAATTAGTGAAAGGAAAGATCACTCTTACCGCCATTTTCGAAAAGAGACGTTATTTAGTTTTATTTTATTTATTTTCCTAGTGTTATTTTTCTGAGTCATTTTCGTGGCATTTTAACCAATGTAGCTCGTTTCAGTGTAATGAAATAAAATGGAAGTGTATTGCGTGACTGTGGTGATATCAACCTTCTTGCATCTGTTAGTTTTTCTATGTCTGAAATGACATCGGTGCCAATCTCACTGTGTCACTATTCAGCTAATACCTAGTACTCTTGCATGTCGTGTTTTTAACGAATAAAGCCATGTTTTGCTCTGAAATGGTTTGATATATTACAATTTATTCGTTAAAAACACAATGGATAAATATCTAAAGCCCGACAGGTTCGAAGCAGATCCAACAAACAACTCAGACCAAACTTCAACATGGACTCATTGGAAGCAAACATTTAGCAACTTTATTCACGCTATAGAAAGCAAAGATAAGACAGTAAGTGCAGAATATAAGTATCAATTGCTAGTGAATCATCTTTCGCCTCGCCTGCATATGTACATCAAAGATTCCAACGAGTATCATACAGCTATACGAAAACTAGACGATCTGTTCATAAAGCCAGTAAACGAAGTATATTCGAGATATCGATTGGCAAAACGGCAACAACAACCTGGAGAGTCAATTGATCAATATATACAAACGCTAAAACTGTTATCTAAGAATTGTAATTTTAAATCAGTAAACGCCGAACAAAACGAGTCTGAATATGTTCGAGACGCCTTTATAGCTGGGCTATCGTCATCACAAATACGTCAACGACTCCTAGAAAATAGCAATCTTACTTTAGACAAAGCATATGAACAAGCGCGATCATTAGAAATAGCTCAGATTCAAAATGATAATTATCGAAACGAACCAATGACAGTTGTGAATTATGCTAATGATAAGAACACTGCAGCTGTAGTTACTGGAGGAAGGCCCTTAAAATACGAAACATGCTATTTTTGCGGGAATAAACGACACCCTCGCTTCGAGTGCCCAGCGTTCAAGAACATTTGCTCAAATTGTGGTAAAATAGGACATTTTCAAAAAGTGTGTCTTAGCAAAAGACCTCAGGTGGCTGCATGTGAGACAATAGATGATGAGCATGTCACTCATGCTAAGACCTCGTCTCATAACTTGTCTTGCATATTGTCGGCAGCAGATTTGAAACGGGCTACTATACCAGTTCTCATAAACGGGAAAACTACAGCACGGGCACTCATTGATACTGGCAGCACAGCAAGTTTTATTGATCGACGTCTTGTTAATCTGTGTAATTTGAAAATCATCTCCTGCAAGAAAAAGATTACAATGGCAACATCTAACCTATGCATGGATGTAAATGGAGCATGCACACTACAGCTAACAATACAGAACCAAAATATTGACGTCACTCTCATGATTATGGACGAACTATGTTCAGACATCATACTTGGACACGACGTCTTGCAGAATCATGAATCTTTGATAATGCGATTCGGGGGTTTCAAACCAACCCTCAAACTATGCACACTCGCAGAAGCAAACATCGAACCGGTTAGCTTATTTACTAATGTATTACCATTTGATAAACCGATTGCTGTGAAGTCTAGAAGACACTCTGATTCCGATTCTCAATTTATTGAAGCTGAAATACGAAAACTGTTAAAATACAAAATTATCGAACCAAGTTTTTCTCCGTGGAGAGCTCAAGTTCTTGTGACATCAAGTGAACACCACAAGAAACGGATGGTTATTGATTACTCTCAGACAATAAATCGGTATACGGAACTTGACGCTTATCCTCTGCCATCAATGGATGAACTTATTTCCAAAGTAGCAAAGCATAAAATCTTCAGCAAAATTGATTTACGCAGTGCATATCATCAAATTCCAATTTTAGAAGCCGAAAAACCGTATACAGCATTCGAAGCCTGCGGAAATCTATATAATTTTCGACGCATTCCGTTCGGTGTTACCAACGGTGTAGCAGCCTTTCAACGAGCTATCAATACTATCATAGAAAAAGAACGCTTACAAGGCGTGTATGCTTATCTAGATGACATCACAATATGTGGATATGATCAAGCTGACCATGACGAGAAATTACGCTCCTTTCAGGAAGTTGCTAATCGATACAACCTAACATTGAACTTACAGAAAAGCGAATTTTCAAAAACAGAAATAAACTTGCTAGGTTATAATATTTGCAACAGCGTAATCAAACCAGATCCTGAACGTCTTCGTCCTCTTTTAGATATGCCAGTACCTGATGATCGAGCATCACTCCGCAGAACCATGGGCGTTTTTGCACATTATTCAAAATGGATCCCAAGATTCTCAGACAAAATAAAATTTCTCGCAAAATCAGAGAAATTCCCACTAACGCCCGAAGCTGTACAGTCATTTAAATCACTAAAAACAGAAATAAGCAATTCGGCAATTAATGTCATTGACCCCAAAATACAACTCACCGTGGAGACAGATGCATCGGACCATTCGATAGCTGCTGCTCTTACACAAGAAGGGAGACCAGTAGCGTTTTTTTCAAGAACTTTAAGCATTCACGAACGTAATCATTCTGCAATCGAAAAGGAAGCCGCAGCTATTGTAGAAAGCATAAAAAGTGGAGACAATTTCTTATGGGAAAAACATTCAGACTGATCACAGATCAGAAATCAGTATCTTTTATGCTCGACCAAAAACACAATTCAAAAATTAAAAATGATAAAATACAAAGATGGCCATTGGAACTCTCAAATTATAACTTCGATATCATATATCGCCCGGGTAAAGACAACATAGTAGCTGACGCTCTTTCACGAGTTAATATAACAGCATCAACACAATCAGCCAAGTCAAGCCAGCGACAATCTTCTTGAACTACACAAGAATTTGTGTCATCCCGGTATAACACGTATGGTCCACTGGATTAGAGCTAAAAATTTACCATACTCAGTCGAGGATGTCAGACGAACTACAGGATCATGCACAGTCTGCGCTGAAATTAAACCAAGATTTCTTAAAACTAAGGGCACGTTGATAAAAGCGACTGCTCCTTTTGAAAGAATATCAATAGATTTTAAGGGTCCTTTACCATTGGAAACTGGCAATCGTTACATGCTAACAATAGTAGATGAATTCTCCAGATTTCCATTCGCATTCCCTTGCCCAGATCTTAGTTCAGACACTGTAAAAAAGAAATTAACTCAATTGTTTTCAATATTCGGTATGCCAACTTATGTACATTCTGACAGAGGAACCGCTTTTGTATCGGCTGAACTGAAAAACTATTTGCATGGGATGGGGATAGCCACTAGCTACACAACGCCATATAACCCTCAAGGGAATGGTCAAAGTGAGCGATACAATGGTATTATTTGGAAAACAATACAGCTTACACTGAAATCATTGAATTTGCCTATAAACCGCTGGGAAACTGTTCTCGATCAGTCACTACACTCCATAAGATCGTTACTGTGCAAAGCGACTGGATCTACACCTCATGAGCAAATGTTCACTCATCCTCGTAGATCTTCAAACGGGCAGTCGATGCCAACGTGGCTCGCAGAGGCGGAGAGAGCACTACTGAGGAATAATATCAGAAGAAGCAAATATGATCCACTCGTCGAGGAGGTAGAACTTGTTGAAGCCAACCCGCTACATTCTCACATAAGGCTTCAAAATGGAAGAGAGTTGGTCATTTCTAATCGACACCTAGCGCCTACAGGAGATTCATCTTCCGATACTGAAGGGCGGGAAACAGAATCTGATTCAAGTTGGATTTCTGCTGATTCAAACGACCAGGGATCTTCTGAAGAGCTACCCACTAGAGCTCTAGATGTTACTAGTCCACAAAGTCCTGCGCCTCGCCACTCAACAAGAGAGCGACGCCCTCCATCTTATCTTCAAGATTATATGACTTCTTAACCACGGGAGAATGTGGTGATATCAACCTTCTTGCATCTGTTAGTATTTCTATGTCTGAAATAACATCGGTGCCAATCTCATTGTGTCACTATTCAGCTAATACCTAGTACTCTTGCACATGTCGTGTTTTTAACGAATAAAGCCATGTTTTGCTCTGAAATGGTTTGATATATTACAGTGACTTTTCAAATTGGTAAATTTATTTGTATTTGTATTTGTGGTGGAAATTGTCTACTAAACACAAAGTTTTAGTAAAACAGCCACCGTTTTATTAAAAAAATACTTGACTTTGACGACTTGGAACGATTTTAACGTTGCAAATTATATTGAAAACACACTAATGAAAATGAATAATAACTTGAAAGTGGCAAAAGCACAAGCCGTGCGGCGCCAATTATAAAGAATAAAAAAATAAAAAAAGGTAAGCTGTTACACCACAGACTAAATAATTGATTACATTGTCGACAGACTCTACGGGTTACTTGGTTACATGCGTATGTAGATGCGTAGACACTCGCTCTACGGTTAAGAGGTTATACCATGGACTTAGTATACAAAAGGACTGAGCGCTCGCAGCTGAAAAACGAGCCGAGCAAGATATGAACTACAGAGTTAGTGTGTCTACTTCTAATACGGTGACCATAAAATAAAGTCATGTCCAGGAGACTTTTTCCATAGACACTTATGAAAGTGGAGTGGAACAAACATTATTTAAATCAAATTATTTATCACAGTTATTTATGCAGCCAGATTCATACTGGAGGCTTGGTAAGTGATCAGTATCAAGAATCAATAACACTTTTTGTAAATTTCGTAAATAAAATGTTGACCTCCCATAGTAGATGACTCGGGACTGGGCTTGCGTTCGTAGGAAACACTTACGGGTCTTGTCCCGATTTTTATTAAATAACCGATAAATTGAAAACGCAATCTTCATTCCAGTTTTTCTTTTAATATCAGACAGAACAAGATGTCAAGCTTAGCTTTTTTGAATTGACACACAATGTATTATCTATACTTAAACAGGTTGCATGCTCTAACCTCAACAGAAACACGGTTTTTTTTCTAATATCACAAAAAGAATTATCGAACCCTGTTACCGATTACTTACAGAGTGTTCAGTGTCGGAAAACGGCGTCACGCAGCCATGCCGTGATGTGTCTCGTCTGCCGGGCGTCCCGTGACGGCCAACTTTTAGATTTGTAGTATCTATGACCTCCATACAATGGCAATGGTCACCCTTGCTATCATGAAGCTATCATTTCAAGTGTTAGAAAGGGACAAACTAAATCTATTCTACCTATCTCTCTTGGCTCGTTTTTCCTTTATCTATGACGATAATCTAAATTGAGTCAACCTAAACGAATAAGGTCTTGTTTCGGTATTATATTTTTTTAGAGCGCTCAGTCCTTTTGTATACTAAGTCCATGGGTTATACATATTTCATTATCTTGGAAAAAACGACGCGTTCCATTTGACGCAGCACCTCTTCGAGTTTAAAGTGACTGTGTTATAAACTACAATAAATGTATGGATTGTGTAGTAGTGTGTAGGGGAATTTGTTTCAAGTAACAAGTAATACATTTGTTTCATTCATTCAGTCGGGCGCTCCAGTTCTTCAAAAACTATAATATTTAGTTGCTGTTTTAAGTATATAGTCTTAGTGGAATTGTGAGTGAATTTTTAGGTAATTTAGACAGTATTCCAAAATGCCTGATCATCTGGGAAATGATATGCGTAAAATCAAAGATGATAAAGAAGAACCAGAAAAAGAAATCAAATGTGAGTCCTAACAATTTTGTTGAATTTGTTGTTTTTCTCTTTATTCTTTTTGTTATTTTACTTGGATTTTCACTCAAACTATTCGTTTTCCAGCGCTCGATGAGGGAGATATAGCTTTATTGAAGTCCTATGTAAGTTGTCAGTGAAATTGTTTGGTTAGCTTTTGAATGACTGGCATTTTTTAGAACCCTACACAGTTTTTATTAATTCTAGGGCCAAGGGCAGTACACAAAGATCATCAAAGAGGTTGAGGATGGTATTCAGACTGTAATGAAGAGGGTCAATGAACTGACAGGAATAAAGGAATCTGATACTGGTTTGGCACCCCCGGCTTTATGGGATTTGGCTGCAGACAAACAGACACTACAGAATGAACAGCCTTTACAGGTAAGTGATGACTCATTCTTGTAATCATCAATGCACTTATGCCCATATTTCAAAACTAATATCGAAACTGAATTGAGACTAGCATAGTTTTTTGTCAGTTTTCATTGATAACCTCATCAAATCTATGCTTGAGTCTCGAATGCGATTTGAATCGAATCTCCCTCGTTATGGGTTTTATCTCTATTTTGGTTCGAACACTTTTTGAGCACTGCCCCAAAGCCCATTTAAGGTATGTAAGAGGTAAGAGGTACTGAGGTAGGTAAGAGGTCAATGTAAGTACCAAAATCCATAGAAATGTCAAAAGGTAAGTATGTAGTAGTATGTATAAAGTAAAGTATAAAGTATAAAGTATTTAATCAAAACACATTTACAATAAACAGAAATACAAAAATACATTTAGTTAGTTATGTGGTAGTATGTAGTTAGTAATCATGGTAAAAAAAAACACAAATATTTATTGTAGATGTGGGATGTGGGGTAAAGAAAGTGCTGCTCGTAAGCTATGTAAGCATTCCGATATGACTCCCCAATAGTAGTAAAGAAAGTGCTGCTCGTAAGCTATGCAAGCATTCCGATATGACTCCCCAATAGTAGTAAAGAAAGTGCTGCTCGTAAGCTATGTAAGCATTCCGATATGACTCCCCAATAGTAGTAAAGAAAGTGCTGCTCGTAAGCTATGTAAGCATTCCGATATGACTCCCCAATAGTAGTAAAGAAAGTGCTGCTCGTAAGCTATGTAAGCATTCCGATATGACTCCCCAATAGTAGTAAAGAAAGTGCTGCTCGTAAGCTATGTAAGCATTCCGATATGACTCCCCAATAGTAGTAAAGAAAGTGCTGCTCGTAAGCTATGTAAGCATTCCGATATGACTCCCCAATAGTAGTAAAGAAAGTGCTGCTCGTAAGCTATGTAAGCATTCCGATATGACTCCCCAATAGTAGTAAAGAAAGTGCTGCTCGTAAGCTATGTAAGCATTCCGATATGACTCCCCAATAGTAGTAAAGAAAGTGCTGCTCGTAAGCTATGTAAGCATTCCGATATGACTCCCCAATAGTAGTAAAGAAAGTGCTGCTCGTAAGCTATGTAAGCATTCCGATATGACTCCCCAATAGTAGTAAAGAAAGTGCTGCTCGTAAGCTATGTAAGCATTCCGATATGACTCCCCAATAGTAGTAAAGAAAGTGCTGCTCGTAAGCTATGTAAGCATTCCGATATGACTCCCCAATAGTAGTAAAGAAAGTGCTGCTCGTAAGCTATGTAAGCATTCCGATATGACTCCCCAATAGTAGTAAAGAAAGTGCTGCTCGTAAGCTATGTAAGCATTCCGATATGACTCCCCAATAGTAGTAAAGAAAGTGCTGCTCGTAAGCTATGTAAGCATTCCGATATGACTCCCCAATAGTAGTAAAGAAAGTGCTGCTCAAAAGCTATGTAAGCATTCCGATATGACTCCCCAATAGTAGTAAAGAAAGTGCTGCTCGTAAGCTATGTAAGCATTCCGATATGACTCCCCAATAGTAGTAAAGAAAGTGCTGCTCGTAAGCTATGTAAGCATTCCGATATGACTCCCCAATAGTAGTAAAGAAAGTGCTGCTCGTAAGCTATGTAAGCATTCCGATATGACTCCCCAATAGTAGTAAAGAAAGTGCTGCTCGTAAGCTATGTAAGCATTCCGATATGACTCCCCAATAGTAGTAAAACTGCAATAAATAACTTTTGAGAATATTAGCTTATTGGCTTTGCTAGCCTTTCGGCCGCCATGGTAACTGTGTTGCTACAATAACAGGACATGCCAATTTCTTATTGATTCTTTCGGCCGCCATGGTAACTGTGTTGCTACAATAACAGGACATGCCAATTTCTTATTGATTCTTTCGGCCGCCATGGTAACTGTGTTGCTACAATAACAGGACATGCCAATTTCTTATTGATTCTTTCGGCCGCCATGGTAACTGTGTTGCTACAATAACAGGACATGCCAATTTCTTATTGATTCTTTCGGCCGCCATGGTAACTGTGTTGCTACAATAACAGGACATGCCAATTTCTTATTGATTCTTTCGGCCGCCATGGTAACTGTGTTGCTACAATAACAGGACATGCCAATTTCTTATTGATTCTTTCGGCCGCCATGGTAACTGTGTTGCTACAATAACAGGACATGCCAATTTCTTATTGATTCTTTCGGCCGCCATGGTAACTGTGTTGCTACAATAACAGGACATGCCAATTTCTTATTGATTCTTTCGGCCGCCATGGTAACTGTGTTGCTACAATAACAGGACATGCCAATTTCTTATTGATTCTTTCGGCCGCCATGGTAACTGTGTTGCTACAATAACAGAACATGCCAATTTCTTATTGATTCTTTTTCCATTATATTTTTTTTTTTGGTATACAAAAATCATTTCATTTTGTTGGTAGGTTGCAAGATGTACCAAAATCATCAATGCAGACTCAAACGACCCGAAATACATAATAAATGTGAAGCAGTTTGCCAAGTTTGTAGTGGACCTTGCGGACTCCGTGGCACCGACTGATATTGAAGAAGGAATGAGAGTGGGGTAAGTAACATACAGTATAGTCTCGGTAAGTACTCAGACTAATCAATCTGAACTAACTTCTAAAATTTAATATAATTTAAATTCCAAAGTTGTTATATTCAGCAGTTTAGATAATTCAGCATTCCACATGGTCCGTTTCATTCTAGGGTTAGCATAATTAACCCAGAGTTAATTTCATCATCATCATCCTGTAGAAGTCCACTGCTGGACATAAGCCTCCCTCATACTAGGCTATGATGACGGGACTGGTTTTTTTGCAGGCTTTAAAATTTCGACAGTCTATCGAGAGGAGAACTATATCGAGGCTATGGAGAGAGCTATGCTCGGAGTTTCACTATGTGATAGAATCAGAAATGAGGAGATCCATGGAAGAATTAATAGTAATTTTGTACTGAACCATTCTTGACTTGGATCTAATTTAGAGTTAAATAAAATACTCTACATGACTATGCTATTGATAAAGCGGTGTGGCCTGATGTCGCTCTGCCCCTCGACACCTAACTTGTCAATTTGCAATGTCTGTGCCTACATATAATTTATTATTGATGTGTTATTTATGAGTATCTCAAGCGTAGTGTGTGCTGCCTTATGAACTTTTGCTGATTCTCTTTAGCATCTTACTTTTGACTGCCTACCTAAGGCTTTTAAGTTGGTTTTCGTTTTTTTTCTTTGAATCAGCTTCCACTTTTTCTCGAGGCTCCACACAGGCGCTCCCCAACTAGTAGGATCATCAAAAAAAAACAGACCTTGTTTGTTGCCTGATTCTTCTAGGTCTGGTTGCGTTGGAACAGGAGTAAATGTAAAATTATTTTCTAAGACGTCCTTGTGATTTCAATGAATAAAATACTTTTTGACTTTGACTTTGCTATACCTCCCAGCCGTGGGATTGCATAGTAGACTGACGTTTGATGTCGATTACCAGTTTGCTGTTCATTGCGCAGCGTGTTTTAGCTTTTTTACAAGAATAGCAAACTGGACATCGAAATCAAACGTGAGTCTACTACGCAATATGACCCCTGGTTGGGGCAATTGTGTCGGGGAGTAAAGAAAGAGTGCTGCTCATAAGTTTTGACAGTGTTCTGATACAACTCCCCAATATGAATACAGCATTGAACAATTTTGCCAATCCAAGCTTATTGGCAAAGCTACACGTTGCTGAACAAATTTAAAACAAGACTTTGAAGATCGTCTATCAGAGAGTTGTTTCAAATTAGATTATAATGATGTTATTTTTCTAATGATTAGAAAGAGGGTTAAATCATTCATCACCATCACAAACAGCCTCTAGGTGTCCACTGCTGGATGAGGCCTCCCCCATTGAATGCAATTGGGGGGGATTTGACATATCATCTCCAGTAACAGGTGGATTTGTGATCACAGTATTGGAGTAGATTTCTAAGATGAATGCTGCTGCCCATCCCCTGGTGTACCACCGCTGCTACTACTATACACATAGTATATGGTGAAAGTTGTTTTAAAATAGTAGATTGTATCATTAGGGGGCAAAATAAAAATGTTACGGCGAGGGCGCTTTTTTTGAATCCAGAGCGATGTGAGGGATTCTAGAGTAGAATCCCGAGCGTAGCGAGGAAATCTTTAGTAGAATCATGAACGTACTGAGGGATTCAAAGTACGTCACCCGAGCTAAAAATATATTTTGCGCCCGAGTGATACACTCTACTTTTCATCACTCACTATAAGTAAATAAACGGCGCCCCATATTTTATTGTAATATTAGTATTAAAAATTCTTTGCATTTCTCCATTCGATAAAATTACCATAGGCTTTCATATATTTCTCCCGGGATTTTGCAGGTAATAGATTACCCGTCACATTTCTTGCGTCAGTTCTAATACTTTCAGAAGTTAATTCTATACTTTTCATCACATCTATTCGAAAAGGACGACTTGGTTCGCCTTGTGCACCCAAAGGTGGTGTTTTCTATAAGAAACTTTTAGCTGGCAGTAATGAGTTTATAATCCTCTTTATAAGTGCGCCGCAATTATCTTTGCCGCGCACTTTTTGAATTTGGAACATCTTAGTGTTCAGCTCCAAAGAAATATAACGCACATATTGTTTATACCATTCCCCCTCTAAAAAGCTTATTTTATTCACTGACAACAGTGAATAAAAAGCACTTTAATTATTATTTTGGTGTTTGAATTTAGAACACACAAATATAGGACCTCCATCTCAATGAAACACCCTCCAATAACAACTCCTATGCAACCTTGCGCAAAGAATGCTTCGAGATTTGATTGGTCGACATTTTCGACAAGAAGTTTAGCATTAGAATAAAAACTGTTTTGTGTTCTTTGCTGTAATTAGTAAATTGACGCTATTTTGAATACTGTAAGTTGTACGAACACAAAGTTTAGTGGTACTTAATAATATAAATAATAATAATAAATCGATTGAACATGCATTCAACTAATGATGAAGATGTAGTATTTTCGCTTAAATCTTTCTTTTTCTCGTAGTCATCGTATAAAGTATAGTATGCAACTCTTGAATAAAACGGATTTATATCGAGGGCCATGATCACTCGCGTCGCTCAGGATTCTAACACTTGATGAATCACTCCCTAGAATCCTTCACTTGCTCGTGATTCAACTATGGCCCTCGCTTTAAATCCGTTCTTTATTCACTAATTGCATAATATACTATTGAATAAATACTGGCTGGTACGACGACGGCCCATAGTCGCGCCGCCGGCTGAATAAAAAATAACTAGTGGTTCGCCCCGAACTGAGACCTCACGAATATACGCGATTAGATTAAGGTAGGTTCCTTTATTTATTTCGAAAAAATATCTATGTACGTGAGTATACGCATAAAATTACCGTACTTGTCATTTTATGTGTATAACTACAGCCCGTGTTTTCGTCAATTTGCACGGATTGTTAGAAATTCATGCTTTTGTTTTGAAAAATGAGTTCTTCAAGTGACAGTGAAAAATAATTGTATGAACGTATATTCTTATGCAATATATTGTAGTTATTAAACATATTTGGAATCGCTTGTTTATTTTCCTTGATAAAATTTTAAAGTGGGGGTAAAATCAGTTTCCCTAATATGTCATAGGGTTAATGGTTAAGGAAAAGGTTAGGAACCACTGGTCTAGATAATCACTGACTTCTTTTCCCCATTTTCTTTACAGTGTCGACCGCAACAAATATCAGATCCACATTCCCCTGCCGCCCAAGATCGACCCGACAGTCACCATGATGCAAGTGGAAGAGAAGCCAGACGTGACCTACAGCGACGTGGGGGGGTGCAAGGAGCAGATTGAGAAGCTTAGGGAGGTCGTCGAAACGCCGCTATTACATGTAAGGTAGCAAAGAAGCATGACAGGCCATAGCTCATAGAAGCATGACAGGCCATAGCTCATAGAACCGAAAACAGTTGGGGATTAAAGGTTCTCGAGTGGCGACCAGGACGTTGTAGGAAGTTGATGGATGAAGGCGGCCCAAGACCGTTGGTCATGGCATTCTTTGAGGGAGGCGTTTACCAGCAGGAGACGTCTACAGGCTGATGATGATGATGATGACACGCAAGAGTTTGTTGGTTCGATTCCCGCCGCGTAATAAATGTTTGCAAGATCTGCAAATTATTGTTCTGTGTGTTGTGGTAGGGTGGTACGCGTAGTTCCTGATACCCACGACAAGGGGGAACGGAGGGTAAAAAAAAAAAAACTCCATGGTGCAATTCCAAGAGGAGCCGGACATTCCCAATGACTCAGACCGAATCATGGTAATTGAAAGGAAGTGTCTCTGGTTTTCGTTACGAGTACTTGTACTATTATTTATTCTAAGAAATGCCGTATTTCAAAATGTTTTCAGTCACCATTTAGATCCTGTACTCAATATCAAAATTCATTGGAACTTCCATCGTTTGGATCAGGAAGTAAGAGTTTGGGGCCACTTCTACTTACTATATTAAATGTAAGGGGTGTAAAGAAAGAGTGCTGCTTGTAGGCTTAGGCAGCGTTCTGATACAACACCCCGATATGAAAACTGCAATAAATAATTTTATCAATTTAAGCTTGTTAGCAAAACTTTATAGTGTTGCAGGACATTCATCCTTTAAGAGACTGTCAAGAGTCAAATAGGCTTCTCTTAAACGCATTTTTAGCACAATATGCACAGTTAATGACAACAACAAAAAATATGTTAATCTTCATCATATTTCCAAGGGCATGATAGAGCCCAATACTACTACTGACAAATCTACTAGGTGACAAAGTTTTAGTTTATTTGTGATGTTATAGTTATAGTTTATTTATTTATAACGGATTATTGTTACATGTCAAGTTGGTTTATAAAGCATTTAGGTCATAGGTATAGGTGCATACTGACAAATTAATACAAATAAATACCAGAAATTTAGTACTTAGCTCACAAGTTTGTCAATTATAAAATTCAATATGTTTGCACGGGTATTCAGCTAGTTTGTTTATATATACTGATTTTCGTGATTTTCTTTCACTTATCGTTTAGCGAGCGCTATTTTGACACTTTCTACGAGTAACTTACCTGAACTTTACTGAGTTAGATAGTGACGGTATGTGGATGTTGTCCTAACTGACTGTTCCGTAACCTACAAAACTTTACTGAGTTAGATAGTGACGGTATGTGGATGTTGTCCTAACTGACTGTTCCGTAACCTACAAAACTTTACTGAGTTAGATAGTGACGGTATGTGGATGTTGTCCTAACTGACTGTTCCGCAACCTACAAAACTTTACTGAGTTAGATAGTGACGGTATGTGGATGTTGTCCTAACTGACTGTTCCGTAACCTACAAAACTTTACTGAGTTAGATAGTGACGGTATGTGGATGTTGTCCTAACTGACTGTTCCGTAACCTACAAAACTTTACTGAGTTAGATAGTGACGGTATGTGGATGTTGTCCTAACTGACTGTTCCGTAACCTACAAAACTTTACTGAGTTAGATAGTGACGGTATGTGGATGTTGTCCTAACTGACTGTTCCGCAACCTACAAAACTTTACTGAGTTAGATAGTGACGGTATGTGGATGTTGTCCTAACTGACTGTTCCGTAACCTACAAAACTTTACTGAGTTAGATAGTGACGGTATGTGGATGTTGTCCTAACTGACTGTTCCGTAACCTACAAAACTTTACTGAGTTAGATAGTGACGGTATGTGGATGTTGTCCTAACTGACTGTTCCGTAACCTACAAAACTTTACTGAGTTAGATAGTGACGGTATGTGGATGTTGTCCTAACTGACTGTTCCGTAACCTACAAAACTTTTGAATGAAAAGAAGCTAATGATTTCTTATATTTTCGCTGAGCATAAACAATTTTAAAATGTAAACATTTTTTAATTTCAGCCTGAAAAGTTCGTGAAACTTGGAATTGAGCCGCCCAAGGGGGTGCTACTCTTCGGGCCCCCCGGCACCGGCAAGACCCTCTGTGCCAGAGCGGTGGCCAACAGGACCGACGCCTGCTTCATCAGGGTTATCGGTAGGTGCCGCTGACCTGGAAGCCATCACACTCCTGTTCAGAGCGTGGCGACTGCGCTAGCATCAGACGCAGCCGGCAGCTCTATCGGCCCACATACTGGTTTATGTACAATTAGAGAGAGTGACATCGTCGAGATGGAGGCGATGTGAACGCCCTTAGTGCACAGTTGTTAAAAGCTATATTCTCGTGCAGGTTCGGAGCTGGTGCAGAAGTACGTCGGCGAGGGGGCGCGCATGGTCCGCGAGCTGTTCGAGATGGCGCGCAGCAAGAAGGCCTGTCTCATCTTCTTCGATGAGATCGACGCCATCGGAGGCGCTAGGTAATACGTGACCACTGGCATACACTCGACGGAGTATGCTAGCACCATGAGTTAAGGTCGGGTGGAACGATTAGCTTGTTGTGTTTTTGCTCATAACAGCTCATCAACACTTATTGTGGTATAACTTTTGAAACTATCATGGTTATGTACATCATTTTCACTAGTAACGGGATATTTACCATGATTAAAAAAAACATGGTAAATATCCCGTTTCTAGTGAAAACTTATTGTGATGTTGGAAACTATGGGTTTAATTGATAAATAAATATCATTAGTGAAGCTAAAACAATGAATAGACAAAAATAAAACACAGTAAAAATCATTGAATATCCTTCAATGATTTTTACAGTGATTTTTTGTAGGGGGGTTACCATGAGCTCTTATATCCATTAGAGTGAGCAGCATTAGAGCATTAGAGCCGTTAGAGTCGTTTTATTCAATGTATTTTTGCAATATTCCAGTAATGACTCCGGCCGGTTAAATATTTGCAGATCATATGAACATTTGTCCTGCACCGGGAATAGAACCCGCAACCCCTCGCCCGCCGCGCCACAGACGTCGACAAAGAGCTGTAATCTAGTAGATTTGATCGACAGTGTTATTAATTTGTTGGTAGGTTCGACGACGGCGCCGGCGGCGACAACGAGGTGCAGAGAACCATGCTGGAGCTGATCAACCAGCTGGACGGCTTCGACCCTCGCGGCAACATCAAGGTACTCCGAGATACTCTGAGCACCCTGCTCGCTCACTCCGACCAAACGAGGTGCAGAGAACCATGCTGGAGCTGATCAACCAGCTGGACGGCTTCGACCCTCGCGGCAACATCAAGGTACTCCGAGATACTCTGAGCACCCTGCTCGCTCACTCCGACCAAACGAGGTGCAGAGAACCATGCTGGAGCTGATCAACCAGCTGGACGGCTTCGACCCTCGCGGCAACATCAAGGTACTCCGAGATACTCTGAGCACCCTGCTCGCTCACTCCGACCAAACGAGGTGCAGAGAACCATGCTGGAGCTGATCAACCAGCTGGACGGCTTCGACCCTCGCGGCAACATCAAGGTACTCCGAGATACTCTGAGCACCCTGCTCGCTCACTCCGACCAAACGAGGTGCAGAGAACCATGCTGGAGCTGATCAACCAGCTGGACGGCTTCGACCCTCGCGGCAACATCAAGGTACTCCGAGATACTCTTACTTTTACTCTCTCTTACTTTTCTCGATAGATTTATTTTTTGAAATTGGCCCTCCTAAAACCCGTTTTAGGTCCCTCCTTCGATTAGAGTAATTATTAAGCGCTGTTCAGCGGGCCTATTATGAACTCTTATTCCCAGACAGTTTACGGCGTAAATTGAACTGCCTTGTAATTTCGTATTATGAACGCACAATACCAGCCAGTCAGCGGTCACGTGACACTTGAACCGTTTTCTGCATGGATCTTGGCTGGCTATTCCGTATTACGAGCTAACATTTGACATAAGTTATCTTGTTTTAACTGTCAAAAAGTGACAACGAAAACCATTCAAGTGCCGGTGCAGCGGAGTAGCTTTTATTGAATTGTTTTCCAAAAAACTTGCAAAATATCACGATGTGTGATGAATATGAAGTGTTTGAGTTCCTGGAAAGTGAAGCTTCGCATGAAAATAAAAAAAGAGTTCAAAGAAGGTGACTTTATGATCAAGCTGCATCATGTTCGATATGGATGATGCTTGGATGATGACCAATTCATCAAACGGTCTTCGATTATCGTCTCACTATGGAGTTGGTGCATAACCTATGTGATGAATTTAGGCTTCATATGGCGGGGTCTACAGAATCCACTGATTTGTCAGTCGAAACTTAGATTATCTATTATTTTACTAATATATCATCATCAAAATATTGTGTTTGAATTGGCGATTTGTCATGATGTGGTTAATAACATGCGCAATTTTATTTTTAGGTTTTGGTTGCATTATCATTACTTATCTAAATAATATGGTTTAATATATATTAATTCCAATTTGTAAACACATCGTCATGATAAAGGTAGTACGCACACACACTAACGAAACTAAAGAAAAAGTTTAGGTTTGTTATTATTACTCCCTCAACAAAACAATCAAATGTACCGCGGAATTATTAGACAGAATTTCGTTCGGAAACATGAATTCGCGCTACATTTGTGACCTTTTGTAACGCTAAATATCAACGAAAAATAGAATATAAATTAGAAATATATTAAAATACGTTTTACATGATACTAAAATAATATATAATAATAATTGTATCGTTATTTTGTCAAAAACATGTAAGAAAAAAAAACCGGTCGCTTTCCGGAAACAAACCAATAACATTTCCGAACGATCGTCAGGGAAACTGCACACCAGTCATAGACAATTTATCCAGCCAGAAGTTGGTTTGATTATTCTATGTCATAATACGAAACAGAACAAGCCAGTTTAAGGCCGTAAAATTAATTGCCTAGAACTTGCCTGGTTTTAGATAAGTTCATAATACGACCCCTGTACGTGCTATTACTCTGATTTGGTCAGAGTACGGTCGCCTTCCAACTGTCCCATTTACGCTCGCCTTACGTAATTTCGTGAATCTTCTTCCGTACAATTGTTATAATACCCATTATTTTGTTACAGGTTCTGATGGCAACTAATAGACCCGATACCCTGGACCCTGCGCTCATGCGGCCGGGCCGTCTCGACCGTAAAGTCGAGTTCGGATTACCCGATCTAGAGGGACGCGCACACATATTCAGGATCCACGCGCGATCCATGTCGGTCGAGCGGGATATTAGATTTGATCTGTTGGCTCGACTGTGCCCAAACTCTACTGGTGCTGAGATTAGGTAAGATTGTGAACCTACTGCCATTTAGTAGGGAGGCCAGGCCTTCGAAACTGAATTCCCGTTGCACCGCCGAGTCCCCCGCAACTTGTAATATTGTGCACGATCCTCTGAAAAATAACCATTGTAAGACATAGTATGTTGAAGATTTTATTACCTCTCGTATGTCACCTTATCTGTTTAAACCGGACAAGCGGTTATTGACATATTAACCAAACCTTATACCCGGTTTTCGCATCTTTCCCCTCCCCTCTCTTCCCTCTCCACCACTTTAGAATGCGACAACTGGTCTATTCTTGTTCAGGAGATCATGCTGAACACAATGATACCGGTTGTCGGTCCAACGGGAATCGCCATTTGACGAGTTTTTTAGAAGTGGCCTCTACTAATTGCTATAAGGTGGCGTTCGGATTGCCTCACGGGCCACGTCCGCCTGGAACATTAAACCCTATGTGGCATTGCACTGCACCCGCCCCTCTGACACAGGTAATACGGTCTAATGTGCCTGTATTTTGACTAGCTCCTTAATGTACTAATGTATGTGTGACGTGCTCCCAGGTCCGTGTGCACGGAGGCGGGCATGTTCGCGATCCGCGCGCGCCGCAAGGTGGCCACCGAGAAGGACTTCTTAGAAGCAGTCAACAAGGTCATCAAGTCGTACGCCAAGTTCTCAGCCACTCCGCGCTACATGACCTACAACTAATATTATTGAGCTTAATTACTTATTATTCTGGAAATAGATTCATTAAATATTTAAAATAACAACAAAACTATCTTATTTGTTGGCATAGCATAGAGCATGGTTAACTCAACAGGAGCTGACATAACGGGGACAGATATCATGATAGATTCTGGCATCAGTTTTCATCCATGTGGTTCCCTCCCTAAATCAACTCGATCTAACTAAGGTATGGAGCAGAGTAAAGTAAAAAATAGGTATAATACTGATCGGCGCGTGCATCGATGCTTGCTCCGGACGGACATACTACTCAGGGTTTCCACTACCTATAAAGCTAGGTTCATATTGTTGTGTCGAGGTGTGTCGTGGCGTGCTAGAACTCCACATTTATTACCTGTGACTAGTTCACATTAGTAGGTTGTGTTGTGTTGTGGCGCGTGAACCTGCTAATGTGAATCGCGCCACGACACACCCCAACACAGCAATATGAACCTGGCTTAAGTAGCTCAAATCAACTTTATGGATGACTTTAACAGCGAGATTAGCGTAATTGATTGCCTGAAACGGTTAAGCTAAGGGAATTTTATATTTAAAACCATATAGAACATTTTGGTTCCACTTTTTATTTTGGTACTTACTGTCGAGTACCTACCTACTTTCTGTCGAGTAGCGAATCTGCCGAATTACGAATCTGTACAATCCAGAATCTTTCAAGTAGAATCTGCGAAAATGCGCCACCTAACGTGGTAAATGTGACCTTATCGATTCGTGACAAGAATCACAAAACTAGTTACAAGATCCATATCTGTGTAGTCTACATTTGTGACGAAAACTTAGGTAACTCTATGTCTGTTCAATTAGTTAACTTTACAAAAAATCTATCTGGAATCGTCTTAGCTAATCCGCTCGATAAATTTATAATTCTTGGCGACTTCAACTTACCTAAGATTTTGTGGACGCCTAGTGATGATGGTATGTCGCTAAATCCGGGAAATATTTTGGGCTCCCACCAAATAGAAGTTTTCGATGAACTTATTACTTGTAACTTGCTGCAGTATAATTCATTTGCGAACAGCAGTGATCGTATTCTGGATCTAGTTTTTTCCAATCATGACGTATCTATCAAACGCTGCGAAGTTGCGTTGGTAAAGGAGGACCCGCATCATAAGTCTATTGTTTGTGAGGCGGACTTTGTACAGTATAGTATTATTAAGCCACTTTCATACACCAAGTTCATTTACCAATATGGTGACTATGAATCGATCTGCAGTGAACTTGGTGGCATAGATTGGTGCAAGCTCTTAAGTACTGGGTCACTAGATGACGCAGTTGTACTCTTGTATCGCACTATTAACGATTTGCGCACCACTTACATACCGTCTAAAAATGTTACATCGTCTAGTAAATATCCGCTGTGGTATAGGAAGCCACTGATTAAAGTACTCAAAGAGAAATATAAATTCCACCGCAAATTTAAAACATATGGCAATAGGCATGATTACGAATCCTTTTTAATCCTGAGGGAACGAGCTAGGGTGATGGAAAGTGAGTTTTATAATCAGTACATGGGGAACATTGAAAGTAACATAAGGAAACATCCTAGAGCTTTCTGGTCTTACGTTAAGAGTAAGAAACAATCCAACGCGTACCCATCAGTGTTTCAGTATGGTACACGCTCCTCAGACAAGGGAGGTGAGATTGCTAACATGTTTGGTGAATATTTTCATTCAACATTTCTGAATAACTCACCCACTTCATGTACACAACCTATAATTACAAATCCTGAAGTTTGTACATCATCCTCTGACATAGGTATGATCGAAGTTCTGGAGGAGGATGTTTTTAAATTGTTTAAAACACTGGATCTGAATAAGTCGGCAGGACCGGATAATATACCCGCCATCTTCATTGTGAATTGTGCCAGAAGCCTAACTTTACCGCTGTCTCTTCTTTATAATCGTTCTCTTACGGAGGGAATAGTACCGGATATTTGGAAAAGTGCTTTTGTAACTCCGGTCCATAAAAAAGGACCCAAAAATAAAATAGAAAATTATAGACCTATTTCTAAACTGTGCTTGTTTGCCAAAGTTTTAGAAAAAATCGTACATAGACAACTTTACCCGGCTATTAAACAAGATCTCAACTTAAGTCAGCACGGCTTCATGAGAGGTAAATCCACTACTTCTAATCTTTTGCTTTGTAGTGACTTCCTAACCGAGCATATGTCTGAACCGTCTCAGGTAGACGTAATCTACACTGACTACACTAAATGTTTTGATAGAATTGACCACATAATGCTACTAAAAAAACTTCAACTCATAGGGATTAGGGGCAATTTATATCGTTGGTTTTCCTCTTATGTACGCAATAGATGTCAGACGGTAGTACTGAGTGGCTATTCCTCCTCTTTCATGAGTGTCCCATCTGGTGTACCTCAGGGTTCTTTACTGGGACCTCTACTCTTCGCTATATTTGTTAATGATGTCCATTTATGTTTCCAACACTCCAAAATTTTATTATACGCAGACGATATGAAAATTTTCAGCCCAATACGTAGTTCCGAAGATGCGGTCTGTTTACAGAGTGACTTGTACAGGTTCCAATCATATTGTCTGAGAAACAAGCTAGACTTAAATGTATCAAAGTGCTACGTCTGTTCCTATACCCGCAAACCATTTCCACTGAAATTTAGCTATGTTATTCGTGACATGTACATAACCAGGGTTGATTTTATTCGGGATTTAGGTGTAACGTTTGATGATAAACTTCTTTTTGACCAGCACATTGATAACATTGTTAAAAAGGCATCTCGAGCACTGGGCTTTGTCCTCAGAATGTCGTCCGAGTTCTCCAGCATTAAGACCTTCAAAATTCTTTATTGTGCATATGTTCGAAGCCACCTGGAATATGCATCACAGGTGTGGAACCCTTGTTACGACGTATACGTATCGAGGATCGAGCGTATTCAAAAACGTTTCCTGCGGCATATTCAATTTAGGGCTAAGATTTTCTTATCCAATTATACTGATAGATGCCGTAAGTTCCATTTTCTTCCTCTAAATTTACGTAGGGAGACTGCTGATTTATGCTTTTTATTGAACATAGCTAATGGCTCTGTGGACTGTCCGGAGCTGTTGGAACAGATTGGTATGCGTACAAATACTGCTTCCTTACGTAGGCCGCAACTCCTATACGTGCCTGTGGCTAGGACCAATTATAGAAAAAATGCGTTTGTCAACAGAGCAAGCAGATGTTTTAATATAATGGTAGATAAATGTGATGAACTAGACTTTTATAATACTACTGCTAAGCGTATGAAACGCTTGGCGAGTGACTTATATTTTTTAAAGCAATAGTTTTAATGGGTACTTATTAATGTACCTACTTATTTGTTTTGTGGAATCCGTCTACATTTAGGGACTGTTTTGTATAATTTTAACTGCTATACGTGGAAACTTGTAATTAGCCTTTAAGTACTTACCCATTGTTTCATTATATTTGTGTTTAGCTGTAAGTTTTCCCAAAATTGTAAAAATAAAATAAAAATAAAAATAAAATAAAATAAGCAGTGTGTCTCCCCATTAGAGCAGTAAGGCCTCCGGGCGACCCGCTGTAGACTGGCACTAACGTTGTTAGTATCTTTTTCGGAGGATTGCAATGCTATCTATACTGGCATTTAGTATCTTTTTGAGCATTGCAGCCTTCGCACTCGATAAATCTTTTGGTAGAATCTTGATGGAATATTTGGAAGCCAATGCAAATAAAAAAAAAACTGTCATGAGTTCATGATGTATGTCAATGTCAAACAATTGACGATGACATAATTGTAACTGGTGACTGCTCGGGCATCGGTCGTTCCGTTCGTTCGTTGTTTGTTGTTTACATTTTGACTGGTCAAATCCGCCAAATTTTAAATAAAATCAATTTGCAGAAAATGTGCTTGAATTAATCGTGATCGGATCAAAAACAAATCTTTATGGAACAAGGGAAAAGAAGTGTACAGAAAGGTGTGGATAAATTTGATATAAAGTTAAAGTCACGGCCGAAGGATGGAGTTATACTGCAGCTGCATCACACAGTCAAGGGGTCGAATGGGGAAAGTCGAAGGATACGATTTTCAACGGGAACCTTCGACGACAGCCAGGAAAAACTCGCCTGCGCTGATAACGCAGGTAATATTTTCATCCTAGACTTGTCTAACCTACAATTCTGGAAACATACCGGAATTGGACCTTGCAGCGCTCTGTACTTCGTACCCAATAAAATAGACATCCTTGCTGTTGCTACCACCAACAACAATGAAATAATTTATTTGGATATTGAATCTGGAAAAACTTCACACACTTTGACTGGACACACAGCCCCTGTAAAATATATTTCTTACTCAAATAACAAAACTAGCAATCTTTTAACTGCAAGCCCTGTGGAAGCGATATTATGGGAGCTCAGTAATTACACAAAGTACTTCACACTGAACACATACTTGGGTGCTCAAATACAGCAGATCATGTTTACTCCGGCCGGGGAGTACCTGGTTGCTTGCTTCCAAAATGACACTATACAGATATGGAAACACGAAAGTATGAAGTCAGTCAAACAAATAATTCCAAGTGACATGAAGCACCTGAAAAATATAGCATTCACCATGAACGGCCGAGCTATGGCTATTGCAGGACTGACACCAACTTTAATACTCTTCAGTATGGATACCTGGAAAGCGTTAAAATGCATTGATTTGTATAAATATAACTTTAGTGCAGCACAACAAATATCATTCATCCCTCAACTGTTTGATGGAGGAGCTAACAAAATACTTGCTATTCTAGGCAGCGATTGCATGCTACACTTGATGGACTTGGAATCTCAAACAATCATCCACACTATAAAGCCTGAAACCTCAGGCATCCGATGGTTTGCTGTCAGTCCAACCGGGAAATACTTCATTTGTATCTTAAAACAGGGAGAGGTGAACATATACAATTCATCTTATGTGATGGACGTAGCACAAACTAGAATAACTGAGAGTGTCAATAAAGAAAAAGCATGCAGTTCCAACCACAAGAGTGCGCCTCAAGAGCACTCACAACACTCCAGCTCCAAAGCAGAGGTAGTGCACAAAATGAGGATTTGCATGGACAGCGCCAGGCTGCGGCGGATTCTGATGCAGTACGGTGAATATCCTGACAAGTTCAGACCTATGATCTGGAGGTCACTTCTCAACACTCCGAGGAACAAAACTGCTTATACAGCTCTCATAGACAAAGGAATCCACCCGGCATACAAGGATATAGAAAATAACTTCACTATCCACAGTTCCATCACACTCAAGAACTTAAAAAGGCTGCTGTCCTGTCTTGCTCACTGGTGTCCTCTATTTGGAGTGATGAAGTTTCTCCCTGGCTTTGTGTTCCCATTTGTAAAAGTCCTCCAAAAGGACCCACTTCTGCTGTTTGAATGTGTGGCTACAGTTCTTATAAACTATTGTCAGTTATGGTTTGAATACGCTCCATTTCCTCCGATCAGTGTTCTGGCTATGCTGGAAAACATCCTGGCGGAGCATGATCATCACCTCCTGAAACATTACTGTGAAGTTGGAGTCACCAGCCAGACTTATGCACTGAAGATACTCGAGACTGCTTTCAGTGAAGTCCTTACTTGCTCTGAATGGCTGATACTGTGGGACCACATATTCAGCAATGAACCAGCTTTCATTCTCATGTCTGTGGTTTCTTACAACATAGTTCAGAAGAATGCCATTAAAAGGTTGAATTCACATGAGAAACTGGAAAACTTCTTCCACACACAAAACCCGATTTGTAAAAAAACATTCCTGAAGAAAACCTATGTTTTGATCAACGAGACTCCCGATGATATACATCCAAGAAGATTTTACAACTCATTTATGTCACTAGAGAAAGGTGTATGCTACCAGCAATTCACAGGATATCCAAAAGCCACAATTTGTCTCAAACTTGCTAAGGAAGACAAGACAATTGTTAAAAGTGACAGGTACACTTTAAGGGATCTCACTACCAAGAGTCAAGAGAAAGAAATAAACGAAAGAGCGAAAACACACGAAACTTGTGTTAAAAAGTCACATAGTGATGATAATTTTTTACTAGATTACCTTGCAGAGAGTTCTAGCAACAAGCTTGCAGAAATGCCAGAACGTCAGCACAACAAGCAAAATAAAGGAGATTGTACAAAAAATACAAAAGAATACATGATAGAGAATATACAATATCCAGTAATATCACAGCGCAGAAGGACCTACAGTGGGAAGTCCAATAGAAAAGATAATGCTATCAACCTCTGTAAACACATTTCTAAACTGAAAACTAGAAAGGTAGTGTCTGCTAAGCAAAACTGTAACATTGAGAAAGTAGTGGAGAAATTGATGATAAATAGCACAAACTCTGACGTATCTGATAGTTAAGCCGAGTTAATATACAGGAAGTTGTAAGTAAATGACCAAATAACATCTCCAAAAAGGTTTATTTGTTAGCAAGCCTATAAATAGTAGAAGTTAATATTTTTTTGATTTCGTTTCTTAGTTCTACTTAGGCTCACTCAATATAATATTATTCATTCTTTCTTCGCGGGTCTTGGGATAGTAGACTTGACGTGACTGAATTTTTTTTTGGAGCAAGTACTGAGATTCGGACTTGACACAGGAATCGGCGAAGACTTGATTGTGCGAACTGGTGTCAGGATCCTTGGTCTGAATAAACCTGGAAGTACAAACAAAACTGTTCAAAATAAGTGTAGAACAGATACTCGTAATTCGTGCCGTGGTAACCGGCCTGAGAATGTTTCCTACCGTGGAGTACACGAGAGGATGGGCAGCAGTATCCACCTGAGTAGGTAAATAAAATCTATTCCCCTGCCAAACTTGATGACTAAGGCAAATCCCCCTTGCATTCTGCTGGGGGAGGAAAAAAAAAACATACACCGCACGACTGGAACCCGAATGTTGGCCGTCAGCGCCAGAACTACGCTCAGCACCCCCCACGAGGTAGGGTACTATAGGGTTTCAAGCGTAGGTAGGTATAGGAGAGCAACATAAATATGGCGGAGACTAAGATCCAGAATCTCGAGCACCGCCGTAAATGCGTGTATATCGATCTTCTATACTCTATAGGTTACATTTTAGTGAATGCTCCCATACTAAGGAACTTAACGTTCTGATCTCACCATCTCCGTTTCATCATGGGACGAGCCGCGCTCGGCTCAGTTCCTTCCCTCATCGGAAGCGAAACGCTTAGTACCTACGAATATGAGGGTATACTGTTTACCCTCTATTCGCACTAAGCGTTTCGGTTTTGCCTTATAAAGTTAACTGCTAAGGAGTGGAACTCGCTGCCGTCATCGTCTATACTTCCTGAAAACTATAATCTGGGTCTCTTCAAGGCTAGTGTGAATAGGTGCCTTCTTGACCTTTGTACTCCTTCGTCGGCCACATCGTCACTTACCAACAGGGGAGATCCCGGTAAAAAGAAGGTGCCTCGCGATGGCGGCCTCTACTTTTAGACCGTCACATTGATAGGGACATTGTGCTGGCGGCCTCTACTTTTAGACCAGGGGTTCCCAAAGTGGGCGATAATGCCCCCTTGTGGGCGCTGCAGGCATAAAGGGGGGCGGTAAGAGACCCAGAAAAAAATGGGGGCGTCAAATCAGACACACTTTCGCATTTTAATAGTTATTAGTATTCCTAGATAGGTCATTTTCGTAGATAATAGACCGCGGGCAATCATGTTTTAACAAGTTTTTGTTAAATAACCCGATTTGTGCATGTTTAATCTCCGCTAATATAGCTCACAATAATTAATTTAATTTGAAGTTATAGTGGTTTTTAAGTAGGTGAAAAAATGGGGGCACTGAAAAATCATCATAGGGGCGCGAAAAAATTATTAATTCTCAAAGTGGGCAGTAGACTAAATAAGTTTGGGAACCCCTGTATTAGACCGTCACATATATAGGGACCTTTAAGACCCTCGTACTGGCGGCCTCTACTTTCATAGCTTCATAATCTCCAAATCCTTACAGTACTACTTGCCTTTGCTATCCTGACTCTTCACGTTCTGAACTTTGACACCGGGACTCTCTTTGACACCACTCCCTTTTCGCTTGAAAATGTTGGGCGAAATACGACAGAGTCTCGAGATCTTGCTTTCCTTCGGTGCGTTTGGCGCGAGGTTTGACGTCGATGCGCTTTCGAGTCGTTTCAGCTTGCTTTTAGTGAAGTCATCGGTTGCCTTTATTCCTGAGAGGTTTGGGCTGGATGCGAATTGGGGCTTAGAAGCTTCCGCTCCCTGAAATAAAGTGAAAGCTAATTAGCCAAAAATATACCTAGTCATTATAAAAAAAAAAACTTTGTGGTTAAACTTCTACCTATATGACTACCTCCGTGGCGCGGCGCGAGTTTGCCGGCTAAGACTAAAAAGGTGATGCTTCGATTCCCGCTGCGAGACAAATGTTTGCAAGCTCTGCAAATATTTTCTCCGGGTTTGAGTATTGTGGTACCATGGGTACCTAACTACTCTTGTTAGTAACTTGGTACGTTTACCTTTAAAACTGATATTTTGGAAACATCAAGTGCCAGCGAGGACATGGAGGAATGGTTGTTGAACTGGTCCATGTATTCGTTAATGACGAGCCCCAGGTTCTTCCGAAGCTCTTCAGCTGCCTTCTCGGCCGCTACCAGGCTTTCCAACACGCTGTTTCGAGGAACGTGGATGGGGCTGAATGAAAGTAACCAAAATGTAGCTTTTAATTAACTTGCAATGTTTGTATGTTAGATTGTTACGGACATAGTGGACGTTTTGCGAAGTGGTCAAAAAAGTGCGGTGTACATTATGAGAAGTGGACGTTTTTCGAAGTGGAAATTTTGAGAAAAAGTGCGGTGTACATTATGAGAAGTGGTCGTTTTGCGAAGTGACCATATTAAGAAAAATTGCGGTGTACATTATGAGAAGTGGTCGTTTTGCGAAGTGGCCATATTGTGAAAAAGTGCGGTGTAAATTATGAGAAGTGGACGTTTTGCGAAGTGGTAATTTTGAGAAAAAGTGCGGTGTACATTATGAGAAGTGGTCATTTTGCGAAGTGGCCATATTGTGAAAAAGTGCGGTGTATATACATTATGGGAAGTGGACGTTTTGCGAAGTGATCATATTGAGAAAAAGTGCGGTGTACCTACATATGAAAGAAAGAAAGAAAGAAAGAAAAAATCTTTATGAGAAGTGTATGTTTTGTGAATGAGGCCCAATTGAGCTGAAATTTTGCATACCTGTCAAGTTCCGATGATAATACAGTATTATGGTGACAGTGAGCTGTCTGATGATGTAGACGGAACTCCTAAATGGAAATAGTGGACCGGCCGTGTTTAGGCTCATTTTAATCAGCACACGGTTCCGATCACTAATTTTATAAAAAGCTTTTATTGAAAAATATATGTTTAAAAGGAAACACCAAGGGCTAGAGAATAAAAAATAGGTATTTGTAAAATCTATTGCTGTCGCGCAGATCTCAAACCTCCCTCCGCAGAGCGTGATAGAGACAACAGCAGCTTGGATCGACAATACCTATTAAAAGTACATAAAATCAACGATTTGTAGTCCCCTGATTCCTTCTCCAAAACTTAACCATTTTTTTTTAATTATAAATAAAAGAAAGTTTTAGCCGTGTTCCTATGATTTCATTTTTTTATATAATCTAGTCAAATTTGTTGTCAGGGTCTTTGAACACAGCGGAAAATCTGACCATTTTTTTAGGTTTTTGAATGATCATATATCTCTTTTAATAATTAATTTATAAAAAAAAGAAAAACATAAGGACATGCCATGGTGGCCATAGATTTGAAGAAAATAAATATTATATATTATAAATGAAGAAATATTGCTCTACTGGCATTATCCAGGGAGAAAACAGGGGACTACGATGCTATTTTAGCACTCACTCCGTACTATTATACCTCCATGGGGAAAACGGCCCTTGTGTTTCATCTTAAAAAAAGAACTTATTAATCTGTGTAATTGATGTATTAGCTCTCAGGATTAGCAAGTTGAAATGAAAATGGGCGGGCCATGTAACTAATACTTATAGCTCACAGAATTGATAACCGTTGGGGAAGAAAGATTCTCGAGTGGCGACCGCGAACGGCCGACGCAGGAGAGGAAGACCCGCACCTTTGGACCAAAGACAGGTCGCAGGAAAACGGTGGATGGAGGCGGCTCAACACAGATCGCCATGATATTCTATGGGGGAGACATATGTCCAGCAGTGGACTTCTGTGGGCTGATAATGATGATGATGTGTATGAAGTGTTGTATTGTGTTATGTGTACCTACCTACCGCCAAGTATTGTATTTTCTGTTAAAAATAGGTATAATATTTAGATTCATATAGGTATACCTACCTTTTCTATTTCATTATTATTATCTACTTTATTTTTTATTTTTTATATGAAGTAAATAGGCAAACTAGCATAAGTCCCACCTGATGTGAAGTGGTCACCGTCGCTTATAGACACCGGCAACACCCAAGGTATTGTCGATGCGCTGCCTACCCTGAAGGAATTTATGAACACATACATACATAGGTGTAGGTAAGGTACCTTGAAGTGTTATTATTATTATGTAGGTAGGTACATAGGTGTAGGTAGGTAGCTTGAAGTGTTATTATTATTATGTAGGTAGGTACATAGGTGTAGGTAGGTACCTTGAAGTGTTATTATTATTATGTAGGTAGGTACATAGGTGTAGGTAGGTACCTTGAAGTGTTATTATTATTATGTAGGTAGGTACATAGGTGTAGGTTAGGTACCTTGAAGTGTTATTATTATTATGTAGGTAGGTACATAGGTGTAGGTAGGTACCTTGAAGTGTTATTATTATTATGTAGGTAGGTACATAGGTGTAGGTAGGTACCTTGAAGTGTTATTCCGACGCCTTGTGCTGCTCGATGGAGAAGGTGAAGCCAAGGTGTACGTGCTTTGCCTGCCGCACATGATTCGCTGAAACGAAACAGAATTGTATGTAGGTAGTAGATAGCCTCAGTATGTATTGGGGTACTAAAATCTTTATTCTCAGAAATAATAATACAACTAATACAAGTAGGTAATTATGTACAAATTTTTATAAATAAGCACAAATTAAATTTTTGAACTCCTAAACACCGAAATGGTCTAAAGGTAGCTCAACTGATCCAAATCATCCTCCAAGAGATCCTCAGCCGAATCGGCTGCTGCACCATCGCAACATAGCTAACCCATCTGATCACTTTTTAAATTTTCAATTAAATCTAAAATATCTTTATCACATTGTTGTTCTTTTAATAGGTTTCACGAAAGTAAATCTACATGTGCTATATGTTTACCTGCGTTATAAACTACCTAGGTACTTCAAACTCAAATTACTGTAGAAAAGCCCACCAACCCTGCACGTTGAGTTAAGTCAATCTTTTTACTAGCACACTACAGTGAGTTACCATCTGGAATTACTGTAAACTTTCGTCCATATAAATAGTGCCACACTTTTTTTTTTGTTAGGAAGTGTTTTATTTACCTATCGCTTTGAAGACGACGGATGTTTCAAGTGCATACGATGATACGAGTGATATCGTGACTCCGCCGCCAAAGTGCGTTTACTAACAACAAACGACACGTCGTCCTACGACTTAGAATAATATTGAGCGCTCAAAGCTTGCTTCTGTGTTAAACTTAATGGGATATTGTGGGGTATGTGAATATCATAAGCACGAATCCTTGAGTCAGAAATAATGGGTAATTCAAATTCAAATTCAAAATCTTTATTACAGGCTTATTGAGATTTGTACTAAACCTAAACAATAAGCCCATAGAAACATATTTACCATAGAAACTAACATATCATCGATATTATATTATATCGATGTAACATATACAGTGGTGGTCACATAATTAAAGACACTGGAAGCATATTTAAATAACTAAGCTATTCCTCCTGTCTATATTTTATCAGACTGCCATTGTAACTTGCTGCACAATTAATTTTTATTTGTGTTGTTATTGTGTATTGTTAAAACGAAACATTTACAAGAAAACTTGCCTTTTATTCGGCAAAACTTAAATGTAAGCAGTGTCAATAAAAAATAAGATTAGTAAGATCTGGCCATATAATTAAAGACACATCATTTCGTAACAAGAAATTTGAAAAAAATGAGTTGTTATTGAAATTATATTAGTACGTAAGATTTCTAACACATTTTTATAGAGCATTCCGATGCGTATCAATACTTGGTCGCATGTCCTTTTGCAGCAATAACAGCACGACATCTCTTAGCCATGGAAGCGATCAATTTTGTACAAACTTGTACCGGAATTTGTACCCACGCTTCTATAACAGCTGTGTAAAGTTGATCGACGTTTGATGTACGCTTTGCCGCCACTGTCTTCTTCACCAGGTACCACAAGTTTTCGATTGGATTTAAATCCGGACTGTACGGGGGCCAATCCAAAACTGTCACAAACTGGTTCCTTAAGAAATCTTTAACTACTTTTGCGGTGTGTTTCGGATCATGATCCTGTTGAAAAGTCCAAATGACCGGTAAATTTTGCTCAGCATAGGGCAGCATGGTTTCTTAAAATATTTTTGTACTGGTATTTATCCATATTGCCTTCTATCTTCCTGACAGGTCCGACACCAAGTCCTGCAAAACAGCCCCACACTTTGATATTTCCCCCTCCATGTTTCAATACTTTCTTGGTGTACTTCGGATCCATTTCTTTGTTCGGGGGCGTCTAACATATTGTTTTCCGTCAGAATTAATCATAATAATTTTTGTTTCATCCGAAAAAAGCTCATTTTTCCACTCTCGTTCAGTCCAGTGTTCATATTTTTTAGCAAACGCTAACCTTGCCTTAACATTTTGCTTTTTCAAAAGTGGCACCTTCCGAGACACTCTTCCGTACAAGTTTGCCTCACATAGTCTCCGTCTAATTGTCCTTGCAGACACACTCGTCGACCCTCCTGCCCCATATATTGCCGAGTGTATCAGTTCTGTTCCTTTGAACGGTTCCTTTTTTGCCAACAACACCATCCTAGAGTCTTCCCGCGGATTAGTTTTTGTAGGTCTCGGTTTTCTGGGTACGTTTTCGGTCGTATTGAACTTCTTGAAATGCTTTATAGCATTCATAACCATGTCCTTAGAACAGCTCAAATAGTTTGTGATTTTTCTGTATGACCAACCTTTGCTATAAAAGTTCAAGATTATCTTTCTAGTGGACGAATCGCAACTCTTGTTTTTTCCCATATCGATAGGTATAAAACGTATTAATTTGAATAGAAAAAGTAATATGTTACAATTAATGTCGACGTTTCATGCAAATACGCGGCAAAACAATGAAAAATCGATAGCAGTTCTTTTTCTTTTTTAAAAATTCAGAACACAGCGTTCACTGTCTTTAATTAGCTGGCCAGCTACAGGTACGTTAAAAAAAGCTTGTATTAGATTCGGATAGTGAGCAGTCACTAAATACCAAGCAAACACAACTTTTTTGTCCCCCATTTTTAAGAATACAACGTCATGTATGCTTTAGTAACAATTACATTAAATTTAATACCTACTTTGGCTAATGGTAGTGCCAAAATCATGTTTATTGTGATCAATTAGGGGGTGTCTCTAATTATGTGTCCACCACTGTATATAAAAACACTTTATTTATAAGTTAATCTAACACACGTGTGATCGCCGACGCGTCGCGGCCCGGTGGATCACGTGACAGACGGCCCTTGAACCGCCGGAACTTCACCCCTTTCGGCCTGAAGTCAGGGCTCGGTAGGTCTTCAGATCTTCCTTAGGTTATCGGTCTGACACTGTGTTACTTCTCGAAAGTCATAAACGACTTTGACTTGTAAGCACTGCTTTGTAAGTGAGAATTGAGACGCGGTCATGTTTACAAAGCCTTGATTTCAAATCTCGTGACATGCATATAAACATTAGGCAAGGCATTCAATAAAACCTCTATGGTGTAGGTACCTACATATTTCAACACAACAAAGGTACAACCTGAAAAAAGCGCGTTCCTAGAGAGGCCGTGCTCATCGAGCAACACGGAACGGAGGCCTGCAATGCTCCTAAGGCCGTACGTAACGTGCTTTTGTCAGTACTATTGTCGTCTCTTTTCAACACTACCTGGGGCCTTATTCTCGAAATCGTGAGATCGATCAAAACGGCGTGATGACGTCATATCTCGCTTAAAAAACTTACTTTACTATTCCCAGCATCTCGCAGACAAACGTGTATTTACCATGTGGGATAGATTTTATCATTCGAGATGCGTCGAGTCAAAATTGGTTTCGATTTGATGTATGTAACAAAATAAAATTAGCACTAAACCAATCAATAACAATTTATAACAATCTCATTATTTCGATCTCGCATGTTTCTTGCCCATCTCAAATGCAAAAATCTAGCTCATTCGGCTAAATCTCGTTACTTGTCGTGAAAGAATGTCAATTGATTACATAGTTTTTCCATAAGTTCTAACACCACACAAAATCAAAACACAATATTGTCACAATGCTATCTACAAATCTGTCTATTTTTTTGTGAAAAGTTTACGGCTCATATCACAAATCTGTGTTATTGTCATTTCACTTCACACCACACGTTAACTTTATTTCGCACACAACCACAATAAATAATAGTACAAGTAACACAACACAACACACTAATTTCAGTTGATTGACTGACGGAGTAAGTACGGACTTTGAATGACAGACAGAACTCGCATGATTTTTAGGTCTCACATGCTAAAGACCACACGTTGTATCTCGTACGAATTTCATTCGAGATATAAAACTGTGAGATGCCGAGAATATGTGTGACGTCATCAAGTTGATTAGGTCGATCTCACGATTTCGAGAATGAGGTGATTAGTGGTTGATTTAGTCAGGAAACTAGCACTTGATTAAAACTATGAATTTATTTATGCTATTAAACCATATTTTCAAAATAATTATGCCCTATTTTTGAAAAAACAAATTAATAATCGCGAATAGTTTTCTCCCGATTAACCGATGATCGTAGCCATCTTGCTTGAAAAAACGCGTGAATGGAATGAGCGAGATTTTGCACTCGAGATTTCCAAGAATCAAGAGAGATGAAAACTGCGAGACGTTAAACATCTCGCTCGAAACGAGAATTAGGCCCCTGCTCCTTGCATCTGTGCCCGAGACATTATCTGACATTATCATTATTATCATTATATGAGTGAATAGGTGCCTTCTAGACCTTTGTACTTCATCTTCTAGTACAGGCAAATTAGGTGATTTTTAGCAAAAGTGTGGAAGTAATTAGATGTAGTCACAAAACCTCTTCTAATTGTTTTGTTTGGCTTGAAAATCACCTCTAATATAACTTTCAGCAAATTCACCCCCCCGGAACAGGGTGAAATAGGGTGAAAACCTTATAATACCCGTAGCTTAATGGGGAAAATAGATGTAGTCGGTGCAATTTGGCATACACTTAAGACCGTTATGATCTACATTTGCACCAAGTATTTTTTTAATCTGACTTACGGAACATACGAAAAAAAAAACATTTCTAAAAAAATCTTTTTTTCTGTATTGCGGCTCGGTGGAAATTGAAGTAGTCGGTGCAAATTGACAGAATTACCAGAAAAATGGGCCGAATAAATTACCAGGTTTGCACCTGGGTACCTCACACGGAAGTCACTTTTTCCATATTTTATTGTCGCTCTACTTCGGGGAAATTTCAGGCAATTCTGGAATTTCACTTAAACTTATTCATTTGATTAGTACTACATTCGCCAGCCATTTAATACTGGAATTTATATACGGAACATGCATTTTTTAAGTATTATATATGTAAGTTCAGTGCGGTGGTAAGAAACTAATATATATACTGTGGCGCTACACTGCTAACACTGTCCCCCGACCGCGGGGTGCATCCGTATTGATCCCAGAAAATCATCCCACGAGCTGAAAGTAATAATAATTATTCCGGATTCATACAATTAATATTCATTTCATTTTTAGAGTCCGTATTTATCCCACCTAGAAATACCTACACCTAAAACGAGTGAAAGTAACGTCAGCAAAAAAATATGTTATTATGGAACATCTATTTATTTCATAAAATTGTTGGTATAAAATAATCAACAAAGTAATAATATATACAGTGTGTCCCAAAAAGTAGTGTCAAGCCGAAGTCCAAAGAAAGGTTACCGCCAGAGATACCCGAATCACCCCCATTTCGCGATTTTTAGTAGTTTTCGAGTTATGTGTTTTTAAGACAATCGGAGCTCTTACACTTTTTTGGCCATTGGGACTCGATTCGTTGAGGTAGAGGCCTGTTTTTTTGTTGTAAATAAGCTAAATACTAGGGCTACCTTGTCTGATAGCATTTACATCAATAGCACCTACTATTACATTAAAATAAAAATAATAATATGAAGATATTTTTTTTTTGCCTAATCTCTTAATTTCAATGAACGTTTAAAAAAAAAGTCACATAATCTTTTTCATTCAAACCTATCTTAAAAACATGGCTGATGTGACAGCTATTAGTCATGTAACCTTGTTCCAGATTCTTGCACAGGATCATAAAAACACTAAATTTAATAAAAGTTAGTTCAATTTAAGAAAATGTTCTGCAAGTCGGAATTAAAAAGAAATGTGACAGTCTGAAGATTGTATTGCACATAAGCAATAGTAAAACAACCCATCTTTGTTGTTCAAGGACATTATTTTCTACATACGAGGCAGAAACCTGCGACAGATGGTGGGCCCATTCCAACTGCCAGATCGCCTAAATGGCGAGTCATACTTGAACTTTTTAAGAGAATATTTAAATGGATAATCCACAGACATCATTTTACTAACACGCCGAAACATGACTTTTTAAAACGACGGCGCACCATGTCACTTTGCGTCAAAAGTTAGACAATATCTTAAGGACAGGTTTTTTTTAATACTACTAAGAATGACTGAACAAGCAGATGGTCCACCTGATGATAAGCAGTACTCTCTTCCTATGAACAGTGCATTATCACATAGGTCACGCCCTCCTAGGACGCGCCCTATGTGACATTGCACTGCGCCCGCCACCCTGAGACATAAAGATGAAAAGTCTCATGTGACTGTAACTTCACCGGCACGCACCCATACCCTTCAAACCGGAACACAGCAATGCGAGCACTACTGCTTTGCGGCAGAAATAGGTATGGTGGTAGTACTTTCCCGGACGAAGTATTTCACAAAAAAGCTCTACTACTACTAACAAAATGCGATACTTGGTGATAAATGGATTGGCCGAGGCGGGCATATCGCATGGCCCCCACGATCTCTCGACTTAAACCCCATTGACTTTTTTGTTTGGGGATATTATAATGAGATTGTTTACTCTCGAGAGTGCCGAAATGTGGAAGAATTGCGAAAAAGGTTGACCCAGGCAGAAGCAACAATTCAAAAGCAACAGAATCGCTTTTCTACGCTTTAAAGATAATTTTTTTAGACGATGCTGATTATGTATTGTGCAAGAAGGTCGCCATTTCGAAAATTTACTGTGATGATTCACTGAATACATGCAATGCTGAAAGTTATTATTTAGTTTTATTTAAGATTTAACTTAATCTTAAAAACCAGAATTTCGCATTCAACTGTTTAAATTGAATATCATGAATGATCCCGTAAAAGAATCTCAATCAAATTTACATGATAACTAGCTGACATAATGACCAAGTTTTTAAGATAGGTTTGGAAGAAAAAGTTTATGTGACTTTACTTTTAAAATGTCCTTAGAATGTAAGGGACTAAACAGAATTTTTAATTTTTCCATATTTTTAATTTTATTTCAATGCAATGGTTCGTGCTGTGGATGTAAATGCTTTTTTTTTGTTACTGTTTCGATTACTTTAAAAACCGATATCTGAGGTTTACTGTCATCACAAACAAAAATAAGTATAAAACATTAAAAAAAAGTGGAAGCCATTTTTAAAATATTTTTTCAGGAAAATCACGGACTAGTGTAGAAATCGTTTCAGAGAATCAGAATTATACAATTATTTATAACATAAGCTTTTAGATAACATCAATATCCTATACAACGAGCAAAGATTCATATATTATATAAATATTTGTAATGGCACGAGAGGCAATTGAGATTACTATATACAGAAATTTCAGTAGAGAAGATGGTTTTCAATTATCTGGAGTATGGAAGCCTGTAGGGAGAATGTGTAAAAAATCAAAAAAGTGTGGTACCTGCTACGCGACCGGATACCGATAGTGTTGTGTGTCGAGTTGGTGTGAAGTGTGACAATGAAACCGATGGTAGTGGTATCGTTCATAATAAAAGAGTGAGAAAGAGGGTAGATTGATATATCTGCCAGTAACATCTACTCGCAAAGACATTAGTTAGTTCTCCCGTGATCAGATACGATTAGAATATGATTTAAAAATAGTTTTTATTGCACTTAATCCAACCTAATACCGAATTTGTGCAATTTATAAATAAAATGTGCAATTTCTAAATAAATAACGAAATTCCGATATTAATATCGGAATGCCAATATTGAGATTTTATATCGGAAATCAGTATAGGAATTGAAAACCTTCCGATATTACATGCCCTAAACGTGTCAAACAAGCAGACGGCCCGCCTGATGTAAAGCAGTCACCGCCGCCTATGGACAACACCCACGGTATTGCAAACGCGCTGCCTACCATTAAGAGCCCTAATGATATTTCTCTTGAATTTACCCATATTGTATAATTTATAAATATTTGTACTATCTGCAGATATTTGTTCAGGATGTTATTAATGTTATGTTATATGTTTTCGTTGGTTATTTTCTATGTATAATAAAAAAATATCTATCGATGTAATGTATTGTATTAAAGTATATCAGTTATCTAGAACCTATAACACAAGCTCTGCTTAGCTTGGGGCTAGATAATGTTGTGTGAACTGTCCAGCATTATTTATTTATTAAATATTTATTTATGATGGTGACAGCGAGCTGATCTGATGATGGAGACGGAAGGTGGACAACGGAACTCCTCGATGGATGATAGTAGATCACTGGAAAAACTGTAGAGGTTATTTATTTTGACTTCTTTGCTTATATCCCAAAAGTTACACAGTCTAAAATAAAATTAAAACTAGTTTTGAAACGTCAATGATTGTTTCACTTTTTTACCATTTCTTTGGCCCCAATATCTTCTACAACCCCCGAACCAATTTAGCTCATAACCTTACACAAATTGTACTAATACTATATACCCATCTACCACATTTTATAAAGAATACTAGTTTTATAAAGAATATATCAACAGTTCGCAAGTTATCTTCAGACAAACATACAAACATACGAACGCCAATTATTAATAATTTGCATCCAACAAAAATATATGAAAATGATAGTAAGGCGTTTTTGTGTCTGACCGTTCTAATATCCATTTTTAAAGGTCGTGGCTTGGTATGAATCCGGACTACATTTTGCGATTAATATGGACAAATATACAATTTTATTATTCGTGGGATGAATACGGGCTACATTTTGGTATGAATCTGCACCCCACCCACGCCGTTGATTTCTTATTAAGATATATTATTAAGAAGTACTTCCGGTACGAAATTTGTGTTTTTTTTTTACGTGCGAATGTGGTAAATTGATAGTATATACCATAATAAAATTTGCACGACTACATTAGTTTCCCCCGAAGTACTATTTACAAAAAAAGAAAAAAAACTATGTTCCGTAAATCGCTGAGGTGTGCAAAACTAATATAGTGTTTATAATACTTATAGAAACCTTATGTAAGTTTGCACCGAGTACATAAATTTCCCCCGAGCAGCAAACTAAAAAAAACAAATTCACAGTGTTTCCCACTATGCTCGTAGTTTAAATTAAAATCCATAACGCACTAAGACTGTCTCTATAAGTAATTGAACTTGCACTTAACACTTTTTTGTTTTTTCAAAAGTTACAATTTTTCGAAGTTTGTACCTAATATTTAAAAGCCTTCCGTATGCGCCAGAAACGGTGCAAACCTGGGATAAGCTTCTTTTCGTGTCATCTATCGATTCCATAAGAATCCACGACTACTCGACTTAGGGCAACACTTTTTGCTAATTTGCCTGTACTATTCGGCCACATCGTCACTTACCAACAGGTGAGGTCGTGGTCAAAGGTCTAAAAAAGCGGCCAAGTGCGAGTCGGACTCGCCCAGGAAGGGTCCCGTAGCAGCAAGTAACATAATATAAAAGTTCTTGTAGTTTGTTGTAACTTTGATCGATATAATAATAGTGTATTAAAAAAACTACTTACTAGATCTCGTTCAAACCAATTTTCAGTGGAAGTTTACATGGTAATGTAAGTACATCATATTTTTTTTTTAGTTTTGTCATTCTCTTATTTTCGAAGTTACGTGGGGGACACACATTTTACCACTTTGGAAGTGTATCTCGCGCAAACTATTCAGTTTAGAAAAAATATATATTGAAACCTCCATATCATTTTTAAAGACCTATCCATGGACACCCCACACGTATGGGTATGATGAAAAAAAGTTTTATGAGTTTCAGTTCTAAGTATGGGGAACCCCAGAATTTATTGTTTTTTTTCTATTTTTGTGTGAAAATCTTATTGCGGTTCACAGAATACATCTACTTACCCAAGTTTCAACAGCATAGCTCTTATAGTTTCGGAAAAAAGTGGCTGTGACATACACGGACAGACAGAAAGACAGACAGACAGACAGACAGACAGACATGACCAATCCATAAGGGTTCCGTAATTTTTGTTATGGAACCCCTAAAAAAACGTCCTACCTTTAGTAGACATTTACGCGTTTTTTTTGTAAATATACGTTAGTTTACATCATTTTAGCTAATATTCATAATTAATGACCATAATAATGGGAAAAATGTGAGAGAAGTCATTTCAAATGCATGAAAGAAATTTCCCTATTTTCAACTGTATCAACTTTAAACTCTGTTTTCGCATAAAAATGCCCTATAAAGTACCAACTTTTTTGTGTTATTTTGAGAGCTAAGGAACCCATAAAGGTTTTAAAATTACCAGGAAGTTATTCAGTAAGGGTTAAGTTTTTTTAAGTTGAAACCAAGTAAAAGTTTCAGTCAAACGTAAATTTTAATGTTGTGTTCAAAATTTGAGCTACTCGTAGTTAGAATTTTGGTGTTTAGTATTTTTACAGACGAACACACATGCTAGCCAAAATACTGATAAAGAAAGTCTCAAACAATCACTTCACAGAAAAAGTTATGTCTACCTAAAACCGTCCAAAATTTGAAAAAACTGAAAATAAAACAATAAACATCTCTCGAAAAATCGCGGAACATACATGGGGGTCCAATCGATAGGTATTGGTGTCCCCAGACCACAGACCTTCGCTGGTACCTACAGGTTTCGTGGGACACCCTTTATGTATAAGTTGATTCGAGCCTGGCCAATCGGACCGTGGTGAGCCGGGCCGCGGCCGTATAGGAATATAGGATAGTGATAGCACTTCCCCGGAAGTCTTTCACAAAAAAGCTCGACTACTATCAAAACACGTACGTAGGTGTTATTTGTTACCGTTTTCGCGTGATCTGCCGAGGACTCGGAGATGAGATGGGCTCGCTGCAGCGGGCCAGGAGTTGGCAGCTCCTGTTCAGCATCCTTGGTCGCTGTCAGCGTATCCAGAGAGCGGTAGCGGGCCGGCGTCTCGGACTTTAGATCGGAAAGTCTGTGAAAAAAGTTCAACAGTTTTAGTCTGCTATGAAGTTAGGTAGGAACAGACTTTAGCTCGCAGGGAGGTAAGCCCAATCTGCCATCACTGCAGTGGCGTTGAAGATTCGGCGCAACACACACTTGAAGTGTGCAGCGCCTGGGCGCCACAGCGGCAATTGCTGGAAGCAGTGATAGTGCAGGATCTCTTGCTCTCTAGCGTGGTTAAATCCATGCTTGACAGTGACAGATCCTGGGAGGCTATGGTCTCCTTCTGCGAGGAGGTCATGTCGCTGAAGGAGGCTGCGGAGCGGGTCAGGGAGGAGGACCCTCAAGCTGACATACTCCGCCGTAGGATGACCGGAAGAAGGCGACGGCAATTCAACCGCCTTCTTCTGCTCGATGGTGGCCAGCCAGTTTCGGGTGCAGGGAGCCCCAATCTGGCATTGCACAGGTCTCCTACACCGGGGAATATCCTTCGTATTCCAGGATATTCCCCTCCCCCACATGGGGGGGACCGAGGGGCTCGCTTTATGCGAACAATCACCGACAGGGCCGCGGTAGAATCCAACCGGGACCCCGTGACACTGTCAAGTGTTAGTGCATTTCTAAACCACTCGTCAGATGATGAGTGGTTTGATGATGCACTAGCATTAAGGTGAAGGAGGGAATATCGATGGGTTTTTAGTCGGTATGCCGTTGGGTGTTAGCCAACGGAGAGCCCGACAGACCCCCTCACCTCTCCCCGAGCACATATAGATATAGATAACATAGTAAATTAACAAAATAAATTTTCAAAGCAAATAAGAAATAATTTGACGACCTCTGTGGCGCGGCTGGCGATGGTTCGCCTGCGACGCAGGAGGTTGCGGGTTCGATTCCCGCCTCGGAACAAATATTTGTGCGTTCTGCAGATATTTGTTCAGGGTGTTCTGGGTGTTTTCTATGCATAATAAAAAATATCTATCTATGTAATGTATTATATTAAGTATATCAGTTATCTAGTACCCATAATACAAGCTCTGGCTTAGCTTGGGGCTAGATAATGTTGTGTGAATTTGTCCAGCATTATTTATTTATTTATTTATTTATTATAATTACTTTATGTATTCAACAGGATGATGATGAGTAGGTATGCCTCAATAAATTCTTCGAGGCTGTACAAAGTCTGATCGACTGGCCATGATTTGAAACAAAGCAAATTGATGGCAGATGTTTATGACAGTCTCAGGTATATTTTTGTACACAGTGGGCCCATGGCCCATGCTTTGACTTCGCCCACAAGTTTGTCGCTGTTGCGGCGACAGTGGCATTATATGCTTCAGTACAAATGTTTTCAGTAGGTATATTTATGTAGGTATGGTATAAGTAATGTTCACGTTGATTATTATGCTGAATTTTATGAATAGCAATGATATTTTAGCCAACTTCCACCTATCTAAAAATGCATTCTATTACTTATTATTACCCCTCCCCCACATGGGGGGGACCGAGGGGCTCGCTTTATGCGAACAATCACCGACAGGGCCGCGGTAGAATCCAACCGGGACCCCGTGACACTGTCAAGTGTTAGTGCATTTCTAAACCACTCGTCAGATGATGAGTGGTTTGATGATGCACTAGCATTAAGGTGAAGGAGGGAATATCGATGGGTTTTTAGTCGGTATGCCGTTGGGTGTTAGCCAACGGAGAGCCCGACAGACCCCCTCACCTCTCCCCGAGCTGATGGACATGCGTAATGCATTTTCCCATCGTAAAATTTCGAGGCGGGAATCGAACCCGCAACGGCCTGCGTCGCATGCGAACCTTCGCCCGCCGCGCCACAAAGGTGGTCAGCTTAGAACCTATTTATGAAAAAAAAAAACTATTTTCTAGTTTTTGTTGCATTCTTAGACTGCGATAAGTAGTAGTTACCTAACTATACAAAGTAATACAAACGTCTTAGACTGCGATAAGTAGTAGTTACCTAACTATACAAAGTAATACAAACGTCTTAGACTGCGATAAGTAGTAGTTACCTAACTATACAAAGTAATACAAACGTCTTAGGGCCTCGTTCACGACCTTCAAGTAAAGTCTTGAGTAGGCTAACTGCCAGTTAAACTCCCCAGTAACTGTGCATACAGGTTTCACCACCGCTGAGTAGCACTAACCAGGAATTAAAGTAGCCTGTAACTTACTTGTCACTTCATCTGCCGATTAGCACGTTTAATTGACGAGTAAAGTAAAATTTCGTCTGGTTTTCTGTATAATTATTAAACGGTTTCAAAGTATCCAAATAGATTAATAGTTAAAAATAGTTATATTTCATTTGATTTATCAGTCGTATTTTATTGGTAAAAAAAGTTACGTATTTATATTTTGTTGTATCGCATAAATAAATGTTTAATGTAATAAATGACGTTAGAGCAATAACATTAATTTTAGATAACATAGTAAATTAACAAAATAAATTTTCAAAGCAAATAAGAAATAATTTGACGACCTCTGTGGCGCGGCTGGCGATGGTTCGCCTGCGACGCAGGAGGTTGCGGGTTCGATTCCCGCCTCGGAACAAATATTTGTGCGTTCTGCAGATATTTGTTCAGGGTGTTCTGGGTGTTTTCTATGCATAATAAAAAATATCTATCTATGTAATGTATTATATTAAGTATATCAGTTATCTAGTACCCATAATACAAGCTCTGGCTTAGCTTGGGGCTAGATAATGTTGTGTGAATTTGTCCAGCATTATTTATTTATTTATTTATTTATTATAATTACTTTATGTATTCAACAGGATGATGATGAGTAGGTATGCCTCAATAAATTCTTCGAGGCTGTACAAAGTCTGATCGACTGGCCATGATTTGAAACAAAGCAAATTGATGGCAGATGTTTATGACAGTCTCAGGTATATTTTTGTACACAGTGGGCCCATGGCCCATGCTTTGACTTCGCCCACAAGTTTGTCGCTGTTGCGGCGACAGTGGCATTATATGCTTCAGTACAAATGTTTTCAGTAGGTATATTTATGTAGGTATGGTATAAGTAATGTTCACGTTGATTATTATGCTGAATTTTATGAATAGCAATGATATTTTAGCCAACTTCCACCTATCTAAAAATGCATTCTATTACTTACAAAAAATATAACATACTAGATGACCCGCGCGCGACTTCGTCCACGCATAGTTTGGAAAAATCCCCGGCGCGGCGTGCACACAACAATTTAAACATCAACAACCACCCCGTGAAACGACTTTTGAAACGACACCACACTCAAGTTTTTCAATTTGGGGGTCCCATTTGACCCTTGAGGTCCTGAAAGTATTTTGATTTCAACAACGACACAGTGAAACGATCTTTGAAACAACACCATACTCAATTTTTTCAATTTAGGGGTCCCATTTGAACCTTGAGGTCCTGAAAATATTTTGATCTCAATGACTACACCGTGAAACTAACTTATAAATAGTCAAAATACGCTGAAATCTGGCTAAAACGTAAGGTGTATTTATTTACATACAAAACGTTCCCGTGGCTTTTTCAGCAAAAGTTTCAGGTACTGCTGAAACTTATTATTGTTATTTTTATGTAAGGAATCTACATGTGAATCTTCAAGTATCTACTACCAACGGTTTCCGAAATACGAAGCATTTTAGTTTTACATTAAAAGCCGTTTTGGACCCCTTACAGGGTGAATTTTCCAAAATCCTTTCTTAGTACATCCCTACACCCAAAAATGAATACATCCTCCAAATTTCATGTATCCAGGTCCAGCGGTTTAGGCTGTGCGCTGCAAAACGCAAAGTGTATACATTAAAAGCCTTTTATGGACCCCTAAGGGAGCGAATTTTCCAAATTCCTTTTTAAGTACACTTTTACACCCTAAAAGGACTACACCTCTCCAAATTTCAATTCTCTACGACCAGCGGTTTAGGCTGTGCGTTGTAAAAACTAAAGTTTTTTTATTTTGTTACGAAGAAAACCGTTCCCCTGCCATTTTTCAGGAAAATTTCAGGTATTGCTGAAATACGTGTTTATTAATTTTATTTGAGGAATCTCCATGTAAAATTTCATGGTTCTACTACTAACGTTTTCCGAAATACAGAGCATTTTTGTTTTACGTTAGAACAGCATTTTGCACCTTTTTGCATGTGAATTTTCAAAATTCCTTTCTTAGTACAACCCTACGCATTGAGACAAACACACCCTCCAAATTTCAAGTCTCTACGACCAGCGGTTTAGGCTGTGCGTTGGACCTTGGTCAGTCAGTCAGTCAGTCAGTCAGTCAGTCAGGACATTGCCTTTTATATATTAGATTATAACTTGAAAAGAAAATTACCACCAGCTTTTTAGTAGGTAAACAGTAGCTATTATTAGCTAAATACTCACAGATGACGCAAAACTGACAACTAGTAACTTGTAACGTGATATTTGACATTGTCAACCGCGACTATTGAACGATTATATTGAATGATTTCTAAATCATTCATTTAACCAGCGAGTTGCTAATCGGAACTTTGTTTTCTTTTGTGAAACTGATAAAAGTTAATCGTTACTTTTACTTGCTGAGTAGCGTTATCTAGAAAGTAACTAATCAACACTTTACTTGAAGATTGTGAAAGAGGCCCTTAGACTGCGATAAGTAGTAGTTAACTACCTAACTCTACAAAGTAATACAAACGTCTCAGGAGTGTTGAGCTCCGTCATGCTGGCGGATTTGTCTTCCTTCAGCTTCTCCGGATCAGAGTCATTGTGCTGACGGATGCAGCGGAGGATGTTGTGGAGTTCCTTGGTAAGGCGGTCGCGGTGGCTCTTCGGTAAGGAGCCGAGGAGGGTGCAACCGAATTCCTGCAAAGTTTTTGTGAATTTTGTAAAAATAATCTATCATAAAAAAAAAAGGTCAATGCCTTAAAGTGTACAGGAAGTCGGTGGACGGAGGCGGCTCATGAACGTTCGTTATGGCATTCTATGGGGGAGGCATTGTGTCTATCAGTAGATTTGTAGAGAATGATGATGATTACCTATCTTCATCAGCCTATAAGTAATATACCTACCTGCTGTTGGAAAATAGGCATTATAAACAAAGGCGTACCTTTTACCTTACTATCATTTTGTACGCGGCTTCGCACGCGAACCCTCCTCCCCCAACCCCCGCCGCCCCAGAGTCCAGCCCCTCATACCATCAACATCCGCTCAGCCGTTACGGAGCTGAGTGGAACTACACGTAACAGGAGAGGAGCCACCGGTAGGTGCTAGTGGAACTACGCGTAACGCGAGTGGAGCCGCCGGTGAGTGCTAGTGGTACTACACGTAACGAGAGCGGAGTCACCGGCAGGTGCTAGTGGAACTATACGTAACGCGAGCGGAGCCACCGGCAGGTGCTAGTGGAACTACACGTAACGTGAGCGGAGTCACCGGCAGGTGCTAGTGGAACTACACGTAACGCGAGCGGAGTCACCGGCAGGTGCTAGTGGAACTACACGTAACGCGAGCGGAGCCACTGGCGAGTGCTAGTGGAAATACACGTAACGCGAGCGGAGCCGCCGGCAGGTGCTAGTGGAACTACACGTAACGCGAGCGGAGCCGCCGGCAGGTGCTAGTGGAACTACATGTAACGCGAGCGGAGTCACCGGCAGGTGCTAGTGGAACTACACGTTACGCGAGCGGAGCCACCGGCGAGTGCTAGTGGAAATACACGTAACGCGAGCGGAGTCACCGGCGAGTGCTAGTGGAACTACACGGAACGCGAGCGCAGCCACCGGCGAGTGCTAGTGGAACTACACGTAACGCGAGCGGAGCCGCCGGCAGATGCTATTGGAACTACACGTAACGCTAGCGGAGTCACCGGCAGGTGCTAGTGGAACTACACGTAACGCGAGCGGAGCCGCCGGTGAGTGCTAGTGGAACTACACGTAACGCGAGCGGAGTCACCGGCAGGTGCTAGTGGAACTACTAGTAACGCGAGCGGAGTCACCGGCAGATGCTAGTGGAACTACACGTAACACGAGCGGAGCCGCCGGCAAGTGCTAGTGGAACTACGCGTAACGCGAGCGGAGCCGCCGGCAGATGCTAGTGGAACTACACGTAACGCGAGCGGAGTCACCGGCAGGTGCTAGTGGAACTATTCGTAACGCGAGCGGAGTCACCGGCAGGTGCTAGTGGAACTACACGTAACGGGAGCGGAGCCGCCGGCGAGAGCTAGTGGAACTACACGTAACGCGAGTGGAGCCGCCGGCGAGTGCTAGTGGAACTACACGTAACGCGAGCGGAGCCGCCGGCAGATGCTAGTGGAACTACACGTAACGCGAGCGGAGCCGCCGGCAGATGCTAGTGGAACTACACGTAATGCGAGCGGAGCCGCCGGCGAGTGCTAGTTGAACTACACGTAACGCGAGCGGAGCCGCTGGCAGATGCTAGTGGAACTACACGTAACGCGAGCGGAGCCGCCGGCAGATGCTAGTGGAACTACACGTAACGCGAGCGGAGCCGCCGGCAGATGCTAGTGGAACTACACGTAATGCGAGCGGAGCCGCCGGCGAGTGCTAGTTGAACTACACGTAACGCGAGCGGAGCCGCTGGCAGATGCTAGTGGAACTACACGTAACGCGAGCGGAGCCGCCGGCAAGTGCTAGTGGAACTACACGTAACGCGAGCGGAGCCGCCGGCAGATGCTAGTGGAACTACACGTAACGCGAGCGGAGCCGCCGGCAGATGCTAGTGGAACTACACGTAATGCGAGCGGAGCCGCCGGCGAGTGCTAGTTGAACTACACGTAACGCGAGCGGAGCCGCTGGCAGATGCTAGTGGAACTACACGTAACGAGAGCGGAGCCGCCGGCAGATGCTAGTGGAACTACACGTAACGCGAGCGGAGCCGCCGGCGAGTGTTAGTGGAACTACACGTAACGCGAGTGTAGCCGCCGGCAGATGCTAGTGGAACTACACGTAACGCGAGCGGAGCCACCGGCAGGTGCTAGTGGAACTACACGTAACGCGAGCGGAGCCGCCGGCGAGTGTTAGTGGAACTACACGTAACGCGAGTGTAGCCGCCGGCAGATGCTAGTGGAACTACACGAAACGCGAGCGGAGCCTAGCGGTAACTAGTAATAGCACAGAATAAATATTATGGTAATAGTGCAGATACACCTAGGTACCTAGTAATGGTGCAGATACAGCTATAGGTACCTAGTAATAGTGGGTACGTATCAAAATGTATAAATTCAAAACACATACGTTTAGAATTCATAAGTTCAAAACACATAAATTTAAAAAACGTAATGGTTTAAAATTTATAATTTCATTTGATATAAGTTTAGAATAACGAAGTTCGAAATACCGAAGTTTGAAAAACATAATGTCAACAACACATAACAGCTGTAATTAATAATGGCTAAATAGCATAATAGTGGCCACAACGCGTTCATTCCTCGTCATTCGCGTTCATTGGCGTCTCTAGCCGCATCCATCCACTGCGTTCCTTGTCTTTGATCCATCGAAAGGTTGATTTTGGAACCTCACCTCTGACACAGTTTGAATAGAACCTGCATAGTTCACCTACTTCTGATATAAATAAAATATTCTCCCTCCAATCTTTCTCACCCACTTTCAAAAACCTTGCAATAAGGATATTGAATTTATTTTCGGTATTCTAAACGTCTACATTGTAATCATTATGTATTTTGATTTCAGGCATTTCGACCTTTATAAATAAAAAACTTTAAGGGTTTTAAATTTATTTATTTTCACTATTAGGTTTTTTAAATTTATGTGTTTTGAACTTATATGTTTTGATACGTACCCTAACTGTATACGTTTAAAATACCGAAAATCAAAATACCGTATGGTTCAAATAAATAAATCGAATATCCCTATTGTACGGTTTTTATAATGTTTGAAATACGTCAAAGTGTCAAATTTGAAGGCTCCAGTACAAACTTGAAATTTGGCATGCATATTTGTTTGAGATTATGGCTTTAGGCATTTCGACCATTATACATATAGAACTTTATCGATTATAAAACTTATTGATTTTCACCATTAGGTTTTTTAAATTTATGGATTTTGAACTTATGTATTCTAAACGTATGTATTTTGAATTTATGAATTTTAATACGTACCCAGTGCAGATACACCTAGGTACCTAGTAATGGTGCAGATACACCTAGTAATACCTTATCGAGCTGCTTTCCCCCCGTCACTCCTGACATCTGCCACACGCCGCTGTTCTGGTGCTGGTTGCTCGCTGGACAGGAACAGTTCACGCTGGGGGTTTCCAGGACCACGTGTAGTCCTGATGACTGGAACAAACTTTTTATAAGCATCCTCAAGTCTTCGACTACACTCTAGTAGGATATCCTGATGATATCTTAGATTATAATTAAAAACACCTGCCCCCCCCTGCCCCATCCCCCTGCCCCATCCCCCTTCAGTACACCAATGAGAAGAGGAAGCACAAATGCAAAGGTCTCAAAATAACAACTATCGTCAGGAAACTTCCCTTAACTTTTATTGGTACTTAGTACTTTTGAGCTTTTTTGATCAGAGTTCGTCCGGGGAAGTACTACCTCCATACCATACCTATTTCTGCCGCAAAGCAGTAGTGCTCGCATTGCTCTGTTCCGGTTTAAAGGGAAGGTATGGGTGCAGGTCAAATTACAGGTACTTACATGAGACTTTTCATCTTTATGTCTCAAGATGTGTGGCGGACGCAGTGCAGTGCCACATAGGGTGCGTCCTAGGTGGGCTTGACCTATGCGGTAGGTACCTAATGCATTGTTAAAGGCAGAGGTTAACATCAGGTGAACCATCTAATTGTTCGGTCAAACAAGTAGTTTTGACACTTTTTTTATTTGAGTGTCTCCAAAACTTCAATACCTCGTAGGGCACGACTACGTGACATTGCATTGCGTAGGGCACGACTGTCTAGAACACACCCTACGTGACATTGCATTGCGTAGGGCACGACTGCCTAGAACACACCCTACGTGACATTGCATTGCGTAGGGCACGACTGCCTGGGACACACCCTACGTGACATTGCATTGCGTAGGGCACGACTGCCTAGAACACACCCTACGTGACATTGCATTGCGTAGGGCACGACTGCCTGGGACACACCCTACGTGACATTGCATTGCGTAGGGCACGACTGCCTAGGACACACCCTACGTGATATTGCATTGCGTAGGGCACGACTGCCTAGAACACACCCTACGTGACATTGCATTGCGTAGGGCATGACTGCCTAGAACACACCCTACGTGACATTGCATTGCGTAGGGCACGACTGCCTGGGACACACCCTACGTGACATTGCATTACGTAGGGCACGACTGCCTAGAACACACCCTACGTGACATTGCATTGCATAGGGCATGACTGCCTAGAACATACCCTACGTGACATTGCATTGAGTAGGGCACGACTGCCTGGGACACACCCTACGTGACATTGCATTGCGTAGGGCACGACTGCCTAGGACACACCCTACGTGATATTGCAATGCGTAGGGCACGACTGCCTGGGACACACCCTACGTGATATTGCAATGTGTAGGGTACGACTGCCTAGAACACACCATACGTGACATTGCATTGCGTAGGGCACGACTGCCTGGGACACACCCTACGTGATATTGCAATGCGTAGGGCACGACTGCCTGGGACACACCCTACGTGATATTGCAATGCGTAGGGCACGACTGCCTGGGACACACCCTACGTGACATTGCAATGCGTAGGGCACGACTGCCTAGGATACACCCTACGTGACATTGCATTGCGTAGGGCACGACTGCCTGGGATACACCCTGCGTGACATTGCTATGCGTAGGGCACGACTGCCTAGGACACACCCTACGTGACATTGCATTGCGTAGGGCACGACTGCCTAGGACACAACCTACGTGACATTGCAATGCGTAGGGCACGACTGCCTAGGACACACCCTACGTGACATTGAAATGCGCCTGTCACACTGAGATACTGCTTAGCGCAAAAATTGGTATTTGGGTATGATAGTAGTAGGTACCTATGTACCTACTTCCCTGGAAACTCAAACCAGGAGTTCTTACTGCTACATGCTATGGATCTACTTATGACGGTTGGTCCGTCCTTCGAGAGTAGAACAGGGTTCCTGTCAGCGGAAGCAATCTTATCAGAGTAGAACAGGGTTCCTGTCAGCGGAAGCAATCTTATCAGAGTAGAACAGGGTTCCTGTCAGCGGAAGCTATCTTATCATCATCATCATCGGCCCTCAGACACCCGCTGTTGGACGAGGCATGCATGGGGGACCCATAGAATGCAATGGGGGTGTGCCGTAATCACCTCTGGGTAGGCGGATTGGTGATGCAGTACCTATTCGTGTTGAGTAGGTACTCAAGTGGACGAGCTGCCCATTGCACGTTGTAATCTCTTAGGCTTTTACGAAATCCACGGAAGGACGGGTCTATTCTAGAGCGGACACACCGCGGTATCTATAGCTAACTACGCTATTAGGCAAATGATTCATACCTGGCAATTGATGAGCACAGTCCTGGCGCCCGTCTCTGCCTGGCTCATGTTCGCATCGCTTTCTAGCGATTTCACGCTGAAACCCAGACATTGCAGCAACGCACATAGTTCCACCACGTCCGTGTATGCTTCCTGAAAATCAAGCTAGCGTTAGAAGGATTAAACTGAACTATAGATCAATTTTTAGTCCGGTACCTCAGAAAGAGAAAACAAAAACCCTAGATCATTTTTATAACCGATATTTACATATAATGTAACAATTAATTACTCACCGATTGAGACATCCTTGATTCACGTCTAATAGCCGCAGGCTCTCAAATATAGCGCATTCGTAACTAAAATAACTTTTTTTCACCTGCTTTCACTTCTTTGTCAAGAAGCTTTGAACAACTGACAAGCTCTCAAAACCATTAAACTACCCTCATTATTACTCCGTGATCAAGTCATACATTCTTAGGTACCTACCTACGACCTACTTCCATGCCTACATAATATATATAAAAAAACTATGATGCCTACGACATCGTAAGTCAACTAAGTACATATTATTGTAGGTCCTACGAGTCAAGACAAATCGATGTAGACAAAACTTTTTTATTTTTAATCCCACTAATATTTATTCTATGCCCCGACGTAAAAACGACTGGGTGTTATAAGTAAAGTAATGTAAGTAAGTTTGGGCTTAAATTAATCAGCTCACGATTAAGTTCAAAAGCTTGTAAGTACTAGACCTACCCACCCATCGATTGGACACTACTAAATGGGTCACCTATAGCACAGATAAAATAATACTATACTCCTGTTTTACCAACTTCGTTCTATATGGACTCCACTTAAAATGTTTACAACCACAAAACAGACACGCCTTCTTTTATTGAAAAAAATCAAGCAATAGTTTTCTTATTATTGGCACAGAATATATAATATTATTGGTAATATCACTACTAGACGGTCTTACCTCGAATTGTTGGGTAAGACCAGCAAAGTTTTTAAAAAACTCTTGTTTTGTATTGAAATCTTTATATAATACTGTTTTGTCAATGTTTTCTCACTTGTTCATAAAATTTACTATTTTCTTACATATTGCAATGAATTCAGGGTTTTTTAACAAGGGAGATAAAAACAAGGCAAATCAATTTATCAAAAAGCGGCCAAGTGCGAGTCGGACTCGCCCATGAAGGGTTCCGTAGCAGCAAGTAACATAATATAAAAGTTCTTGGATGGATTACGATATGACGTATAAAAAAAAACTACTCACTAGATCTCGTTCAAACCAATTTTCGTTGGAAGTTTACATGGTAATGTACATCATATATTTTTTTTAGTTTTATGATTCTCTTATTGTAGTAGTTACGGGGGACACACACACATTTTACCACTTTGGAAGTGTCTCTTGCGCAAACTATTCAGTTTAGAAAAAAATTATATTAGAAACCTCAATATCATTTTTGAAGACCTATACACAGATAACCCACACCTATGGCTTCGATGAAAAAAAATATTGAGTTTCAGTTCCATGTATGGGAACCCCAAAAATTTACTGTTTTTTTCTATTTTTGTGTGAAATTCTTAATGCGGTTCACAGAACACATATACTTACCAAGTTTCAACAGTCTAGCTCTTATAGTTTCGGAAAAAAGTGGCTGTGACATACACGGACAGACAGACAGACAGACAGACAGACAGACAGACATGACGAATCTATAAGGGTTCCGTAATTTTTGGTTACGGAACCCTAAAAAGTAGGTACCTACCTATGCCGGTCTTCGCCGCTCCCCTTCATAAGACTTACGCCCGTTTGCACTAAACATAAGTTAGGCTTGTCCTAGTTAAGATATACCTAAGCCTAACAATAGCCTAGCCTGAGTGGACTAAGGAATGGCTTAGGGTTAGTGCAAGCAAATTTATCGTTAGGAGTAGTCTAAACAAGTTAGGAAAGAAAAAGAACTAGACGATTCTTATGTTTAGTTCAAACGGGTGTTAAGCTACCACTTAAATAGGTTAACCACAAAACATGACCTAATTAATAAACGAGCGTCTTCGCGTCGACGAATAGATTGACGTTTGTCATTCGAGCTCACAGAATTCATGTCTTCTGACTTCACTAGGTACCTACCCTTCCTTCCTCACTAAAATAGTCGGATATAATATAAAATCGCCACGGCTGATATAACGTTGATTATGTTCAGTTGCGCGTATTTTCTCTGATTTAACGGTTTTGTTAGGAAATGGGAGTTTAGAAGCAATTATGGTCGTTGGTCGCAGGCGCAGGCGCAGTGAAGCAGCGCACTCGAGTCGCGCTCTCGCGCATATAGCCGCTCTCAGACACGATTTGCCGCGGTTTTCAAAATGATAATACGCACTTGACTTCATTATTGACTTTTACAGAGAAAGTCGACCAGATGAATACCGAACTATAACACTAAGATATTTTGCGTTATTATCGGATTGTGGAATTATAACGAAACGTTCGCAATGCGCAAACGGCGCGACAGTAAAAGCAGTTTTCTCTAGATTCCGCGGCCGGTGGAGAGCAGAGGGTCGATGATGTGCTTCCTAAATGTGCTGCGTCTCCATGTCTCTCAGAGTCAACGGCAGAAGCGTCTTTACAAGCAGTACATGGAACAGCTGGCCGGGGCTTACGTGGAACGCTGCCCAGAGCTCAGCCCTCTGCCCTGGGAGCGTCGCCACAGAGTTACAACTCCGGAATGGCAGTACACGCTCTCCTGTGATGAGCACTACTGGTTCGGAGAGCAGTTCACGAGGAGTTGCTGCGTGTCACAGTGCTCTGATAGTGGAAGGTGCTCGTCCCCATGCTGCTCAGAAGTGATATTTAACGGAGGGCAGCATTTCAGCGGGAAGAGGCACGCGTGCCAGCGGTATCCTGTTTGCTATCCTGGAAATTTCGGGTGAGTGCTGCATATTAGGAGAGTCTGGTGGTGCGTTAAGCAATATCTCTACTATTTGGATTTCCCTCTTAAGGTATGTATAGGTACCCAGATGATTCCGTACACCTACTCATTAGTAGGTAGAATCACCCGGGTACCTACTAGTACCTATAAGTGAGCACGCAAATTGTATATACGGTGTACCACAAGGCAGCACGCACGGTCCGACACTGTTCTCAAATGAATCGAATCAAAGTCAATAATGCTCTCATTACTATGTTTGCAGATGATACGGTAATATTGTTTTATCAGGATAGTTGGGAGAGGTTAAAAACAGTGGTGGAACAAGGTTTGTGCAGGGTTACTAGCTGGTTAGAAGATAACCTATTAACTCTTAATACTTCAAAAACCAAGTATTTATGTTTTAGCCACAACAAACGAGGTAGCCCGTGCAACTCTTTCTCGATTACCATACATACTTTTCCCTGTAATAAACCACTCGGTTGTTGCAATAACTGCACTTGCTTACTCTTAAAAAGATAAAACAATATAAAATATCTTGGTATAGTAATTGACGATAACTTAACATGGACTGCTCAAATTACTTCCGTTACTAACAGAGTACGTAGACCCATATATGTCTTCAAAGCCCTCCGACATGTCGCAAACTTCAAACTTCTTATGCAAACCTTCAATGTCAGTGTATTATTAGCTACGGCATCTGTGTTGAGGGAGGTGCATGTAAGAGCCACATAATAGAAGTCGAAAGAGCGCAGCGAGTAGTTTTGAAGGTTTTAATGTTTTTACCCTTTCGACATCCCACTACCGAGGTATATCATAAGGCACAAGTACTAAGCGTGCGGAAACTATTTATATACCAATGCTTAAGACGATACCACAGTCATACAGTTCCAACTCTTCCAGACCAGAATAAGAGGGTTGACCGCTGTCCTGTTCCGCAAACTAAGACGGACGGAGCTAGCTAGAAGACATTATAATTGCACAGCTCCATTTATTTATAACAAATTCAATTCAGTCCATAATAATATTAAAAGGTTAAATAATTATCAGGCTAAAATTAAGATTACAGATTGGCTTCAAAATTTTGAGTACTTATAGTGAGATTGAAGATCTTTTTGTTGTGCTAAAATAATACAACCATTGATAACACTCCACACGCTCACATTATAACTTATGTGTTTATTTTCAATTTAACAACTACTATATTATGTTGTTATGATTGTAAACACTATGATTTGTGTAATAGTTTAAATATTTATAAGTATGAACATTATTTTTGATGTATTAACCATTTTTATGTTACACCTGCTGGGAAGAAACTGACTCCTGACATACAGGTAAACCCTAGTTTAGGAGTCAGAGCTTCATTTTAATATGTAGGTCATACATGGTCATATGTAGGTTGTACATTGGTTTATTCAATAAATGCTTTACTTACTTTACTTACTTAATTACTATATTAAATTACTTACTTAAATACTTACCTATGTCATGTCTGAATAAGTTTTCTAATTGAGAATAATTTATTTTAACTGTTTTCTAAAGTTTGCACTATTCGGAACCGTGAGCTGATCAAAATGAGCCCAAATAAGTAGGTAGGTAGGTTGTAGGTATTGTCATCGGAACTTGAGTTGTATGCAAAGTTTTAGCTCAATCAGATGCAAAGAATTTGTTCAAATTCAGCTTGCAAGATTTGCCCCTAACATCTCCACGGCTTCGCACGGGTAGCCCCCGGTGACCCCCCCTCCTACCCTCCCCCCTATGTCAAACTCCTGGGTCTAAGCTACCTCCCCACCAATTTTCAGCCAAATCGGTTAAGCCGTTCTTGAGTTATAAGTGGTGTAACTAACACGATTTTGTTTTATAAAGATACTAGCGACTAGCCCCGGCTTCGCACGGGTAGCTCCCGGTGAAAAATTGCCCCCCCCCCCCCCCCCCCCCGGTATTTTATTACTTATTCTGCTATTCGGAGCGGAGAAGAATCTACCAAAAAAGAGATAACTAACATCGGTCCAGCCGATCTTGAGTTATAAGTGGTGTAAGGTGTAACTAACACGACTTTGTTTTATATATATAGATATACTACGTACGGATATGTATGTAGGATAAGACATACGGATAGATAGATACATACGGATAAGACTGTTTTATATATATATATATAAGATTATGGACCTCGACACAAACACACGTCGCGGCAGCGCAGCGCGCGCTCGGCGTTATTTAAAAACATCTCCGGTAAGGAGGCCTGCAATGCTCTAAGTATAACAAGCAGAAATAGGTACCACATCTCTCCCTTTGCTAATATAAATGATAATTTTTATCCGGTGTTTCGAATACCTACGGCCCGAACGAGAGAAACACCAACTAATTATTTTTCTGTTTTCAATTAATTTTACCTGTTGGAAAGTGTTTTACTAGATTACCAGTCAGTAATGAAGCATACTTACAGTTATTAGCACTGCTATTAGCTCTGCTTTCGATTGCAAATTATTAGTAGACTGGAAAATTGATTCAGAATTGGAGCATTTTTTCTTTTGGAACCTTATTTATCAAATAGGTAGTACCTAGGTACCTACCTAATCGAAAACGCCAAGATTTATTTGTAAGTATATTTTTCAAAATGCACTTTATCGATGTAGGTACCTATGTGGGACAGAACACTTATCAATCATCATTAGCATAGAAAACAAACAGACCAACACTTGTTAGGTAAAGTGAAATTGAATGTAGGTAGATAATATACCTATACTGTCTGTGTACCTGTACAGGTAATTGAATGTAAGTAGACAGATCGCCAATACGAATTGACGATCGGGAGCTCCATTTTGCCATTCTACTAGATGGCGTTCATAGTTTCGAAGCAACTGGAAAGGATAATTTTGCCTCAAGGGATCATCTCGTACTATACCTTTCCCCTACCTACCTACCTAATTAAATGGAACTTTTTGCACTAGGTAGGGAAAAACTTCAGAACACTTCAGTTTATTGGGTACTGAAGAAAAAACAGCTGTTTGACTTTCTCAATCTGCAACTTGTAAATCACACAGCTGTTACGTGACTTTCTCAGTGTGCAACTTGTAAATCAACGCTGTTACGTGACTTTCTCAGTGTGCAACTTGTAAATCAACAGCTGTTACGTGACTTTCTCAATCTGCAACTTGTAAATCACACAGCTGTTACGTGACTTTCTCAATCTGCAACTTGTAAATCACACAGCTGTTACGTGACTTTCTCAGTGTGCAACTTGTAAATCAACAGCTGTTACGTGACTTTCTCAGTGTGCAACTTGTAAATCAACAGCTGTTACGTGACTTTCTCAATCTGCAACTTGTAAATCAACAGCTGTTAGGTGACTCTTTAAATCGCTAACTTGTAAATCAAACAAGAGAAACAATCAAAACATTATTTACCGATCGACAAACCCTGCTTTCTAGTGGCGAATGATAACATTTAAAATCAAGTGAAAATTGCGATGCGGTCTAACCACAGTCTAACGGTGGTTGAACAAACGAGCGCTTTCGATCTGCCTTATAATAGTTTCCACGGACCATTGAACCATTAAGCTAAGGGCAAATCGACGCGATCAGCCCGCGTCCGCGGTGGCGTGCGCGGTGGCGATCCATTGTCTTACCATTGATCGCCGCCACCGTGCACGCCACCGCGGACGCGGGCTGAATGCGTTGGTCTGACCTTAGCCTTACTGTGTGTGCTATTCTTTAAATTCATACTACAGAATAAATAATAGTACCTGCAAGTACATAGGTACATAGAATTTCTCCCGAATCACGAGTAAGTTTGTTTTTTTGTATGGTGACACCATAGCCTTAGAATTTTCGCTACGCTCAGTGGTGGATTTCGTACTGTTTCGTACAAATAGACCAGTGTCAAAGCCTACAAAAATGGTAAAAAATGAAAAAAAATTACAGTAGGATGAAACCCATTAGAAAAGCAAGGGAATAGTTATGATCAAAATGAGAGGAAAAATAAATTACGGTCGATCCGAGTTCGGGAAGTGGGAGGGGGTGAGTTTTTAAGGGTAAAAAATGGTTTATCTTGATTTCCGGCAAAACTACAAGTCCTATGAAAAAAGTTAAACGGCAAAGTTGTAATAAAGTTGGCAATAAAAAGATCTACAACTTTTGTATTTGCAGATTTTTCACATAACCTCAAAATTTAGGTGAAAAATTCAAAAAACCAAGTTTTTGGTTTTTTATTTATATCTTTTTCAAAAAAAAAAAAAAAAACTACGAAATTTGGTGAAAACTTACCTTATTATGTCCCAAATACACTGTAATTTATTTGATTAAAAATATTTATTTTTTCGCTTCATTTTAACTTAATATCAAAAAAGCACCCTAATTTTCAATCGAAAATTCTGACGTCAAAATATCAGATTTTTTCAAAAAGTATGGGGGCTTTTTGTTCGTTGAAATATCTACTTTCTGATGGTGTAAAAAAAATATACATTACTATAGGAAATATTCTTAGAAAATGCAAAAAATTGAAAAAACCTCAAATTGGAAATTTTTTTTTAATCATTATTTACAATTTTGAGGTATTTATTAAAATTTACACTTTAATTACTCAAAAAACGTAAGTTTAGTGTTTATCATAGCTAAACTGATGATATTTATGAGATACTATCAATTAAAACATGTGTGTTAAGTCTCCTAGTTCTCGCGAACTCAACTTTTGCTAACTGAAGAAGTGTTGATGAGCTGTAATGGGCAAAAAACACCAAAAACTTTGAATTTCGCGCCGCAAGCGTGCGCATCCACCTTAAGCATCTTAAATAAATGTAAACACCTAAAGTGACACAAAAAAAAAAAATGGTGCCTTGGGGTAGGTTAGGACACATCCATAGAGAGGATATGTTCTAGAGTGCCCCAAAATATATGTCATAACCTACCCCAAGGCGCCATTTAAAAAACTTTGTGTCATAATATATTTCATCTATTTTGAAACTAATACGTTTAACTCTATCCATGCATAGATACCCAAACTTAACAGAAACTTTAAAAAACACTTAATTTATGCTCTTAATGAGCAAATAAACACTTACGTAGTCCAGATGAAAAATTTACACCAGCTACCGAAAATCCCGACCCGCTAATAAGTCAGTTTGACAGCTGACAGCGTGGCGTATGACATGTGATGGCTTGTATTAGTAGTGTGGACATACTAAAAATGCATTTTCTGCCAATAAAATTTTTTGGTTTTGGAGAAATATCCAATGTCTAAAGGTGCCCCTGTCCTAAACTCCTAAGCTACCTCCTTCTCCCCTACCTAGGAAGATCTACATTCATGAGGTAGGTATACCCATGGACTTATTATACACTAAGTCCATGAGTATACCTACTTCCACAGATAAAATAATGCTATCTACTTAGGTAAAAGGGGATTAAAAAAACATTTACAAATAATTGACCATAACATTCAGTTATGGTCAATTATTAGATATCATGTAAGACTTTTAGTGCAGTCTAGTGTAGTATTATATTATCTGTGGTGCAGTCTATGTACTGATACGTATAATAGTTACACTACTCGACGCTAGATGGCGCACATACAGCGATGTAATCGGGTGAACCAACGAAACGGGTGCATTGCTACTTGTTTATCATTCAAAAGGTGTATAAATCGTGAAGACGATATTTTAAATTATGCTACATGTTACAAATTGCTGTACACAAGGAACATAATATTGTGTAGGCTCGCTCTTAGCAAAAGTGCTATAAAGTAGTACCTACCTACCTACTCAAATTTAAAACTTGCATTGATCCGTTTCCCAAGGCGATGCAATGATCTATGGATTTAAGAAAACAATTAAATTGCGTCAGAAATCAAATAAAGGTTAAACTGATGTTCGTATGCTACAGATTGGTAGGTTTATTGCCTTGTTATAGGAACCTTATTATACGAGTACCGAAGAGTAGGTACGTATCTGCGTAAGGCGTAAGGCTGCTGGTAGAAAGTGGATGGGAAGAGCGCGAAATCGTTCTAAATGGCGAGCATTGGGAGAGGAATATGTCCAACAGTGGACTGATACAGGCTGATGATGATGAAGAGTAAAAGGCCACGAGGACGAAGCCTCAGTCTACGACTTGTTATCAAATGGTATCGAAGTAGTTAGTACAATAGGTAGTAAGCAATGAGATACCAGGATAGAAGAATAGGATACCAGGTAGGTAGCCAGCGGCAGATGGCTTGTAACGGGTATCCAGGTAGGAACTCAGTGACATATGGCTTGTAACGCGTACCAGGTAGGAACCCAGCGACAGATGGCTTGTAACGGGTACCAGGTAGGTAGCCAGCGGCAGATAGCTTGTAACGGGTACCAGGTAGGTAGCCAGCGACAGATGGCTTGTAACGGGTACCAGGTAGGTAGCCAGCGGCAGATGGCTTGTAACGGGTACCAGGTAGGTAGCCAGCGACAGATGGCTTGTAACGAGTACCAGGTAGGTAGCCAGCGGCAGATGGCTTGTAACGGGTACCAGGTAGGTAGCCAGCGACAGATGGCTTGTAACGGATACCAGGTAGGTAGCCAGCGGGAGATGGCTTGTAACGGATACCAGGTAGGTGCCAGCGGCAGATGGCTTGTAACGGATACCAGGTAGGTAGCCAGCGGCAAATGGCTTGTAACGGATACCAGGTAGGTAGCCAGCGACAGATGGCTTGTAACGGATACCAGAGTAGCCAGCGGCAGATGGCTTGTAACGGATACCAGGTAGGTAGCCAGCGGCTTCTTTGTTACATAAATAAATGACGGAACAAGCAGATGACCCAGCTGATGATGTTAAGCGGTAACCTCTGCCTTGAACAATGCCTTACCTCATACCTCACAGGTCACATCCAACTAGGACGCGGCCTGCGTGGCATTGCACTGCACCCTTTATCGTCACCCTGAGAAATAAAGATGATATGTCTCATGTTTGTAATTTCACTGATACGTTCTACTTTACGGCAGAAAAAGGTATGGTAGGTAACTTAATATAGGCCTGGCATCATTGATGTCTATCTTGATAAAGTCATATTTACCTGAAGTAAAAATAACAAAACTAAATTAAAAATTTAAATTAACCTAGCAGTAGGTACCTATTACGAGTAATGCTATTCCGGTGAATGATTACCGCCTCGACAGGTTTTCACTTTCATTGAGTTTGGGCGATCGGTTATACCTACCTACCACGGATTATAAAATATGTAATACATTCGTATAATCGTAACGCAATTTCTATAATATTGTGCGGAAAATACTAGCTACCACACTGATGCGCGTAGGAGTCTGTTTATGAGTCAAGTTGTCATTTGTAATGCTTATTATGTCATTGTGTTCGTATCATGATGAACATCACCCATCACAATGTGTAGGTGCGACACAGAGGGTCCGTTCCATTCGCACACAAACACATATTGACAAATGTTTTTTTTTTTTAATTCAATGAATAGTACTCTTATCGAATTATGATCCATACTTGCAGCCAACGTTGTATGATCCATACTTGCAGCCAACGTCCTAAGATACACACCTACTTGCAGCCAACGTCGTATGATCTATACTTGCAGACTTGCAGCCAACGTCGTATGATCCATACTTACAGCCAACGTCGTATGACTCAGACTTGCAGCCAACGTCCTAAGATCCATACTTGCAGCCAACGTCGTATGATCCATACTTGCAGCCAACGTCGTATGATCCATACTTGCAGCCAACGTCGTATGATCCGTACTTGCAGCCAACGTCGTATGATCCATACTTGCAGCCCAACGTCGTATGATACTCGGACGTAATAGTTATTTATGATACGTGTGAAAAGTTGATTTTAACAAAAGCGCAGACGAATGTAAGCCCGAGAAGAAGTCGAGGGCTTACCATAGTAACGAGTTTGTAGAAACCAATTTCCGGACGTGTGTCATACAATAATTTTATACAAGTTTGTTCTCGCGAGGTCTACTGTTCGCAGAACTACTAGTTATTGTAGCGTGTAGTAAATAGCACTATTCACTGTTCCATTATTTAAATGACACAATGTAGCAATGGTAGCAGCAACACGCTGCTTCATAGAGCTATGGAGAGTGCGAGGCTGCGCCAAGCGCATCTTATCAGTTTGATCACTGGTAGGAGCGACACGCTGCTTCGTAGAGCTAAGGAGAGTGCGAGGCTGCGCCAAGCACATCTTATCAGCTTGATCTCTGGTAGCAGCGACACGCTGCTTCGTAGAGCTAAGGAGAGTGCGAGGCTGCGCCAAGCACATCTTATCAGCTTGATCTCTGGTAGCAGCGACACGCTGCTTCGTAGAGCTATGGAGAGTGCGAGGCTGCGCCAAGCACATCTTATCAGCTTGATCTCTGGTAGCAGCGACACGCTGCTTCGTAGAGCTATGGAGAGTGCGAGGCTGCGCCAAGCGCATCTTATCAGTTTGATCACTGGTAGGAGCGACACGCTGCTTCGTAGAGCTAAGGAGAGTGCGAGGCTGCGCCAAGCGCATCTTATCAGCTTGATCACTGGTAGGAGCGACACGCTGCTTCGTAGAGCTAAGGAGAGTGCGAGGCTGCGCCAAGCACATCTTATCAGCTTGATCTCTGGTAGCAGCGACACGCTGCTTCGTAGAGCTATGGAGAGTGCGAGGCTGCGCCAAGCGCATCTTATCAGTTTGATCACTGGTAGCAGCGACACGCTGCTTCGTAGAGCTATGGAGAGTGCGAGGCTGCGCCAAGCGCATCTTATGAGCTTTTTCACTGGTAGCAGCGACACGCTGCTTCATAGAGCTATGGGGAGTGCGAGGCTGCGCCAAGCGCATCTTATCAGCTTGATCACTGGTAGAAGCGACACGCTGCTTCGTAGAGCTATGGGGAGTGCGAGGCTGCGCCAAGCGCATCTTATCAGCTTGATCACTGGTAGCAGCGACACGCTGCTTCGTAGAGCTATGGAGAGTGCGAGGCTGCGCCAAGCGCATCTTATCAGCTTGATCACTGGTAGCAGCGACACGCTGCTTCGTAGAGCTATGGGGAGTGCGAGGCTGCGCCAAGCGCATCTTATTAGCTTGATCACTGGTAGCAGCGACACGCTGCTTCGTAGAGCTATGGGGAGTGCGAGGCTGCGCCATGCGCATCTTATCAGCTTGATCACTGGTAGCAGCGTCACGCTGCTTTGTAGAGCTGTGGAGAGTGCGAGGCTGCGCCAAGCGCATCTTATCAGCTTGATCACTGGTAGCAGCGACACGCTGCTTCGTAGAACTATGGAGAGTGCGAGGCTGCGCCAAGCGCATCTTATCAGCTTGATCACTGGTAGCAGCGACACGCTGCTTCGTAGAGCTATGGAGAGTGCGAGGCTGCGCCAAGCGCATCTTATGAGCTTGATCACTGGTAGCAGCGACACGCTGCTTCATAGAGCTATGGGGAGTGCGAGGCTGCGCCAAGCGCATCTTATCAGCTTGATCACTGGTAGCAGCGACACGCTGCTTCGTAGAGCTAAGGAGAGTGCGAGGCTGCGCCAAGCGCATCTTATCAGCTTGATCACTGGTAGCAGCGACACGCTGCTTCGTAGAGCTAAGGAGAGTGCGAGGCTGCGCCAAGCGCATCTTATCAGCTTGATCACTGGTAGCAGCGACACGCTGCTTCGTAGAGCTAAGGAGAGTGCGAGGCTGCGCCAAGCCCATCTTATCAGCTTGATCACTGGTAGCAGCGACACGCTGCTTCGTAGAGCTAAGGAGAGTGCGAGGCTGCGCCAAGCGCATCTTATCAGCTTGATCACTGGTAGCAGCGACACGCTGCTTCGTAGAGCTAAGGAGAGTGCGAGGCTGCGCCAAGCGCATCTTATGAGCTTTTTCACTGGTAGCAGCGACACGCTGCTTCATAGAGCTATGGGGAGTGCGAGGCTGCGCCAAGCGCATCTTATCAGCTTGATCACTGGTAGAAGCGACACGCTGCTTCGTAGAGCTATGGGGAGTGCGAGGCTGCGCCAAGCGCATCTTATCAGCTTGATCACTGGTAGCAGCGACACGCTGCTTCGTAGAGCTATGGAGAGTGCGAGGCTGCGCCAAGCGCATCTTATCAGCTTGATCACTGGTAGCAGCGACACGCTGCTTCGTAGAGCTATGGGGAGTGCGAGGCTGCGCCAAGCGCATCTTATTAGCTTGATCACTGGTAGCAGCGACACGCTGCTTCGTAGAGCTATGGGGAGTGCGAGGCTGCGCCATGCGCATCTTATCAGCTTGATCACTGGTAGCAGCGTCACGCTGCTTTGTAGAGCTGTGGAGAGTGCGAGGCTGCGCCAAGCGCATCTTATCAGCTTGATCACTGGTAGCAGCGACACGCTGCTTCGTAGAACTATGGAGAGTGCGAGGCTGCGCCAAGCGCATCTTATCAGCTTGATCACTGGTAGCAGCGACACGCTGCTTCGTAGAGCTATGGAGAGTGCGAGGCTGCGCCAAGCGCATCTTATGAGCTTGATCACTGGTAGCAGCGACACGCTGCTTCATAGAGCTATGGGGAGTGCGAGGCTGCGCCAAGCGCATCTTATCAGCTTGATCACTGGTAGCAGCGACACGCTGCTTCGTAGAGCTAAGGAGAGTGCGAGGCTGCGCCAAGCGCATCTTATCAGCTTGATCACTGGTAGCAGCGACACGCTGCTTCGTAGAGCTAAGGAGAGTGCGAGGCTGCGCCAAGCGCATCTTATCAGCTTGATCACTGGTAGCAGCGACACGCTGCTTCGTAGAGCTAAGGAGAGTGCGAGGCTGCGCCAAGCGCATCTTATCAGCTTGATCACTGGTAGCAGCGACACGCTGCTTCGTAGAGCTAAGGAGAGTGCGAGGCTGCGCCAAGCGCATCTTATCAGCTTGATCACTGGTAGCAGCGACACGCTGCTTCATAGAGCTATGGGGAGTGCGAGGCTGCGCCAAGCGCATCTTATCAGCTTGATCACTGGTAGCAGCGACACGCTGCTTCGCAGAGAACCGTCATGCATTCAAAATGATTGTGACATAACTGTTTTATTTTTAAATACATATATCAGTGGGTATTGATTTCTATTAAAAAAAAAAAACTAAAAAAAAAATATAATTTATATTTCTAAAATAAAATAAAATAAATAAAATACATAAAATAAATAAAATAAATAAATTTATTATTTATTTTTAGGTATTTATGTGGAAAAACTATAGAAGGGCTATTACTACAATACGATTATGACACTACTGAAAAATTATTAAGTAGTTATTATTAAATAATGTAACCTTGTAAGTCGTACTGTTTCGGTTTAGATAATATTTTTGCTGTATAATTCAAGGGCAACTATATGTATTTTGGTGTTTTGGATTTAGCATGTTGGTCTAACCATGTTAGGTTAGTTTTAGTAATAAGATTATTTAAAACTTTATTGTATTTAATTACAATAAAGTTAATAAGTACCTATTATTATTATCCTTCATTATTTATGATTATATTCATCATTTTCTTAATTGAATGCACATATTAGCTCTAATTTCACTGTATGCATGGGTAGTAAGAGCTACCTCGCCGTAACACAGTTTTCAACTAGCACGGGAGGTATGTTCCTGAACCTAATAGGGCCTACCCTATTCTTAGTTCTTAATAGTTGTTTTAACCTTACTTATTATAAGCACTATGTAAAATATCCTTAAGTTATGAAATAAACTATTCTATTCTATTTATTTGTACGAGTTAGTGACAAAGGCGCTAACAACCGCCAAAGTTCAGAGCCTAGAGTCTACAAGCAAACTACACCGGCGCGGCGTGTTGTGTGCGTACACTACAAACGTAAACCAAATAGCGCCTCTAGCGGGCACCTTGAGAACCTCATATTCCATCCGTTTTGTGCACACCACATATGGCCGTGTAAGTTGAGTGTTACATTTTCAGACTGGCCCCTCAGGTAGGTAAGTTGTTTGTTACATTTGCAGACTAGCCTCTCAGGTAAGTTGTTTGTTACATTTGCAGACTAGCCCCTCAGGTAAGTTGCTTGTTACATTGGCAGACTAGACCCTCAGGTAAGTTGTTTGTTACATTTGCAGACTAGCCCCTCAGGTAAGTTGTTTGTTACATTTGCAGACTAGCGCCTCAGGTAAGTTGCTTGTTACATTTGCAGACTAGCCCCTCAGGTAAGTTATTTGTTACATTTGCAGACTAGCACCTCAGGTAAGTTGCTTGTTACATTTGCAGACTAGCCCCTCAGGTAAGTTATTTGTTACATTTGCAGTCTATCCCCTCAGGTTAGTGGCTTGTTACATTTGCAGACTAGCCCCTCAGGTAAGTTATTTGTTACATTTGCAGACTAGCCCCTCAGGTAAGTTCCTTGTTACATTTGCAGACTAGCCCCTCAGGTAAGTGGCTTGTTACATTTGCAGACTAGCCCCTCAGGTAAGTTATTTGTTACATTTGCAGACTAGCCCCTCAGGTAAGTTGCTTGTTACATTTGCAGACTAGCCCCTCAGGTAAGTTGTTTGTTACATTTGCAGACTAGCCCCTCAGGTAAGTTGTTTGTTACATTTGCAGACTAGCCCCTCAGGTAAATTGTTTGTTACATTTGCAGACTAGCTCCTCAGGTAAGTTGTTTGTTACATTTGCAGACTAGCCCCTCAGGTAAGTTGTTTGTTACATTTGCCGACTAGCCCCTCAGGTAAGTTGTTTGTTACATTTGCATACTAGCCCCTCAGGTAAGTTGCTTGTTACATTTGCAGACTAGCCCCTCAGGTAAGTTGTTTGTTACATTTGCAGACTAGCCCCTCAGGTAAGTTGTTTGTTACATTTGCAGACTAGCCCCTCAGGTAAGTTGTTTGTTACATTTGCATACTAGCCCCTCAGGTAAGTTGCTTGTTACATTTGCAGACTAGCCCCTCAGGTAAGTTGTTTGTTACATTTGCAGACTAGCCCCTCAGGTAAGTTGTTTGTTACATTTGCATACTAGCCCCTCAGGTAAGTTGCTTGTTACATTTGCAGACTAGCCCCTCAGGTAAGTTGTTTGTTACATTTGCAGACTAGCCCCTCAGGTAAGTTGTTTGTTACATTTGCAGACTAGCCCCTCAGGTAAGTTGCTTGTTACATTTGCAGACTAGCCCCTCAGGTAAGTTGGAAAGTGACAGAATATAGAAAGACAGCTAAACGAAAAATGAAATTGAAAATGAAAGATGAAATTTATTCAATAAACTAAGTTACCATAAACCCGACTCATTTAATTACCTATAATCAATTAAAACAACTTCGGCTCCCGATTAAATAAAAAGTAGGTATAAAAAAGGCTGATATGATGTTTGGTCGAATTTGTTCTCGAGGAAAGTGAAAAGTTAAATTGAATTAATATCTATAAATGAGCGAATTATCGTTAAAATTTACCATGTCTTTACCAAGAAAGTTACAACTGCATAAATGGTGAATACTAAATCAATAAGAAGTGGTAGAAAACTCGTACAACTTGGTGCAAAAACTCGTACAACTTGGTGCAAAAAGATCGTCTTCGTCCAAGGATGTAGAAACGTATTTGAATTTGATAATTAAGTGCAACTGTTGCGAATTTAAAAGATGACGCCATTGCTATGCATGTAGATGAGATATTTCAAAATAAATATTAATAAGATCTTCGTTTTTAGGGTTCCGTAACAAAATTACGGAACCCTTATGGATTCGTCATGTCTGTCTGTCTGTTTGTCTGTCTGTCCGTATATGTCACAGCCACTTTTTACCGAAACTATATAAGAGCTATACTATTGAAACTTGGTAAGTAGATGCATCGAGCTCCTCGATGAGTAGATATATTCTGACAAAAATAGAAAAAAAACAATAAATTATTGGGGTTCCTCATACTCAAAACTGAAAATCAACAAAAAAAAAACATGCAACCTATACGTATGGGTTATCTATGGATAGGTCTTCAAAAATGATATTGAGGTTTATAATACTTATATTTTTTTTCCAAACAGAATAGTTTGCGCGAGACTTCGACCAAAGTAAAATAAATGGACTGGCCTTACCCATACAAAACGTCCGTGAAAAATAAGACAATTCGGATTTGGGGTACGGTCAACAAATAAACTATCTATCTATCTATCTATCTATCCAGCCACTGCTGAGTAAAGGCCTCTTCTCTATAGCGCCACTCCTGGCGGTCTTGTAAATAAACTAGGTGAAATTAAATTATTGAACTTCTTAAAAACTGTATTTTTTTTATACTTAATACTTTAACAGATGCAATGTGTTTTCTAAAGTTATTTCAGTAGGTTTATAGTACAAAAAATCGCCGAAAAAAATGCAATTATTGAATGAAACTTACAAAAATACATGGTTCTCTTCTGTTTTATGTAGTTACGTATCTATTTTTCAGCTCTCAAACATACACAATATAAATCAATAGAAAAGCAAGTCCACCTAAGGTCTTCAGCTGAATCAATTTGTGAAAAATTTATTTTTCATCACTCAATAAACTAAGAAAATATCATAAAAATCGTACGGAAACATAAATGTATAAAAATTACAGTATTTAAGAAACTGCAGAGTGCAGTTTTAAGACTTTTCCACAATGAGTTTTTTTATACTACTTGGAATGACAGATCAAGAAGATAGCCCACCTGATGTTAAGTGGTACTCTCTGCCTATGAACAGTGCATTACCTCAGGTCACGTCCACCTAGGACGCGCCCTATGTGGCATTCCACTGCGCCCGCAACCCTGAAACATAAAGATGAAAAGTCTCATGTGGCCGTAATTTCATCGGCACCCTTACCCTTCAAACCGGAACACAGCAATGCGAGCACTACTGCTTTGCGGCAGAAACAGGTATGGTGGTAGTACTTCCCCGGACAAACTCTTTCACAAAAAAGCTCTACTACTATTAACCGTTTTTGGCGTATAAAATTCATTGTGTAGAAAATTATCAGAGCAAATACGGGAAAATGTATTCCACTTCCAAAAGTCGTCTGTTCTTGCTCGTCTTATGACTTCTATCCATTTTTGTTTACCTTAGAATTCTTTTGGAAAGCTATAAGGTTAATTAACATGCCATTACATATTATATGCAATTACCTAAAGCGACGTGCTTAGCAATGTTTTGACGTAAATAATGCAAATTACAATTCTAAATCAATACGATACCCCTTAGGCATCAGATTTTTTTGCAGTCTGTACCGGACCATCCGTCATGCGTGAAGTCTTGTCAAATATTTCGTCGCTGTAGTTGGAAAACTAAACAACCAATAACAACAACAAAACCAAAATCGCGAGAAAAACGCGATTTACTGTTTTATTGCGTCAAAAATGGCAATAACTTTTTTATCGTAACTAATTTTGCAGTCCGTGTTTTGATATGTTATAGATTGGTACAGTATCTATTTTTGAATTTAATGATAATACATTTTAGTTCTTTTGATTCAGAGAAAAAAAAAACGACTATGTATTTTTCCCTCGTCAAAGTTTTGAATAATTGATGCATTTATTTATTTTTGCAATTGTTTAGTTTTCCTTCGTCAATGATCTCCACCGAGGTTCAAAAAGCTAATGATAAGTGCCATTATTTAATTTTCCCATAATAGTGAAATCATGAAATGATCTATTATTTACTTATTTGAATATGACAATCCTATCCATGGGTATAGATTTAAATAATATTAAAATACATTTTAAAATAAAACCAACTTATCATAAATAAATAAATAAATATTTCTGGACTCACACAACATTATCTAGCCCCAAGCTAAGCAGAGCTTGTGTTATGGGTACTAGACAACTGATACACTTAATACAATATTAACATAGATAGATATTTTTTATTATGCATAGAAAATACCCAGAGCACCCTGAACAAATATCTGCGGATCGCACAAATATTTATACCGAGGCGGGAATCGAACCCGCAACCTCCTGCGTCGCAGGCGAACGTTCGCCCGCCGCGCCACAGAGGTCGTCTTCATAATCATTTCTTTTTATCAAGACTGAATATTAGAAAACTACTGAAACACCTACATTATTTTAGCAGACTTATAAATTCAAAGTAAGTGACATAACAAACTTATACGACTAATGCTTATAAAATCAACAAAATGAAATCAATTTGTGGAACACAATAATTCTAAGTATCAAAAAGAAAAAGGTATGTCGACTAAAATCAAAACTATCTACGAGTATAAACTTGTGTCTGTTAACTTTCATTCAGAGTGGGGAACATTGAGATAATGTCCTGGGGCGTCCTCCTTGTCGCTCGTCCTCTAGAGCAAAACGTGTCCATCGACATGTATGGGCCATCATAACCATGCAATAAAGTCGATTTCGCAAAATGTGTTAGTTATGTAGTTTTCCTACTACACGACGATTTATAAGTTTTTTATCAATTGATGAAAATTATATTACAAAACCTTTACTTACGAATGAAATGCGATGCCTGAAGCTTTATTTGTATTTCTTGTGTTGTTTGCACTTGCAGAAAAGCACAGGAAGGCATTGTATCACCAAGGCATCTAATTTTGGTATTTTTCAGCATAGCTGTCACTCGTTGCCGTGACAAAGACTGACTGAAGCGAAGTGTACTAGCTAGGTCTGTTTAGAAGCTTCAAAACTATCGTTCCCTAAGGCCCGTCCATTCATTTTATTTACGTCGATGGCGCGAGAGACACTTCCAAAGTGGTAATATGTGTGTCCCCTCGTAACATCTAAAATAAGAGAATGAGAAAACTAAAAACATGTATGATGTACAATTACCATGTAAACTTCCAACGAAAATTGTTTTGAACGAGATCTAGTAAGTAAGTAGTTTTTTTTAATACGTCTTGAATCGTAAACCATCCAAGAACTTTTATATTATGTTACTTGCTGCTACGGAATCCTTCATGGGTGAGTCCGACTCACACTTGGCTGCTTTATTTTATGATATTTTAGTGGTAAGCCTAAGCTATAATATTATATTAGCTATAAGCTATATAGCTTAAGTTCAATACCAAAATAATAAAAGCGGCCAAATGTGTGTTGGGCCACGAGCATTGTAGGGTCCCTTAGTTAACCGTCGTGAAAAACCTTTTCACTCAGGTTACTCCTAGGTACAGTACAAGTAACCTATTTATTATACATGTATAACGGTGTACAGGTGCGCACGGCGCGTCGCGTGTTGAGCAGACATTTCTTTGATTAGGTAGCTATTTAGGTATAATATAACTTTGCTATTTTTTTTTATTTTTTTATAGGTACTACTTGTATGACGGAACCAGCAAATGGCCCACCTGATGTTAAGCGGTAACCTCTGCCTATGAACAGTGCATTACCTCTTAGGTCACGTCCACCTAGGACGCGCTCTCTGTGGCATTGCATTGCACTGTGCCCCCTGAGACATAAAGATGAAAAGTCTCATGTGCCTGTAATTGCTTTTGGTAGTGTGATTGTTTAATTATGTATTTCTCGGAGTAATAATCCTTATGTTCTGTTTTAAAATACAGTAAGCATTTATTTATTTGTTTGTTGGATTTCATCATGTAAGTACATCGAGCAACGCAGGCCCCCGTACGTAAATAAGGAGTTGCCGCAAGTCTTTTCCGTAGTGGCACAGAATATATACAGCTGGTAGTGGTAATGTTTAGGTGAGTAGGTAGGTATATACTTTCACGAAATAAAATTCCTTATTTTTTGTTTGTATGTATGCTGTAGGCATTCATTTGTTGATTGTTTGAGTTTGTCATGTGGGTAGGTATTTCTGTATAGGTACCTAACAATAATACAACTCACTCTGTAACTGATGGTACTCTAGTTATGTTATTATTTAGTTTTTGATTTTGTTCTTACGGTTGTCTAGTGTTTTTTTGCGTTTTTGCTATTTGCTTTGTCTAGTCGTGAGGACTTGGCTTTTCCGATAACTATTTTTGTAAGAATATTTTGTTTCAATATTAAGCTGTTGGTCTTCCTAGAATAAATAAATAAATAAATAATTATTGTTCTATATTTGATGTAAGCATATCGTATATAATATCGTCTACACAAATAACATCTTAAATAGCGCCTCACATTGTACCTATTGTATTGAAAGTGCCGTGTTTCGTTCTGAGTGTTCTCTGTGTTGAAGTTTTAACAATAGTTATTGTATTTGCTGTTTGTTTGTTTTGCAATTGTGAGACATTAGCAATTATGTTTATCAATTCAAACTACATTACTCGTATAACCTCTTGAAGGAAATTAAAACTCTGAAAATGAATGGGACCTAATAAAAATAAGCTTACGATCCGGCGCGGCACGAACCCGGACCTTCGCTTACGATCTAGTGCGGCACGAACCCAGACCTTCGCTTTCGATCCAGTGCGGCACGAACCCAGACTTTCGCTTACGATCCAGTGTGGCACGAACCCAGACCTTCGCTTACGATCCAGTGCGGCACGAACCCAGACCTTCGCTTACGATCCAGTGCGGCACGAACCCAGACCTTCGCTTAGGATCCAGAACGGCACGAACCCAGACCTTCGCTTACGATCCAGCGCGGCACGAACCCAGGCCTACGCTTACGATCCCGTGCGGCACGAACCCAGACCTTCGCTTACGATCTAGTGCGGCACGAACCCAGACCTTCGCTTATGATCGATTGCGGCACGAACCCAGACTTTGGCTTACGATCCAGTGCGGCACGAACCCAGACCTTCGCTTAAGATTTAGTGCGGCACGAACCCAGACCTACGCTTATGATCCAGTGCGGCACGAAACCAGACCTCGGCTTACGATCTAGTGCGGCACGAACCCAGACCTTCGCTTACGATCCAGTGCGGCACGAACCCAGACCTTCGCTTACGATCTAGTGCGGCACGAACCCAGACCTTCGCTTACGATCCAGCGCGGCACGAACCCAGACCTCTGCTTACGATCCAGAGCGGCACGAACCCAGACCTTCGCTTACGATCCAGTGCGTCACGAACCCAGACCTTCGCTTACGATCCAGAGCGGCACGAACCCAGACCTTCGCTTACGATCCAGCGCGGCACGAACCCAGACCTTCGCTTACGATCCAGTGCGGCACGAACCCAGACCTTCGCTTACGATCCAGCGCGGCACGAACCCAGACCTTCCAAAAATGTTGTGCGCAATATTACGTGCCCTCAAACGGTGAGGGAAAACATCGTGAGGAAACCGAATATTGGAAGACATGCGACATGTGACATGTGACATGTGACATGTGACATGTGACATGTGACATGTGACATGCGACATGTGACATGTGCATGAAAGGAGCCACGATCCGATGGGATCACGATCCACGTGAGCGCGCCTGAGGACAAAAAGTGTCTCAATAATAGTTATTTATGATACTAGGGTGAAAAGTTGGTTATTACAAACGGGTAGACGAATGTACCACACCATAGAATGTACCTTACCATAGTCACGAGTTTGTAGAAACCAATTTTCGCGCGTGTATCATACACGCGCGATCATGTGTTTTTCAACACATTTTCGAGAAAACAGTACAATACCCATAATTCGTCCTTTTCGACTTCAGCTAGGTATCATTGTGCCATTCCAATTAATAAAGGAGTTATGAAGGAAATTGTGAGGTGGCACTTTCTCACCCCGAATGCCAGGTCACAGATATAAGAATACTAGGCCAGGTGTAAATGTGCAACAGGTTAATATTTTTCTTCTTCTTAAGTATGATAGTTTGGTTAACTGTAAGATACAGTACTTATAATCAAAAACTTATAGAACATGTGTATATTTTTTTACTGACGAAATTACTTGTATTTTTTTAGCTAGTTTTGAAAAATCTTGAAATGTGGCACATAGTCACCACGAACTACGGTAAGTAATGATTGAGTATTTCTGCGAGTCTTTCATGATATAAATTTATTGTAAATAATTAGCGCTCCCCAATAGCTCCTAATAGCTATTTTGGCGGCCACATACTTTTTTCTGCAATTTGCGCCTCATTAAAGTAGATTCCATATTAATATCGGATTCCTCGCTTGAACTCATATTATTATTTTGATTATAAATATCAGTCGGAAAGTAACAACAATCTTTGACGTTTCTAATATAAAAATGGCGTGAATTTGCAAAAGGAGCCACGTACTACATCTTTTGTCTCATTTTCTCTAGTGAGACAACCTCCTTGGAAGCGCTTTTGCTAAATCAATACGTATTGAGCAAAAGCGCTTCCAAGGAGGTTCGATTATTCAGCTTGAGAAATAATCGAACCTCGAATCTAATTGAGGAGATTGAAACTCCTTGGTGCAATTCTTACCTATACCTATATTTTTAATATGGAAATTAAAAAAAAAAAGTTATGGATACGCACGGCGCTATACAACGGAGCATGCGGTAAAATAGGTACTCTCACCTAAGTACCTATTTTACCGAACGTTCCGTTGTATGGTTCATAATTTGTAACTTTCGAATAATGTATAAATGCTTCGTAAAGGCAGTTTTTTAGCAAATGTGTTGAAAAAATATTTACTTGACAATCCACAAACAGCTGACACCAATTATTTCAAGAAAACAAGTAATAAAGAAAGAAAGAAAGAAAGAAATAGCATTTTTTTTTTTTTTTTTTTTTTTTTTTTAATACAAATGATAGCCCGTACATAACCTACGGTGTACATTTAGCCCGTACGTTACCTACGGTGTACATATTATTATAGCCCGTATGTTACCTACGGTGTACATATTATTATAGCCCGTACATTACCTACGGTGTACATATTATTATAGCCCGTATGCTACCTACGGTGTACATTATAGCCCGTACGTTACCTACGGTGTACATTAGCTACATATGTAAATACAATATTTTTATTAAGTAGATATAAGTATCTAAATGCAAAATGTTATTGAAAATCTAGTTTTTTTCCTCTGTCATTTGAAATACAACTAGAAAAGATAGCAAAAAACATTAGGACCCCCACTATTTAGGAATTATTAATTGTTATTATTATAATTCGTCAATTATTTATTTTATTTGTACAAAATGTAGCCTGTCACCCGCACCATAATACCGAAACCATATTATTTGTCATCTCATTTATGAAAATCGGATGAGTAGGTAATTTAGACGATACGGAGGAACATACGTAAATACAAACATACATACGTCGATATAAAAATAGATAGATAGAAAATTCTTTATTGCACATAAAATAAAAAAGTACAAAGGCGAACTTAACGGCAACATTGACTACAAAATACATAATCCTTCCTTTTGGCTTTGCCGTAATCGGGTAAAAAATGTGTGTCTGCTGAACTTTCAAACTGAGCGTAAGATTGTGTTTTGAGTTCTAAGAAGAACAAGTAGGGAAAATAGGTAAATGTTTTCCCCTCGGCTTATGTTTGTTTCAGTATGGTAGCCTTTGGTTTTACGCAATTGAGTGCCATACTAGCTAACTGGTCAGCAACAAATAAAAATAAATAAATAAATAAATAATGCTGGACAGTTCACACAACATTGTCTAGCCCCAAGCTAAGCAGAGCTTGTGTTATGGGTACTAGACAACTGATATACTTAATACAATATATTACATAGATAGATATTTTTTATTATGTATAGAAAATACCCAGAACACCCGGAACAAATATCTGCAGATCGCACAAATATTTGTTCCGAGGCGGGAATCGAACCCGCAACCTCCTGCGTCGCAGGCGAACGTTCGCCCGCCGCACCACAGAGGTCGTCATAAAACGCAATTAGAGCTATAATTGGGTTAAACTCGCTAACAGCTCAAATATTACCGTAATCCAGCAAAAGTTACTGTTTATCTGCGTATTTATATTATAACATACGCCATATGTAAAGCTACGCTAAGATTATATCTGAGCACGCGCATTCGATCGCCGGACGAAGTACGCGGCGCGCGCGTTCACCCATCTAGGTCATATGCGATTCGAAATTTGAATCTGACATTTGTTTTTCTTGTGCTTTTGCTAAGTTTGGTTTACTGTATAGTGTTGTGAAGTGTTGGATGGTGTTGGATTGTTGTAACGCTATTCGGTATGTTCCTATCCTTATTTTTACATTGTCACCCTTTCCCGCAGGGGTATATATGATATACGGAGTATGGTATTCCGCAGGACTTAATATGACTTCGTAATTTTGACGCTTTTGATACCTAGTACAGTGTTTGTGTATATTTACGAAGCGTTTCCAGGTAGGTAGGTACTTTTTAAAGACTGCGAAAGCTTTAATAAATACGTGTTATACATCAATTAACATTCACATACCGATTTTTGTTTTAGATTTATTCCACAAAATTAAATTTAATGATTAATTTTGTAATCTTTTCAAGAAGAATTTACTACCCATTGCGCGTTCAGAATGTGAGCATTGCATAACATAAGCGTGCAGTAAACATAGGCAAGTAAGTTCCACTCCATAACTCCTAATAAATACACCTAGGTACTGGGTGATATATCGGAAATGTATGAAAGAAAGTTGAAAAATGTTCCTTTATCATGCGTTTAAATCTTAGAGTCAGACGGCCTCGGTTTAATTCGCGGAGGCCTGCAAAGCTCTAACCGCTTTAGTTATTAACTTTTGAAACTATCATGGTTATGTACTTTTCACTAAAAACGGGATGTTTATCATGATTTCTGTTTTTTTTTTGCTACCGAGAATTGCCGAGTAAACTCAAAAATCATGGTAAATATCCCGTTTTAGTGAAAAGTATGCCATCATTATTACCTAAGTCATTATCCCTCTTAGATGTATTTTTTGAGCACATGGCTTTTATTTAGCGTACCTACTATTATTTATTCTGTGATTTAGGCCAAAGTTTAGGAAAATAAACAGGTACTTTTAGGGTTCCGTACCCAAAGGGTAAAACGGGACCCTATTACTAAGACTCGGCAGTCCGTCTGTCTGTCTGTCTGCCTGTCTGCCCGCCTGTCACCAGGCTGTATCGCATGAACCGTGATAGTTAGACAGTTGAAATTTTCACAGATGATGTATTTTTGTTGCCGCTATAACAAAAAATAATAAGAAACGGAATAAAATAAATATTTAAGGGGGCTCCCATACAACAAACGTGATTTTTTTGCTTGTTTTTGCTCGATATTTATAACGGCAAGAGGAAGACGCTTGAAATATTCACAGAATAAATAGTTGTTTGTTATATACACTTTAAAAATAAATAGTTAAATTAAAATAAAACAAATATTTATGGGGGGGTTTTTTTCCGTTTTCATAGATAATGGTACGGAACCTTCGCGTGTGTGTCTGACTCGCACTTGGGCGTTTTTTTTGTCGTCGCACAGTTTGCTTGCGTTTGCTATTTTAAGGGTTTTGTACCCAAATGGTAAAACGGGACCCTATTACTAAGGCTCGGCTGTCCGTCTCTCTGTCTGTCTATCCGTCTGTCTATATGGGGTCAGAAGCGTTACCTTGCCGTAACACAGTTTTTTTAACTATCACGGAAGGCAAAGTTCTAATATTTCATATACATATGGACACCTTTGAAATTAATGCAAATGTTAATTATTATGAATTGTTGTACCTACCTATTCTAAGTAAAATAAACTTATTTTTATCTTTATTTATTTAAATGAATAGGTAATAAATTTGAGTATAGTGGAATGAAAATTTATAAAATTTCAATATCATTGGAACAAATAAATTATTTTAAAAACTGATATACGGAAGATATGATCTAAGGATGAAAGCAGGAACAGATTTTGTGTTTTTTGACTTTACCCTGTGAAAGAAGCGTTAATAAGGTTGATCGTTGGAATAAACTTTTGTAATATGCATAGGTACATAGACTCGTAGACGACTTTAATCCCAATGGAGGATAGCCTTCAGATCTCCTTAATATCCGTAGAGATATCTAACCTGGATGCAATTTAGACCGAATCGCCCTTGTATCACCCTATTACCCATATTTTAGTGATCTTAATTCGGCATCATCTTCATAAATCCGTTCACTTCTCGCTCAGTTAAGCAAGTTGGAATAACAGCTGTAGCAACTTTATGTTAATTTATCTAAAGCGCGGCACCTGCACCGCGGCATGGCAACACTGACTTACTTTAGTAACCAACGTGCGGAAAATATCACAGTTTTGGGTTAGTAAGACGCCTTTTGATTTCCAAAAAAAAATTACGAACGAGGCACTTTAATAGCAGTTTTCAATTAGCTTATTTAAATTCTTACATATTTTGAACCTCACATTATACTCACACTCTTATAACTTTGCATAGAAATGGCCCACGTTTCTAGGACTTATGAAGATTGTCACACTACTTTAAGTTGTCACTTACCCAACAAATAAACTGCCATATTTTTTTTAATTGATTATATATCTACATGACACTTCTCTGCGGCTTAAAACTTGGCAATTTTACCGATACTTTACAACAAACTATATAATAACCAATAACAATAACCGATACAACAACCTAGCCGATAACAGCCCTCGTTTTAGCGGGGGGATAAAAATGCCTAACTTACGGTACCTACCTGACTTATTTTGGACAATTGTCCGTCTCCTCTTCTAAAGAGTTTGAATGTCTTAAGAAGTATTTTGATGTAAACCATCTACGCGACACTTGGCAGTAAAACCATAGATCTTAGCGAAAAAATTCTACGTCTATGAGTAAAACAGAGTCGTGCGTGTGCCGCGACCATGCCGCGACGGCAAACAGAGTCGTGCGTTTGCCGCGACCATGCGCGATGGCAAACAGAGTCGTGCGTGTGCCGCGACCATGCCGCGACGGCAAACAGAGTCGTGCTTGTGCCGCGACCATGCCGCGACGGCAAACGTCTATGAGTAAAACAGAGTCGTGCGTGTGCCGCAACCATGCCGCAACGGCAAACAGAGTAGTGCGTGTGCCGCGACCATGCCGCGACGGCAAACGTCTATGAGTAAAACAGAGTCGTGCGTGTGCCGCGACCATGCCGCGACGGCAAACAGAGTCGTGCGTGTGCCGCGACCATACCGCGACGGCAAACAGAGTCGTGCGTGTGCCGCGACCATGCCGCGACGGCAAACGGAATTAACTTGTTTCACATCTGCTGGGCATCACGTGACGGCCAACTTTTTAACCCCCGACGCAAAAACGATGGGGTGTTATACGTGATATAGTTTGACGTGTCTGTGTGTGTGTGTGTGTGTCTGTCGGTCCGCTCGTAGCTCCCGAACGGATGAACCGATTTCATTTTTTTTTGTTTGAAAGGTGAATTTGTCGGGAGTGTTCTTAGCTATGTTTGATCAAAATCGGTTCAGCCGTTTCATTGCGTTGAGGGTTTTATTAATTTTTACAAAATTAATTACTTGTTATATTTTTGTTCGGTTCCTTCCTCAGTTGGCATAGCTTGAATAACGAGAGCTCCACTGAAACAAAGCCGAAGAGGATTGTAAGCTAGAGCGTTCCATAATTCCTCATATATTCTCAGCTAAGTTAAACTATCTTCATAGCAATTACTGCAACGGTCCCGCTCCAAACACACGCACGCTCCAGTTCGTACGCAACACACTCGCTATTCGCCAAGTCATTTGCTATTTTTATTTTATACTAGTGTTTGTCCGCGGCTTCGCACGGGTCTTCTCCCCCTTCTCCTTCCCCTGCCCCTATCATTCATCCGCATACACCAAATATAATATCATGAAAATCCACTCAGCCTTGACCCGACAGATGTTGTCCTGTCCAATGGGAATAAAAAATCCCATGGAAAAAACCTTCCCCTCATCATCAGCCCCGGTGACAGAATGCGGAGACAGAGGTTACCGCTTAACATCAGGTGGGTCATCTGCTTGTTCCGTCATTTAAGTAGCTAAACAAAAAAAATACCTGAGACAGAATGCAGACGGACAGACGGCAGAGGCTTAGTAATAGGGTCCCGTTAGACATATAGGTACCCCTGTGACAGAATGCAGACCGACAGACGGCGGAGGCTTAGTAATAGGGTCCCGTTAGAGATATACCCCTGTGACAGAATGCAGACGGACATACGGCGGACGGAGGCTTAGTAATAGGGGCTCGTTAGAGATATACGCCTGTGACAGAATGCAGACGGACAGACGGCGGAGGCTTAGTAATAGGGTCCCGTTAGAGATATACCCCTGTGACAGAATGCAGGCGGACAGACGGCGGACGGAGGCTAAGTAATAGGGTCTCGTTAGAGATATACCCCTGTGACAGAATGCAGACGGACAAACGGCGGAGGCTTAGTAATAGGGTCTCGTTAGAGATATACCACTGTGACAGAATGCAGACGGACAAACGGCGGAGGCTTAGTAATAGGGTCTTGTTTGAGATATACCCCTGTGACAGAATGCAGACGGACAGATGGCGGAGGCTTAGTAATAGGGTCCCGTTAGAGATATACCCCAGTGACAGAATGCAGACGGACAAACGGCGGAGGCTTAGTAATAGGGTCTCGTTAGAGATATACCCCTGTGATAGAATGCAGACGGACAGATGGCGGAGGCTTAGTAATAGGGTCCCGTTAGAGATATACCCCTGTGACAGAATGCAGACGGACAGACGGCGGAGGCTTAGTAATAGGGTCCCGTTAGAGATATACCCCTGTGACCTTACTTTGGTCGAAGCCTGTGACAGAATGCAGACAGACATACGGCGGCGCGCGGCTTATAAATAAATAAATAAATAAATAATGCTGGACAGTTCGCTGGCTTCAAAACAAGTGAATGTCCACTTATCGATAAAGCACTCCACAAAACAAATATTCAACTCTAGAAAGGAGAGCTTCTCAAGGCTCTAGAAGGCAGCTATGTTCATCTTGAAGACTTTCAATGTCGCCTCTGTTGATCCAGTTCTGTTTATTTCGTAAACTGTTCGATAAGATTGTTGTGAGTTTTGGACAGTTTCCTTGGGTAACATGGCCTCTACAGCGGCATTCTTTAAAACTATCTCAGTATATAACATACATACACATGCCTTTTTCCACGAAAGGGTAGGCAAAGCCTCAATGGGCCATTTTTCACCGTGGGTTGCACCATCGTGGGAACACAGACGTGACAAGTGGTGAGCTCATCGCCACCATTGCTTCCCACGAGTGTCTCGGCTAACGCTTTCTTCCAGTAATAAAACAAGCAGCCCGGATAAATCTTTAAACAAACGAATCTTACCAAGTCTTATCAAGTCCGTGTGCTCCCTTAGTCTACTTTTAGGACATCCACGGGAGGAGACGGAGGTTTTTTTTATGTCAATACTAGAGTTTAACTACCTAAAGTATTCAAGTGCTCTTTTTGTATGACTTAGCTTCTCCTTGTTCCAGAGACACTACATTAATGAAACAACAACCTACACTATTAAACACTCTTCTCCTTGTTCCAGAGACACTACATTAATGAAACAACAACCTACACTATTAAACACTCTTCTCCTTGTTCCAGAGACACTACATTAATGAAACAACAACCTACACTATTAAACACTCTTCTCCTTGTTCCAGAGACACTACATTATTGAAACAACAACCTACACTATTAAACACTCTTCTCCTTGTTCCAGAGACACTACATTAATGAAACAACAACCTACACTATTAAACACTCTTCTCCTTGTTCCAGAGACACTACATTAATGAAACAACAACCTACACTATTAAACACTCTTCTCCTTGTTCCAGAGACACTACATTAATGAAACAACGACCTACACTATTAAACACTCTTCTCCTTGTTCCAGAGACACTACATTAATGAAACAACAACCTACACTATTAAACACTCTTCTCCTTGTTCCAGAGACACTACATTAATGAAACAACAACCTACACTATTAAACACTCTTCTCCTTGTTCCAGAGACACTACATTATTGAAACAACAACCTACACTATTAAACACTCTTCTCCTTGTTCCAGAGACACTACATTAATGAAACAACAACCTACACTATTAAACACTCTTCTCCTTGTTCCAGAGACACTACATTAATGAAACAACAACCTACACTATTAAACACTCTTCTCCTTGTTCCAGAGACACTACATTAATGAAACAACGACCTACACTATTAAACACTCTTCTCCTTGTTCCAGAGACACTACATTAATGAAACAACAACCTACACTATTAAACACTCTTCTCCTTGTTCCAGAGACACTACATTAATGAAACAACAACCTACACTATTAAACACTTTCAAGGTAAACAACATCTGAAACTTACAGATAAACCATAGGTAACTATTTTGTTAAATATATACAAGTTGGCATCAAAAAACATTCATATTGGTTCAGAAATGACAGAGATCTTGTAAACAAACATAAAGAAGGTGCTAGCGCCTCCTATTTACGAAAGTCGGTTATAAAAAGAGTGGAAACCAAAGAAGGTGCTAGCGCTTCCTATTTACGGAAGTCGGTTATAAAAGGAGTGGAAACAAAAGAAGGTGCTAGCGCCTCCTATTTACGGAAGTCGGTTATAAAAGGAGTGGAAACCAAAGAAGGTGCTAGCGCTTCCTATTTACGGAAGTCGGTTATAAAAGGAGTGGAAACAAAAGAAGGTGCTAGCGCCTCCTATTTACGGAAGTCGGTTATAAAAGGAGTGGAAACAAAAGAAGGTGCTAGCGCCTCCTATTTACGGAAGTCGGTTATAAAAGGAGTGGAAACAAAAGAAGGTGCTAGCGCCTCCTATTTACGGAAGTCGGTTATAAAAGGAGTGGAAACAAAAGATGGTGCTAGCGCCTCCTATTTACGGAAGTCGGTTATAAAAGGAGTGGAAACAAAAGAAGGTGCTAGCGCCTCCTATTTACGGAAGTCGGTTATAAAAGGAGTGGAAACAAAAGATGGTGCTAGCGCCTCCTATTTACGGAAGTCGGTTATAAAAGGAGTGGAAACAAAAGAAGGTGCTAGCGCCTCCTATTTACGGAAGTCGGTTATAAAAGGAGTGGAAACAAAAGAAGGTGCTAGCGCCTCCTATTTACGGAAGTCGGTTATAAAAGGAGTGGAAACCAAAGTCTACCGCAAATGCAAGACATCCCACCAATATCATAAATGTCAAAGTTACGATGTTTATGTTTGTTACTTAATCAAGCCGAAACGGCTGAGCCCATTTTCATGAAATTTGGTACACAGTTAGACTATGTCGGAGGATATGCTTGTATGACATGGATTGTGCTAGAAGCTACTCTTTATCCTGGTAAAACGCGAGCGGAGCCGCGGGCGGTCACTAGTCTATATTTATAAAAGAAAGTATTGATAGTTACACTATTTATAACTCAAGAACGGCTGGACCGATTTGGGCGAATATTGGTGGGGAGGTAGCTTAGAACCAAGAGAAGCTCATAGGCTATTTTTTTTATCCCGTTATTCTCACGGATTCAAGACTTATGTGGGTAAAACCGCGGGGCGTAGCTAGTATAATAAAACAAGAAACATATATTATTTTTTACGAAGATTTTGGCCCAGTACCTAATGTAATCAACAAAAACTTTATAACCAGTCGTGACGCCCTGAGCAAGCAGTGAAAGTTATGGGATCACACCGACAGATCACGCAACACCATATTAATAACGTGTTTTCAAACAAAACCTGCTTCATATATTACCAGTTGCCACGGAAAGGTACGGGGCGTCTATGAGCGGAACTATGACCCTATCTTTATAGCGTATACTTCTTCATCATCATCACCATCATCATCAGCCCCTACTGGACGTGCATATAATGCCGGTCACTACTGGACGTGCAAATAATGCCGGTCACTACTGGACGTGCAAATAATGCCGGTCACTACTGGACGTGCATATAATGCCGGTCACTACTGGACGTGCATATAATGCCGGTCACTACTGGACGTGCATATAATGCCAGTCACTACTGGACGTGCATATAATGCCGGTCACTACTGGACGTGCATATAATGCCAGTTACTACTGGACGTGCATATAATGCCGGTCACTACTGGACGTGCATATAATGGCGGTCACTACTGGACGTGCATATAATGCCGGTCACTACTGCACGTGCATATAATGCCGGTCACTACTGCACGTGCATATAATGCCGGTCACTACTGGACGTGCATATAATGCCGGTCACTACTGCACGTGCATATAATGCCAGTCACTACTGGACGTGCATATAATGCCGGTCACTAATGGACGTGGATATAAGGCCGGTCACTACTGGATTTGTATATAATGCCGGTCACTACTGCACGGGCATATAATGCCGGCCACTACTGCACGTGAATATAATGCCGGTCACTACTGCACGTGCATATAATGCCGGTCACAACTGCACGTACATATAATGCCGGTCAATACTGCACTTGCATATAATGCCGGTCACTACTGCACGTGCATATAATGCCGGTCACTACTGGACGTGCATATAATGCCGGTCACTACTGGACGTGGATATAAGGCCGGTCACTACTGGATTTGTATATAATGCCGGTCACGACGAAATGTTTAGTCACAACTTTTTAACTAGCTAAAGAACCCAACATCTTGGAATTTAATTTAGATGTACCGTAGTGTATCCGGCCTAAGAATATACTCTCTGTCTCCTCTCGTGGATGTCGTAAAAGCTGTTAAACCATATTAAGGCAATTTTTAATTGCAATTTTATTTTATTTATATGCAAATCTTTATTAACATAAAAAATAAAACAACTAATACAAGTAGAAGTAAACGAAATTAAAAATAATAGGTACAACGAATACAAGTAGAATTATTAAAAATTTAAAATAATACAACTAATACAAGTAGAAGTATACAAAATTAAAATTAATGCAGCTAATACAAGTAGAAGTAAACAAAATTAAAAATAATAGGAACAACTAATACAAGTAGAAGTATACAAAATTAAAAATAATAGGAACAACTAATACAAGTAGAAGTATACAAAATTAAAAATAATAGGAACAACTAATACAAGTAGAAGTAAACAAAATTAAAAATAATAGAAACAACTAATACAAGTAGAAGTAAACAAAATTAAAAATAATAGGAACAACTAATACAAGTAGAAGTATACAAAATTAAAAATAATAGGAACAACTAATACAAGTAGAAGTATACAAAATTAAAAATAATAGGAACAACTAATACAAGTAGAAGTATACAAAATAAAAAATAATAGGAACAACTAATACAAGTAGAAGTAAACAAAATTAAAAATAATAGGAACAACTAATACAAGTAGAAGTAAACAAAATTAAAAATAATAGGAACAACTAATACAAGTAGAAGTATACAAAATTAAAAATAATAGGAACAACTAATACAAGTAGAAGTAAACAAAATTAAAAATAATAGGAACAACTAATACAAGTAGAATGATTAAAAATTAGAAATAATACAAGTAGAAGTATACAAAATTTAAAAATACTAAATGTGCAACAGTCGAGCTACCAGAAAACCGTTGTAAATGACCTAAAGATAGTTCAAGTAATCTCAAATCAATTCCAATGTATTATAAACATTACTTATAAAGCTATTACAAAAAACTACGTTGTTGATGTGCATGAGTGGTAATCTCTCGATCAGAGAACCGTTACTACGAAATTGGGTCCAAGAAGCACGCTGGCCGACAGACGATGAATCTTGCGCTTCTATAGAGACGCCCCAATCCTACAACGGAACGGGGAAGGCACGGAGAGCGGGTAAATAGCATAAGACCCGCACGGCACGACGGCATAATATCCGCACGGCACGACGGCATAATATCCGCACGACACGACGGCATAATATCCGCACGGCACGACGGCATAATATCCGCATGGCACGACAGCATAATATCCGCACGACACGACGGCATAATATCCGCACGGCACGACGGCATAATATCCAAAAGATATAAAATAACCTGACTCTCAACACCCAAATAAAACCCCAGTTCGCTTAACATTTTTAAAACGAAAGTAAAAGAGCACTATCACTACTTGTAATTTATTTTTATTGTAGTTTTATGTTGTATTATTTGTTTAGTAATAAATTTATTATATATTAATTTATAAAATAATACTAAACTAATACAAGAAAATATAAATTATACATCTAGTTAAGGCACGAATAAATTACGGAAAGATAACGATTATATTTGAAGGGGTAAGTATTATTTATTTTATTCGAGCGAGCGCTATTCTGTCACATTCTAACTTAGTAGCATGGAGGTATAATAGTATGGAGTGAGTGCTAAAATAGCATAGAGTGTTCCTTCTTACTCCTATCCCAGAAGATAGCTTGCTATCCTATGTTAGAGAGAAACAAATATATTGTCACACGACAGTCGTTTTTCCGTTCCGTACCCTGAATATTGGCACCATGCATATACATCTTCCTAGATTGTTACCATGAATGTAGTAGTAGTTTGACATTTGGCCTGGTACGACTTACACAAATAAGAACAAATAGATATATTCTTGTCTCATTCCAACACATGAATACATTCATATAAAAGAATGAGACAGGTATAATCGATACCGTTTCGTTTTTAGCCTTAGTTCCATGCCTTTAGTCCATCTTCCTAGTTGGATAGTGACAGAATTTGGCTGTTGTCAGCGCCATAACATTCGCTATAGTAATGCCACGTAAATATTTTGTTTTCAATTTATTTTTTAAAATTCAAATTTGGAATAATACAAAAAGACCTACAAAATAAAGTTTCTTCAAAAGATTTTAAAACCAGCCAGTAATTTTAAGAGTTTAAGAACTTTATACAAAATATCCCTAATAGACGGAGTTGATGTGTGTATTTGTATGGAATCACGAAAATGTAAAACATCTAGGATACTTCCGGTAACACCACAATTAGTAAATTTAGAATGTTATATATAATAATAGGAGGCTTTGTGATACAAATAAAGGGGGAAAAAAGTAAAATTGAGCAACTTTGTCTTTTTACCGCTAAAATTTGCTAGACTGAGCGGAACTCTCAGGGCGAGCGAGACACGCACTTGTCCATTTTATTTATGGGCACATCACTTTCTGATAAATTCTGATTTATCAAAACGTGTTCCTCTATTATTTAATTAACCCGACGTACCATAGGACGTTTTGATCTCGTGCGGTATAAGCTGGTCCTTCAAGCCGGATCATACGAGGTATTCATCTTGTTGTATATTGGATAGATTTACTTTGGAATGTAGAACATGTAGACTTGAATTACGCCATTACCTTACCGCACCAGTCTAGTGGTAAATTGACTATATCTAGACTTTAGAGCTGTCTTGCATTCCATTTATAAACGGTGCATAGCGTTTTTTTCGAAGCGTTTGGCTTCGTTATCATCTTTCACTGCTTGGACCTAAAGAAAATAGGGGATTTGCCATAATCTATATAATATAATAATTGCCATATAATAATTTGTTATTTTCTTGTTTATGTACGTGATATTATTATAAAATTGTAAGGACTTATTAAATGTACTAACAAAATGACAAGGCCTATGTACAGCCGCTATTGTGATATTCTAAATGACTTAGCTTATAATTTGACAAAGCCTCTATACAGCTGCATCTTTATAGTGTACCATACTGTTTGTTTTTGAATTGAATGCTTGTAAATTGACGTGACTAAGTGTTCCCTGTGATCTTATGGTATTAATAAATATATGAACTATGAACTAACTAATCACCAAGTTTGATGATCGCAGTATTTGTGTAAAGAACACGATGGATGCTGCTGCCCATCCCCTGATGTTATCCCTTAGTCGGCTTTTACCATATCCACGGGAGGAGACGTAGAGGTCTAGTCCTAGGCCGACACACCATAACACCAACAATACGCTTTGGCTTCATACGAGTAATTTGTTATAATGTCAGCAGTCAGTCCGCGGGTTCATGCGTCATACTCAACTCAATGTTCCTTCAATCTGGGCACCGGCAGAGACAAACTTACCTTGTCTCTGGTACCTCTAATCGTCTGCTGATGTTCCCTCATTCTTGGCACCTGCAGAGAAAAACTTACCTTGTCTCCGGTACCTCTAATCGTCTGCTGATGGTCCCTCATTCTGGGCACCTTCAGAGACAAACTAACCTTGTCTCTGGTACCTCTAATCGTCTGCTGATGTTCCCTCATTCTGGGCACTTAGGTACTTTGGCCTTTTAATGACTCTTTTTTTTTTTTTTTTTTTTTTTTTTTTATGAATCTAATAGGCAAACTAGCTTACGGCCCACCTGATGTAAAGTGGTCACCGTCGCTTATAGACACCGGCAACACCGGGGGTATTGTCGATGCGTTGCCTACCCTGAAGGAATTTATGAACATTTTTCTTGAAGCGACACATGTCGTAACCAAGCGGGGTTAACTTTAGATGGAAGCTCATTCCAAAGTTTATAGGTATGGGGAAGAAATGATCTCGAGAAACGAGTCGTACGAGAAACCCAGGGATCTATGATGTGTGGATGAGCTTTGTCACGGTGCCGGGAAGAGCGATGGTAAAATCTCGATGCGGGGATGAGATCGAAAAGCTCGTCAGAACATTCCCCGTTGTACAGGCGGTAGAACACGCAGAACGATCCAATGGCTCTGCGCTGGCTAAGCGGTTCTAGAGTATTGGAGAGCTTAGGGTCGCCGATGATTCTAATGGCTCTTCTCTGTAGGGAGTCAAAGCGAAGCAGCTGGTACTTGGGTGCCCCGTGCCATAGATGGGAACAGTATTCAACGTGCGGCCTAACTTGTGCTTTGTAAAGCAACAGCCGTTGATTCGGCGTAAAATACTGCTTAGCACGGTTTAGCACTCCAAGTTTTTTAGAAGTCAGTACAGCTTTTGCTTCGACATGACTCCCATATTGGACCTCATTAGATATCTCGACCCCCAGAATCCCGATACTTGCCGAGATGGATAAGGGAATGTCTTGAAATCGCGGCGACACATCGAACGGGGCCTTCTTAGAAGAGAACGCACAAACCTGTGTCTTTGTTGGGTTAAAGGTAACCAAGTTCCGGTCACCCCAATTAGAAACATGCTCTAAGGTGCTCTCAACATCAGACACAAGTTTACGCCTGTTCTCATCAACTTCAGAACGAGAGGCGTTAGCACGGCCAGAATAAAAGGTGTCACCCGTACTATCATCTGCATAACAATGAAGACCACTAATTTGCAGCATATCATTGATATGCAGAACGAATAGCGTAGGCGACAACACTGATCCTTGCGGAACACCGGCATTGATTGATAGGCTTCGGGTCTGAGCATGACCCATCAACAACAGCCTTAATGCTCCGCCCGGATAAGAAGCTGGCAACCCATTTGCATAGCCCCACTGGAAGCCCGTACGATGGTAATTTCGTAAGAAGTGCCCCGTGCCAAACCCGATCAAAAGCCTTAGCGATATCTAGGCTAACTGCCAGGGCTTCCCCTCTACTCTCGACGGCTACAGCCCAACGGTGAGTGAGATAGACCAAAAGATCACCAGCCGATCGCCCATGACGGAAGCCGTATTGATGGTCACTGATCAGTTGGTGCTTCTCCAGGTATCCCAGAAGCCGAGTGTTTATCACTCGCTCCATCACCTTACAGAGTAGAGAGGTATATCATCAGGTAGGTCATATAATAGGTAGCTTCTGACAAGTCTCAAAAGCTTTAGATACATCAAAAGCTCTGTTTTATTAACCTATTACGAGTATAACGGAATAACATGGGTTATAAGTGTCAAACAAAGTAATGTACATTATGAAGTAGTAAGTTATTGTCAGTTAAGTCCGCTATATTAGCGTTCTAAATTAATGAGGAAATAAAATAAGACTCTTATTGAGACTCTGCCTACCCTTTCGGGAAAAAAGGAATTATCTAAGCATAGACATGACTCAGTTGAATTCTCTAAGCATAGACATGACTCAGTTGGATTCTCCAAGCATAGACTTGACCCAGTTGCTTGTTTTTTTTTAAGTCTATATTTTCGGGTTGGTAGGGCAGTTGATGGAACTAATGCATCGAAGTGACGTAGGAATTGAGGTTAAAAACTAAAATCTATGGCTAGGATCAACATCTCCCGGCTGAGAGTAATGCGGCCTCCGTACCGTGCTCTATGTCTCCCGGTGTCCGTGATGCACACACTGCAACACTCTGACGCACTGACCCACTTCATTTTAACAAGCTTTTATTTAACTTGCAATGTTTTAGTAGTAGTAGAGCTTTTTTGTGAAAGAGTTCGTCCGGGGAAGTACTACCACCATACCTATTTCTGCCGCAAAGCAGTAGTTCTCGCATTGCTGTGTTCCGGTTTGAAGGGTAAGGGTGCCGGTGAAATTACAGGCACATGAGACTTTTCATCTTTATGTCTCAGGGTGGCGGGCGCAGTGCAATGCCACATAGGGCGCGTCCTAGGTGGACGTGACCTATGAGGTAATGCACTGTTCATAGGCAGAGGTTACCGCTTAACATCAGGTGGGCCATCTGCTTGCCCCGCCATTCCAGTAGTATAAAAAAATCTTGCTTTTGAATTAATGAATTTGAAAGTAGTTATCCTCAACCGATTAAGATAAAATGTTGCAAACCAGTCAAGTTCCGATGACGATACAATTATTATGGTGACAGCGAGCTGATGTGATGGTAGAGGCGGAAGGTCGACAAAGGAACTCCTCGATGGTTAATAGTCAACTGGCCGTGTTTGGGCTCATTTTGATCAGCACACGGTTTTGCTTAATAATTTCATCATCATCATTATCAGTCAGATGTACATTCTTAAATATTTGTTTTAAAGGTGTGTACCTATATTTTTAAAATAAAATTGAGCTTATTAATTTTTTCCTTGACATTCAAATATTTAGTTTAATTATATTTTCTCGAGTATTTGCGAGGTTCGGGCAGATAATAGTGGTTCGGAGCTAACCCCTATTTATAATTTCCTGTTGAGCCGATTATAAGCCAACCTACCTAGATCATCTACCTACAGCATCTAGATCACATGAAGGCGAGTAATGTTTTTATGTTTAATTTGTAACGTCTCATCAGTATTGTAGGTCAGTGAGATGGCGGTATGTCGTAGTTGGCACATTTTGCCACTTTGGAAGTGTCTCTCGCGCAAACTATTCAGTCATAGATAATAATAAAATAATAAATAAATAAATAAATAATGCTGGACAAGTTCACACAACATTATCTAGCCCCAAGATAACCGACACGTATGGGTTTGATGAAAAAAAATAGGGTTCCCTAAAAATTGACCCACAACAACCTCTCGTATCTCAAGCGGTTTCACCCGTCGCGCTACAGAGGTCACCTCATTGTTAACACTTATATGACAGAGCTACCATCTACAGTTGGCTGGTAGCAATTTAATAGTAACGATCTAGTGTGTACTTGTTGCGCACGCGCCGCATACTTAGTATCATGCTATTGTTCCGGTTGGTGATTATATATGTGTTTGTTGCATTGTAACTCGCTAGGTGGCGCTTATGCGTGTTATGAGTAAGAGTAGGTATGTAATTGATTTAGGTACATACCTACTAATCTTTGTCCACTTCTATCGTGTCATACCATAGAAATGTGAAGTAAGGTACCTTTCGCGTATTCGAATAAGTGTATACGCGAAACACCTGTTTTGAATTTTTAAATAGTTTTGACAGCTTATGTCATATTTCTGTCTTCCGCTAGTATAGTATTATTTTATCTGTGCTTCCGCTAACCGCTCTATAGCTTACGGACCTACTCTTTGTAACCTAATTTATAATTCATCTAATTAAACATTATCATCAAGAATTACGTTATTTGAAACACCCAGAGGAACCCCTTGTCCCTGCTAATGAAGTACCGTACCGGTCATTGACCTGTAGGATGACAAAGAAGAAACCAGTAACACGACGAACGAACGATCCTTAGATCTGTGATTTAGAAAATCAGGAGCGATCTTATTAATTTTATTTGATTGTATGGCTGAACTTGCATGGTCCACCTGATGATATTTATGTAGATACACTTTTTTAAGCAAACGACAAATCCTCATACAAAAAACATATCACGCTACTCACAAAGGAATTTGAATAAAAAATATAGCACATTTTATAAGATACCTGCTGAATTTAAGGATATGTGGTCTGACCTTGACTCTTGTTCCGTGGAGAAGGGTAGACCTTTGGCGTGGGACGCTACTTGCGTTGATACCCTTGCGCCATCCCATCTGTCCGGGACATCAGTTAGGGCCGGTGCGGCTGTAGACTCTGCTGAGGACCTCAAAAGGCGCAAATATGCAAATCTCGACAGAGCCCTTCGGGGTCGAGACTCTGTAACTTCGGGGGTACCGGCCCATTTGCGGTTTCAAAATTATTTCTTGGAATATATGAAATATATGGTCTGGTTGAAGCGACGCGTGACACGAGAACTGGCTCTTATCTGGCTCAACGCATTAGTATTGCCATTCAGCGTGGCAATGCAGCCAGAATCTTAGAGACGCTTCCGTCTGGTAGGTTTGGAACAGTTGAGCTACCTTTAGATCGTTTGCTACGGTCTTGGAGCTACCTAAGCTCCAGTAGTTAATTTGTATTCACTATGTTCACTATTAACTTCTGTTGATTGAATTATTCCAAAGGTAATAGGTACTTTCCTTCGAATCAGCCCTCAATCATTTGTGAACAATTCAATTTATCATATTTATTCTGTGCCGTCGTTTCGCACGCATCTTTGTGTGTACGCTTGTGTGTATGTAGCAAAATAGTAGATTGTTCTAATACAAGGAGCTAAAATTACTCATGAATAGAAACCGAGTTTTAATGGGTTTTTTGTGCTACACTCTGCTTTTTACTACGATTGCGAGAAAATAAAATAATCCGATACAATATGAAAAATTAACTACGGTCATTACCTATTCAATTTGCAATTAGAGAAAAATTCTAAAGATTTCGCGCCTATGTCTTTTTGTTTATTTCTTCTGTAGCCGCAACGCATTGCATGCATTCTACCAAAGAGATCGCCGATATTAGTTCCATTTTCAAAAACAAAATGTTGTAATTTTTTTTATGAAATAGTAATAAGTCGAGTATTAATTCATGATTATTCTACTTATAACTAAAGACTTTTTCGTTTTTGTAGGCTCATTGTCATTTTAAAAACTTAATTACTTAATTTTTACACGTGTTAATATAACACAAAACGCACAAACCGCTATATAAATTCACAAAACTATATACCTACGTATAGCACCAGCACCCGCATTGTTACGCCATCTCTTGACATATGTTTTTTTATACCTACTACTTGGAATGACGGATTTAACGTAACAAGTAAAAGTTATACGTGAAAGCGACGCTATTGAACTTCAATAACTAGTTTCGGTATTGCATGGATTGCCTAATGCGATGCTAATCTGTGTGTTATGGGCAGAATATGTAAATTTTACAGAATGAAGTATTTGAATCTGTCACATAATGTTGGTGTGATGGTTTTACGGTCTCGATAAACTTGGCTACAGAAGAGCAAGTTCGAATGACGACGGCGCGGCGATACACGTTATTTTACGATACATTAAATTGCGTATGTCATCATCATCAGCCTGTGGAGATCCATTGCTGGACCTAGGCCTCTCCCATAGAATGCTTCGCCATCCACCGACTTACCGCGACTTTCCTTGGGCCATCGAGAGGGAGCGACTGCGACGCGTCGTTTGGTTGTGGTCGCCTCTCGAAAACCTTTGTTAGTGCTTCGAGCTATGGACCTGCCCATTGTCACTTCAACTTGCTAATTCATAGTACGAGTAATTAAATACCTTACGAGCAGCGTGTTTTCTGTATTTATATAACATTAGTGTCCGCTCGCGGCATCGCTCACGTTTTTCCAAGATAAAATGTAGCCTATTCGAAATAGTTTCAGCCGTTTTGGCGTGACAGTAACAAACATCTAAACATCCAAACACCCGTAGTACTATAAAGTATTATTTTATCTGTGCCCGTACGTAACTTTGACATTTATGATATTAGTGGGATATCTGAAATGTTTAGGTACTTACTTGCTTAGTATTCTTGCCCCAGCTACATAAAGAGTTCGTCCGGGGAAGTACTACCACCATAATATCTATTTCTGCCGCAAAGCAGTAGTGCTCGCATTGCTGTGTTCCGGTTTGAAGGATACCTATGGGTGCCTGTAAAATTACAGGCACATGAGACTATACATCTTTATGCCTCAGGGGGCGGGCGCAGTGCAATGCAACATAGGATGCGTCCTTGGTGGACGTGACCCATGAGGTAAAGCATTGTTAAAGGCAGAGGTTACCGCTTAACATCAGGTGGGCCATGTGCTTGTTCCGTCATTCACGAAGCTAAAAAATAAAAAAATGAAAACTACCAAAGCTATAAAAATCGGGGAGTAGTTACACAGTGTTTAGTCTTTTGCATTGACAAGTAATTTCAGATTCTATCGAAAGAGACAAAACACGGTGTAACTATTCCAAAGATATTCCTCGTTCATGAATAGCACGCCAGACGTCCAAAACATGACAGAGAAATCAATATTTACGATTGTTATCAAATTTCAGACTTTAGTTTAAGATCGACAACATTCATACAACTTAAAAATGCAGTTTTATATGCATTCGGCATTGTCGCCTGGATTATCTGAGAAAGCTGTACGTAACCGTGATCAATGATAGAACAATCGATATGGTGTGTACAGAACATAATGTCAATTGTTTGAAGAAGAATGTCGAGTTACACACTCCGTGTTGCTTTTACAAAAAAAACCATTCATACTCTTGTCCTAGGTAAGAGCCAAGCGCGATGCGATGCGATAACTCAAATTATAATGTAAGTACGACTGCCATGTTGCGTTGTCGATAACAAAAGTTTCGTGCGACGAAAATTATAGATTGTTGTTTTGTTTTTGACTTCTTATAATCTTCTTTTTTTGATTATGGAGGAATAGTGGCTCTTTAGACAACTTATGTGCTTTTTTTATATATATATATTTTATATTTATTTAGTAGGAAAACGAACAGCTATATATAAATACATAAAAAACTGAGTTAAAAAACAAAAAGCCAATTAAAGGTTTTCACGTGTAGAGAGCATAATAAAAACATATATATAGCTAAGTTAAACTCTTTTTAGGGTTAGGCTCGCCTCTGTACGTGTTCGCTACCTCTTACTGTTTTTTTTTTGTTTTCTTACGTGCAATAAAGAATAAAGAATAAGTTATATATCTATATCATCACTTACATTTTACAATTTAAATGATGTAGGCACATAGTGTATGTAATACGAATTGCATAAAATACTGAGGATGGGTACAAGATAGATAGAGAATAGGTAGGTGTGATATCAATCGCGTAATGCTACTATACGATTATTATAGGGTTCCGTATGAAAAGGGTCCATACGGAGCCCTAAATTGCTCTCGCACATCCGTTCGCCCATTCGTCACAAGTCACAAGGATCTAAAATTTGTCCAACCCCAGCAGGTGAGCTATAATTTTTAAGAGTTTATTAAGTAGAGTACGACTGTATTTTTTAGTTTAAAAAGTAGCGGAAACCAAAGTCATGAGAGGCCATGAAATTCAGTTTTTTTTCTCCAAAATGTTGTTACCAAGTTTTTTAACTTCTATTTGACCTAGGAACTAGAAAATTTGTAAATAAGTAGGTATACTACTTATTATGTCTATTTAACCAACAGATAATGTTATTTCAGAAGAAAAAAAAACATTTCGAGAGTTTCCTCATTTTTATACTACCAACAACCTTGGATTGGATTGAACCTTTTGGATTGATCCTTTTGGATTAACTATACTTATACAATTTATAACTTCTACATTTGGTACGGAACTCTGAAAGTGCGAAGTCCGACGCACACTTGACCGTTTTTTTAGCATCGCTTCGCTGTTTCGCTCACATTATGCCAGTGCGACAGCAGTTTCACGCGACGCTAGCGCCGCATTATTATTCGAATATCGAACAGAACTAACGACGTGCGCATTACTAGTGCATCTTGCTTTCACATACATACATACATGCTCAATCGCAATAAAGTGTCCGTACAGTCAAGTGTTATTTTTGAAATGTATCGCAATTGTAAACAGTGATGTGGTATATCTTAGTTACACTGGTTGTGTTGTGGTTACTGGATAGTTATCGGAGGAAACAAAAACTTACAATGACACATAATTGTGTTGGAATGTTTGTATGACTTTTTTACTACTTACTCGTATAAAAGCTCAACAGCGAATCATTATAAACCCTATAGGCACCTTTGCACTCTGTAACAACCGAGCTCACTACTTCTTCGCACAGCCCTCGTCCAGCGGTGAGGGGACGTATGATATAACGGTTAATGATGATGATAATAGCAAGGGGGAGAGCATTCCATAGGGGGGCAGCTCCGGTACAGAGGCCGTTATGCTCTAAGGGTACGCTTGTACAGTATGGGAATTTTAATGGAAATTGGAAGTGTTTAGTAGTAGTGCTATTTTGTGAAAGAGTTCGCCCGGTGAAGTACCTACTACCACTATATCTATTTCCAATCTATATCACCATATGATTATGATGCAGATGCAGTAGTGCTCGCATTGCTGTGTTCCGGTTTGAAGGGTACGGATGCCGGTGAAATTACAGGCACATGATTACGTACGATGATGTAAATGAATCACTATCGCGAGTTCTTGATTGGTTCACTGACTTCACTGTAAATAATCTGTTACTTAATGCTAAAACAACTAAATGTATTAAATTCACTTTGCCAAACATTACCCAACTAATATTAAAGTAAATGGTAAGACACTCACTCTCGTAAACTCTACTGTTTTCTTAGGACTTAATATTGATGCAAGTCTGCAGTGGGCACTGGCTGGTAGACTTAGTTCCACTGCATAATACATTTATACATAATACATTTATTTACGAAACCAAATGGATATAGATAACATACATGAATCTTAGCCTACATAAAAAAGAGCTACAAAGTTTTTGGCCAATTTAGAATATAAAATAAACAATAGAATGAACTGTAGTTATGAAATTAGAATATGCAATTATATTAATATATACTAGAAAGGAATGTGCAATTTACAATTTATTACTATAATAGTTACTTACATAACAAATGGATATCGAGATTCTTATGTAGGTAGGTATGTTATGTTAACGCAGAAATAGAACACTAGCTCCCACCCTAGGTACAACCTGTGTTGTGGGAGATAGTCTCTTTCGTCCAGTTTACTTGCATTCCATGTATTTATCATTTAGGGTTAGTTATTTAAGCATTCAATAAATTAACTTAAATTAAATTAACAACATAACACTTATACGTTATTTTCATTAATCGATTAATGAAATTCACATATAAGTTATTTAAATTATGAAAAAAATGAAAAAAATCGAGAAATTTCTAAATAAGAAAAACAAATCAAAAATTAACAATAATGTAGGTGTTCAATAATATAATATTTATATTTTCCATCATATAAATAGTTAGGTAACCTTAAACACGACTAGATTACCTACTGTTAACTTAATTATTATAATTCATAAATCTTTTGGCTTTAAGGTTAAGAACCTTAAAGTAATTGTAATTGTAATTAAAATCGTGCGAGACAATTTAAGCAAATATATTTTGAAGGTAGGTTGTTTTGTATTGAACGTGACAATTAGCATCGAATAATGTTGAGTTTCATGAATTAGTTCTGTTGAAAAGGTTCAATAAGTAATTATGTGTGAGAGTGAGTGAGTGTATGAGTGGGTGTGAGGGAGTGTGTGTGTGTGTGTGTGTGTGTGTGTGAGAGAGAGAGAGAGTGAGTGTGTGTGTATGTGTGTGTATGTGTTTGTGTGAGTGGAAATGCGTCGAGAGAGGTAGTTCTCCTGATAGCACCAAGCTCATAAGAGTCTGGGTAAAGGGTGGAATCCACGTGTTTCTTAAAGTAGTTTGTGAGTTTTTTATGTGTATGCGTGTGGGTGTGTGTGTGAGAGAGAGTAGTGATGAGAGGATTTTTGTTTGTGAGGGTTCTCTTGCTACACCAGTCTCATAGGAGTCTGGTTAGCAGTAGAAACCGTCGTGTGTCAAGGTAACTAAGTCTGTTGTAGAAGAGTGTTCGTATTGGAGTGAAGGGGTGTGTATTTATAAGAATAGAGATTAAAATAAGAATTGATAATAACCTAGAAAATGGAAGATGGAAGAGGAAAGTGATCATGTAGGTGTAATAAGTAGACGCTCAGTTTCGTTGTAGTTCAGGGTAGGAGCCATGATACAACTTTTCTCCTGCATCCCCCTCTTGTAAGTGACACTATATTTAGTTGTTTGTTAAGTTTAGTATAGAGATGAGGGCCCACATAGTTGTAATTACTCTTGCCAAAACTAGTTTTAACTCTTGGAGCGCTCCATACTGTACGTCTATTTGAGAGTGTGGGGGTGATAGTAGAAAGAGATGTTTTATGGAATCGTTGTATAGCAGAAGATATGTAAATTTGTCTAACAGTAAGATGGTCAACTTCTTTGTACAGAGACTCAGTTGGATACCTGTATGGTTTGCGGTATGCTACCTTTAACAATGCGCGTTGTGCCCGTTCTAGCTTCATTAAATGCGTTTTGCAAGCAGCACCCCATGTGATACCACAATAGGAAATAATTGACTGGCACAGGGCTATGTACACGAGCCTAATAGTTTGAACATCTGAAACAGATCTTAACCGCTTGAAAATATGCATCATTTTTCGAAGTCTACCGTTCAAAGTATCTATTTGTTTAGTCCATGTAAGGCTACAGTCAAAATAGATTCCTAAATATTTGATATGTGTTACTTTTTCAAGCAGAGGGCAGTTGCAATCACGAGAAGCTGGTAAAGAGGATTGACACTGGTGGATTTTGACACCAAAGTTAGTATCAGGGGCAGAGCGTTTTGAAATATTAAACGGAACAAGTTTGGTCTTATCAGTGTTGAGGGTCAGCAGGTTATTTTGAAGCCATTCTGAGATGATCTTCATATTAGCTTCCGCGATTTTAGAAACGTCCCTGCATGATTTGCCATAGAAAATGAGAGCCGTGTCGTCAGCGAAAGCAAATATTTCTGTTTGGGGTAGTTGGAGTGCGCATAGACTATTTATGTATACGAGAAATAGGGTGGGACCAAGCACACTACCCTGTGGCACCCCAAAGTCCACCTCGGAAAGGTCACTTGTCATATCACTCACCTTAACTCTTTGCTTGCGATTTGACAAGTACGAATGAAACCAATCCAGTGCAACACCTCTTATCCCCAAGGTCTCCAACTTCCTTAAGAGGATAGGCCTTGACACCGTGTCAAAGGCCTTTGCTAGGTCGAGGAAGACTCCAGCACATTTATTTCCCTTATCCAGGTTTTCAGTCACGCAGCCAGCCAGATTTGCAACAGCCTGATCAGTCGAGCGGTTGCTGCGGAAGCCGTATTGGTTATGTGACAGTAATCCTTCAGCTTCCAAATAAGATAATAGGCGTTTATTTACGACTTTTTCAATTATTTTTGAGATTGAGCTAAGCAAAGATATCGGTCTATAATTTGAAGTTAGTAAAGGGTCACCTGTTTTGTAAATGGGGCAAACATTAGCAATTTTAAGGCTATTAGGTACAACCCCGGAAGAAAGACTAAGATTACATACATGCTGGTGCTAAAATATGTTTACCTTTCTTTAAAATTTTATTGTCTATTTTATCCCATCCTGGAGCAGAAGAAGGTTTCAGTGAATCAATGAATTTAGTTATTTCGAAGGGATCTGTAGGGGACATGAAAAATGAGTTTAGAGGGGCTGTTTTAGGGGAATCAACACGAGAGGCTAGTTCCTCTTCTGTTAAGTTTAACTTTCCCAATGTGCAGCTTGCCAGATTCTTGCCAATAGAGGAGAAGTATTCATTAACTTGATTGAGGGAATCAATGGGTTTGTATTGTTTTTGAAGGAGTTCTATATTTTTGTTACGTATAGAATCACTATCGCGAGTTCTTGATTGGTTCACTGACTTCACTGTAAATAATCTGTTACTTAATGCTAAAACAACTAAATGTATTAAATTCACTTTGCCAAACATTACCCAACTAATATTAAAGTAAATGGTAAGACACTCACTCTCGTAAACTCTACTGTTTTCTTAGGACTTAATATTGATGCAAGTCTGCAGTGGGCACTGGCTGGTAGACTTAGTTCCACTGCATATGCGGTTCGTACGATAAGGCAGCTTATTGATGAAGCTACAGCTAGGCTAGTTTATTTTGACTACTTCCATAGTGTTATATGGCATCATACTGTAGGGGAAGAAAGCAGCAGACATCCAAGCAATATTTGTTATACAAAAACAGGCAATACGTGCCATTTATAAAATGAAGCCGCGTGACTCCTTTGGAAATTAGCATTCTCACGGTAATATCACAATACATCTACGAAACCTTATTATAAAACCTCATTACACACTTAGATAGGTTTATGAATATGGTTTTACAATCTACATGACTATGTTAATGATAAAACCGCATGGTCTGATGTTGCTCTGCCCCTCGATACTTAATTTGACAAATTGCAATGTCTGTACACATATATATAATTTATTATTGATGTGTTATTTATCACACTTAATATTATAGATGCGAAAGTTTGTGTGTGAGTGTGTTAGTGTGTTTGTTACGTCTTCACGCTGAAACGGCTAGACGGATTTGGAATGGAGATAACTGGACTCTCGGAATAACACATAGGCACATTTTTATCCCGATATTCCCACGGGATCGAGACTTACGCGGGTGAAACCGCGGGGCGCTGCTAGTGAGTATATAAAGCGTAGAGTGTGCTGTCTTATGAACTTTTGCTGATTGTCTCTAACATCTTACTGTTGACTGCCTACCTAAGGATTTTAAATTGGTTTTCCTTTTTTTGTTATCGTCTTCCACTTGTTCACCTCGTACTAAGAAGGATACTACAACTTAGGCTTAGGAACTTAGGCTTTATTCTAAGAGTAACAAAGCCTTTTACAAACATTGCTTGCTTAAAACTACTTTATAATGCTTACATACGTAGTGTGCTGGAATACTGCAGCTCCGTCTGGATCCCACAGTATGTCACTTATGACCACGCTATACATAGAATCGATACAAAGGAAGTTTGTAAAATACTTAAATTTCCGTAAAAAAACAATTCAGAGCAGCTGTAAGGAAGGACATAATTGGAACTTACATACTTATTTTTAAGACCTATATGACATTATGTTCAAGCAAATAAATATATCTTTATCTTTATCTTTATCTTTCTTTATCTGTGGTGCATCACGCCGTGAGCACGAACTGATGTTACTTCGTGGCAGAAGAATTGTGCGGGATATGTTTTTTTTTTTTTTTTTTTTTTTTAACATTGATAGACCTTTGTTTGACCACGATCTCACCTGTTGGTAAGTGACGATGTGGCCGAAGATGAAGCACAAAGGTCTAGAAGGCACCTATTCACTCTTGACTTGAAGAGACCCAGATTATAGTTTTCAGGAAAGACAGACGACGGTAGTGTATTCCACTCCTTAGCAGTTCGCATTATAAAGGTAGAACTGAAACGTTTTGTGCGAATAGAAGGTATACCAATGAGGTAAGGATGGTACTGAGCCGTACGCCTGCTCGTCCTATGATGAAAAGGAGATGGTGGGATCAGATCGTGCAGTTCCTGGGAACATTCACCGAAATGTAACCTATAGAAGATCGCAAGGCATGCAACCTTACGGCGGTGCTCGAGACTCTGGATCTTAGTCTCCGCCATATGTTGCTCACCTATAAGCCTGAAAGCTCTACGTTCAATCGAGTCCAAGGCAGCAAGCTGGTGTTTGGCCGAGCCATCCCAAACATGGCAGCAGTACTCCATACCAGCCCGGACTTGTGCTTTATATAAACTGAGAAGCTGTCCTGGTGTGAAGTAACGCTTTACCTTATTCAGGATGCCTAGCTTCATGGCAGCTGTTTTTGCCTTAGACTCGATGTAGGAGCCAAAGTTGAGAGTAGGCGTGAGCGAAACACCTAAGAGCTCGAGGTGATCTCCTATAGCTACAGGTACATCTCGGAATACAGGAACTTGGAGAAACGGACTTTTTTTCGCCGAGAAGAGACAAGCCTGCGTTTTAGAGGCGTTGAACTTGACTAGATTGGCATCGCCCCAGTCGGATACAGCCTTGAGAGTCAAATTCAGACGCTGCAGCATCTCATCTCTTAACTCCTGAATTTCATTCTGCCTAGCTCGCGCAGTGGAAACATATCTCTCCACAACTGTGCTGTCGTCTGCATACCCAATGATACCGGGCATTAGCAGATCATTAATGTGCAGCAGAAACAGTGTGGCAGATAGCATTGACCCCTGAGGTACCCCGGCATATGTCATTTTTGTTGTTTGTTTCATGAGTATGTTCTGGCAGCATGGACTGCTCGTCTTTGATTTCTCAAATGTTAACATTGCGAGCTCCGAATACTTGCACCAGGCACACGCAACTATCTTTAAGTACCCATCCATCGTACAAATTATGCAGCTAATAGTGTTATCAGCCGGCTCCCCCGAACATACAATAAAATTTTCGCTGACATAGACCCTTTCAACTGTATTTAAGTCCAGAGTTTACAGCTCTCTGATGATAGGGTGCGGTAAGCATCTGCCATCGTGAATCGCCCTCTGTGAATGTAACTTATTTATGTATCTATCTATTTACGTACCTACTTACCTAATTAGCATTGCCTGCGCCGGAAACGGAGCGGACAATTTCTTAATATTTTATTCATATTTTGGTGTAATCAAAGGTAACGTAGTTAGGCATTAATGTTAGGCATAGTATGATGCCAATGTAAGCCATCCCTAATAATTCTTTTTAAAAACTAGTTTTTTGTTCTAAGTTCACTGATGCACACAATAATCTGTTGCAGTCGTAGTTTTGTCAGCTTTGTTAATTTTCATATGCATATCAGTTATATACTTACTCGTACATCTCACACTTTACATGACTTTACACACATTTCACACTCCAAAAATACTCACACACACCCATACACACACACACCCACACACACTACACAGACACCCTTATGCGATTATGAATACCTTCCTTATCTTGCCTACGTTTTTGTTTGTTTTAATTTTATTCTGTGGATCTACCTTATCCGGCTTTCCTGCCGTTTTTGTTGACCTTGCATGCGTACCTACCTACTTTGTAAACGAACTGAATACAAAATGTGGATTCAAATTGGTTTCAGAATAGCAGAATCCTAGATTAATAAATGATTTCCTTTCCTTGATTTCGTAGCCTCGTCATTGTGTTGGTAGGTACGCAATATCTTCGCCGATTGTGACCATTGAACTATGATTACTAGCGTATTGTGATCATTGAACTATGATTACTAGCGTATTGTGATCATTGAACTATGATTACTAGCGTATTGTGATCATTGAACTATGATTACTACCGTATTGTGATCATTGAACTATGATTACTAGCGTATTGTGATCATTGAACTATGATTACTACCGTATTGTGATCATTGAACTATGATTACTAGCGTATTGTGATCATTGAACTATGATTACTACCGTATTGAGATCATTGAACTATGATTACTAGCGTATTGTGACCATTGAACTATGATTACTAGCGTATTGTGATCATTGAACTATGATTACTAGCGTATTGTGATCATTGAACTATTATTACTACCGTATTGTGATCATTGAACTATGATTACTACCGTATTGTGATCATTGAACTATGATTACTAGCGTATTGTGATCATTGAACTATGATTACTACCGTATTGTGATCATTGAACTATGATTACTAGCGCATTGTGATCATTGAACTATGATTACTAGCGTATTGTGATCATTGAACTATGATTACAACCGTATTGTGAGCATTGAACTATGATTACTAGCGTATTGTGATCATTGAACTATGATTACTACCGTATTGTGATCATTGAACTATGATTACTAGCGTATTGTGACCATTGAACTATGATTACTAGCGTATTGTGACCATTGAACTATGATTACTAGCGTATTGTGATCACTGAACTATGATTACTAGCGTATTGTGATCATTGAACTATGATTACTAGCGTATTGTGATCATTGAACTATGATTACTAGCGTATTGTGATCATTGAACTATGATTACTACCGTATTGTGATCATTGAACTATGATTACTACCGTATTGTGATCATTGAACTATGATTACTAGCGTATTGTGATCATTGAACTATGATTACTAGCGTATTGTGACCATTGAACTATGATTACTAGCGTATTGTGATCATTGAACTATGATTACTAGCGTATTGTGATCATTGAACTATGATTACTACTGTATTGTGATCATTGAACTATGATTACTACCGTATTGTGATCATTGAACTATGATTACTACCGTATTGTGATCATTGAACTATAATTACTAGCGTATTGTGACCATTGAACTATGATTACTAGCGTTTGTGACCATTGAACTATGATTACTAGCGTATTGTGACCATTGAACTATGATTACTAGCGTATTGTGACCATTGAACTATGATTACTAGCGTATTGTGACCATTGAACTATAAGTGAAGTGTATAAAGTGCATTGTGTTCTACCTTTACCATATAACCTAATTGCTAAATGTTAGCAAGAGGGATATGTGCCTCAGGACATGCGTGACGCAAATATTATCATATTATCACAAGGGAAAAGGAGACCGCGGCGACTGCAACTGCTATCGCGGTATATCCCTTTTGAGCATTGTGGGTAAGCTTTTTGCTCGTATTATCTTGAGCAGACTGCAGAAACTAGCTGACGGCATACATCCCGAATCACAATGTGGGTTCCGTGCCGGGCGTTCCACCACTGATATGATCTTTACTCTTCGACAATTGCAGGAGAAAGGCAGAGAACAAAAACACCATTGTTTATGGCATTTGTTGATCTCAATAAAGCCGTTGACACGGTCAGCAGAGAGGGTCTATATACAGCTTTAGAGAGGTTAGGGTGCCCTGCCAAAATACCAACCTTAGTCAAATCCTTCCATAACTAAGGAGTGCTAAGGAGTGGAACAAACTACCGTCGTCTGTCTTTCCTGAAATCTATAATCTGGGTCTCTTCAAGGCTAGAGTGAATAGGTGCCTTCTAGACCTTTGTGCTCCATCTTCGGACACATCGTCACTTACCAACAGGTGAGATCGTGGTCAAAAAAAGGTCTACCAATGTTAAAAAAAATCAGTATGAAAGGCAACGTTATCTTCAATGGCAAGTCATCCGTGCCATTTGAAATGCAACGGGGCGTGCGTCAGGGTTGCGTCTTAGCACCGACCTTATTTGGAATCTTCTTTTCGCTGCTCTTGAAGGCTGCCTTCGGTGAGGCAACTCAAGGAATTCATCTATACACAAGATCGGACACTAAACTTTACAATGCCTCCTTACTCAAGTCCCGACATCATCGAGATGACGTATTTGTCGATAGCCTTTTGTTTGCTGACGATGCAGCCTTCGTCGCTACTACATCTATACAGCTCCAAAGTATCCTAGACAAATTCGTGGAAGCTTGTTCATTGTTTGCAATGTCGATAAATGCAAAGAAGACTATAGTGATGGTGCAAGGTGACGTAGAAAGACCACGAATTCTGTTGAAAAATGCACTTCTGGAGGTTGTGGATAGATTTTGTTATCTGGGTTCGTCAGCGTCGATCAATCTTTCCCTTGACGGAGAGATTAACACCCGCATCGGCAAGGCCTCGACTATATTTGGGAGGTTAAGTACAAGAATATGGAATAATAAATACCTTACAATCAGAACCAAGATGAACGTGTATCAAACATGCATCTTGTCCATACTCTTGTACGGAGCTGGAACTTGGACATCATATGCCAAACAGGAACGAAAACTCAACAACTTCCACATGCGTTGTCTCCGAAGCATTTTGGGCATTTTCTGGAGCAATAAAGTTACCAATAAAAGGGTCCTGAAAAAGGCACAGCTGCCTAGCGTCATCGCCTTGCTGAAACAAAGACGTTTGCGATGGCTTGGGCATGTGCACCGGATAGACCTTTCTCGTTTGCCGAGAAAAACTTTACTATCAGGAATCGCCGATGCCAAAAGACCTGTAGGACGCCCGATGCTTAGGTTCAAAGACAGTCTTAAACGCGACTTGAAGACTTTTAATATAGACCAGGCTAGCTGGGTGACTCAGGCAGAAGATCGCAACTCGTGGCAAAAAACCGTAGCTGACGGAGTTAGTCGCCCACGATAAGGCCTGGTTTGAGCTGCTAGCTCATAAGCGGACCGTAAGACATGAATGAACAGCTAACCCTACAGCACCTACAGGGACTCCATTCACGTGTCAAAAGTGCGGCCGTGGCTGCCGTTCCCGGATATTTAGTCACGAATGCAAATGCCTAACTGGCGCTACTTAAATCATCTTTCGTAGATGTTATAAGGCCCATGATGATTGTGACATTGAACTATGATTACTAGCGTATTGTGACATTGAACTATGATTACTAGCGTATTGTGACCAATGAACTATGTTTACTAGCGTATTGCGACCATTGAGCTATGATTACTAGCGTATTGTGACCATTGAACTATTATTACTAGCGTATTGTGACATTGAAATATGATTACTAGCGTATTGTGACATTGAACTATGATAACTAGCGTATTATTTATTATTATTATTATTTATTATTTATTTATCATACAAACTGATCTAAATATATTTTGGTTAGTAGTATCTTAAAACCTATGTTAGGTTTGTCTAAATACTAGGTTCTCTTACAATACAACACACAATATCGTGACCATTGAACTATGATTACTAGCGATCCGACTATTGTGATCCGAGTTGAATAATTCTTTACGGAATAGGTCTTCTTTACTGAATCTTGAGGGAATGTGAATCTTCTTCCATTTAAACTTGAAGAAAATATTCCAAAATACTAGGAAAATTACTGGATAAATCCATAGCTTTTAGAAGTAGTTTGTTTTTGTAAAGATTTCATGGAAGTAATAAGTACTGTACGTAGTACTTATTTCTTCCATGCAAGAATTATATTGAACCTTAGAGCGTTGCAGCTTTGAACAAACAATATGTCATGACACAGATAAAATAATACTATAGTCATGGTAACCCTTTTCTATTGTTTTCGGAAAAGGGTAGCCACGGTAAAGCGCCACACCTACAGAGTAGCAATTCTGTCCATATTTATGTTCTAGGCATCATTTAGAAAATTACAATATAATCATAGATTTAGTATATGTACTAGATCTACAATCAGAGATCGAAGATGGAACCAAAAAAAATATGTGCACGTGTTGGTGAAAGTCTATGTCTGAGTTAAAAATAGTGTTGTCCTCGACCAACACTTTTACATTGTCGATAGAATTCATCATCCGTCCATGATGTGTATGGTAGATAAATACATCTTAATGCAGATTAAGTCTTTCATGAAGAACACAGTTTGGCAGGTTTGACGTCATAAAGAGAATAAGGTTCTTATTCCAATTTTGAATACAGTTAATAAATATACCTTTATTATTTATAGACCCCTAAATATTACGGTTTTATTTATAGGTGGGATCTTAGAGTTTCCCTTTTAAATTTAAACTTAAAATGTTTGCTGCATATACCTAGTGGAGTTCTTATTTGAGTCCATCCCACTCTTCTTATAACCGATAACCATTTTTCTCGTAGCAAAGGATTACTTGGAAATCTGAAAGCACAAAAACATTTTATATCAGCCGTGCTACGCCCATATAATTTTTCACTCTGTTACTTTATCTATAGACAATTTGTTACCCCAAAGTTTATTATTTTTCAAGTGTAAACCACGCTTTATGGATAACATTAAATTTAAATGTAACCCAAAAATTCCGTTCTAGCGGGACTCGAACCCGCACCCTCGCCTGTCATCGGCGATGCCTTAAACAATTTAGCCATAGATCGAGCTATGACGCTGGAGACGAAATTTGTGGGCACTATCAACTCGGCTATAGCGCCAAGTTGATAGTGCTGTATCTACAGGTGTTTCATTGGAAACCTTCTATTCAAAGTTCGAAAGTAAAGGCATCGCTGATCACAGGCGAGGGTGCAGGTTCGAGTCCCGCTGGAACGGAATTTTTGGGGTATATTTAAATTTAATTTGTTACCTATTATTTTATTAAGCAGAAATAAACAATATTTATTTATAAAAAATAAAAAATAAATATACCCTTTCGGGGAAAAAGGCGTGTGTAATAATCAACAACGTAAATATTTACTCCAAAATATCTACTACACAAACTGCAATAAAAACACCCGTGGTTGCTTTAAAGTTACCTTTTCAATAGTCAATAGACAAACACACACCTCAATGTCCACCTAGTTATTATAGATTTTAAGAAAACGGTAAAATGTTAACAGAGCACACAAATTTACTCCAAACAAAGTAAACCTCCATTCTAGGATGGACAAAAATTTAACTTGTATTGTTATTATTATTTTCTGTGGTACTTGTTTGTAAGGCACGATCTTTCTGCACGTCCAGGATGACTGGCAGATAATGCTGTTAGCATTAAGTCCTCCTTGCACTATTGTCTTGTGTGAAAGTTTTTAAATAAATAAATAAATAAGCTTCTACAGGCGTTCCAGCGTTCTTTTTACATGACGCGTACTATAATTGTACATTATTTGTAGTAAACTAGATAGGCACTCATTCAATGCATAGTTATACATCTCTCAAATAAGTAGAAAAGTAAGTAATCTCTTAAAAAGAACGCTGGAACGCCTGAAGAAGCTTGACCGCCAGCGTTCTTTTTACATGATGCGCATTATACAACGATATAGACTGCAACAGGACTATCGATATTTCTGACGTCATCACTTGGTTAAGCCCTATCGTAATCAAACATTTTTATATTTTACATAAAATATTGTTTATTTCTAGGTGCAGCAACGAAATATTATTAAAAAATATAAGGGAAAGTCCTAATCTACGAATGAAACTGGTTTTTAGGCCATTTACTAAAGCAGAATTGATAAAATAAGCAATACAATCGAACTACCAATAATCTCTTATTTACCTGTGAAACGTGTATTTTCCCGGATAATTACGTCTTGTATCTTCACAGTCACAAACTGAACACGACACCATTGTCATACAAAGTAATATTTGTTATTTAATAGTAAGATTACTAAAATAATAACAAAATTAGTTAAACTGCACAAGAGACCGTCCGGTATGCGCATGTACTCAAGCAAAACATGTCACATTCAATACATTGTTGCTGTCACTTTTCTTCTTGCACGGGGTACATTTAAAAATGACTTCTCTCTCCCACGCTTCGTTTGTCTATTTAGCGTAGCGAAAAAATTCTACGTCTATGAATATAATACAAACTACAACTATTAGGTGTCTAATAAAAAAAAAAAAAAAAGTTACGTTATTAAAATATAACTATTATACATATTACTTTTATTATTTTTTAAAGGAAGCTGTTTATTTCACGCAATATAGTCGCATGCATTTCAACGCGGACGAGCCGCAATAAAGCATACCTACTTATTAAAAATAATATTAACATAATTATTAAGCGTAATTATTAAAATAAAAGGTAGTAAATATTGTCACGGTCCACTTCAAAGCTTACTTGCGATTACAATCACGCTCGTGTCTCCTTTCTACTCGATGTAATTGGTTGGTTTTTGCTCTGCGTCTGCGCACCAATGTAAATTGTCTTGCTGTCAATCAGTCAGCGAAGATGTATTTTTATGGATGCGTTTTATTAATTAGGTACTAGTGGCACTGCCCGCGATTTCACACGCAGTTTTTTCCATAAAACATTCAACACCCCGCTGTCCGCTGCATACGAGGTGAATTCAACACCCCACTGCCCGCTGCTTACGAGGTGAATTTAACACCCGGCTGCCCACTGCTTACGAGGTGAATTCAACACCCCACTGCCCGCTGCTTACGAGGGGAATTCAACACCCCGCTGCCCGCTGCTTACGAGGTGAATTCAATACCCCGCTGCCCGCTGCTTACGAGATGAATTTCGGCAATTCCTTTCTTAGCGCACACCCTCAACAATTCAGGTACCTACTAGACTTATAGTATAGGCTGTGTGTTGACAGTCCGTCAGCAGTCAGTCGCTTAACGATTTTGTATGTACTTACTAGATGACCCGCGCGCGACTTCGTCCGCGCTTAGTTTGAAAATATCTCCGACGCGGCGTGCAGACAACAACAACCACCCCGTGAAACGACTTATAAAACAACACCACACTCAAGTTTTTCAATTTAGGGGTCACATTTTATCCTTGATTTCCTGAAAATATGTTAATCTTAACAACGACACCGTGAAACTATCTTTGAAACGAAAACATATTCAAGTTTTTAAATTAAGGAGTCCCATTTTAACCTTAATGTACAAAAAATATTTTAATTTTTTAAAACGTCACAATGAAATGACCTTTGAAATGACACCGTACTCAAGTTTTTCTAGTTAGGGGTCCCATTTTAACCCTAAGGTCCTTAAAAAATTTCGATCTCAACAATGAAACCGTGAAACGACCTTTGAAACGACACCATACTCAAGTTTTTTAATTTAGGGGTCCCATTTTAAACATAGGTCCTGAAATTATTTTGATTTCAACAAAGACACCGTGAAACAACCTCTGAAACGACACCATACTCAAGTTTTTCAATTTAGGGGTCCCATTTGAACCTTGAGGTCCTGAAAATATTTTGATCTCAATGACTACACTGTGAAACTAACTTTTAAATCGTCAAAATACGCTGAAATCTGGCTAAAACGTTCATCACATTCATCTACTATTAACGGTTTCCGAAATACAGAGCATTTTTGTTTTACGTTAGAACCCCATTTTGATTTCATGTCTCTACGACCAGCGGTTTAGGCTGTTGTCCGTTGTAAAAACTAAAGTTTTTTTATTTTTTTACAAAGAAAACGTTCCCCCGGCAGTTTTCAGGGAAATGTCAGGAATCGCTGAAATACGTGATTATTAATTTTATTTGAGGAAGCTCCATGTCAAATTTCATGGTTCTACTGGTAACGGTTTCCGAAATACAGAGCATTTTTGTTTTACGTTAGAACCGCATTTTGAACCCCTTAGCATGTGAATTTTCAAAATTCCTTTCTTAGTACAACCCTACGCATCGAGACAAACACACCCTGTAAATTTCAAGTCTCTACGATTAGCGGTTTAGGCTGTGCGTTGGACCTCGGTCAGTCAGTCAGTCAGTCAGGAAATTGCCTTTTATATATGAGATTGTTGATAGCAAAATGGTGCTAAAATACATAAAAACACGGCTCTGGGCCCTTATTAGCTATCACCATAGGAGATTCCTTGCCAATAACGTGTGACGTCATAATGTAAACTAAACGATGAATCCACGCAGATATTGTAACGAGCCCGCTTTATGTTACGTTTGGACGTAGCAAACAAGGGGGCTGGGCGACTTTTCGATACTTAAGTAGTTAGCCGCTTGAAAAATCATATAGATATTTAATCTAGTTCGAAAGTAAAGGAGAACGCCGTTTTGAGTAAGGCGGCTCGTACCACCACCAAAATAATTGCGTCAAAATAAAACCTTATGTATTTAGAAGATAATAAACCGTTTTTTCTTTACAATAAAATCATTTTAGATTCATATCCGCAATTCATAGTTTTTGGGATATAATGTTTTGAGGTTAGTAGGTATCTCCTAAGTCAGGGAAATACTCCTTTTTAATGGGCCTAGGCTTCATAAAGGATTTCATATTTACATCCGTTTGGTTGTTAGGTGAGAGCGTTCCCATCGTTGGCATATTTACCACTCAGGTAGTTACAGTTATGAGGACATAGGTATATCAAGCGTTCTTTCATTATTTAAAATGTATGCATACATGCGCGTGGCAAGCAAGAAGCTGAATGAGGCGAGTGCGGTCTATTGGTAAAAAGAAACAATAATACAAATAAGTTAGTTACAAAATATTTAAGATTTAAAATAGCTATTCACAAATATGAGGCACTGTTTCCTCATTTTTTTCGTACACGTGTCACCACGCAGAGAGGTGTCCATTGAACGCCTTGTGGTTCAGAGTAGAGTTGAGGGCACACGCGCACAGGGCAGATCCCCCACGAGATGGATTGACCACATCATGACAGCTTTGGATGGTTCACTGCATGAATGCACCAGGACGGCAGCGGCAGGAGACGGGTGGAGAAGGATTATAAAGCCAGCCACAGACCCACCCAGCCAGTGACGACCACGACCGTAGGTTTCCTCCTAGATAATTAATTATCAATCCCAAGAAACATAGTGACAAGAGAGACAAAGAATTTGTCTATCTGTCACATTGTTTATACCATAGACGTAGAATTTTTTCGCTAATACTAGATCTATGGTTTATACCTACAAACATAACTACTTTTTAGCAAAGAGGTCTAGTTCTAGAGTCCGTTTAACCAAAAGTCCCTTTAATGTGAATAGCTAATAACTAAGTAGAAGTGGCTTACACAGGACGACCGAAAGGTTACGATCGGTGTTGCCTCTCCCAACACGCGTCACTGAGCCCGTGAACTGTGAACCACTGTGAAATTAGATTTTGGTAAGTAATGAGACACACCTAGATAAAAACGATTTAATAGTTACCTACGTGCGCTCTTCATACGTATATTAAACTTATATGGTAGGGGCTACGGGCTTGAAATGGATATTAAGAAGACGTGTAGTGAAATTATGGATTTTCGTATAGAAACTCAATAAGCACCCATGCACTTTGACACAGTGGAAACCTCAATTACAATACAAAAAATCTTTAAGAGATACATACATACATACATAAACACACGCCTTTTTCCTGAAAAAGTAGACAGAGCCTCAAATGGGCCTCTTTTCACCGTGGGTTGCACCATCGTGACTGCACTTTACTAAGTAAAGTACTTATTTTTTATTCTCTAGGCAGCCATTCAAAAACTATTCAGAGACGTTGCCGGTCGTTTCGCGGTACGCAGTCCTTTACCGATTTTCCGCCGAAAGGATTGTGATGATTTCGTCATAGCGTGAGCCACAAACTTTCAAATAAAAAAATGCTTAGGAAAAATTACATAAAATCGTATTTTTTTTCAAGATATTGAAATATGTTTATCACTAGGTTGCTTATCTTAATAATTTAAGCCCGAAAAATTCTTATTGTCTTCATAGGTAATTAGATGGAGCAAATTAATTATGTTGTAGGTCTAACTTTTCGAACCACACGTACTTAGATATTTTTTCGAAAGAAATAAGGTAACCTACCTAAATCGCGTGTATTCGCGAGGTCTCAGTTCGGGCGAAACACTATTTATTATTAATTGACGAAGTAGATCATACGGTCGCCGCTCGTACTAATATGGCCGTCGTTCGTTTGAGGGCATGTTTTTCGTCAAAAGGCACGTAATATCACACGTAGGTAATGCATAAGGAGTTAGGGTGTTGTTCTTATACTGTCATAGGCGAACTTAATGGTATCATTCTATTCCACCATGAATTTGGGCAACGTTGAAAACAATTGAAAGTGTACACAAGACAAGAAGAATTTGATTCACTTTATGCAGATTAAGTATCAGATATTGTCTTAAGAGACTGGTTTCTAGGCTCGTCTGCAATGGTCGGTGTGCATGTAATGCTTGCATCATAGAGACGGAAAAACTATTCTAATAAAACCAGTTACCATCCTGCACGGTTTGATGGCCATCACATGAGGAACTGATTAGATCTGAACCATCATTTCTAGCATGTATGTAATATGTAGTTGCGCTTCTGGTCTTATTAGTTCTCTGCAACGCTGTTACAACACCATGGCGGAATGTATTAGAAATTATGTTTAATTGTTCGATTGATTTAATTTTTAACTCCAGACGCAAAAAGAAGGGTTAGTATAAGTTTGACCGCTATGTGTGTCTGTGGTACCGTTAGCTTTTAAACGGGTGAAACGATTTGAATCCGTTTTTTTAATTTGAAAGAACGTTTTCTAGCGGTGATTCTTAGTTATCAAAAACGGTTCAGCCGTTTCAAGGTCAGCTGCGGTAGGGATCCTAGATGCGTAACGGGTATTTACTTTACTTTTTACAGCTAGAATCTTCACTTTGAGCTCTAAATGTTCATTTTCGATGACATCAGTCTCCAGGGTGTGATGATGACCAGCATAGGATGAACAGGATCTCGGGTACTACTGAAGCAGAATCTTCAAGTTTGAGCTCAAACTCAAACTTCAAATTAAGATGACAAGACATGTCTTCCTCACGCAGGCTCCAGAGTCTGATGATGACCAGCACACGATGAACAGGATCTAGGTTGCAATAGGTGCTCTGAATCTCAATTGCCTACTCTATGTCTATGTCGGTGTCTATGCCTCCCCTTTGTGTTTTTACTGAAATTCTTTTATTACTGATTTTGGATGTTGATACAAACATCAACGGCCTTATTACAAAAAACTAAATTAATCTTGGTTTAAACCCGAATTAAACTAGGGGCTGCCTGGTTTTTCTCAAACCAGGCAGCCCCCTAGTTTAACAATGGTCTACAAATTGACAGTTGATTGTTTGTTGGAGGAGTTAATTTCGTCGTACCGTACAAGACCCGTCAGTTTGACATGTCGGAAACATGTTTATTAGTGCGGGAATTGATTTCAGAAAACAAACCACCTGTTTTTTTATTAAAATTGTTTATAACTTTAATACCGTGACAAACCTAGACTACTTAGTTCAGGTTTAAACCAGGACCAATTTAGTTTTTTATGATAACGCTGCGTAAGTTTAGTCCTGGTTTTTGTTTCTAATCGCTTGATGTCTGAGCTGAGGCTGTCCATTTGGTAGTTCCAAAAGTGTATGTTAAAGCGGGGATGGCATAAGTGTTTATGGCTTTAAAAAGGTTCTTTGAGTCTTACAGGTGAGGAGTAGTTTTTTACAGTATTCTGTCGCAAGATTTAACTCAATCTGTAATGATTAATACTCTTTGATTTATAAGTATTACCCAGGTGCCTATGATAAGTATCTTCAGGTTCCATCAGTGTAAATGGTTCGTGTGTGTTTTGACTGTCATCAGCTATTTTCCTGTTGATATGTGAAGTGTTTTGCATTTATCTAGCCACAATACCACGTTAATGTCTTGACATTTTTTTTTGTTAATTCTATAAGTTTGTTTAGATCTTTTTCAGATTTATAAAATAGTTTGATGTCATCCATATAAATCAGAAGCTTAATGGAGGTTGAGTTTATATCCATTAGCTTTACTAAAGCTATTCAGTATATTAGATACAAGTACTAATTAATTTTGTAAAAAAAAAGAAAACCCCCAACGCAATGAAACGGCTGAACCAATTTTGATCAAACAAAGATACAAACTACAAATACAACTTTCAAAAAAAATAAAAAATAAGAAAACGGTTCATCCGTTCGGGAGCTACAATGGGACAGACAGACACATACACACACACACACACACACACACACACAGACACGTCAAACTTATAACACCCATTCGTTTTTCGTCGGGCGTTAAAAAAATACCCCCTATCAATATAAATCTCCATGTTTACGAAATAAAACTGGTTTGTTAAATTAAATGGGGCTCCCTTCGGCCTATGCTTCCTCGTTTTGTAGCTATAGTATTTATAATTTCCTTTGTGATTCTGAAAATTACGAAAAAAAAACAACAAATCTAACGGCATTATAGGTACCAACTGCTCAAACCAACCTATCAATCAAATACGATTAATCCAACCTACAAATACCTACATAATCATTTCTTATGTCAGTCATATTTCCAAGTCGCCAACCTCTGCGTATACAAGCTATAATTAAAATATATTTACATAATTACGCAACATTTCTCGTGAGTTTCTATTGATATTTTCACCTGTTCATTGACCGTTCGAGAAATTATTCAAATGAAACAGGAAGCCGATCGGCATGACGCTGTAAGCAGCTGTCAAGTGATAACAATGACGACGTCGCGTCATAATAAACAGAACATTTATTACCAACACTGTGGATCATCCATGTAGGAATGGCAGAAAGAGCGGGGCCGGCCGGAGCCCGCGGCAGTCGGTCCATACGTGCAATTCGACATGGTCAACTGTACTTGCACGTTATTATTACACCGCGCACATCACGACGCAACAACACGCGCTTACCGAAATAAAGGAAAACGTCAATTTTAGCGCCAACTCTAAATCAAACAGTTTTTGCCATAACATAAACGTGCATGAAAGTGAATTAACATTTTAGTGACGTATCGTGAGAGTGAATGTGAAACTTTATTGCGTAATAAATTCATCTCTGATGGATTTTATTAAATTATAATGTGTGTTACTATATAAAAGTTTACTTAACGATAAAGTGACCGCGTGCCGGCGTAATGGATTAAGAGTACCTTACCTGGCTAAACGAGATTCGTGACATACTTCAATCAATTTCAAATTAAGCTTTATGTAAAGAGTTTTAAAATGTCGATGGGAAAATATAAAATTGTCTTTGGTTGGATAACACTCACAAAAACTGTGAAACTATGGCAGCTGGCTTAATATGATATCAAAATGATATTAACAATTATGTGTTATTATCATCATCATCATCATAAGTCCACTGCTGAACATAGGCCACCCTCGTGACACAATGCCACGACGAATGGTCTTCAGCCACCTCCATCCACTGGCTTCTTGCGACCTTATAATGGCCATGGTCCATCAAGAGACAAGTAGTATACTATGCACTATGGTAATAAAGCACTGTCTTACGTCGCGGGCGGCATATTGAACCCTGAGCGTAACAAGGTGAGTTATATAGAGTCCTGAGTGATGCGAGGGGTTCAAGCTGCCCAAGACGAAGACAGGCTTTATTCCAGAGGAGCATACTCTACTTTTCAGACAATCTGCGAGATAATCAAAATTAACTGAAAATCACAGCACCAAACACCGTCGTTTTTTCATATTCTTTGGTCTGTGTTCATTGTAAAGTTTTTTTTAGAGTTCTGTTTATGGTAGCCAGTTCCATTTTTGAACAAACCTCTTTACAATTCCAATGGGCTTTTTTTTACTTAGAGTTTTCCACGAGTTTCCACACAAATTTGACGTTCCAAATTCAAATCACTCTATTCTCTAGGGAGTTTCATACAACTTTATATCCCTCGGGAGATAATGCTTTGCTTTACGTTGAGCTTGCATGATATGTAATTGGACATTGTCGAGCAGGTGGTGTGAAAACATAATTAATTCATTAAAAACATTGAACCAACGTTAACAACCTTGTTGAGGAAGTCAGTAGGAAATTAGTATTGTATAATAATTGAAAGGTAGATATTTCTAAAAACAAATCCGTTCCTACTAAACCAAATAGAAACCTACAATTAGCATACATTAAAACTAAACGCATTGCGTGTAATTATAATATTTAATGAATTCAGTTATGCAACGAATCAACGGTTAAGTAACATGGGTGTAACACTTTCATCCGAACCTAATCTGTAGGAATGTTGGTACCTAGTTAACTATTACAGATCATACAGCTGATGATCTTGCTGGGTTAGGTTTGTAAGATCCATTACGATCTGGCTCCGTAAGATGTTTGGTAAAAAGAGATTTAGACAAAATAGATAGCTTTATTTAAATAAATAAAAAAACGGTCATATTTAATTCCTCATCACTTTGTCGCAGGCCTTTTCCAAATCTACGAAAGCGCAATAGACTTTTAGACCTTTAGCTAAAAAAAGCGGATATACATCGCAAGGAAAAGACCTGGTCCGTACATCACATACTCCTTCCAAATCCCGCTTGTGCTTCACATATTTTCTAGTTTCATCGTTTTCTTTCACAACTCTTTCAATCGACACCTTTGCATATATTTTGCTAAAGATAATGAGTAGGCTAATACCTCTGTAGTTTTTGCAGTGTTGCTGTCTACCTTTTCCATAGTAAAGAGGAACGATGACAGTCTTGTGTCTTTCCTTTCGTACTTGATCAGCACAAATTGAAAAGGCGGTACAGCTGTCTGGCTACGATGTCATGTTCTGCCTTTAGCATCTCGACTGTTATCCTATCATACCATGCAGACTTCCTTGATTTCATACTTCAATGCTTTTACAATTTCATCCATGCTTATACTAGGTACTTTCATTATGGTTATCACTTACATTCATAACTGAAGGAAGTGCCTGTGTCTCCTCTCTTTACAAAAAACTTTCAAAATACTTCCATAAATTTAATACGCACTCTTCTCCTTTCACTATACTTCCATTCTGAACTCTTATCGAGATCAGCTCAGAGCCCTGAGTTTTACCTCTAACTGAACTAATGGATTTCCAGAAATCCTTCTCCGAAAATCCTCAGATAACTCGGCTTCCTGCTCATTCTTCTTCATCCATCATCTGACACACCCATCGAGCATACGGAGGCCGCTATGCCCTAAGGACACACCTCATTCAACTTTTCTTCCATTCCTCCTCTAATGTTCAACGTATCACACATCTAGTTTTCGCAAAATCTGTTTTTATTTCTATCTCTAGAAGTCATGATGAGATGTGATGAGCAGAATATACAAAACAATTTTAATTTTGCGCCACCAGCGGAATGATCTCCTTTCAATCAAATTATAGCATAGTCAAAACAAACTTCCATGTCAAACCATAATGTTGTAGGTAAATAATTTCGATTTCTACTATAATAGGTTTTAACTAGGTAAGTTACAAGTAAAATTGAAAAAAAAACATGTTAGGATCGTTTCGGCCGTCAAAGAACCGGGGTTTCGTAACTGGTTTCCATGAAGGCTTTATATGCAGCATTAGCGGCAAAAAAAGCATTATTGTTTCCATTTAATAGCTAAAGTGATCATGATGACTTTTGGTCATTTAACGGTGGTTCGATTGGAAATAAGAAAATAGTTTATACGAAGGTGTGATTACACCTTTATGAAGATGGCTTCCATGCGCGCATAAAGACACACATGTTTTTTTAAAACTAATTTTGCCCGTGCTTTGTTTCCTCCGTGTTTTTGCTCCGTTGACACCTTCGTGAGTGTTAATTGGTTCCCAACTTCCTATTATATAGGCAAGCAGTAATTTCATTGATGCCTATCAGAATGGCCATTAAAGAGGAAACACTTTTTACACATGTCATGCTGTTCAGCTATTAGGTGTTACTTTAAGTAGTGTCGCGGTACACGACATACATGTTTTAATTCAAAATGATTTTGCTAAATTAAGCTTATTTAGACTGACGACTACATTACGTATAATGACTTTCTAAAAGGCACTATTACATTGCATTATTATATATCCATACTCCTACTGAACTATTTGAAGGCCTAAATTATTTAATAGACTCGTGAAGAGCAACGGCTAGGTTAGGTGTCAAGTAGTCGACACACTTGATGATCTAGACTCTAGATCTAGAGCAAGCCTAGTGCCATAATACTATAAGTAATATTATACCTGTCAATCACACAAGTAGACAAGCAAACCCGGTAGTTAAAGATTAACACAAACTAGGCAATACCAGGCCCCTACCAGAGGACGCTGTTTCTCGTAGTTTTAACCAACCGTGTCTAAAATACGCACTGTGTCTTGAACGACCTCCGATGAAAAAAGGGGTGTTATAAGTTTGTAGTGTGTATCTGTTTGTCTGTCTGTGGCATCACATCGTAGCTTCTGAACTGATGAGCCAATTTTGATTTAGTTTTTTGTTTGTTTGAAAGGTGACTTAGTCGAGAGTGTTCTTAGCTGAAAACAGTCGGGAATTTATATTTTGTTTATCTTGCTAACGTCATTTTACAATAAGTTATTTAAGACACGATTTAAGTTGAGTTGTATGTAAGACAGAGTTTTCTGGTACGTCGCCGCTTGGGACGCTGTTTCACTATCACTCGGGCCAGAGTTTAAATAATTAGAAGTCAGTTACACACGTACTTTTGAATTAGACCTGCTTTCCGAGACCCCGAATCCATTACGCAAGACTCCGTAACAATAAGATGAGAACGCGGAACTGAGCAAAGCCGTGTATAATAACTTTAACCTTTGACTTACTATTTTTAGGCAACATTTTCTGTGTTTTGACAAAGCGACAGTAAAATAACGAATAATGCCAAGAGAGCCAAAGGATGACAATTGCAATGCAATAGCGAGACTGATCAAGGACTTCTGCAGTTGCTCAGAATACGGCACCTGGTCGCCAGAGATGACAACTGACAAGCGGAGAGGCCCGTTTTTGAAAAGCGAGCTCACCAATATGTCCGCTGTAAGAAGACGCATCATGACAATAGCCAAGAGAAAGAACAGAGAAGCCCCGCAACCACCGAAGCTCAACCAAGGAGATGACATCAAGAAACACGACACGCTTACCTCTAACCTGATCAACACAACGATAAGCTCCCAAAATAGCACCATACGCAGAAACATAGACAATTTCTTGCTATCTCGGAGGATGTTCGCTTTAGAGGAGGATTTGTACGAAAAGCCAATACAATGTACAAAAAATTCAAACTGTGGCGAGAACTGGTCGCTGAGCAAAGCTTGGAGGATCAGTAATAGTGAATTCTTCAACCGATCGCTTCCCAACTCATACGGACTTATGAATAGGCGCACAAATTTGGAGCGAATCGATGAAGTACCCCGAAAAGAATGGAGAAAAAGAAATAAAAAGCTGAAAGAACAGCTTCGTTATGACAAGCATATCAAAAGGCATATAAGAATCCGAGTTATGCTGTCTTTAAGAATGAGGAGGTATATGAAGCGACGGCTGAGAAAAACAAAGATGCAAGCTTTTCAAAGCATAAGCGTTCCGCCGCGGATGTTCATTCGTGGAGCCCCAGTGTCGTCCAGCTTCGGAACCAGATCGTATAGATCTGTGATGACGGATAAGCAGGCTGATGGGACAGTGCTGTTCGATGTGCATGAAGCCAGGAACTCCACCATGGAGCTATGCCATGATTACGAGGACGACCTCGACACGCTACAGATAGCGTTACGCGCCGGTAATTTTAGGTAAATATGTTGCACTGACTAGGTGAATTAAGCCTAAAAACCCTAAATTTTACATGTTATATATTTTAATTTGGTAAAGGTTTTTGATCCTATAAATTAAATGTCATGCCAATACTTTTCCCGTTGTGTATAGTTATCAATTATGAACAAACTATTTGAGTACCGATCTTTTGCGATTCAGATATTGTTTTCTAATAAGCAATGCGCTTATTGTCAGTCTCCAGGGTAAAATTTCTCAAGCCCTTTAGAACATTTTATTTTCAAACCACGGCAACCGTATTGTCATCCGACACCAACAAAATAAAAAACCTTATTGTCAGATCAAATATAAATTTCGAATAGGTAGAAAGCAATTTACAGATCGGACTCTTTCTGTTATGTTACAGGTAACACTGAATCAGTCCCTGAGGTATGGGAGCGGTACGGGAGGAGTGTTTTCATCTCTCAAATAATCAGATGACATGAAGCCACGCTTTATTTTGACGTAACGAAAACACCCCTCCCGTACCGCTCCCATACCTCAGGGACGCGCTAGACCTGTAGTTGTAGAATTCATTACAAGCTTTTATTTAGTGTCACGTCCCGGTGTGTGTAATCAAATCTTACGACCACCTCTGTGGAGCGGCGGGCGAACGTTCGCCTGCAACGCAGGAGGTTGCGGGTTCGATTCCCTCCTCGGAACAAATATTTGTGCGATCCGCAAATATTTGTTAAGGGTGTTCTGGGTATTTTATATATATATAATAAAAAATATCTATCTGTGTAATATATTGTATTAAGTATATCAGTTGCCTTGTTTCCATAACACAAGCTCTGCTTAGCTTGGGGCTAGATAATGTTGTGTGAGCTGTCCAGCAATATTTATTTATTATTATTTTATTATTACAAGTTAAAGATCCACTTCCTGGTGTTTTATAGAGCTGAAATTTGGCATACCTGTCAAGTTCCGATCCAACACAATATTATTGTAATAGCGAGCTGATCTGATAATGGAGGTGGAAGGTGGACAAAGGCACTCTTCATTGGATAATGGTGTTGGCGTGTTTGTGCTCGTTTTGATCAGCACACCGTTCCGATCACTAATTTCATAAAAGCTTATTTTGAAAAAGATATTTTTCAACAAAAAACTTGTTTAAATGTAGTTGACCAATAACCTCTGATTTTAACAATATTTAACGCACTCGTTTCACCTAATGTTACTGATATTTGTAAATTGTCGGAACTCATCGGCGGATGCGTGCATCGTAGCGCGACGCCTTTGTCCTTTACCCCGTATTAATGGACGTGTCTGTCTGAAAGTGACCTCTCCGGGCATTGTTTTTACGAGCGTGATTTGGAGGTTCAAGGCTTTGTTTGATGTGTTAACAAAACACTACCATCACTACATCTTTAGTGCCAAGTGCCAGAAATAAAACAACTAACTTGTGTTTAGGTACAGTTTTAGTACTGCTACGCCGAAGCGCTCTCTGTGCTGTGTTCCAGTTTAAATGGTATGGGTGCCGATGACATTATAGTGCAGTCCGCTATTGATTCTCCGCATCCTCTCCTTGATACAATTATGCGTCCCCACAAGATCCACGAGGAAACCTTTTGTCTCGCCTTACGGTCCGCTTAATGGACTGTCATGATACTCTTATTTTCATGTCATTCTTTTCATTCATTGATCAAAAGCTAATTACGAGGATGTAAATGAATCACTATCGCGAGTTCTTGATTGGTTCACTGTAAATAGTCTGTTGCTTAATGCTAAAAAAACTAAATGTATTTAAGTCTTTTTGCCAAATGTTAAATATTACCCAACTAATATTAAAGTAAATGGTGAGACACCATTTACTTTAATATTAGCACAGACTCTTGTAAACTACTGTTTACTTAGGACTTAATATTGATGCAAGTTTGCAGTGCAATGGGGACCACAAATTGAGGCACTTGCGGGTAGACTTAGTTCCGCTGCATATGCGGTTCGTACGATAAGGCAGCTTACTGATGAAGCTACAGCTAGACTAGTTTATTTTGTCTACTTCCATAGTGTTATGTCATAATTGGTATCATAATGTGGAGGAAAGCAGCAGATATCCAAGCCATATTTATTTTACAAAAACGGGCCATACGTGCCATTTATAAAATGAAGCCGCGTTACTACTTGAGGGAGCGTTTAACATTCTCACGGTAATATCGCAATACATCTACAGAACCTTATTATATACACATAAACACTTAGATAGGTTTATAAAAAAAGTGACGTGCATTGTTGTAACACGAGAAATAAAAATAAACTAAATATACCCAAATTTCGATTAAAAAAAGTAAGTGGGTCTTTTATGGGGAATTCTGTTCGATTCTATAATAAACTTCCAGAATACTTCTAAACTTTTGATTCGAAGATTTAAATCTTACATAAAGAATAATCTAATTAAGAAAGCGTATTACACTCTACATGACTATGTTAATGATAAAGCCACGTGGCCTGATGTCGCTCTGCCCCTCGACACCTAATTTGTCAATTTGCAATGTCTGTACCTGCATATAATTTATTATTGATGTGTTATTTATGAGTAGGTATATGAAGCGTAGAGTGTGCTGTCTTATGAACTTTTGCTGATTCTCTCTAGCATCTTACTTTTCAACTATACGACTTCACTAATACGAGACAGGCAATTGCCATTTCCGCCGAGGCTTATATAGTGATTTTCTCAAAAGAATGCAGGGAAATAAAACATACTTTTTATATACATTTATACATCAGCTTGATCCGTCATACTAAGTTGTATAAAAAAACATTTAATTTAATTAATATTAAAAGTTACATTTACCTTTGTCGCTGAATATACAATATCATCTGGGGTTTTAATTTAGTTATTAGTTTATATAATTTTATTTTCCAAATAAATAAAATAAATTTCTATTACCTCTTTAACAACAAATAATAAAATAATTCGTTCTTTTCGTATGAGGTAGTGCTGGCCTCAGGTGTCGGAGTTTGTCAAGCCGCCCGAGGGCCTCTGACATGGCTTATCGACTGCTATTAATCAATAACAGCCGGGACCGACAGCTTAACGTGCCCTCCGAAGCACAGAGCGATGGAAATCCGCACATAACTTAGAAAAGTCATTGGTAGGTATTAAATTAAAGGAGGTCGTAATAATACACAAAGTATTATATAGTGTTCAATCTTGTGCGATGGTACGGAACCCTTCGCGTGCCAGTATGACTCGCACTTGGCTGGTTTTATTAATGTACATGGACATAAATAATAATAATAACAAAATCTATAGAAAACTTGTGGTACAGCGCCATCTATCGTGGAGTAGATGAACCATGCAACTAGTAAGCGCGAACCATTGCAACAACTAAAGAGTTGCTGGCGCCGTAATAGTACAGCTAACAGCCGATAGGTAGCGCGTTAAAAACGCACAAAGCAAGTGCGTTGATTCTTTCCGCCATTTTCGAAAAGAGACGTCGTCTAAGTACTTTTATTTTTCTTTTCCTATAGTGTTTTTTGAGTTATTTTGTGTTATTTTGATGGCATTTTAACCAATGTAGCTCGTTTAAAGAGCACAACTGTAGTGAAATGAAATGGAAGTGAATTGCGTGACTTTTCCAAATTGGTGGAAATTGTCTACCAAAGTTTTAGTAAAACGTCCACCGTTATACTAAAACATGACTTGACTGTGAATTTGACGACTTGGAAGGAGTGTAACGTTGCAAAATATATTGTAATTATTTGAAATTACCATAAATACACATGAAAATGGCAAATGCAAAAGCAGTGCGGCGCCAATTATAAAGAAAAAAGCAAGGAACAACTTTTTGGCCGCGGCCCGACTCACCACGGTCCGACTGGATAGGCTGGAATCATTTTAAGAAATACCTAACGGAAAGGCCCGACAGAACTTTTCTTGGACTGTTATAGCGAAAAGTGCTCGGTTGTTTTGTTTAGGTCAAATATTGCTAGTTGAATAAAAACACTTCTTGACTTCCGATTGAGCTGAAATTCAACATACCTGTTAAAGTTTATTATTTTTCAAGTGTAAACCACACTTTATGGATAACATTAAATTTAAATGTAACTCAAAAATTCCGTTCCAAAAAAAAGTTTCAAAAGTTTGTCCCGCTGGAACGGAATTTTTGGGTTACATTTAAATTTAATACCTGTTAAAATCCGATTACAATACAATATTAAAGTAAATGATCTGTTCATAACAACGGAACTCATCGATGGATAATAGGTTCTGCTTAGTAATTGTACCAGCATTATCATCCGTCAGATGTACACTTACTAATAGCAAGTCTTGAAAAATAAATTTTATTCAAAAACTTATTTTTTACGACTCTTCTTTTTGACAGGAGCGGCCGCTTAGCCGTCGAGGGCTGGTGGTGCGGAAGAGCAATGCCAGCAGCCGGCGGGCGCACCAGCAATGGAGCGCTGGCGCTGCACTACGCCGCCGCGCGAGGCTGCCTGGACTGCGTGCGTCTACTCACCAGCACCACGCCCGATGTCTCGTGAGTACACCTACCTATAGGTACCTCGGAGCGCTGGCGCTGCACTACGCCGCCGCGCGAGGCTGCCTGGACTGCGTGCGTCTACTCACCAGCACCACGCCCGATGTCTCGTGAGTACACCTACCTATAGGTACCACGGAGCGCTGGCGCTGCACTACGCCGCCGCGCGAGGCTGCCTGGACTCCGTGCGTCTACTCACCAGCACCACGCCCGATGTCTCGTGAGTACACCTACCTATAGGTACCTCGGAGCGCTGGCGCTGCACTATGCCGCCGCGCGAGGCTGCCTGAACTGCGTGCGTCTACTCACCAGCACCACGCCCGATGTCTCGTCAGTACACCTACCTATAGGTACCTCGGAGCGCTGGCGCTGCACTACGCCGCCGCGCGAGGCTGCCTGGACTGCGTGCGTCTACTCAACAGCACCACACCCGATGTCTCGTGAGTACACCTACCTATAGGTACCACGGAGCGCTGCACTGTACTTTTTTTCAATATTCAAATCAGAAAAATCAACAAGCTTCTAGCTGCCGTAATTAGAGTCGTTTATTCATTTAAAAAGCTTCTAGCTATTTAAATACAATATTATAAAATTCTTTTCGAAAAACAAACCTATTTAATTTAAATTAAATTGGGGAATTTATCTGCAATACAAGATTTTATAATATATGTGATCGGAACCGTATGCTGATCACAATGTGCCTAAACACGGCCAGTCTTCTTTTATCCATCGAGGAGTTCCGTTCTCCACCTGCCGTCTCCATTATCGGGTCAGCTCGCTGTCACCGTCGTATTGTATTGTCATGGGATATAGACAGGAATGCCAAATTTCAGTTCAATAGGATATCGGAAAGTCACCCTTATCGTCACCCGTGAAATATTTATCATTGAGTAGTTCCAATGGCCATCTCTGGACTTTCTTCTCTGGACACTTTGCCAAATGGCACTTCCTGAATGCACATGCTTGAACCGTTACTGAAAATACCGAAATCGCTGTATGTACCTATTAAATTTGAGAAGTTCCCTCAATTCCTCATGGATACCATCACCAGAACTAGATTTTGATGAAAATTGGATGAATCTGGAAGCATATCGAGTCAACTGTAAGTGCAGTAAGCAGTTGAATTTAAATAAAATAAAACAAATCGGTTCATAAATGACGGAGATATGACTTAATAAACATTAAAAAACCGCGAATAGAGAACCTTCTTTTTCAAGTCGGTTAAAAAATGCAACAATACTGTTTAAAACTAATATGTGCGAAGATACAGCTGCGGTGAAAGCGTTACCGAATTAATTGTCGTTATCCGAGATCGCGGCTCGATCTAATCTTCACACTCCGATTGCGCGCTTGGATCCTGTCCTGAGTTGCGCATAGAGGCGCCGGTAACTACAGATAACATGCATCTGTCGTGAGTTGCGCATAGAGGCGCCGGTAACTACAGATAACATACATCTGTCGTGAGTTTCGCATAGAGGCGCCGGTAACTACAGATAACATGCATCTGTCGTGAGTTGCGCATAGAGGCGCCGGTAACTACAGATAACATACATCTGTCGTGAGTTGCGCATAGAGGCGCCGGTAACTACAGATAACATGCATCTGTCGTGAGTTGCGCATAGAGGCGCTGGTAACTACAGATAACATGCACCTGTCGTGAGTTGCGCAGAGAGGCGCCGGTAACTACAGATAAAATGCATCTGTCGACTTTATACTCTCACAGGTATAAAGATACCTACTTACAGGTAGACTTTACGATAACCCTCACGGGTTCAAAAACTTTACGATGACTCTTACGGGTTCAGAGACTTTTCGATAACTCTCATGGGTTCAGAGACTTTACGATAACTCTCACTGGTTCAGGGACTTTACGATAACTCTCATGGGTTCAGAGACTTTACGATAACTCTCACTGGTTCAGAGATTTTACGATTACTCATATCCATATCATCCCATTAAAAGAGATGGCGTACCCCTGACTTATTTTCTAAATATTGCAAGCGGCTTGGTCGACTGTCCTGAGCTACTCGGCCAATTGGGGCTTCGAACTCCTACACTATCATTGAGAATTTCTAACCTTCTTAGCATTCCAGTAGTTAATTTCAACTATAGGCAAAACTCATATTTAATAAGAGCGTGCAGTTGTTTTAATGCAGTTGCGCGAGAGGTCGATTTTGACTTATTCAATACCTCCTCCACAACTTTAAAGCGTGTGATTAGTAATATTTACTTTACTTTGATACCTAAATTATAGATTGTTGTTTTATATGCTTAATAGTAATTTGTCTATCTACTTGTTATTTTTTATTTCTTGTTTAATTCCTTAATATATTGTGTGGAACCTTGTAATTGGCTCTCCATTTTATATTTACTTGTTTATTTGTGTACCTAGCAGTAAGTTTTCCAAAAAGAACAAAATAAAATTAAAATAAATAAATAATAAAACTCTCACGGGTTCAGAGACTTTACGATACCTTTCACGGGTTCAGAGACTTTACGATAACTCTCATGGGTTCAGAGACTTTACGATAATTCTCACTGGTTCAAAGACTTTATGATAACTCTCACGAGGTCAGAGATTTACGATAACTCTCACGGGTTCAGAGACTTTACGATAACTATCACGAGTTCAGAGACTTTACGATAACTCTCATGGGTTCAAAGACTTTACGATAACTCTCACTGGTTCAGAGACTTTACGATAACTCTTACGGGTTCAGAGACTACAAATAAATACAAATATGTTTATTTCAAAAACAGATTAAAATCAATTTGTTTATTCACAATGCATCTCGCACTAGGGCTAGCCTGTATCGCGGGTACCCAGAAATAGTTTAATAGATACGATTTGATATGTAGAAACAATGCAAGACAATAAAAATAAATAAAATAGAAAGCATGCTTACCAACTTTACAAAAAACATAAATTACATTTTAAAATAAAATCAAACAAAAGCGATTCAGTTTTCCACACCAGGCACATAGTCTATCATAGCTTTAGCGAAACTCTTCAGCTTCTAACTCCTGTCCATAATTCACAATTCTATGGCAACTCCTTTACCGTTCAAGGTGTTAGATTATGGAATGCCTTACCTTTCTCAATAAGATCTTCTAAATATCTTCCTATATTTAAAACCAAGGTATACAATCACTACCTGTCCTATTCGTGATCTGCTATAGGTCATTGTTACTTACGTACATACGTTATTGTTATTTATTTATATAGTAATGTAGTTTATGTACTTTGTACTTTGTACAATGTTCTGGCAAATAAATTATCTTATCTTATCTTATCTTATCTTAAAATTTGTTATATAATTTTTGGTTATTATTAGGTATAAGTAGGTATATTAGTTAGTTGTAGTTTAGTTATTAGTATATAACTATAGTTAGGTCTAGGTATATATTTATGTAGGTATGTTTTACTTGTGCACCGCCGTCTTTTGATTTTGTATTATCCTGTCCATCCAAAAGTTGTCTGGAAGAGATAGCTTTTAGCGATAAGACCGCACATTGTACATTACTGTTATTGTTTTTGTTCTTTTATCTTTTTATTTTTCTATTCGGTGTACAATAATGTGTTTATCTATCTATCTATCTATCAAACAACCAACTAGAGAGATACTAATATACTAATTATTGCTATCAACGAATGAAAAGCTCAGAGATAAAATTCCTAAAAAGGTAAATTCATTATATCTATAAGGGTTGTAGGTGGGAGTGTGAAATGAGAGTGTATATGTGATGATGAGTGAATGAGGTTAGTTTTAAACAAAAACGACCAATAAGGACTCAATGCAACGGCTATTTTGTTCAGTGGTGGACAATGTGCGTGAATGATGGTAGCCACACAGCCTTTTGAACGTAAAGTTGCCGTACTGTCAATGTTTTTATTTCTTGGCCTCATTTAGTTTCCTAGGACCATACCTCTACCAAAAAGTGGATGGAAAATTGAGCTTGTTTGAACATACCAGATTCATCTGCAAGCGAAAACTAGTGCTATAGCTTCAATCACTGGATTGCATTGGTACTGAATCCCTCCTGTCCGTAGGGTCTTGAGCACATACCATACCTATACCCATAGCTCAATCCACTAACAAATTATTATTTACTAGATCACCCGCGCGCGACTTCGTCTGCGCGTAGTTTGAAAACATCCCCGAAGCGGCGTGCAGACAACAACTTAAACATCAACAACCACCCCGTGAAACGACTTTTGAAACAACACCACACTCAAGTTTTTCAATTTTGGAGTCACATTTTACCCTTTATTTCCTAAAAATATTATAATCTTAACAACGACATTGTGAAACGACCTTTGAAACGACACCGAACTCAAGTTTTTCAATTTAGGAGTCCCATTTAACCTTGAGGTCCAGAAAATATTTAAATCTCAACAACGACACCGTGAAACGACCTTTGAAACGACAATATACTCAAGTTTTTCAATTTAGGGGTCCCATTTTAACCCAGTGGTCCTTAAAATATTTTGATCTCAACAATGAAACTGTGAAACGACCTTTGAAACGACACCGAACTCAAGTTTTTCAATTTAGGGGTCCCATTTTAACCCTGAAGTCCTGAAAATATTTTGATTTCAACAACGACACCGTGAAACGACCTTTGAAACGACACCATACTCAAGTTTTTCAATTTAGGGGTCCCATTTGAACCTTGAGGTCCTGAAAATAGTTTGATCTCAATGACTACACTGTGAAACTAACTTTTAAATCTTCAATATACGCTGAAAGCTGGCTAAAACGTAGTGTTTTTATTTACAAAGAAAACGTACCCGTGCATTTTTACAGCAAAATTTCAGGTACTGCTGAAACATATTTTTGCTATTTTTATTTAAGGAATCTACCTGAGAATTTTCAAGTATCTACTACCAACGGTTACCGAAATACGAAGCATTTTAGTCTTACATTAAAAGCCGTTTTGGACCCCTTACAGGGTGAATTTTCCAAAATCCTTCCTTAGTACACCCCTACACCCAAAAAGGAATACATCCTCCAAATTTCATGTATCTAGGTCCAGCGGTTTAAGCTGTGCGTTGCAAAACGCAAAGTGTATACATTAAAAGACTTTTTTGGACCCCTAAGGGAGCGAATTTTCCAAATTCCCTTTTAACCCTTAAAGTGTTCTCGTGCAACGGTTTGAACGAGAAAAAAGTGCGCGCCAAATGCTCTCGTGCAACGGTTTGAACGAGACGAATTCTACCATTTCTATGTCTATGCTCGAATTCGGAGTTCCTATTGGCTGCACAGATTGGAAGGTTCATTCAATCCCATTTCATTCCTGCCTTCACATTGTATGACAACTGAACTCACTCGAAGAAATGTATTTATTTGTTCGGTCGGTCGGCCATTCGGGCTCTGCACTTGCTGTGTATTGCATGACGGCGCCATTTTGGCACCGCGGATTTTATTGCGCGGAGTTGTAAGTTATCGTTTTGTGGTGTTATGAAAGTGTTTCAAAGTGATAACATTCATGAAATGTTTACGTAAATATGTATGCTACATACTTATGGGTGTTATTCTGGTGAAAGCTATAGGTAAATGAGTGTAATGACGGAAAATGTATGAGTAAATGTGTGTGAAATCAACAACTTCGAATATAATAATTTACTACGGGGCCATGTAAGTATTTCAAATGAGCTAACTAGTGTTAGTAGGTAGAAAAATTCAATACCAAAACAATGATATAGAACACTTGTAATATAATTATAGAGTAAACACGTACAAATCATTTTTCATAAACATAACCAACAAAAAATATTGCTCTAAGACAACACAGCACTCGCAACACTCAGGGGCCTTTCAGGGTGGGCACTTGGCGCTCTCTAAAAGTTAAGTACACCTTTACACCCTAAAAGGACAACAATCTCGAAATTTAAAGTCTCTACGACCAGGGGTTTAGGCTGTGCGTTGTAAAAACTAAAGTTTTTTATTTTTTTACAAAGAAAACGTCCCCCTGCCGTTTTTCAGGAAAATTTCAGGTATCGCTGAAACACATGTTTGTTAATTTTATTTGAGGAATCTCCTTGTAAAATTTCGTGATTCTACTACTAACGGTTTCCGAAATACAGAGCATTTTTGTTTTACGTTAGAACCCCATTTTAAACCCCTTAGCATGCTAATTTTCAAAATTCCTTTCTTAGTACAACCCTACGCATCGAGACAAACACACCCTGTAAATTTCAAGTCTCTACGATTAGCGGTTTAGGCTGTGCGTTGGACCTCGGTCAGTCAGTCAGTCAGTCAGTCAGGACATTGCCTTTTATATATTAGACTAGATGACCCGCGCGCGACTACGTCTGCGCGTAATTTGAAAACATCCCTGAAGCGGCGTGCAGACAACAACTTAAATATCAACAACACACTGTTGCACTGTTCATAGGCAGAGGTTACCGCTTAACATCAGGTGGGCCTCTTGCTTGATACGTCATCAAGTAGAATAAAAAAAAAAAAAAAAAACCACCCCGTGAAACGACTTTTGAAACAACACCACACTCATGTTTTTCAATTTAGGGGTCACATTTTACCCTTGATTTCCTAAGTGAAACGACCTTTGAAACGACACCGAACTCAAGTCTTTCAATTTAGGGGTCCCATTTAACCCTGAGGTCCTGAAAATATTTTGATTTCAGCAACGACACCGTGAAACGACCTTTGAAACGACACCATACTCAAGTTTTTCAATTTAGGGGTCCCATTTGATCCTTGAGGTCCTGACAATATTTTGATTTCAACAACGACACCGTAAAACGACCTTTGAAACGACACCATACTCAAGTTTTTCAATTAAGGGGTCCCATTTGAACCTTGAGGTCCTGAAAATATTTTGATCTCAATGACTACACTGTGAAACTAACTTTTAAATCGTCAAAATACGCTGAAATCTGTCGAAAACGTAAAGAGTATTTTTTTACAAACGTTCCCGTGGCTTTTTTCAGCAAAAATTCAGGTACTGCTGAAACATATTTTTACTATTTTTATATAAGAAATCTACCTGTGAATTTTCAAGTATCTTCTACCAAAAGGTTTACGAAATACGAAGCATTATGGTTTTACATTAAAAACCGTTTTGGACCCCTTACAGGGTGAATTTTCCAAAATCCTTTCTTAGTACACCCTTACACCCAAAAATGATTACATCCTCCAAATTTCATGTATCTAGGGTCCAGCGGTTTAGGCTGTGCGCTGCAAAACGCAAGGTGTATTCATTAAAAGCCCTTTATGGACCCCTAGGGGAGCGAATTTTCCAAATTCCTTTTTAAGTACACTTTTACACCCTTAGAGGACTACACTCTCCAAATTTCAAGTCTGTACGACCAGCGGTTTAGGCTGTGTGTTGTAAAAACGTTTTTTTTTTTCACAAAAAAACGTTCCCCTGTCATTTTTCAGGAAAATTTCAGGAAATGCTGAAACATGTGTTTGTTAATTTTATTTGAGGAATCTTCATGTAAAATTTCGTGGTTCTACTACTAACGGTTTTCGAAATACAGAGCATTTTTGTTTTACGTTAGAACCCCATTTTGAACCCCTTAGCATGCGAATTTTCAAAATTCCTTTCTTATTACAACCCTACGCATCGAGACGAACACACCCTGTAAATTTCAAGTCTCTACGACCAGCGGTTTCGGCTGTGCGTTGGACCTCGGTCAGTCAGTCAGTCAGTCAGTCAGGACATTGCCTTTTATATATGAGATAATTATATACGTTTTACTTTGTTGTTTCATTTCTCTTTGGTTTTGTGTAGTTCGGTGTATTATTGTGATTTGTGTTGTATTATTATTATTTGGCGACGTCTGTAGGCGAGGAACCAACTAAAATGCGAGAGGTTGCGGGTTCGATTCCTGCTGCGGGATAAATGTTTGCATGATCTGCAGATATTTGCTCCGGGTCTGGGTGTTATGGTGCCTTGGTACTCTTGCTCGTATTCCCTGATACCCACGACACAGGGAATCCTAGTGTGGGATTAGGAATATGTTTGTGACTATGGTGTTATGATATGTTATGTTATTATTAAGTACCTTCACAAGAAGGATTTGGATTCAGTTATAGAACTGAATCTGATACTATTAATAGGAGTGCTAATAAAAACTGTACCAAACAGGGGATACTAAACTCCAAGACACAGGGAATCCTTGTGTGGAGTTAAGAGAGCCTTATGTACTAAATGTATTATTTATCTACTTATGCTTATATACTTATATTCTGTACTTGTGTTATTTTTTTAAGATAAATAAATGTTTATTATTATTATGTCTTTATATTCTTTTAGCTCTCCAAAGAGGTGTTTTTTGCACGGGCCTTAATTTATGTTTAAGAATTTCCTTACCATTATTATTATAGTTTATTAAATATTTAGAAAAAAAGGCGAATTTCAAACAAAATATCATTTTGGCTTTGGTGAAAATGACAGTAAATGACATCTTACTAAAAAGTAATGTATTACATAGAATTGGGCGCTTTATTCACCTGTCTTACCGTTTTTAGGGTTCCGTAAAAAAAAATACGGAACCCTTATGTGTTCGTCATGTCTGTCTGTCTGCCCGAGTATGTCACAGTCACTTTTTTCCGAAACTATAAAAGCTATGCTGTTGAAACTTGGTAAGTAGATGTACTATGTGAACCGCAAAAAGATTTTCAAACAAAAATAAAAAAAAACAATAAATTGTTGGGGTTCCCCATACTTAGAACTGAAACTCAAAAAACTTTTTTTCATCATACCCATACGTGTGGGGTGTCTATGGATAGGTCTTTAAAAATAATATTGAGGTTTCTAATGTATTTTTTTTCTAAACTCAATAGTTTGCGTGAGGGAAACTTCCAAAGTGGTAAAAAGTGTCTCCCCCCCCCCCCCCGTAACTTCTAAAATAAGAGAATGATAAATCTAAAAAAAATATATGATGTACATTACCATGTAAACTTTCACTCAAAATTGGTTTGAACGAGATCTAGTAAATAGTTTTTTTTTAATACGTCATAAATCGTAATCCATCCAAGAACTTTTACTTGCTGCTACGGAACCCTTCATGGGCGAGTCCTGCTCGCACTTGGCCGCTTTTTTTTAATTTTATGAAAACCTACAAAACTGTGGCTGGTTTTTGTAATTACCATAGTTTTTTAGTTTATTAAATATTTAGAAAAAAGGCGAATGTCAAACAAAAGCCACTTTTGGCTTTGGTGAAAATGATAGTGTAAATTACACCTAACTAAAAAGTTATGTATGACAAAGAAATGAGCGCTTTATTCACCTTGCTTGAAGTATTTGCTTGATCTTAATAATGGCTGTATCTTTTGAACCTGTATCTCTCAAACAAATTAAAAAATTCATATATCAAAATACTGCTGAATAAATTGTCCAATTCTTCGTTATATATAAATTTTTAGTTAGGTTTAATTTACTGCCATTTTCAACAAAACCAAAAGCTTATATTTTTTTCAATTTTGCCTTTTTTCGAAATATTTAATAAAATATGTCATTTACAAAAACCATTGTAATCTACACTAATATTATAAAGAGGAAATATTCACCCTCACCGTCAATTAGGTGAGTGAGCACCATTTGGTTACAATTGAGTAACAGAATTCCTCGAACGATCCGGAGCGTGCCTGTTATGCTACTTGTGAAACTATCCGGAGCGTGCCTGTTATGCTACTTGTGAAACTATCCGGAGCGTGCCTGTTATGCTACTTGTGAAACTATCCGGAGCGTGCCTGTTATGCTACTTGTGAAACTATCCGGAGCGTGCCTGTTATGCTACTTGTGAAACTATCCGGAGCGTGCCTGTTATGCTACTTGTGAAACTATCCGGAGCGTGCCTGTTATGCTACTTGTGAAACTATCCGGAGCGTGCCTGTTATGCTACTTGTGAAACTATCCGGAGCGTGCCTGTTATGCTACTTGTGAAACTATCCGGAGCGTGCCTGTTATGCTGCTTGTGAAACTATCCGGAGCGTGCCTGTTATGCTACTTGTGAAACTATCCGGAGCGTGCCTGTTATGCTACTTGTGAAACTATCCGGAGCGTGCCTGTTATGCTACTTGTGAAACTATCCGGAGCGTGCCTGTTATGCTACTTGTGAAACTATCCGGAGCGTGCCTGTTATGCTACTTGTGAAACTATCCGGAGCGTGCCTGTTATGCTACTTGTGAAACGTCGATTGTGGATTCAGGCTGCATGGATTATGAAAACGAGCACTATTAATCTATATATCTATCAATCAACAAACAATGATTAGATGTTAGTGTGTTAGTCACTCACGCCCCGTAACAACTGAACCGATTTTGATGAAATTTGTTACAAATATGCCTGAATTCACATAATAGTATCTCGGATCGACGTGATTTATTTTTTTATTTATATAACGAGTACGGCCTGAAACCAGTTACATTTATTTTAATTACACACTTAAGAATACAATTAAAAACACACGTCAGAAGTGACAAATTAAATAATAATGTCAAAAATCAAAAAGTTAAAATAATACCTAACACACACTAATAAAATCAGGCAATATATCTTGTCAAAATGACAAACATACCTCTCACACATTATTCTCGTCGCAGAACCCTGTTGTGTATAACTACTGTTGGTATACACTATGTTCATACTTTAATTATATATCCAGCCCAAAAAAAAACTTTAAGTGCACACACGCACAAATATACCTACGTGTGTGAGTGTTTGTTCATACACACATTAAATTATAGTTCAAAATATTGATTTTGCGTTATTGTTATGTACTATTCATGCTGTCACATAGATTCCGAGCTCCGTTATTGTTATGTACTATCCACGATGTCACATAGATTCCGAGCTCCGTTATTGTTATGTACTATCCACGCTGTCACATAGATTCCGAGCTCGGATATTGTTATGTACTATCCATGCTGTTACATAGATTCTGAGCTCCGTTATTGTTATATACTATTCACTCTGTCACATAGATTCCGAGGTCCGTTATTGTTATGTACTATTCACGCTGTCACATAGATTCCGAGCTCCGATATTGTAATATATTATCCACTCTGTCACATAGATTCCGATCTCCGTTATTGTTATGTACTATTCACGATGTCACATAGACTCCGAGCTCCGATATTGTAATGTACTATCCTTTCTGTCACATAGATTCTGATCTCCGTTATTGCTATGTACTATTCACTCTGTCACATAGATTCCGAGCTCCGATATTGTAATGTACTATCCACTCTGTCACATAGATTCCGATATCCGTTATTGTTATGTATATTCACGCTGACACATATATTCCGAGCTCCGTTATTTATAATACTAGATTATACGATATTGATGCCTTTGTGGACTATGGTAACTTGACAAATAGAAATATTTATAGTGTGTTCGTAGATAGCTGACTTTCTTTCATTACACTATACAGTTTATGCGTATTTTCGTATTTTTAGTAAAATTAAGAACACGTCCAGGTACCTAGCCAGGTAACTATTCTCGATGACCATTTAGACGTGGTTCCTCATGAGCACTGATCGCGAGCGCGCTCGGAGACCGACAGCGGGGGCTGACAAGTTCTCGTCTCTCGTGAGCACTGATCGCGAGCGTGCTCGGAGACCGACAGCGGGGGCTGACGAGTTCTCGTCTCTCGTGAGCACTGATCGCGAGCGCGCTCGGAGACCGGCAGCGGGGGCTGACGAGTTCTCGTCTCTCGTGAGCACTGATCGCGAGCGCGCTCGGAGACCGACAGCGGGGGCTGACGAGTTCTCGTCTCTCGTGAGCACTGATCGCGAGCGCGCTCGGAGACCGACAGCGGGGGCTGACGAATTCTCGTCTCTCATGAGGAAAGAACTCTGAATGGCGATCGAAACATCAGCAGCATAATAGGTAGGAACACTTAAAGGTTTTTTTGGGCTGGATATATAATTAAAGTATGAGCATAGTGTATACCAACAGTAGTTATACACAACAGGGTTCTGCGAGGATAATGTGTGAGAGGTATGTTTGTCATTTTGACAAGATATATTGGCTGATTTTATTAGTGTGTGTTAGGTATTATTTTCACGTTTTGATTTTTGACATTATTATTTAATTTGTCACTTCTGACGTGTGTTTTTAATTGTATTCTTAAGTGTGTAATTAAAATAAATGTAACTGGTTCAGGCCGTACTCGTTATATAGACACCGTGGATAGTACATAACAATAACGGAGCTCGGAATCTATGTGACAGCATGGGTAGTACATAACAATAACGGAGCTCGGAATCTATGTGACAGCGTGGATAGTACATAACAATAACGGAGCTCGGAATCTATGTGACAGCGTGGATAGTACATAACAATAACGGAACTCAGAATCTATGTGACGGCATGGATAGTACATAACAATAACGGAGCTTGGAATCTATGTGACAGCGTGGATAGTACATAACAATAACGGAGCTTGGAATCTATGTGACAGCGTGGATAATACATTACAATATCGGAGCTCGGAATCTATGTGACAGCGTGAATAGTACATAACAATAACGGACCTCGGAATCTATGTGACAGAGTGAATAGTATATAACAATAACGGAGCTCGGAATCTATGTAACAGCATGGATAGTACATAACAATATCCGAGCTCGGAATCTATGTGACAGCGTGGATAGTACATAACAATAACGGAACTCAGAATCTATGTGACAGCATGGATAGTACATAACAATAACGGAGCTCGGAATCTATGTGACAGCGTGGATAGTACATAACAATAACGGAGCTTGGAATCTATGTGACAGCATGGATAGTACATTACAATAACGGAGCTCGGAATCTATGTGACAGCATGGATAGTACATAACAATAACGGAGCTCGGAATCTATGTGACAGCGTGGATAGTACATAACAATAACGGAGCTCGGAATCTATGTGACAGCGTGGATAGTACATAACAATAACGGAGCTCGGAATCTATGTGACAACATGGATAGTACATAACAATAACGGAGCTCGGAATCTATGTGACAGCGTGGATAGTACATAACAATAACGGAGCTCAGAATCTATGTGACAGCGTGGATAGTACATAACAATAACGGAGCTCGGAATCTATGTGACAGCGTGGATAGTACAAAACAATAACGGAGCTCGGAATCTATGTGACAGCGTGGATAGTACATAACAATAACGGAGCTCGGAATCTATGTAACAGCGTGGATAGTACATAACAATAACGGAGCTCGGAATCTATGTGACAGCGTGGATAGTACATAACAATAACGGAGCTCGGAATCCATGAGATAGCGTGGATAGTACATAACAATAACGGAGCTCGGAATCTATGTGACAGCGTGGATAGTACATAACAATAACGGAGCTCGGAATCTATGAGATAGCGTGGATAGTACATAAAAAAGAAAGTTAATAAAGTGTGTAATTGCATCAACAGTAGCGTTCCTCTTATGGTGGAGACTTTAGAGCATGGTGATGAACGAACAGCGAATGATTTTCCAGCATAAGAAAATAATACGACTAGTATGTACTATTATTTATTCTGTACAGTGTGTTTTACGGCCATGCTACATGTTTTTATAACTAGTTTTATAAATATTGAAGTAAGGAAGTTTTAGATAATGGAGACTTTTCGTTTTTCAAGGTTATCTGGTTGTCTTCTATGTTTCACAAATAACTGAAAGCTTGCTGGTAGCAGATGGTGGAGAGAGTGGTCTTGATGGCCAGTTGGTCAAGTATGGACTTATTGGTTCTTTGCAGATTCGCAACATTGTCATTTCGCAACATGTTGCTTTTCCAATCATTTGAAATCATTTATGATTGAATTAGATTGATTTATAAGAGATGGATACTCAAATTAGTTGTTTATGAAACTATTACATAAAAGGGGTTATTAAAACATGGCGAGTTTTTGAATAGTTTTACACGATCGTTTTAGTACCTACTCATGCATTTAGTTTAATAATCATTTATTCTCAAAGAGATAATTACTATCACTTACATGAGAATCAATTATACACAGTAAAAATAGTTTAGGTCGTTCAAGTTAAGGTAGATAGGAACTCAAACACATGACGCATAAAATTGTTAGTAAACATTTGATATAAATATGATGAGAACGTTTAGTTTTTAATGCGTTAAATGTATTTAATTTTTTTTATATCTGAGGGTAATTTATTGTAAGGCTGTGCGCCTTCGTAAACTAAACATTACTTCATCTACAGTTAAACTTATGCTATAAAACTTTTGTGTGACCGACAGAGCACATGAAAAATAATTAATACCGTAAATGAATAAACGTAAAAAATAAACAAATCACCATTCTATCGCACATGCCATGTAGCGCGCATAACATCGGACCGCACATTCTACCGCACATACCATGTAGCGTGCGTAGCATCGGACCGCACATTCTACTGCACATGCTATGTAGCTTGCGTAGCATCGGATCGCACATTCTACCGCACATGCTATGTAGCTTGCGTAGCATCGGACCGCACATTCTACCGCACATGCTATGTAGCTTGCGTAGCATCGGACCGCACATTCTACCGCACATGCTATGTAGCTTGCGTAGCATCGGACCGCACATTCTACCGCACATACCATGTAGCGTGCGTAGCATCGGACCGCACATTCTACTGCACATGCTATGTAGCTTGCGTAGCATCGGACCGCACATTCTACCGCACATGCTATGTAGCTTGCGTAGCATCGGACCGCACATTCTACCGCACATGCTATGTAGCTTGCGTAGCATCGGATTGCACATTCTACCGCACATGCTATGTAGCTTGCAAAGCATCGGACCGCACATTCTACCGCACATGCTATGTAGCTTGCGTAGCATCGGACCGCACATTCTACCGCACATGCCATGTAACGTGCGTATCATCGGACCGCACATTTTACCGCACATGCCATGTAACGCGCGTAGCATCGGAACGCACATTTTACCGCACATGCCATGTAACGCGCGTAGCATCGGACCACACTTTCTACCGCACATGCCATGTAGTGCGCGTAGCATCGGACCGCACATTCTACCGCACATGGCATGTGCGGTAAAATGTGCGGTCCGATGATACGCACGTTACATGGCATGTGCGGTAGAATGTGCGGTCCGATGCTACGCAAGCTACATAGCATGTGCGGTAGAATGTGCGGTCCGATGCTATGCAAGCTACATAGCATGTGCGGTAGAATGTGCGGTCCGATGCTACGCAAGCTACATAGCATGTGCGGTAGAATGTGCAATCCGATGCTACGCAAGCTACATAGCATGTGCGGTAGAATGTGCGGTCCGATGCTACGCAAGCTACATAGCATGTGCGGTAGAATGTGCGATCCGATGCTACGCAAGCTACATAGCATGTGCAGTAGAATGTGCGGTCCGATGCTACGCAAGCTACATAGCATGTGCGGTAGAATGTGCGATCCGATGCTACGCAAGCTACATAGCATGTGCAGTAGAATGTGCGGTCCGATGCTACGCACGCTACATGGTATGTGCGGTAGAATGTGCGGACCGATGTTACGCGCGCTACATGGCATGTGCGATAGAATGGTGATTTGTTTATTTTTTACGTTTATTCATTTACGGTATTAATTATTTTTCATGTGCTCTGTCGGTCACACAAAAGTTTTATAGCATAAGTTTAACTGTAGATGAAGTAATGTTTAGTTTACGAAGGCGCACAGCCTTACAATAAATTACCCTCAGATATAAAAAAATTAAATACATTTAACGCATTAAAAACTAAACGTTCTCATCATATTTATATCAAATGTTTACTAACAATTTTATGCGTCATGTGTTTGAGTTCCTATCTACCTTAACTTGAACGACCTAAACTATTTTTACTGTGTATAATTGATTCTCATGTAAGTGATAGTAATTATCTCTTTGAGAATAAATGATTATTAAACTAAATGCATGAAACTGCACATGAGTAGGTACTAAAACGATCGTGTAAAACTATTCAAAAACTCGCCATGTTTTAATAACCCCTTTTATGTAATAGTTTCATAAACAACTAATTTGAGTATCCATCTCTTATAAATCAATCTAATTCAATCATAAATGATTTCAAATAGTTGGAAAAGCAACATGTTGCGAAATGACAATGTTGCGAATCTGCAAAGAACCAATAAGTCCATACTTGACCAACTGGCCATCAAGACCACTCTCTCCACCATCTGCTACCAGCAAGCTTTCAGTTATTTGTGAAACATAGAAGACAACCAGATAACCTTGAAAAACGAAAAGTCTCCATTATCTAAAACTACCTTACTTCAATATTTATAAAACTAGTTATAAAAACATGTAGCATGGCCGTAAAACACACTGTACAGAATAAATAATAGTACATACTAGTCGTATTATTTTCTTATGCTGGAAAATCATTCGCTGTTCGTTCATCACCATGCTCTAAAGTCTCCACCATAAGAGGAACGCTACTGTTGATGCAATTACACACTTTATTAACTTTCTTTTTTTATGTACTATCCACGCTATCTCATAGATTCCGAGCTCCGTTATTGTTATGTACTATCCACGCTGTCACATAGATTCCGAGCTCCGTTATTGTTATGTACTATCCACGCTATCTCATGGATTCCGAGCTCCGTTATTGTTATGTACTATCCACGCTGTCACATAGATTCCGAGCTCCGTTATTGTTATGTACTATCCACGCTGTTACATAGATTTCGAGCTCCGTTATTGTTATGTACTATCCACGCTGTCACATAGATTCCGAGCTCCGTTATTGTTTTGTACTATCCACGCTGTCACATAGATTCCGAGCTCCGTTATTGTTATGTACTATCCACGCTGTCACATAGATTCTGAGCTCCGTTATTGTTATGTACTATCCACGCTGTCACATAGATTCCGAGCTCCGTTATTGTTATGTACTATCCATGTTGTCACATAGATTCCGAGCTCCGTTATTGTTATGTACTATCCACGCTGTCACATAGATTCCGAGCTCCGTTATTGTTATGTACTATCCACGCTGTCACATAGATTCCGAGCTCCGTTATTGTTATGTACTATCCATGCTGTCACATAGATTCCGAGCTCCGTTATTGTAATGTACTATCCATGCTGTCACATAGATTCCAAGCTCCGTTATTGTTATGTACTATCCACGCTGTCACATAGATTCCGAGCTCCGTTATTGTTATGTACTATCCATGCTGCCACATAGATTCTGAGTTCCGTTATTGTTATGTACTATCCACGCTGTCACATAGATTCCGAGCTCGGATATTGTTATGTACTATCCATGCTGTTACATAGATTCCGAGCTCCGTTATTGTTATATACTATTCACTCTGTCACATAGATTCCGAGGTCCGTTATTGTTATGTACTATTCACGCTGTCACATAGATTCCGAGCTCCGATATTGTAATGTATTATCCACGCTGTCACATAGATTCCAAGCTCCGTTATTGTTATGTACTATCCACGCTGTCACATAGATTCCAAGCTCCGTTATTGTTATGTACTATCCATGCCGTCACATAGATTCTGAGTTCCGTTATTGTTATGTACTATCCACGCTGTCACATAGATTCCGAGCTCCGTTATTGTTATGTACTATCCACGCTGTCACATAGATTCCGAGCTCCGTTATTGTTATGTACTACCCATGCTGTCACATAGATTCCGAGCTCCGTTATTGTTATGTACTATCCACGGTGTCTATATAACGAGTACGGCCTGAACCAGTTACATTTATTTTAATTACACACTTAAGAATACAATTAAAAACACACGTCAGAAGTGACAAATTAAATAATAATGTCAAAAATCAAAACGTGAAAATAATACCTAACACACACTAATAAAATCAGGCAATATATCTTGTCAAAATGACAAACATACCTCTCACACATTATCCTCGCAGAACCCTGTTGTGTATAACTACTGTTGGTATACACTATGTTCATACTTTAATTATATATCCAGCCCAAAAAAACCTTTAAGTGTTCCTACCTATTATGCTGCTGATGTTTCGATCGCCATTCAGAGTTCTTTCCTCATGAGAGACGAGAATTCGTCAGCCCCCGCTGTCGGTCTCCGAGCGCGCTCGCGATCAGTGCTCACGAGAGACGAGAACTCGTCAGCCCCCGCTGTCGGTCTCCGAGCGCGCTCGCGATCAGTGCTCACGAGAGACGAGAACTTATCAGCCCCCGCTGCCGGTCTCCGAGCGCGCTCGCGATCAGTGCTCACACCACACTTTCTACCGCACATGCCATGTAGTGCGCGTAGCATCGGACCGCACATTCTACCGCACATGCCATGTAGAGCGCGTGGTATTGGACCGCACATTTTACTGCACATGCCAAGGTACGCGCGTAGCATCGGACCGCACATGCCATGTAACGCGCGTAGTATCGGACCGTACTTTCTACCGCACATACCATGTAGCGCGCGTAGCATCGGACCGCACATTCTACCGCACATGCCATGTAGCGTGCGTAGCATCGGACCGCACTTTCTACCGCACATACCATGTAGCGCGCGTAGCATCGGACCGCACATTCTACCGCACATGCCATGTAACGCGCGTAGCATCGGACCGCACATTCTACCGCACACGCTATGTAGCTTGCGTATCATCGGACCGCACATTCTACCGCACATGCTATGTAGCTTGCGTAGCATCGGACTGCACATTCTACCGCACATGCTATGTAGCTTGCGTAGCAACGGACCGCAAATTCTACCGCACATGCTATGTAGCTTGCGTAGCATCGGACCGCACATTCTACCGCACATGCCATGTAACGTGCGTAGCATCGGACCGCACATTTTACCGCACATGCCATGTAACGCGCGTAGCATCGGACCGCACATTTAACCGCACATGCCATGTAACGCGCGTAGCATCGGACCACACTTTCTACCGCACATGCCATGTAGCGCGCGTAGCATCGGACCGCACATTCTACCGCACATGCCATGTAGAGCGCGTGGTATTGGACCGCACATTTTACTGCACATGCCAAGGTACGCGCGTAGCATCGGACCGCACATGCCATGTAACGCGCGTAGCATCGGACCGTACTTTCTACCGCACATACCATGTAGCGCGCGTAGCATCGGACCCCACATTCTACCGCACATGCCATGTAGCGTGCGTAGCATCGGACCGCATATTCTACTGCACATACTATGTAACGCGCGTAGCATCGAACCATTCACCCTACCGCACATACCAAGTAGCGTGCGTAGCATCGGACTGCACATTCTACTGCACATGCTATGTAACGCGCGTAGCATCGAACCATTCACCCTACTGCACATACCATGTAGCGTGCGTAGCATCGGACCGCACATTCTACTGCACATGCCATGTAACGCGGGTAGCATCGATCCATTCACCCTACCGCACATGCCATGTAGCGCGCGCAGCATCGGACCGCACATGCCATGTAGCGCGCGTAGCATCGGACCAATGTATGGCTATTTCAAATGTAATTCCAAAACGAGTAAAAGTGTAATAAAACCTCCTTGGTCTGGCCTTAATGTACTTTAATGGAAAACATGGTTACATTGAAGTAAAGTTTTTCTTACTCTAATGTTTTTTTTTTATTAGTAGTGGTATTAAAAGCATGTCATTAGAACACTACTTTTGAGTTCCTAATCAAGATTTACGATACGAGTACCTATAGATAAAAACTGTTGTGTTTTTATTTCAATTAAATAAACAAAAAACCTAACTGGAAGTGTTTGTGGCGTTTATTTATTTATTTATTTGCGGATAGGTACCTAGTTTTTGGGTACAAAGTAATTAACGCTTTATTATTTATTTTATTATCTACTTATTTATATATTGATTAGTTAAGTATATATAGGCAGATATTGATTTTATTTTATTATTTTACAGATCATCATGGATAGCTTATCTTCCTCCATTTCCTCTGATCTGTTTGTCTCGATGGACTCCGATAGCTTTGTGGATGCTCTGGATGATAGTGGTAGTGGAACACTCTTATGTGACTCTTTGAAAGATGCATTTAATTCTTTCAAAAACAATTTCAACGTTTGCCATATTAATGCACAAAGTTTAACCGCCCACTACTCTGAACTGCTGACCACGTTCACCAGTGATTCTATTGATGCCTGTCAGGTGTCTGAGAGTTTTCTCAAACCTAGCCTACCCTCATCTTCAGTCTCTCTGCCTGGCTTTGTGCTGATTCGAAACGATCGAACCGATAAGGGCTGTGGGGGTGTTGCCATTTACCTGCGTGATCATTTTAAATTCAGTGTCATATCAAGCTCCCCGTCCTCGTATTCTGGGTCTATGGAGCACCTGTTTCTTGAGGTTCAGGTCAAGGGTGTGAAGGCTCTATTAGGCGTCGTCTATGCACCCCCGGGTGTAAATTATTTTGACACTCTGGAACAGCTGCTTGATGTTTCTCGGCCGCAATATGATCACGTTATTATGTTGGGTAATTTTAATACCTGCCTTGTACGCAAAGATACTAGATGTAATGAACTGGTGAATATCGCGACTTCGTATAATATTTCAATCTTAGATCTAGATACCACCATTCACGTTAACGATATAAATACGAAATTAGACCTCATCCTAACAGGAGACTCCAAGCGTATTTCTACTTATGGTCAGTTTCCAGCACCTGGTTTCTCGCACCACGATTTTATTTTTGCGTCAATCAAATTAAAATCTCCTAAACAAAGGTCGTGATGCAGCGGAACTTTGCGGCTGTGGATTATGATAGACTACGTATTGATGCTGAAGCTCTGGACTGGTCACAACTGTATAATGCTTGCAGTATTGATGATATGGTCACTGCTTTCAACAAGAATCTCACTGCTCTGTATGATAAACATGCTCCAATTGTACCAGTAAGGATGAAGAGGCGTCCAGCTCCGTGGTTGACGGATGGCATCCGTCAACTTATGGCTAAGCGTAACTCGTTGTATCGTAGGTACAGGAAAAGCCCATGTGACGACACCTTCTCCAAATTTAAAAAGGCAAGAAACCGGTGTAACCAGATGATTAGAAATGCTAAACGTCACAATATTTCCAGCGCCATCGAGGACTGTACTGCGGATAACGTGTGGAAAGTTCTCCATGGTCTTGGCTTTGGCAAAAGTAAGTGTACAGCTGACCCATCTGTCAGTGTCGATGATTTGAATCGTCATTTCACATCGGTTCCGTTTCAACTTAGCGGTGTTGCAAAAGAGGCTACAATTGACGCACTAGCCCGATTACCTATCGACAATTACACTGCCTTCAGCTTTATTAAAGTAAACGGTAATGAAGTGAGTAAGATTATTTCGGGTATCAGCACAAAGGCGGCTGGTCACGATGGTATTGGTAAGAAAATGAATATCCCAATTCTTGACTTAATCCTTCCCCAAATCACCGACATCATAAATATTTAGCTCGTGCATGACTGTTTTCCTGATACATGGAAGGAAGCGGTTGTCATCCCTATTCCTAAAAAGGCTGCTACGACCGAACTTAACGATTATAGACCGATTTCCATTCTTCCGTTTCTCTCAAAAATTATTGAGAAGCTATACACTACAGAAGCGAGCACTTCGTCAGCTCTCATCTTAGAAATAATCTTCTATCTCCGTTTCAGTCTGGTTTTCGGTCTTCGCATAGTACGTCAACCGCTCTTGTCAAAATAACTGACGAAATACGGGCTGCTATTGACAACCGAAAACTCACCCTCCTCAAGCTGCTTGACTTCAGCAACGCGTTTAACTGTGTCAATCACGATATTCTCTTAGCTGTTTTGCGCTCGATTAATATATCACAGTCCGCTGTATCCTGGTTCAACTCTTATCTTAGTGGACGTCAACAGTGTGTAAGGGTTAATGACACCTCCTCCAACTGGTGCTCGGTTGATGTGGGTGTCCCTCAAGGAGGCGTGCTCTCACCTCTCCTTTTCTCAATTTTTATAAGCACCCTTGTCAGCAAAATAGTTTTCTCGTCTTACCATTTGTACGCTGATGATGTCCAGCTTTATCTCAGTTTCGAGCTAAATGATGTTGTCCAGGGTATTGAAAATTTGACGAGAAATCTTGATGCTGTCTACGGCTGGACCCAGAGTTTTGGACTACTTATTAACCCGAACAAGACACAGGTTATGATCGTTGGTGGTAATTATGTCATCTCCAGACTTGACCTCAACTCTCTCCCTTCTGTTAATTACAACAGCTGTCCGCTACCTTTCTGTACAGAGGTTAAGAACCTGGGTCTATTTATCACCAACAATCTGTCGTGGGACCATCATATTGCCATGGTCAGTAAGAGAATGTATGGTAGCATGCATTATATGAGGCTGATGAGAAATTTTCTTCCTCTATCAGCCAGGATAACACTGGTAAACGCGCTGCTTCTCCCTCTTCTTGACTATGCTGATGTTGCTTTTTCTGATGCTACTGAGGTGCAACTAAATAGACTAGAACGGCTGCAAAACCTTTGCATACGTTTCATACATGGGCTTCGCAAGTATGATCATGTATCTACTTTCCGCGCTCAGCTGAGGTGGCTGGAAATCAGACAGCGTCGGAACATCCATATACTAAGCCTTCTTTTCAACATCTTACATGATCCCTTGTCACCCCACTACCTTAAAGATCGTTTTTTCCCTCTGTATGGTGCGGACCGTTCTGTGCGCCCCCAGCAGCAACTCCAATTGTTAACCCCAACTCACAATACGTCTGGTTACTCCGATTCATTCACAGTTACTGCGATTCGGTTGTGGAATAGTATCCCACACCATATTCGAGATGTTTCGTCCATCGGTGCCTTCAGAGTTGGAGTGTTTAATCACTTTTTTACTCTCATGATTAACTCATATAAAGTAAGCGGTATCTTGAAATAATAATTCTCAGTTTATTTGGAAATACCTATGTATTTATTGATATGCATGATTTTATATCCAAGTAACGTAGCTTTACGTTTATGCATATTACCTATACTTACTATTATTTATTTTAGTACTATGTAATTATATTATGTATTTATATTATACATTATTATTTATTTTTATAATATAATATTATGTTACTTACATATCTTGTATTGTTAGACTACAAAGGTCTTTTTTTTACTTCTCTTTATTACGTTTTTTTGTGCACTACCTACATAAATGTATCCACAATACACAAAGGTTAGCTGGTAGAGAATGCTTCTTAGCATTAAGTTCGCCTATGTACATTGTTTGTTTTGTGCAATAAAGAATATTCTATTCTATTCTATTCTAACAAAAATTTATAAGATTATTTATAGCAATTAAAAAAAGTTATCATTAATGATCGAGATCGCCGACGCATTTACTTACTACGAGTTATTGCTATAATAGATTTTTATAATATCTGACACTGATTTATAAAAAATACTCATATTCTACAAAAAAACAAGTAATCAGGAAAAAATATGCAAGTATTCTGAGAAAACGGCTCAGGTGAAAATACGTGAATCGCTCGTGCTACGCCCGCTCTTGCTACCCGCTTGTGCTACCCGCTTGTGCTACGCCCGCTCGTGCTACGCCCGCTCGTGCTACCCGCTCCGCTCTCTACCCAGCACCTATTTATTAGAATAGTAGAGTTGCTGTTCGCGCCGGCAATGCACAGCACAGTCTGATTCAATGGTACTCCGCGCGCGCCCGAGTGCGTGCGAGTGGTTAGTGCATAGTGCAGTTGTTAAACGTGATTGGTCAGTGTCTAGTAAATAGTGCTTTTGGAATGGTGGATCAGCTTATGTAAATATTTTGAGCAGAAGTGGCATAGTTTCTGTAAAATATTATGCTTTTGTTCCCATCCTCCTCTTACTCCTGAAATTACCTTTTTTTTTCTTTAAATCCTGACCTTGACCCCGAAATTTTAGGTTACGTAGATATCAGTACCCAATAGTAAGATTTTAGACTTACTTTTGTCCATCTCTATGAACAGGTTTTTGCACTTACCCCAATTGACTTTAATTTGTATTGTCTCAGTGGCCTTCGTGGTAGCTGGCAGCTGGCTAAGTCAGCTGCTCGAAAAATAATTTCCACAATATTTTTAAACAACCTATCCAACGACGCCTCACAACATGGAATAGACAAGAAAAAAAACGAGCGAGCCAGTAGTCGCATATGATGTGTAACATCTGACATCTCACCTCCTTGGTAATAAGCAACATGGCTGATAGTACCAACCTCTCGGAAAATGCGCACTTCCTGTAACATACTTCCGTCCCTTTTCACGAAATTAGTCCCACAGATTGCAGGAAAGATGTTAAGCTTCAAATACATCCCCAGTTTACATAAAGGGGAGGATCTCTGATCTATGCCGCGGACAGACAAACAGAAAGACAGACAGACAGACAGACCGACGTAGGTGGCGAAACTATAAGGGTTCCTAGTTGACTACGGAACCCTAAAAACAAATAGGTTACATATTACTCTATATTATTATCTTTGTTTTTTTTGCCCTTTGATCTGCCTGCACATTTAGTTGCGCTCGTCAGCGATTACAAGTGGGCCAGGAGGGTGCACCAAATGCATTTCCATTGTTCATTGTAATAAAGCGCATTCTAAGTTATCACAAGAACAGTAATCATAAATCACTTTATCTCTTGTGTACGATTGAGGTGCTGTGAGATTAAAGAAACAGGTACAGCCGCCAAAAGGTGGTTGCTTGTTCAGCGCCACCCAGGGGATATGTGTAGGGAGCAAGTGGCGACTCCAATAGAATTCAAATACACGCAAAAAAACATTAACATTGGTCCAGCCGTTTAGGAGGAGTTCAGTGACATACACATCGATAATAAGTAAAGTAGTGAAACTTAGCATGCCTCAATTAACTAAAAACTAAAATTAATCTCTTGAATTAGCATATCTACACGGTCTGCACTCTCCAGTAGTGTTTGGAAAGTGAAACTGAATGAGATAAGTTTTGGTTTATTCGTTAAAAAGTACAATAAAAAGAACTTAAAACTGAACACAATACTTGAATGCGAGATACTTAGACAAACTGAGTGCACAAGACTTGAATGCGAGATACTAAGACAAACTGAGTGCACAAGACTTGAATGCGAGATACCTCAGACAAACTGAGTGCACAAGACTTGAATGCGAGATACCTCAGACAAACTGAGTGCACAAGACATGAATGCGAGATACTCAAACAAACTGAGTACACAAGACTTGAATGCGAGATACCTAGACAAACTGAGTGCACAAGACTTGAATGCGAGATACCCAAACAAACTGAGTGCACAAGACTTAAATGCGAGATACTAAGACAAACTGAGTGCACAAGACTTGAATGCGAGATACCTCAGACAAACTGAGTGCACAAGACTTGAATGCGAGATACCTCAGACAAACTGAGTGCACAAAACTTGAATGCGAGATACCTCAGACAAACTGAGTGCACAAGACTTGAATGCGAGATACCTCAGACAAAACTTTTTACAAGCTTTTATGTTTGTGGTGAAGAAATTCGGCGATCGAATTTTCGCCCACTTCCTGATATATCCGATTGAGCTGAAATTTGGCATACCTGCCAAGTTCCGATCATAATACAATATTATGGTAACCACGAGCTGATGTGATGATGGAGATCGAAGATGGAGAACGGGACTTATCGAGGATTAATTGTTACTATTAATTACAGGGTACTGTAGCCTGAAAGTGGGCTCATTTTGATCAGATCACGGTCCCGATCCCTAATTTCAGAAAAGCTTATTTTGATGCTATCTAAAGACTGTTGCCAATGACATGTAGATAGCTCAACTGATTCAAATCTGATCAAATTATTAAAATAAATAAAAAGATGAAAAAATGAATTTAAAATAAAGAGGACGTGGGTATGTCTGTTTACTTAATACGCTTAGTAAGACGTAGTACGTAGTACGTGAGAACCTACCCATTACACCTAATAAGTCATCGAATTGATAAACTTTCTCTATTTCCTATAACAGCCATTTTAGTTCAAATTATTCCGTATAACCATAAAATATCGCTAACTATAAATGTGCCCGACAAAATGCATTATTCGTTCAAATATGGCAAGCTGTGTTTTAGCAAGATGCAGCCTTTGAGATTGCACTTATCTGGATTCGTTCAAACATGGCGGGCTGTGTTTTAGCAAGATCCAGTCTTAGAGATTGCACTTATCTGGATTCGTTCAAACATGGCGGGCTGTGTTTTAGCAAGATCCAGCCTTAGAGATTGCACTTATCTGGATTCGTTCAAACATGGCGGGCTGTGTTTTAGCAAGGTCCAGCTTTAGAGATTGCACTTATCTGGATTCGTTCAAACATGGTGGGCTGTTTTATATATATATATTTAATTTATTACGAGAATGAGGCTTCAGTTCGGCTACCAGACGGTTCCATCAATTAGTTACTCTATTTAACGTCCATAGCTATAGTCATGAGACATCTAAAACGATGGAACAGCTAAGTATTCATAATTCATTGCCGAGGAATGAGCGTGTCGGAATGCCACGCATCATTTCCCACCAGAAATTCATACTCTAAAATTTACATCAATCTGTAAATCGGCAAAATTAATTGTAAATAATTTCATGAAAATACTTTCTTGATTGTGAAAGTCTCAAAAATATAATTCAGTAAGGTCTTTTTTACACACATTTTACTACTTGTAGCTCAGGAACGCAAGTCTGCTTAGAGCATTGTGGCTTCCGTACCGGAGCATGTCTGTAACGCATCGGAACCTTACAGTTTTTTTTTGCCTGGATATATAATCAAAGATCGGAACGCAAGAAAAGTAGCTTTGTGTAAACTCGGTACACTCGGCATCTTTGTCTCATATTTTTGTATCTAATATTAAATGGAGTCACAACTATTTTCCTAGGGATAAACCAATCTAAAACTGTACACGCCACTATTTCATTACGTCAAAATAAAATATTCCCTATTCCATATCATCATCGTAATCGTTTATTATTTTTCAAGTGTAAACCACACTTTATGGATAACATTAAATTTAAATGTAACCCAAAAATTTAGTTCCAGCGGGACAGTGGTTTACACTTGAAAAATAATAAAGTATGATGAAATAGCAGTGGTGTCATCTCTTGTCAATGTTTCGAACTAATTTCGGACTTTGAACTGACTTTGAATTGAATTTCGGTTTCTAATGAAACACCTGTAGATGGCTCCCATCGGCGCTATAGCCGAGTTGATAGTGCCCACAAATTTCGTCTTAGGCGTCATAGCTCATTCTATTGCCGAATTGGTAAAGGCATCGCCGATCACAGGCGAGGTTGCGGGTTCGTGTCCCGCTGGAACGAAATTATTGGGTTACATTTAAATTTAATATCATCGTAATCATCCACAGCCTGACTTCACCCTCTGCTGAGTATAATCCTCTCTTTGCTAGTGCCATTCCTCACGGTCCCGTGCCTGTCTCATCCAGGTTCGGCCGCGATGCTTGCGATATCGTCTGCCCATCTCTCTGCTGTTTCTCTACCAACGTTTCTGTTCACAGTTCTTGGGCGCTATTCAGTTAGCGCCTTACTATCGTCACCTCGTCTTGCCACCTCTCTTATTCGTTCCGTATACAGAAGAATAATTTTGTAACATCAAGCTTGTGTCAATTGCTAAGTAAAAGCGGAAAAGTGGCGTTTCATTTTAGATTGGTTTATCTGTACAGATCTGTACTTACATGAGCCCGATTTTATAATTTAAGCATGCTACTAATATGCCTCAAATATCTATATCTATATCTATATCTATATCTTGCTTCTTCACCAGCTTTGCAAGAAGGAAATATAATGTAAATAGGTACATAGTAATGTTTTGCTTCATGCTCATAATTAAGCTAATAAACCTTTGTGTTACAAAATTAAAGAACTTTTAACTATAAAAGTGACAATCATGAAGTTATGAAAAAAAACGGTAATTGTGAATTGTATTATGAATTGTACCTAGTGAATTAATGATTCAATATGGCTACTTGTCCGAGAAGACCAGTTCGATCCTCTTCGGCGAGGCTGAAATACTCGAAGACTGTTCCAGCCAGCACTATCAGGTAAGTTCTTGTATACACAGACTGAATAAGTAACATTTCAGAGTGAAACGGATAGGTCCGTCGTTGCTTCTTTGTAGAGCTACTTATACAGATACAATTATTGGTATTTCCGTAGCATCTTTTACTTGGTGTACTTAGTCTTTGTTACAGACAATTTTAAAAGTCAGACCTTTGTACCTAAAGTATACTTCATAGAATTTTAACCATATTGATCCATATTTATCCTTCCTATTTATCATGATAATAGTAAATATCCCGTTTATAGTGAAAAGTTTTTTTGTAACATTGTTATCTTCGTTTGATCTTCTCACCTGTTGGTAAGTGACGATGTGGCCGACGATGGAGCACAAAGGTCTAGAAGATTCATAATCACTGCTGGCTTGAAGATACCAGTTACCTATACCTGTATTCAGACAGACAATGGTAGTGTGTCCCACTCCATATCAGTTCGCATTATAAAGGTGGAAATGAAACGTTTTGTTCGAACAGAGGGACCGCTTGTAGAAGAGACGTATAAGCCTCCCCATAGACGTATAATGCCACGACGAATGGTCTCGAGCCACCTCCATCCACCGATTTCCTGCAACCTTTGAATTGTTGTCGGTCCATTGTGAGGAGGGATATTTAAGAAATTAAACAAGTAATTAATTTTGTAAAAATTAAAAAACCCCCAACGCTGAACGGCTGAACCGATTTTGATCAAACAAAGCTAGGAACACTCCAGAAAAATACACCTTTCAAACAAAAAAAAAATCATCCTTTCGGGAGCTACGATGGGACAGACAGATACACACATACACACACACACACACACACACACAGACACGTCAAATTTATAACACCCGTTCGTTTTTCGTCGGGGGTTAAAAAAGAACAAGAAATTTCGAAACTTCAACCTTTACAACGTTAGTCATCCATTGTTGAGCTCCCATTTCTAGGCATTGGATTGACGTTATCGTTCAGTTGGTTTGGACACTTATTTCTTCCATGCACTAAACTTCACCATTATAGTTTTCTTGCATCATGCTATCACTTAGAGCATTGCAGCCTCCGTACCGGAGTGGTATCATGATAGATCATTCTGCTATCATGAATTCATATAAGTACTAATATTCATTCACTTGCTAGATTATTTTTAAACAATAACTACTTGTGTATATATTATGTGCAATAACTGACTTCAAAAAATGAGTTACCAATTAATTGTATAAAGAGGTGTGTGGTATTTACGCCACGTTGATTAGCCCTTTTCAAAGATAATACCCATGTAAAAATTATCTCGAGGTGGTCCCCTGAAAATTTGAATATCGCAGTAAACGTTGTTATTATTTAAAAAAACAGTCATTGTATTGCGTGTTGTTTAGCTCCAAAGTTGCTTGCTCCCTGTCTGAAGCAATCATTACATGTAATCGTATCTATTTAGCTCAGTCTGTAAAACTTACTATTATCCACACATCACTGACCATGTTTATTATTGATAATATGCAATATGGTTCTTTCACGGTATCGGCATAGCGGGGCGTTCCGTTCTGAAAGATACGAGTTCCTGTTTTTCATGAATAAATTGGTTTAGCGTTTTTTTTAACAATCTCATGCTAATAACACCGTATGTATAAACTTTACCTTGACAGTATTATTTTATCTGTGCCTTGACTAATTATTTTTCATTTCTTGACATCAAAATCGATAGATAGTAATAATGTAGACTTTATTCCCGAGACGAGATTTCTTGGAATTTCATTAGACACTAAGCTTCAATGGGGAAAGCACATTACTGAACTATGTAACACCAGATATTTGAGTTTTTCGATTATCGAACTACACGAATACAAATCTGAGAAAAATCATACGTAGGTCATCATCATAACCTCATAACCTATTGGGCATATAGTATGTTAGTAAGTGTACGATATACATATTAAGTATTTTAAAGTTTATTGAATAAGTACCCTTAAAAATGTGGTGCACACTGCCAAACTCAACAACACCGTGTGCGAAACTATCCGTAAAGGATCAATCAGGAAAAAAATATACTAAAATATTCATTTTATACTGATCTTCAGGAACAAATCAGGAACAACAATATATTAAAACTAGATGACCCGCGCGCGACTTCGTCCGCGCATAGTTTGGAAAAATCCCCGGCGCGGCGTGCAGACAACAATTTAATCATCAACAACCACCCCGTGAAACGACTTTTGAAACGACACCACACTCAAGTTTTTCAATTTGGGGGTCCCATTTGACCCTTGAGGTCCTGAAAATATTTTGATTTCAACAACGACACAGTGAAACGACGTTTGAAACGACACCATACTCAAGTTTTTCAATTTAGGGGTCCCATTTGAAACTTGAGGTCCTGAAAATATTTTGATTTCAACAACGACACCGTGAAACGACCTTTGAAACGACACCCTACTCAAGTTTTTCAATTTAGGGGTCCCATTTGAATCTTGAGGTCCTGAAAATATTTTGATCTCAATGACTACACTGTGAAACTAACTTTTAAATAGTCAAAATACGCTGAAATCTGGCTAAAACGTAAGGTGTATTTATTTACGTACAAAACGTTCCCGTGGCTTTTTTTTTGCAAAACTTTCAGGTACTGCTGAAACTTATTTTTGCTATTTTTATATAAGGAATCTACCTGTTAATTTTCAAGTATCTACTACCAACGGTTTCCAAAATACGAAGCATTTTAGTGCATTAAAGCATTTTAGTTTTTTTACATTAAAAGCCGTTTTGGACCCCTTACAGGGTGAATTTTCCAAAATCCTTTCTTAGTACACCCCTACACGCAAAAATGAGTACATCCTCCAAATTTTATGTATCTAGGTCCAGCGGTTTAGGCTGTGCGCTGCAAAACGCAAAGTGTATACATTAAAAGCCCTTTATGGACCACTAAGGGACCGAATTTTCCAAATTCCTTTTTAACTACACTTTTACACCCTAAAAGGACTACACTCTCCAAATTTCAACTCTCTACGACCAGCGGTTTAGGCTGTGCGTTTTAAAAACTAAAGTTTTTTTTTTTTCAAAGGAAACGTTCCCCTGCCATTTTTCAGGAAAATTTCAGGTATCGCTGAAATACGTGTTTGTTAATTTTATTTGAGGAATCTCCATGTAAAATTTCATGGTTCTACTACTAACGGTTTCTGAAATACAGAGCATTTTGGTTTTACGTTAGAACCGCATTTTGAACCCCTTAGCATGCGAATTTTCAAAATTCCTTTCTTAGTACAACCCTACGCATCGAGACAAACACACCCTCCAAATTTCAAGTCTCTACGACCAGCGGTTTAGGCTGTTTTACCTCGGTCAGTCAGTCAGTCAGTCTGTCAGGACATTGCCTTTTATATATTAGAATAATACTTTTATGCTGATCTTGTGCAGACAAGATCTACCTATAGTAGGAACAAAATTGTGGGTAGAAGGGATCTATCAGGACAAGGGATCAAAGTCAAGGGATCCATCAGGAACTACTCACTTTAGTGAGTGAGATGGTGACGGAGTTTGGCTGTTGTCGGCCTCTTAGGGCTGCACAACCCCAGACAGAATCATACTTCGTACAAAAAAATACCTCGCGCCGATAGTCAGGTCGTCAAGAGTCTCCGTTAAGTCATAACCCAGTTTAAATAGTGGCAGAAAAACTGAGTTTTAACATGGGGAAAAATAACATTCCGAAATAAACACGCAATACCCAAAAATCGGCAATACCCACACTTAAAGTCAAAGTCAAAGTCAAAAAGTATTTTATCCATAGAAATCACAAGGATCATTTTGAATCGTTGAGCATAGTCATGTACAGTGTAATACGCTTTCTTTATTAGATTATTCTTTATGTAGGATTTAAATCTCCGAATCGCAAGTTTAGAAGCACTTTCTGGAAGTTTATTATAGAACCGAACAGAATTCCCCATAAAAGACCCATTAACTTTTTTTTATCTTAAATTTCACTACATCACACATGTGCCATTTACCTATTCAAGTTACATCGGTTAAAATGCCACTAAAATTACACGAAATAACTCGAAAAAAACTGTAATTAACTAAAAATGTCGACGTTTCTTTCAAAAATGGCATATTAAATACAATAAAGAAAGTCATTGATTTCTAATAAAAAAATTGTTCATCCTACTTGTCATAAATGTCAGTTACGTTTTTTTTTTTTTTTTTGTATTCTACTTGAATGGCTGAAACAAGCAGATGGCCCACCTGATGTTAAGCGGTAACCTCTGCTTACGAACAGTGCATTCTCACATAGGTCAAGTCCACCTAGGACGCGCCCTATGTGGCATTGCACTGCGCCCGCCACACTGAGATATAAAGATGAAAAGTCTCATGTTCCTGTAATTTCACCGGCACCCATACCCTTCAAACCGGAACACAGCAATGCAAGCACTACTGCTTTGCGGAAGAAATAGGCATGGTGGTAGTACTTCCCCGGACGAACTCTTTCACAAAAAAACTCTACTACTACTAAAATGTTTGTTAGGTAGGTACTCAATCACGCTGGAACGGCGGAACCTATGATGCTGCCAGATTATACTGCGCTATTACTTTTTATTCTGGTAAAACGCACGCAAAGCATCGGGCAAACATTTAAGTTAAAAATAACGAGTAAGTTTTTGCGCGTTTCATTGCACAATAGCATTTCTTACAGCGCCATCTAGTGACGGATAGAAACGTTGGGAAAATTGCGGTAAAAGTACGCACATTGTTTGAATTACTTTTAACAGCAGTGTGGTACAAACAGTCATTGTATCTGCCGTGAGTCAATGTACAGGTATTAGAATGCCGTTATGTTGTTAGACAGTTTTTAAGAAGCATGATGTACCTACTCCTAATACTTTTATAAATGTTAGGTACCTACTTTTTATTAAGTTGTTTTTACAGAAGAACAGCGCGACAAACAAGTGAAATTTATAATAACCGACCAAGTACGAGTCGCACTCGCACACGAAGGGTTCCGTACCATCGCACAAGGTTTTGAATTTTTTTATATTAAGGTGAATTTTTTTATATTAGGACATCGTTTAATTTTTTACTTTATTAATTTTTTGTTATAAAGACTAGTATATTCGCTCTGATAATTTCAAGATAACGATTTAAGACAGCGGTTGTTAAGGTAGAGCAAAAAAGGTGACTTTGGTTGCCTTTCAATCAATTCAATTCAACAAATCAATTCAATTCACTTAAATTCTTTTATTTCCAATAAAATGGAATAATGGAATGGAATAATTCCGGAGTCAGTAAGGGACTTCCAAGGAGGGTTGTCTTCCAAAGCTCGCACCTCGTACCTATTCAATGTTAATTAAATTTTGCCATCTAACAAAATCTTTACTAAGGAACATATTGTAGCCATACAAGCGTCAATATTTCAGCCATTCTAGAGCCAAATGGTCTGCTATGACGATGGTAAGCGGCCTGACGGCATGACTATTGTTCCGTGGGACCTATGGTGTGGGACGCTACTTGCGTTGATACCCTTGCGCCATCTCATCTGTCCGGGACATCAGTTAAGGCCGGTGCGGCGGCAGATTCAGCTGAGGACCTCAAAAGGCGCAAATAACTATGCAAGTCTCGACAGAGCATACTTATTTGAGCCTTTCAGGGTCAAGACTCTGGGTCCGCGGGGTACCAGAACCTATCGCATTTTCAAAATTCTTTCAGGGCGTCTGGCCAAAGCGACGCGTGACCCGAGAGCTGGCTCTTATATGGCTCAACGCATTAGTATTTGCATTCAGGGAAGCTTGCGTCTGGTAATGATTTGCATCAGTTGAGCTACCTTTAGATCGCTTGCAACAGTCAAACTTACATTTGTAATTTTTTTATTTTTGTACGGCCTATTTGTGGTATGCCTGGCTAGCCGGGCCTTTTCGTTAGGTATTTTTTTAATTGATTCTAGCTTATCCAGTCGGACCGTGGTGAGTCGGGCCGCGGCCCTATTTGTAAAGTTGTATTACTCATTCTGTAAATAAATGTATTTAAAGAAAATGTAGGCATTATTACACATAAATGTAGGCATTATTAAACATACATGTAGGCATTATTACACATACATGTAGGCATTATTACACATAAATGTAGGCATTATTACACATACATGTAGGCATTATTAAACATACATGTAGGCATTATTACACATAAATGTAGGCATTATTAAACATACATGTAGGCATTATTACACATACATGTAGGCATTATTAAACATACATGTAGGCATTATTAAACATACATGCAGGCATTATTACACATACATGTAGGCATTATTAAACATACATGTAGGCATTATAACAAATACAAGTAGGCATTATTACACATACATGTAGGCATTAGTACACAAACATGTAGGCATAGTATAACATAACACCCAACAGTCACACACATAGTCCTGATCCCACACTAGGATCCCCTGTGTCGTGGGTATCAGTAACTACGAGCACCATGGTACCATAACACCCAGACCCGGAACAAATATTTGCAGATCATACAAACATTAGTCCCGCACATACATGAGTGTGGATGATGACGTTTGAAATGATTTATTAATTAACCAAGAGCTTTGTTCAGGTGTTAGGAGAACTTGGTGACAGGTTTGACGGCCGCGTTACTACCACACGCTATAGCACTGTAACGTTACAATTACGTATTGTACACTTACAAAATGTATCGCTATGACGTTGACTTACCACCAGCCGTGAGAAGCGAAAGTGTATGGAAATCTCCATGTCATGTCCAATAACGGTGTCGTACTATCATGCTGTAGAGAAACGTTTGTGGTACAAGGCAGAGGAGATATGCAACATATGCGTGCCGGTGAAATACAGGCTTTTCACCTTTATTTCTCAGGGTGACGGGCGCAGTGCAATGCCTCGTCTACGTGGCACCTGTGAGGTAATGCAATGTTATAGGCAGAGGTTATCGCTTAATACCAGGTAAGCCATCTACTTGTATCAATTAAATCATAATAAAAAAACTTGTAAATTGTATAGAGGTAGACCACCGATAGAGCCTTAAGATAGATAGATATATATAAAACACTTTATTGTATAACTAAAATTAAAATTGATATTACTAGTGCGAGAACTCTCCCTAATTTATTAGGAATTAGTAGCCGCCGTGACTTCCTACCTACCTTGTATCACCCGCTGGGCTAATCTGAAGATTTCCTAAATATTTCATCAAAATCCGTCCAGCCGTTTTGGAGTCCTTATGGAACGTACATACACACATAGATTTTTATATACATATATAGATAGAATGTTAATTTGCTTGTGCGAATAAAAACTATCATTCAGGTTGAATATGAAATGGAGTTACTAAAGGATTTGCGGATAAAATTTAACAAGATTTTAGACCTTATTAGTATAATACCTATTTATAGGGTAAAGGAAATCAAAAAATTAGCAATTGCTTAGTTTGCACTGTAAGTCCAAAACCCAAAAGAAACTAATGCCCACCTTTGGGTATTCGGTTTAAAGGACTTTATTTGACTCAAAAAGAACTTTAACAGTTCACTTAAATATGAGCAAACATTAAACAAATAAAAATAAAGGTTAAAACTATGTGGGTAGTTCGATCTTATAAAATAATATATAACAATAAAAAAACACATTAGTAGAAATCATTCAGTGACCCAAGCGATAAGTACTCACAATGTGGGTAGGCAAGCAAAATGACAGTGCGTTAGCACAAGCAGCGAGTGAGTGCCTTAGCTCCGAAATCGTAAATTAGTTAGTATTAGTTTCTTCAAGGATAAAAAGGGTGTTTTATAAGTTAGATATTCTCGTAAAATGATGTAAAAATTCTTAATAAATCTTTAACAAGCTGAAGATAAGCGATTTACAACTAGCAAAACGAATTCTTACATCAATCAAAAGCAAAAATACCACAGCCATCAAATACGTAACGAAGCTAAAAGTAAACCGCTCTCCGCTTCAAACTGGGGCCTCAGAAATGTGCGCATGCGTAACGTATGATAATGCAACTACTGCTAGACGAAATAATTATTACGATGTAACATAACACGTCCTTGCAGAGATGCTACAGTTAAGATACGTTTAAGATCACAGAGGAGTAGGTACTACTACATTCATGTTTAAGATACAAGAATGCGTAGTATCTCTTTTCCGTTTGTGATACCTACAAGATGAAAAGTATTCAACATTACGTAGCTATTCTTTATGTACATAAACACCTGTTATGTACTAGGAAGAAGTAGTACAGTTATGTACGACAAAGTACATTTATTGCACGTTCATTTTATAAACAACTAGCGACTCGCCCCGGCTTTGCACAGGTAGCCCCCGGTGAAAAACAGCCCACTCCTACCTCCCCCCCTCCTACCCCCGCCCCCCTATGTGCTTCTCCTGGTTCTAAGCTACTATCCCACCAATTTTCAGCCACATCAGTTCAGCCGTTCTTGAGTTATAAGTGGTGTAACCAACACGACTTTGTTTAATATTTTTAGATTTAGTACCGACTGTTTTTATTTTCATCCTATGCTGCCAACCATCTGACCCAGAGGACAGAGATGGAGCCGAGATGTTGGAAGACTAGCAATGTAATACTTACCCTTAGATTAATAAGTAGTGCAAATTTGTATCTATGGTAGAGCAAAATTAAAATGGCGTTCGTTTGGTTGCTGCTCGTGTAGTGTACATTGTGCCTATTATGTTAGTTAAATCAATTCTGTGTTCAATTCAGACCACTTTTACTCATATCCCAAGATGTCCTCTTTGTTTGAAGTGTGATTTGAAGATTTATTTTCAGTAGTATCCTAATTCCTGTCTTCGTCATCATCAACCTATTGCAGTCTACTGCTGGACATAGGTCTCTCCCATACCGCGCCACTGAGCCCGGTCTTCGGCTCTCCTTATCCAGTTTCTGGCAGCCACCCCGCGCAAGTTGTCGCTCCACCTAGCCAGAGGGCGCCCTACACTACGTTTGCCAAGACGCGGTCTCCACTCATCGGTTATCGGTTCTTCGTCAGATATGACCGGCCCACTGCCACTTCAGCTTGCTAATATTCTGGGCAATGTCGAGAACTTTGGTTCTCTATCGGATAACCTCGTTTCGGATAACCACCTTTAGTAGTAGCAGAACTTTTTTGTGAAAGAGTTCGTCCGGCTAGTACTACCACCATACCTATTTCTGCCGCAAAGCACTAGTGCTTGAAGGGTATGGGTGCCGGTGAAATTACAGGCACATGAGAATTTCATCTTTATGTCTCAGGGTGGCGGGCGCAGGGCAATGTCACATAGGGTATGACCTATTTGATAATGCCCATACTATGTGCACTAATAAGTACTATATGTGCATGTGCACCTATTTACAGCAAACATTCCACGACAAAGCTACGGATCATCAGCATAGGTCCCGAGATACGTGGCAACAAAGAAACATGCATACCGATTTACAAAGACATACATACAGACAGATGGCCTCAAACCTCTAACAGCCCTCTTTTTGTTGGGGTTAAAAATGTATTTAAAGCTTTTCGTATCTTCTTTCATAGTAGGTGAGACAGCTGGAAAAATAAAAATCTCCGCAGTCACCACTGGTGGTGATCGCCACTTGAAAACTTCCCGACTTGCCACCATTGGCTAAACAGGTTTTTTTTCACTTGCCACCTGGTGAAACGGGGCTAGTGGTAATAACTGGGATTATACGAGTATGCCCATTTCAACTAACGGAACTATCATAATTATGATCATAATTTTACTACGGGATATTTAGCATTTATGATATTGGTAAATTCGGAAAACATCATATGAATTTTTTCACTATCAAAAATAACCTAGAAATATTTTTTTGAGGAGTTCGTCAAACGACCTTCTAACATCCTATTCATACATATTTTATTTCGCTTTGTAAATAATGCATTAGCGTTTAAGGTATTTACGTAAGTAACCTATAATTTTAGCGTGAACTTGTGACACAAGAAAGCAAATTAAATAAAACGCTAATGCATCCCCTTAGACACAGTCAAACTAAGTAATAACATGCACCTTATTTAATTGTTACGGAATCTAATCTCCATTAAATTTGTAAAATCGTAATACATTGGATTTATCGACCATTGAAATCTACACAACATAACATCACTTTCGCTCCGTGGAAATGACGGAGGTCTCAAGTCAGTGAGACCGGGGCCAGCGAGAGGCGCACTCGCTTCATTTCATTTAGAAATGTGCATTAAAGATATTGAGTGTCAGTCTGCGTTCGCGGCATAATAGGAACTGGTGCCGGTGCCAAGCAGCAATTATTAACTTTCGAATCATTTAAAAAACATAAAATTTTCGTTCGTGTTCGATATTTAATAAAAAGCTCTATTTTGCAGTGACGGTGTTTTAAGATTCGAATGATATGTGTACTTGGATCGTATTTTGTGAAAAATTATATGATCCCCTGACACCTATCATTTAAACAAAAATTTTTGCTGAGAAAAATGACTTTGAACAATACACACCCTCCGTACGGTCGGGTGACGAGCAAACTTTTCGGGAAGAAGAACAAGAAAAGCAAACGAGTTAAAACCAAGGCTGGGACGTACGCCGGTAGAGAGCGGTAATGCACATATTTTAAACCCAAGGCTGGGACGTACGCCGGTAGAGAGCGGTAATGCACATATTTTAAACCCAAGGCTGGGACGTACGCCGGTAGAGAGCGGTAATGCACATATTTTTTTGCATAAAATTAACATAGTTGCTGATTACCTTCTCTTTATTTATAAGAGTTAACGTATGCCATACCACAGATAAAATAATACTACACTAGCCAGACATACATACATTTGAGTACGTTCAGAGTGCTCGCTTTGCGTGTTCCGGTTTGAAGGGTACCGGTGAAATTACAGGCACTTCATTTCATTCATTTCGTTTCATTTAATTTCATTCATTTAGTTCATTTCGTTAATTTATTTCATTTTGTTAATTTCGTTAATTCTGTTAATTTCGTTTTTTTCTTTAATTTCGTTAAGTTCTTTAATTTCGTTTATTTCGTTTATTTCGTTTATTTCGTTAATTACGTTGATTTAGTTAATTCTGTTCATTCAGTTCATTCCGTTCATTCCGTTCATTCCGTTCATTCCATTCGTTTCATTCGTTTCATTCGTTTCATTCGTTTCATTAGTTTCATTCGTTTCATTCGTTTCATTTGTTTCATTCGTTTCATTCGTTTCATTCGTTTCATTCGTTTCATTCGTTTCATTAGTTTCATTCGTTTCATTCGTTTCATTTGTTTCATTCGTTTCATTCGTTTCATTCGTTTCATTCATTTCTTTATCTTTTGGCACAATAATGGCATTTTTTTTTATTTTTTATTTATTTAGTCATTCAAAAATGCAGAGGTTTTTTATTGTACCCCTAAACCTAAAAAGGTTTGTCTGGGTACTCACATTCTTATTGAGCTGTACAAAAACAAAATGTAAAACGTGGTAAATAATGGGCTTAGTTATTGTAGCTTCACACACACAATGGTAGGTATCTACGCTACGCGCTTATCATAGAACCGGGAACAAAGAACTTACCTACGAATCGATTGTTTTGTAAAAGTAGGTATAATATGCATGTATAAGAGTTACTACGTATGTACTTTCACTCTAAAAAATAAACAAATGAATGTTAACAGGAATTCACAAACATTTCGAGATGTTAAAACAAAATAAAATATTACAATAATAATCTGACACCACAAAACATACCTGTGATCAACATTTACAAGCAAATTGGCTTGTGACACCATAATAATTTCTCACTAATCGGTTAATACCTAATACCGAACCGCTAGATATGTACGTACCTACTCGAAGGTTTAATTTTATCGTAATTGAAGAAATTAGGTAGGTAGATAAATGAGATCTTCTGCGCTTACTACTGTAATTTTGAAATATCTTCGAGGCATCGAATAACAACAGGTTTATTATTTTCTTCTCTCCGAGCCAACACTTAGACATGTCAAAACAATGTTTATTATTTTCTTCTCTCCGAGCCAACACTTAGACATGTCAAAACAATGTTTATTATTTTCTTCTCTCCGAGCCAACACTTAGACATGTCAAAACAATGTTTATTATTTTCTTCTCTCCGAGCCAACACTTAGACATGTCAAAACAATGTTTATTCTGTGTATTACTCGAACGAAAGCCAACTAATAACACGAGTAATTAATTTTGTAACAATTAAAAAAACCCTCAACGCAATGAAACGGCTGAACCGATTTTGATCAAACATAGCTAAGAACAATCCCGACAAATTCACATTGCAAAAAAAAAAAAAAAAACTTGTCATACTTTCGGGAGCTGCGATGCCACGGACAAACACACACACACACACACACACACACACACACAGACACGTCAAACTTATAACACCCCGTCGTTTTTGCGTCGGGAATCCCAACGTTCACGGCTGGACGAGGCCTACCAACGTCCATGGCTAGACGAGGCCTCCCAACGTCCACGACTGGACGAGGCCTATATTATGGCTCCTATTACCCCTGCGATCGCTGCAATTAACCATGCACCAATTATTTTCATCTTAGAGAGTTTATAACTGGCTAGTTTAATTATCAACATTCACTGTTTCTTTTAACAAAATATAGACAAGCCTATCGAACTCTCGAAAAAACTACATTGTTATATTTCGTTATTTTCTCTCGTAGTAATGTGCATGAAATGAGATCTGTCCGGTGGTGGCTTCATATCGCACGCGACTCAAATGTGCGCTGTAATGAGATCTGTCCGGTGGTGGCTTCATATCGCACGCGACTCAAATGTGCGCTGTAATGAGATCTGTCCGGTGGTGGCTTCATATCGCACGCGACTCAAATGTGCGCTGTAATGCTATTACAATTGTCTTTATATGAAATGGACATACAAAACGCACAGACAAAAATACAGATTTCTGTAGTTCTAAATGAGTTCGTCCGGGAGAATTACCAGTCCTATTTCTGGCACCAAGCAGTAACATGTACTGGGATCGCTGTGTTCTGGTTTGAAAGGCTTGGGTGCCGGTGAAATTACAGGCACATGATACTTTTTATCTTTTTCTAAGTCTCAAGTGCAGTGCAATGCCACATTAGGGCGCGTTCTAAGTGGCTGTGCCCTAAGAGGTATTGCAGTTGTAATTGACAGGGGTAACCGTTTAAGAGGCAGACAACAGCCAAATTCCGTACTATCTAATGGTAACTTAGAAAGTAATAATACGCGCAACGAAAACTTAACGAAAATCACGTACAAAAGTGTATACTTAGGTAAAAAATATTAGCTGCGTAATCGAAATTATAAATCAGCTAGCCCTCTAAACTAATATTATTTTAACTCCTCTTGCTCAAAAAGACTGTTATTGTGGCGTACCAGAGCTTAGAGAATTAAAAAAGATTGGCTGGCGCCAATATATAATCAAAGTACCAGAGCGAAGAAAAAATAGCATTTCTTCATCTAGTAGAAAAAGTTTTATTTTTTATTATTGTCCGTCAATTGACAATGTGCATACGAAAACTAAAAAGTAGTCATAAGTAGTCATAATCATGAAAAAGACTCGACTTATTACTGTTACATAATAATAAGAACAACATTTTATTTTCTAAAACGGAACTAAAATCGACGATCTCTTTGGTAGAATGGATGCAATGCGATGCGGCTACAGAAAAAAAATACACTGACGCGAAATCTTTAGACAAATTGTATTGGTAGTGACCGTAATGATTTTTTCATATTGTATTGGATTATTTTATTTTTTCGCTATCTTAGTGAAAAGTAGAGTACACGGTACACGGTACACGGCGGTAAATAGTACGCGGCGCTAAAAACCCAATAAAACTCGGTTTCTATTTACTCCAGAGCTACCTCGTATAATAATGGGTCATTTTAGCTCCTTGTATACCAATCTACTATTGTCATGTGTAGGTTTTGCTACAAGTATTTAATTTTGGATTAATTAAAAAAAACCCTCCACGCAATGAAACGGCTGAACCGATTTTGATCAAACATAGCTAAGAACAATACCGACAAACACAACTAAAAAAAAAAAAAAAAAAACTTTATCCGTTTCGGAGCTACGACGCCACAGACTGACACACACACACACACAGACACACACACATACACACACACACACACACAGACACGTCAAACTTATAACACCCCGTCGTTTTTGCGTTAATGAGGCTTAAAAAATACGTTATTCGATTCTTGACATTTTCTCAGATCATCATTTTCTACCACTCTTGGCAGGCTGTTTGGTGATTCCAGTATTTTGTCTATTGTGTCAGTAGGAGATGGTTAGCAGCATCCACCTGAGTACTCATACTCAGGTGGATGCTGCTACCCATCTCCTGGTGTAATCCGTCAGCTTTTACGACCTCCACGGGAGGAGATGGAAGGTTCTATTATTAAGCTGGACAAACCACGGCACATACTCAAAGAAAAATACAATGGCAGCCTCGAAAGATAGGAACTAAGCTATCTGATGCCTCGAACTAAACTATCTGGTGCCTCAAACTAAACTATCTGGTGCCTCGAACTTTCGATAAAATCCAGTTGCAAGTTCAATGTCACGCAGACAGTTTCCTTGAGAGAAAGTATTAAAAAAAATAAGCATCAAGTCCCTATCAGGCCCGCGTGATCAGACAACTTACTCTTGATAAGAGAGCCTCTCATATAGTTCGACCAGAATAGCTATATCAATATATCTGTATCAATCTATCGGTATCAATCTATTTATATTAATCTATCTCTATCAATCTATCGCAATCAATCTATCTTTATCGATCTATTTTTGACAATTCATCTCTATCAATCTATTTTGTATCGATCTACCTTTATCAATCATTCTCAATTACCTATCTATCTCTATCAATCTATATCTATCAATTTATGACTACAAGACAATTGGCTGCATGTTTTTCTAAAATTGTAAAAATAAAATAAATAATAAAATAACTTTTCACAATTAATCTCTGGTTGAAGGTGGCTGACCGATGTGACGCTATGAGAGCTGTTACCAAGCTACGGTTATGTGGAAAGTGGAAATAAAAGTGAAACGCAGTTTTCAATGAGTCTGATGAACTTATAACCAGTTTACGAGCATGTAGAGTTGGCAATTGGCAATAAAATAAATAAATAAATAATGATGAGCAGTTCACACAACATTATTTAGCCCCAAGCTAAGCTAAGCAGAGCTTGTGTTATGGGTACTACATAACTGATATACTTAAATACAATACATTACATAGATAGATATTTTTTATCACACACAAATATCCAGAACACCCTTAACAAATATCTGCAGACCGCACTAATATTTGTTGTGAGGCGGGAATCGAACCTGCAACCTCCTGCATCAATACAAAAGTTTATGAAGTTGTGAATGCTATCGACTAGTAACTGTAGTATGTAAACTTGTAAGCTCATTCGATTCTCAGATAGGTATAATCGGAGAATCGAATCATCTGATTCCTACTTACTTCGCAGCAAGCCTTGTCTTGCTTTGTTTTTACAAGATGTTCTCTTCTATGTTGGAGACTGCGCCCTGGACATCATCTATATCATCATTATCATCAGCCTGTAGATTTCCACTGCTGAACATAGGACCCCCCCAAAGAATGCCACGACGAACGGTCTTGAGCCGCCTCCATCCACTACCATGCGACCTATAAAATACCGTATGTCCATCGGATGGTTCCTACACTGTGTCTTTCGCCTATACCTACTATAGTAAAGTACGTGTTTGTGAGTTCGTCTTCTCTTCCGCAGTGCTAACACGGCGATGGACAATGACGTGACACCGGTCTACCTTGCAGCTCAAGAGGGTCACCTGGCAGTATTGAAGTACCTCGTGTTGGAGGCTGGAGGCAGGCTGGATGCTAGAGCTCGGGACGGCATGCTGCCTGTACACGCGGCGGCACAGACGGGGTGCTTGGACTGTGTTAAGTGGATGGTAAGTGATGACGTCATACCAGTCTACCGGACCATTCAAGAGGGTCACCAGATTAGGGTCTGGAAGATCGAAGGCTGCACGAGATACGAACGGGATGCGGCAATGATTTGCTTGTGAGCTCATGTGGATGGTACTTACTATTCGTAACAAAACATGACATGGAGTAGTAGCTGGTTGTAGTAAGAAGTACTAACTGACCCACTATTCGAGACAAAACATGACACGGAGTAGTAGCTGGTTGTAGTAACAAGTACTAAATGAGTTAAAATGAATGAAGGTCTAAATTTGTCAAAAAAGGTTAGCCGATGAATTCAACTCGGATGTGCAGATTTCGGGAAACTACGCCATATAATGTTCTCGACACAGATACCACAGAGCCTCAACACGAGATTAGTTTCTGTTCGATCCATTGAGAATGATCCATTGGACTTTGATCGTCTCGAAGGCTATAATGATCTCGAAGAGTTTTTGCACTGGTATAGCTTGGTTCCTGGAAATCGCTGGCATGTTGTAGTATATCCGAGATTATCTCTCCATTTTACTTCAGGGCCGAAATTGACCATTTAATCTTCGACGAAAGTTTGGTCGAAGCATTTAACTAGTAATTTGCCTCGAACTGAGACCTCGCCTAGCTCAACTAATTGTGCATTTAACTAGTAGTTTGCCTCGAACTGAGACCTCGCCTAGCTCAACTAATTGTGCATTTAAGTAGTAGTTTGCTTCGAACTGAGACCTCGCCTAGCTCAAATAATTATGCATTTAACTAGTAGTTTGCTTCAAACTGAGAGCTCGCCTAGCTCAACTAGTTGTGCATTTAACTAGTAGTTTGCCTCGAACTGAGACCTCGCCTAGCTCAACTAATTGTGCATTTAACTAGTAGTTTGCCTCGAACTGAGACCTCGCCTAGCTCAACTAATTGTGCATTTAACTAGTAGTTTGCCTAGAACTGAGACCTCGCCTAGCTCAACTAATTGTGCATTTAACTAGTAGTTTGCCTCGAACTGAGACCTCGCCTAGGTCAACTAATTGTGCATTTAACTAGTAGTTTGCCTCGAACTGAGACCTCGCCTAGCTCAAATAATTGTGCATTTAACTATTAGTTTGCTTCGAACTGAGACCTCGCCTAGCTCAAATAATTGTGCATTTAACTAGTAGTTTGCTTCGAACTGAAACCTCGCCTAGCTCAACTAATTGTGCATTTAACTAGTAGTTTGCTTCGAACTGAGACCTCGCCTAGCTCAACTAATTGTGCATTTAACTAGTATTTTGCCTCGAACTGAGACCTCGCCTAGCTCAACTAATTGCATTTAACTAGTAGTTTGCCTCGAACTGAGAGCTTGCCTAGCTCAACTAATTGTGCATTTAACTAGTAGTTTGCCTCGAACTGAGACCTCGCCTAGCTCAACTAATTGTGCATTTAACTAGTAGTTTGCTTCGAACTGAGACCTCGCCTAGCTCAACTAATTGTGCATTTAACTAGTAGTTTGCCTCGAACTGAGACCTCGCCTAGCTCAACTAATTGTGCATTTAACTAGTAGTTTGCCTCGAACTGAGAGCTCGCCTAGCTCAACTAATTGACCATTTAACTAGTAGTTTGCCTCGAACTGAGACCTCGCCTAGCTCAACTAATTGTGCATTTAACTAGTAGTTTGCCTCGAACTGAGACCTTGCCTAGCTCAAATAATTGTGCATTTAACTAGTAGTTTGCTTCGAACTGAGACCTCGCCTAGCTCAAATAATTGTGCATTTAACTAGTAGTTTGCTTCGAACTGAGACCTCGCCTAGCTCAACTAATTGTGCATTTAACTAGTAGTTTGCTTCGAACTGAGACCTCGCCTTGCTCAACTAATTGTGCATTTAACTAGTAGTTTGCCTCGAACTGAGACCTCGCCTAGCTCAACTAATTGTGCATTTAACTAGTAGTTTGCCTCGAACTGAGACCTCGCCTAGCTAAACTAATTGTGCATTTTACTAGTAGTTTGCCTCGAACTGAGAGCTCGCCTAGCTCAACTAATTGTGCATCTAACTAGTAGTTTGCCTCAAACTGAAAGCTCGCCTAGCTCAACTAATCCTTATACGATTATGCTCATATTATATGAGGGTACATGCCGATTGTATCAACAACATACCTATGAATTGTATCAACAACACATCTGTCAATTGTATCAACAACTCACCTGACAATTGTATCAACAACACACCTGTCAATTGTATCACTAATACACCTGTCAATTGTATCAACAACACATCTGTCAATTTTAAGGTGAGTAGTTCCACGGGTCAAGAGTTGTCGTCGTACGAAATCCCATCAAACCATCCACATACATACCGAAACTGACCAAACACTTAACGAGTTCGCTTCGCTCGTTCCAAACTCTTCTAAGTAGATAGATAATGAATGAAGATACAATTTCTAAAGCGTAGTCATAGAATATTTAATTTTATCTTTTCAAGTTCCACTTGTAAAGTTTCACAATAAACTCTACACATCTGTAAAACAAGTCGCTGTTGTTGTCATAATAGTGTAATAGCCTCAGTGAAATGGCTAACTCTTATTTTATCGTTGTTTCTCTGCCGCAAGCTACGAGAAGTGTCTGCCGGTTGGCGATACACTCTTGTACAATGTTAGTTTGATTATGAAATGATTATTGCATTAGAAACTGCACTTTTATCTGATAAAAGATCAAAAACATGAAGACATTCTTCATGTAGCGAATTTGTTTTCCTCCTCTCCAATATTGAGAAGCGCTGGATCTCTCTGAAAGTGCAGCTTTTTACATAATTATGCAGCTTTTCCAATTATTGTTTTTCGATTTGTAACGTTTGTTATTTTTAATGGTTATGTCACACTTACCTATCATGTCTAAATACCACTTTTAAAAACATCACCATCATCATCAGCCTATAGAAGTCCGCTACTGGACATAGCCTCCCCCGTATAATCTCACGACTAATGCTCTTGAGCCGCCTCCATTCCCTGACTTCCTGTCTTTGGTTCGTCCGGTTCGTTGTCGCCAGTTCAAGAACCTTTATTCTGCAACGTTTATCAGTTCTACGAGTTAGAAGGCCTGCCCGTTGACACTTCAACTTGCTAATTCCATCGGCGATCTTGGTTCTTGTAATCTCAATTTTGGATTTCACTTCGGAAAAAATATACCTACCTAAACACGATTTAAGTTTAACATTTTTTTAAATCATTTCTAGATCGTGGAGCGTGGGGTTGACCCGAACGCACGAGACGGGGACGGAGCCACACCGCTCCACTTTGCAGCTTCCAGAGGACATCTCGGCACAGTGCGCTGGCTGCTACGCCACGGAGCGCGCCTGCATCTCGACAGACACGGCAAGAGCCCCATCAACGACGCCGCCGAGAACCACCACTTGGAGGTATGATATATTGGTACCTTATCAACCTGGTGGCGCGTCTCTAGTGGCGGGGAGCGCGCACTCGTCGAGCGTCTCGAGTGAAGAGGAGCGCGCTTAGCATCACGAAATATGAAGTAAATAAAAAAGAAAGTTGTTATAAACTCGATAAATTTTGCTAAAACTACAATTTCACCCAAGTACCAGCTGCTTCGCTTTGACTCCCTACAGAGAAGAGCCATTAGAATCATCGGCGACCCTAAGCTCTCCAATACTTTAGAACCGCTTAGCCAGCGCAGAGCCATTGGATCGCTCTGCGTGTTCTACCGGCTGTACAACGGGGAATGTTCTGATGAGCTTTTCGATCTCATCCCCGCATCGAGATTTTACCATCGCTCTTCCCGGCACCGTGACAAAGCTCATCCACACATCATAGATCCCTGGGTTTCTCGTACGACTCGTTTCTCGAGATCATTTCTTCCCCATACCTATAAACTTTGGAATGAGCTTCCATCTAAAGTTTTCCCGCTTGGTTACGACATGTGTCGCTTCAAGAAAAATGTTCATAAACTCCTTCAGGGTAGGCAACGCATCGACAATACCCCCGGTGTTGCCGGTGTCTATAAGCGACGGTGACCACTTTACATCAGGTGGGCCGTAAGCTAGTTTGCCTATTAGTTTCATTAAAAAAAAAAAAAAAATGCAGAAGCATATTGTATTGTATTTATTTATTGCTTACATGTACCTACTTACAATATTGTTAGTATATGGTCTTATTTCTACTGTTAGTAATGTAGTATGTACATGAGCCCCGTTAGGGCGCTGAAATTTTGTGATCACCACACATAATAATATTGAAATAATAAAGATAAAGAATAAAGATGTCAAAAATTAAAATCAAAAGAGTAAGCACTATACATAGGTGCATGTCAAACCCACTAAACTACTTCATATTTACGGTAAAAAAGGCATGTCAAATTAAACAGGGTTTTTAAATCTAAACCAGTCAAATGAACTAATATTACATAAAGTTACGTTACATGTTTCTCAATTTTTTTGTAAAAATAATAAAATAAGAACACGTTAATTTTCCATCCTACAACTTGTCATACATAAAATCATTCAGGGAGTAATAACATTTTTTTAGGAGCATAGCTTTTAATTTTTTGTAGAACAGGTGGTCCTTAACTTCCAATTTCAAATCCTCTGGTATTTTGTTGAAAATCTTTATGAGTCTAAAGTTTGGACTCTTTCCCACTGTTTTTAAATTTGTTAAGGGTGCGACAAATTTATTTTTATTGCGCCTATTGTAGTTTAAATCTAGTTCTACGTTTGATTTAAAATAATGCCTATTTTTCCTGACAAATACTGCTGCTTGCAGAATGTAGATACACGGAAGGGTAAGTATACCTTTTTCAATAAAGTGCGGCCTACAGCTATCGCGGCTCCGGATGTTTACTAGGATTCGTATACACTTTTTTTGCATTACGAAAAGATGATTAAAGTCTACACTCTCACCCCACAAAATAATACCGTAGTTAAACGACGAGAATGCATTGGCGTAGTATGCAGAGAGTGCGGCGTTATAATTATCTTGCCTTTAGGACACTCAGTGCGTATATAAATTTAGAAAGTTTATTCTTAGTGTTTTCTATTTGTTTTTTTCAATTCAAATTCGCGTCCAAGATTATTCCTGATAGAGTGAATTCACCTTGTTCCTCAATTTCAAGCCTACTTGTTAATATTTCAAGGTCTAAGCATGCTCTCTGGTGCATTCTAAATTGTACAACTTTTGTTTTTTTATAATTTATTTCTAGATTATGTTCCCGTAGCCATTGTTCGCAATTTTCAAATTTAGTCTTAATATAATTAATGTCAATGTTTATTGTGCTGCTGAATACAAATACAAATACAAATACAAATATATTTATTTCGTCAGAATTTTAGGTAGGTACAAGACAGTTCTTATTTTATAGGCGTAACACTAAAATTCTACCAATACAGGCATACGAAATTCACAATTATGTACACAATCAATCAATTTAAACAGTTAACACAGGACACCAGAAAAAGACAGTAAAACACAATCCTCTTTAAATAAATCAATTCAATTCAATTAATTAATTAGCGCAATTCAAATTCAACAATAATAAAAGTACGTACTAATAATAAATTCAAAAAATGACAGTTATAATTGGTTACATGTTAGGTACTCATTAATACTATAGAAACACCAAGACAAGAGAAGTTTGACTAATCTTGGCTTCAGTGCTCTTTGTGACAAGTCTCGATACTCCATAGGCAATTTATTATAAATCTTTATACACATATAAAATGAATTTCTAGTAACCGTTGCTAAACGAGCTTTAGGGAGAAAAATCTTATTCTTAAAATTTGGTCTATACAGACGAGTAGACATGGAAGTGAGTCTAATGAAATAATCCGGGTTATTGACAACAAATAGACACGCCTCAAGTATTTAGATCGAAGGAAGGGTAAGTATTTTGTGTTCCTTAAAATATGGTCTGCATGAAGTAAGGGGGTCTAGACCAAAGATGGTCATCCGCAAAGAGTATACAGGTAGTATCGATGAATGTTGGTAAATCATTTATGTAAATCAGAAAAAGGGTACATCCGAGTACACGCTTCCCTGTGGTATGGATGTAGTCAGTGTTTGTACGTCTGATAGGATGTTATCAGATTCTTGTGTGTCTCTATTATAGTGATCTATTTGTACGAGTTGTTTTCTATTGCTTAGATACGATTTCAGCCAATTGTGTGCAGTACAGTAGTTGTGTGTTCCACAACCGTAGAGTTTTTGTAGTAAGATTTGGTGATTTACTTTATCATATGCCTTTGTCATATCTAGAAATACTCCGATGGCGTATTTCTTATCACTCCATATGTCATAAATTTCTTGGGCGTAGTTGTACACCGCGAGTGCAGTCGATCGGTTTTTCCTAAAACCGTATTGACAGTTATCAAGTAAATTGTATTTTTCCAAAAACCTGTTTATTCGGTTACACATAGCTTTCTCAAATATTTTGGAAATGGTAGGTAAAAGTGCAATAGGTCTGTAACTGCTTGGGAGTTTAGGAGAGTTTGCTATTTTTAGGGAATTTTTGCTATTTTTTGGGTTCAGGGAAGATTTCTTCGGCAAAAGATTGATTTAATAATTTAGTTATTATTGGTGTAAGCTCGTAGGTACATTTTTTTACTAGGATCGGGGGAATTTCGTCTATACCATAACTGTATTTATTATTCATTGATCGGATTACATTGAATACTTCGCGTTCGCAAACCGGTTGTAGGTACATTGTATTTGTAGCGGGCGCGTGCACCGGGCGCCCGCACGGGTTTATGCAACTGCCTGAGTGCGGCGAACGGCCGACTGATGCAAAATAATTATTGAACGAATTCGCTACCAAATATGCAGATTTGCAATTTATGTTAGGTATTATTAGCTCGATGTTTTGTTGGACTTTTATTCTTTTTAGCGGTTTAGTTATTTTGTTAATGGTATTCCACATTGTTTTGATCTTATTTCGTGACATCTGACTCGTGACAGCCTTATGGTACGCAGTATCGAGCAACGCAGGCCTCCTTCCGTGTTGCTCGATGGTACGCAGTCAAAACGCCTGTCTCACACGTACTTGACCGATATAAAAAACGATAAGCAACGATATACAAACTATTCAGCAGAGTATGACCAGGCTCAGGTGAAAACTGATACACTTTCAAAACGTGAGCTTTGCTCTATTGTCTACCGGCATTCAATGACTTAGAGGTAGAAAGTGGCAGGTGTATAATTATGTATGTATAGTGTAACAGGCTTCGGTGATGTTGTAAAATTCTGCGGGTGCATTGCGGGATGAGCTCTTTACTCGTGGCGGTGTAACTTATAGGTACTTACTAAGTGATGATTAATTCTTGGGAAGGGGAAGATATATTTGAACCCCCGTCGCAAAAAGAGGGGTGTTATAAGTTTGACTGCTATGTGTGTCTGTCTGTGGCACCGTAGCTCTTAAAAGAGTGAACCGATTTGAATGCGTTTTTTTATTTTAAAGCAGGATTTCTAGCAATGGTTCTTATTCATGATTTATCAAAGTCGGTTCAGCCGTTACATAGCGTTGAGTTTTTTTAATTTACTCTTGTTTCGGGAATTCTTGAGCATAACAAGGAATTCATTAGACTTTAATATTTAAAAAAAAAAAAAAAAAAAGATGTAGTTCGCGACGCGGTGTAGATTACGATTTCGCTACATAGGTCGCTACACACTTCTACCAAAATATTTATTTTGGTCGAACATACTGGTGTACATACATACTCACAAACACATGTGAGAGCCTCGGTAACTATAGGATGACTGGACATGGTGTTTAACTTATCGCGACCAATAGATTGGAGGAAAAGGACAATGTTGTAGAAAATTAAAATCATTATATAATAAACCAGACATGCGTTACTCCTCTCGAAACACGTGTTATGTAGGGTTCCGAAGCTTATTCAAGTCAAAACTAGGTGTCGCTATTAGTAATAGTAGTATACAAGTAATTAATTTTGTAAAAAATAAAAAAAAACCAACGCAACGAAACGGCTGAACCGATTTTGTTTAAACAAAGCTAAGAATACTCCCGACAAATACACCTTTCAAACAAAAAAAAACGCAATCGGTTCATCCGTTCGGGAGCTACGATGGGACAGACACACACACACACACACAAACAGACACGTCAAACTTATAACACCCCTTCGTTTTTCGTCGGGGGTTAAAAATACGTTATCGGAGTCATTCCTCGGTTGGAGAGCTCTATGTGGTCCCTGTGAGTCGAGACCCCTCGGGATTGTTGTTAGCATTTAAATTATTTGCATAGTGTTTATACCTAAACAAAATATAATCAGTATAAAAATCAACTGGCTATCTCTTACGGCTGCCAAGATACACCTCTGTGACAGAGTACCTATATACAGACGGACGGACGGCGGAGGCTTCCCAAAAATGCCACTATTAGACGAGCACATTAACCTTATTTTGTGGAATTGGATAATTCAGATTGTATCAGATCTTATCTTTGACCTGAGCGACCTTTGTTCGTCAGCAGACTGAACGAATAGAAAACAATGGCCGCCCGTATCCTGCTGTAAATCACATTTGACACGCGTCAGTCATGGGATTAGCGAGGTCTGTGTTCAAAATATTCAGACAAATAAAATACACCTCTAACTAGGTATATAGATGGTATAGATAGAGTATAGGGTTTCTTGACCTTATAGGAACTCAATATTAGCAAACTAACTATGCTCCAGTATTCAGACGAACACAATATGTATACAATTAACACTTGACAATATACTGACGTTTTTATAGGGCCTGCTGAGTGGGTACACCTGAGAGAGTTAAAAATATATAAAAAATAGTGATATAACTACTAGAGTGCTTTACTCGTGTTTTACCGGATAAAAAGTATATTTCTATCTAATTCACAATCTATGTGTACTAAATTTCACCAAAATCATTTCAGCCTTAGTCGTGATTGAGTAACAAACATACAAACATCCTAATAATAAAAAAAATACAGTGTTCAATATTATACGATGGGACTGAACCCTTCGTGTGCGAGTCTGACTCGCACTTGGCCGGCTTTATTTAAACCCTATTAAAATACATGGACACGATGTAGATTCTGATGAATATGGGCGAAAAAATACAATATAATTGTGATTTCGTTTAAGCCACCTTTTATTTTGGTTCCTTCAGTGCCTGAATGTGTTGGTGGCCGCGGGTGCAGCGAGTGCAGCGGGTGCAGCCGGTGCAGTGGGTGCCGACAACAAGCAGCTGTCCTCGTACAAGGCGGTACACTCCTGCGCGTGCACACCTGGGGACGCACGAGTAAGCCCAATTACACTGCTTCACTTTATATGTATACAGGGTGTGTCATTGAGATGGGTCAGTGAGGGGAAATCCTAAACGATAAGAGATATCAGAAACCGCTGAAACGACTCACATCACTGATTTTGATTAAAATAAAAACTGCATTCAAAGATTTAGGCAAAAATATTATACAGTTGCGGGAATCGAACCAGCTCTTAATCGAAAAAAAACCTGTTGCTAGTTTTACTACGGAAATCGATAGTGTAGCATCAAATAAGGTATTAGAACAAAAAATACTTATTGAAAGTATTTATTGTTCTGATACCTTATTTGTTAAATTATATTTTTCGCACCTTATGAATTCAATGAATTAATTTGAACTAGTTTTATTAATTCTTGTAGATAGTTACATAATCAATGTTTTAAGGTACAGCCAACTTACTATGATGGCCAAGTGCAGATTAGCAAGCTAACACGCACCGAAACCACGAAACATCAAAAGTTTCTTTAAACTGTAATTTTTTATGTTTTCCATTAATTTTACACTTAGATATTCACTAAAAAAATGCTCTTAATAATCTACACTATCGATTCCCGTAATTAAAATGATCTTTATAGTCTACACTATCGATTCCCGTAATTAAAATGATCTTTATAGTCTACACTATCGATTCCCGTAACTAAAATGCTCTTAATAACCTACACTATCGATTCCCGTAATTAAAATGCTCTTAATAACCTACACTATTGATTCCCGTAATTAAAATGATCTTTATAGACTACACTATCGATTCCCGTAACTAAAATGCTCTTAATAACCTACACTATCGATTCCCGTAATTAAAATGATCTTTATAGTCTACACTATCGATTCCCGTAACTAAAATGCTCTTAATAAACTACACTATCGATTCCCGTAATTAAAATGATCTTTATACACTATCGATTCCCGTAACTAAAATGCTCTTAATAACCTACACTATCGATTCCCGTACTTAAAATGATCTTTATAGTCTACACTATCGATTCCCGTAACTAAAATGCTCTTTATACTCTACACTATCGATTCCCGTAACTAAAATGCTCTTAATAACCTACACTATCGATTCCCGTAATTAAAATGATCTTTATAGTCTACACTATCGATTCCCGTAACTAAAATGCTCTTTATACTCTACACTATCGATTCCCGTAACTAAAATGCTCTTAATAACCTACACTATCGATTCCCGTAACTAAAATGCTCTTTATAGTCTACACTATCGAATCCCGTAATTAAAATTTTCTTTATCGGCTACACTATCGATTCCCGTAACTAAAATGCTCTTTATAGTCTACACTATCGATTCCCGTAACTAAAATGCTCTTTATAGTCTACACTATCGATTCCCGTAATTAAAATGATCTTTATAGTCTACACTCTCAATTCCCGTAATTAAAATAATCTTTATAGTCTACACTATCGATTCCCGTAATTAAAATGATCTTTATAGTCTACACTAACGATTCCCGTAAATAAAAAGATCTTTATTGTCTACACTATCGATTCCCGTAATTAAAATGATCTTTATAGTCTACACTAACGATTCCCGTACTTAAAATGATCGATTTCACTTTTTTTGACTTTACTCAATGAAATACCCTGTCCAGGGTAAAAAATCCTTCAGTTTATGTTTCTCATCGACAATGCCCTCGATGTTACTGCCTATAAGCGACGGTGACCACTTAACATGGGTGGGCCATAGGCTAGTTTGTATGTTTCATAAAAAAAGTATCTCTCCGGGTGAGATGGATACTGCTGGATCTATATTAATGCTTACATGAAACTGGCTTCAGCATTATAGAGGATAGGGGGAGATTGTTCAGTGGGGCAAAGTAATTACCATTTATGACCTACATATCACGTTACTTCTAAAGATTGTATACAGGGATATATAAAAGGTATATGCTCTCTTCAGAAGCTCAGAATTCATTTCCCAAGTTAATTATATTTTTGCACGTTCCAGTGTGCTCTACCAAACTGCATCAACGCCAACAGTGCCCGCTCTCCTTTCTTCCTCCACACGCCAGAAAGAGAGCGTCGGGTTTCCCACGAGAGAAGAGGATCACTGCCTTCCACCGCTGGGTCTATCAGCTCGTCTAGAACTGGTCCAGCTGATGGGTTATACGTTAACCCTATGCAGAAAACTACTTCTACCATTGTCACACATCATAACTCTTCAGGAGAGGAGAGTTCTGGTAAGATATTACATGGCTTGCAAAACTGACATCCGATGGTGTTTATAGGTTATTGAAAGACCAACATCTGACTGACTGACGACAGAGTTGTATGAAAAACCGAATGTTGCAAGCGTGGGTTCAAGTTTCCTCTCACCACACTGGTTCCTTCACAATTTTAGGGCTATCATACGCTAAGCTGGTCTCTGAATTAATACACGGTGACCAAGAAGGAACAAGCAACACGAAGTACCAATTCTTGGCAACTTTACGCAAACCAGTCTTCATAACCAGCTAATCCAAACTGGATAGTTGAATGAGTAATGGTACAGAGGCGCGTCTAATGACTCCGACGGAAGCTAACAGGAAGCTCAGGTAGCGTCGCACCCCATTGAGCAGTACTGTTCCTGGTGCCGTGGTGGCCGGTCTTATGGAATATGGAGTGATTTTAGTAGTTTTTATTAAAAGTGGTTAATATATCAGAATATTAGTGCAACATGAATAATGTTATGTGCAGGGAATGTGTTTCTGACGTGGTTGGTTTTGGTGCTCAAGGTAGTGTGGTATAAGTTTTACTTAACTAGGTTCATGAATTAAATCCCTATGGAGGGTATTCTCAAGTTAGTTGGAGGCAATTCCAAACAATTTATTTGTATCCATATTTGTCTACTTTTTAACCCCCGATGCAAAAACGACGGGGTGTTTTAAGTTTGGCGAGTCTGTATGTGTGTGTCTGTGTGTGTGTGTCAGTCTGTGGCATCGTAGCTCCCGAACGGATGAACCGTTTTTTTTATATGTGAATTAGTCGGGAGTGTTCTTAGCTATGTTTGTTCAAAATCGGTTCCGCCGTTTCATTGCATTGAGGGTTTATTTAATTTTTACATAATGAATTACTTGTTGCATAGTGTAGTTAGAATTTCGTGACAAGTGTTAAAATTACCCCCCCGCCCCTCCTTTATTTGGAATTTGAATTGTTAGTGTGCGTACTACCTTCATAACAGTGATACCTACCTTATCAACATTTCTTTGATGTAAGTCTTTTTGATTTATAGAATGTTATCTATTGTGGGGCGGCAGGGTAGCGCCGAGCTACGATACCTATATTGCTTGCCGTAGGTACGAGCTCCAGGCGTAGATGGTGATAGCGCCTGCCTAGTTTTGGCTGGTCCCGTTCCGCTGTCCGGAGTAGATGATGGGAGACAGGAAGGTAGATGACCTTCAGGGAGCCTGTATCGCCCCGAGCCGTGATGCCTCGTCCTGCCTACAGTCGATTGGGGTTTGGGATTCTTCAGAAATGAAACGATACTTCCGTTGGCTGAATGGTGCTTAGCGAGGCTGGCAGACCGTGCATTCGTCGGGTCCGTTCCTGTCTGTAGTACTGGATGACTTGTGAAAGTGTTCAATGGGCTGCACCTCATACTGTTTCGCTCTTCCAGACTGTTTATTTCTTCTTCTCGCATATAGAAAAACACTCATTGATACTTTCACAAGCCAATTTGCTTAGGAACCCCTGGGCGTTACCGCAACGAGAGCGGTGAAAGTTGAACTTAAAAAGCCTTATTTATGCTGTCCCTTGGACCTCAGTATGCCAACCTTTCTGCCCATATCTTTTTATTGTCTTACATCTAAGTACATTGGTTACTATTTCTACGTACCTATTAGGTGTAGCTACCTACTACTATTATATGTCCCTCGTTAGGTGGCTATATCGATTCTTAACAGTTATTTTTACACTGTTACATAGTCAATGCACTTAGAAAGTCTTATATTTCTTGTTGGCCGGACTTGCCTTTCGGTTTGTCCGGTCAACAAGACGCTGCCTACTCTCGCGCACGCGTCGACACTAGCGTGATGCTGACTCGACGATAATTGGCCTTGGTAGAAGGATTTCAACGATGTAACCTTGGTACAGTGGGCGCGCCAGACCGAGTTTATAAATATTAGCAGCGGTCCATCGCGTCTCCGCTCAGTATGCGCTAGACCTTCGCGCGTGCCACTACTGACGGAGACCAGCTATCCTGGGCTTAGCAGCTCACCAGGTCTTTACCCTTGACGTGCCCACGTACCACCAGCTGAGAATCCTTACCAAGTCTGTGCCAATTACCTTTAGTTTACCTTTGTACCTACTTTTACCTTTTACCTGCTGGTACCTGTGTACCAGTAGGTACTACCTGTGGTACTCTGGCACCTTGACCAGAACCTCGCCCCCAGACTTACCTCCAGACCTTCGCGTCTGGTTACCTGTCTGGTCTACCGGGCGGTTCATACCCCTACAGGAAGGTGAGGTTAAAGAAACGCATCTACCTGCCTACCCCTAACCTATGGTGGCACCAACGTCCTTTATTCACAATGTTCTAGGTAACTAACGCCTGCCTATGGTTAAAATAAAGAAAATCGTTTATTTTCCTTCAGCCAACTATTTAAAATTATAATACCTATTTTAGTATCTATCTAAGATTACTCTTATAATCATCTAGACGACATCGCGAGTCGCGGACATCATCTGTATAAAATAAGCGTACAACCACATAATATATAATAGTACAATATAAGATAAGATAATAAATAAAAAATAAATAATGCTGGACAGTTCACACTGCATTATCTACCCCCAAGCTAAGCACAGCTTGTGTTATGGGTACTAGATAACTGATATACTTAATACAATATATTACATGGACAGTTTTTTTTTTGCCGTTTTTATAGATAATGGTATGGAACCCTTCGTGTGTGAGTCTGACTCGCACTTGGCCAGTTTTTTTAATATGGGCGAACAGAGTGTAGTTTTACACTGAAATGACTGTTGTTGGTTTTTATATTTAATTTGCAGTAAATAATATTTTGTTTAAGAAAACAGTGGATTATAGCGAAAATAACATGAAAATTACTTATATATGTACCAAAATTGCGAAGTTACTTTCACTATTAATCCACTGTTTCCTATAACCAAATATTATTTACCTCAAATAGAGACCAATATAAAAACCAACAACATTTGTTTCAGTGTAAAACTAAACTATGTTTGCCCATATTTGGTATTTTGTATGAAAAATAGGTAATTCTTAAGTTACGTCCACCTAGGAGATGCTCTTGCATTGCACTCGCCACCCTGATTAATTCACATGTGTGTGCCTGTACAGGAAGCAATTATGTAATTTCACTGGCTCTAGAACAAAGCAATGCTCCCATTATTACTTGGCGGCAGAAAGAGATGGCGGTAGGTCGATACTTTCTCGAATAAACTCAATTAGAGAGCTTTACTACTCCGAAATGGAATGAGCTCACTAAGAGCTCTTTCAAAACTATTTTGGTGTCTTTCCCAGGATGTTCAGCCTCAGACGCCGACACAGCCCACTCAGGGGGATGGTTCCTCCACAACAATAACCCTGGCGCACCAGCAGCCTTATACCAGCGCGTGCGGGACCTGTTCCACACGCGCTCGCCGGGGCCCAGGGGGCCGGCGGAGGGCCAGGAGGCTCCCACAGTGACTGGTAACAAACTTAAATTATCAATTCAATTCTGCAATTACGGTAGCGAAGTATCGCTGGAGAATTGACGTGGAACTTGTGCCAGAGAATTTTCTTTAATTCTCTGAGTACTTATTACGTGTTGGGTTTCAAAAACATACGACCTATATTATAATATTTTATTAACCTATTTATTCGGCCAACATAGGATAATTACGGTAATATTATGTAATTATCCTGATAGTCAGCCAGTCATTCAGTCAGTTACGCAATGATTTTATATTTAACACAGTTTGTTTGGTAACAGTCAAAGCAGAAGTCCATGGATCCACCAAAGAAGTGGCGGCGATCCACGAACATTCTGACAGCGACAGTGGAGCGGAAGCCACGCGCAGAGACCATCACTACGAAGACATCTACATAGCCAAGGACGAACACCAGCGGCGAAGGTAAAGCTGAAGTCTGCCTTATTTTATGGGCATGCATGTAACCGCCAGTTGCTAATCGGAAAGTTAGTCGAAGTTGATAGGACTCATAAGACTGCCGGCAGGTAAACTGCAATAGTTGGTTAGTGGGCCCCTTTTAGATAAGCGTTGAACGTCAGTGAGATGAGTTCAACAACAGACAGCAGACAGTTGGTCATGATGTGTCTGGCCTAAGCATGGACTCTTCTGTCTCCTTCTGTCGAGGTCATAAAAACCAGATAAGTGATTACACCAGCAGATGGGCGGCATCTACCTTGGTATTGCTTACCACGGGCAAATCCCCCTGTTGCGTTATATGGGGATGCCTCGACCAGCAGTGGACATCTATGTAGACTGTCGCTGCTGCTACTGCTGTAGTAGACAGTCGCGGGCCACTGGTGGATAAGAGAGAAGGCGGTAGGTTCGTAGTGAACTAAGAGAGATTTTGTAATATTCCCATAATATTTTCTATCGTGCCACCCCAACAATTATAGAGAGGCTTAAACCGGGTGAAATCATGTTGTGGGTTATGATGGGGCCTGATGAAACTCAATGTATTAGGACATACAGGTCAGGGGGCTTAGTACGAGAATTTGATAGTATTCGGAAATATAGGAAGTTTCGTTTCCTTCAATACATTTACTGACAGCGTCCTTAGTTTTCTCCTCGTTTTCGCTAGGGGCGCTGCATGTAAATGTATGGAAGGAAACGAAACTTCTTATAGTTTCGAAAACTATCTAAACTCGTACTAACCCGGTGTGTATTTTTTGTATACTACCAAGGTAGCAAACAAGCATCCGGCCCACCTGTTGGTAAGCGGATACCGTAATCTATGGACGCCTGCAATACCAGAGGCATCAAACGCGCGTTGTCAATCCTTTAAAAATGCGTTAGGTGTGCTGTAATTGCGTTTAGATGAAAGTCTAATTGGAGTTTTTCATTGAACCTAATAGCTAGGGAACCGGACAGATTGAACAAACTAATAAGATTAGTTCATGCACATCTGATCATGTAAAATCAAAAAGTTGAGATTTCAAAGATCTAAAGTTTTTTCTCGTGACAGGAGCAATTCCCGCGACTCGGGAAGCCACAGCCGGCCCGGCAGTGCGGCGTTACTCGTCGACTACACATCCAAAGATCAAAACGACAAGTAAGTAATTATGTGTGCTATCGTTACTTACACAATTCAATTCAAAATCTTTATTTCAGGCTTATTGAGAATTGTACTAAACCTTAACAATAAGCCCATAGAAACATAAATACCTTAGAAACTAACATATATCTAAAAAAACTTTATTTATAACTTAATCTAACACACGTGTGATCGCCGACACATCCAATCGAGACATTCCCAAAAGCATTTGCTTTTGGGAATGCTAGGTTTTTAGATGCTAATACTCACGATTTATGTAGTTTTCCTTTAGTCATGTATGGACATCTTTGAACCTTATAATGTTACAAACCTTTTAGATTTTGCTTAACATCCTAAACACAGGGAAACTTTGGGTTCACTATTCGAAATCGAATGCCTTTTGATCTAATAGCATATACTCGAACACGATCACTCGATGGTGTAATAAATCGATGAATCATGAGCTCGAGCGTTTACCACGTCGATGCTTCAAAATCTCGAAAGAACATAAGCTCGACGGCGTGAAAGCTTATTATCTTGAAGCATCATATCTCGAAAGATTCACCAAATCGAAATAAGTAGAATTACAAGAGATTGTGAAGTTTTTTTTGTACCAATTTTTGGCATCGTGGAATTCAGAAAGCCTAAAAAGCCTAAATAGTTCACGGTTTTGAAAAAAATATTATTTTTGTGTACAAAACTGGGCCCTAATATTCCTCGAGAATTCTATGCTGATTCCACGCCGCCTGCGTGGAATCACATACAACATTTCACGCTGGCAGTTAAATATTCCTTTTTTTTACTAAACAAAAATGTTGAATTATAATTGTTTTAGAAAAAAAAAACATTTTCGCGCTGGATATGCTATGGCACTGAAAAATATATCATAATCGGATTATCTTTAACTTCAATCCCTACTTTTCAACCATAAGGGTAGAAGCTTACAACAAATTAAAATGAGGTTAACACTGAGGTACCTACCTATTGCAAACTAAAAAAGAAAAAAAAAGAGCCGTCGCGTGACGTCTGGTGGATGCTGTTGACTTCTTCTCCTTCTCATTCTCATTCTCCCTCTACATACTATACCTCTCACCTCCTCTCCCGCTCCCCCCTTCCCGCCTTGACCCACTTCCCCCTTTCTCCTTCCCGCCCCCATTCCTCCCTTCCCGCCCCGTCCTTCCTTCGCCCTTCCCCCTTACCTCTACATTCTTCGCTCCATCCCCCCCTTCCCCCTATCCCCTGCCTTCCCCCTTTCCACCGTTCCCACCCCCGTTCCCCCTTTCGCCCTTCCCCCTTATCCCGTCCACTCCATCCCTCTTTTCCCCTTCCTTTCCCCCTCCACTAGGTCTAAAAAAACTTCACAATCTCTTGTAATTCTACTTATTTCGATTTGGTGAATCTTTCCTGATATGATGCTTCAAGATAATAAGCTTTCACGACGTCGAGCCTTCGAGCTTATGTTATTTCGAGATTTTGAAGCATCGACGTGGTAAACGCTCGAGCTCATGATTCATCGATTTATTACACCATCGAGTGATCGTGTTCGAGTATATGCTATTAGATCAAAAGGCATTCGATTTCGAATAGTGAACCCGGGAAACGGGAAACTTAGTTAGGAGTTAGAGCTCAGCCATGTACCGGTTTTTTATTATCATAATGAGACCACAACATGACTATAACAACCTAGCAACATTTAACCTACAACTGCTTACCTCATTCTATATACCTACCTACGCCCTATAAACACATTTGAAGGACTACATGAACCAGCAGTGTATCGAACTCATTTGTCAGCGTTCGAATTTTCAAAGCTGCCATATTTTGGCGTTGATAGTGTATGGAATGCTAAGTACATCGTAGCTCTTTACTATTCTAAAGGTAAAGATAAAGATAATTTATTTGCTTAAACATATGTAAAAATAGACGGTCTATTTTCGTCTATTTTAGACGTGTGATACAAATGTTTGGCCACTGCCGGCGTGCAAATGAAGAGGATGGCATACATACATACATACATACTGTTAGCACTAAATTGTCGTCAAGCTATTTTTGTGATTATATTTGAGAACGATAGGTAATAATAAAGTAACTGAACTGACAGCGTACTAAGTTTTGTTTATGACTCAAAGGGAAGTCACTGTCAGTTCAGATCCTAGACAGAAATACTTAGTTATTAAGTTAAATAATTATTTATTTATTTTGAGAAAGTGTTATTTTAAGTTTATTTTTATTTTGCAATGACACCAGTACTTCGTTTGACTCTGAGTGTTGTTTGTTGCGCATTATAAAAGAGTGCAAGCGAAGTACTGGGGCATTCGAGTAACAACTCTCAAGGAGGAAGGTTATAATACTGGACTAGGAGAAGTTGTACGATAATAAACCAAGTGTTCAATATATATCAGCCTTTTACTTCTAGAGCTTTTAGCTCAGAAGTGGGATGTAAACACGTCGTCCTTTCGACAAAGGCCATTTAAGGAGAAAGGTAAAAGTAAAAACAAGGGCAAACAGGTACATCATCATTTGTTTTTAAAAATATTTTTCTTGATTTTTGTTCCATGTATATCTACCCTCATTTTTTTTAGACATTGTTTTTATGTGTAATCCAAAAACAAGCAAACGACGTAGGCGCAGTCTTGACTCCACTGGCTCGAGGCAGTCTAGTTCAGGTGATGGCCAAGCGCGGAGTAGAAGCTGTAGTGGCTATACGCCATCGCCACGCCGCAGCCGGACACGTTGCAAAGTGCGACGTCGACGCAGCAGCCAGTCTCGCAATCCAGCATTGAGCAGGCACCGCGGTGGGCTACGCAACACACCTTCGAGTAGGTGCAGTAACCGGTCACGCAGCTCAGCAACGCGTAGGCGCCAGAGCCAACCACGTCCGGGCCGTAGCCGCCGACGCAGGCCATCTTCATACCAGTCAGCACTGCGCAGTAGCGGTTCTCCACGGCGGTCAAGGCGCCACCGGGACTCCTCTGCTCAGCAACGAAATCGTAGGCACCTGGGACAAGACAAACGACGCTCGCGCAGCAAATCACGAAGCATTGTGCGTCTTCACCGGAAACGACGGCATAGCGTGACACCCACTCAACACCGCGACCAACATCGGTCGGTGGAAGAACCAAGTAGCTTGATGCAACGCTGCTGCGAGCATCAATACGACCCAGCTCAACTTCAAGAAACCGGTGAGCCAGTTGAATTTATAACTGCAGAACATAATAGGTCTGTGAGTCAGAACATACCGGCTCAAAATGATGCCAGTAGCTTAAACGAAACTGAATAATGTAACACAAACCGATTCACGAGTTTTTTAGAAGCTCTTAAATCTGCCTTCAGCAAAAATAGTCACAAAGTAAACATGATACACAACACAATACCCAAATTTGATCCGACTAAACGTAAGCAAACTATGGTTATGTGGTTGGTAAAAGTTAACGAAATCGCCAGTTTATATGGCTGGGCAGAACGAGAAACAATTCATTACGCTTTACCAAAACTAACTGGCCTGGCACAAAACTGGTACCAATGCCTCTCAACTATTCGGTTCTCTTGGGATGAGTGGCAAGCTAAATTATTGAGTGCATTTCCCGGTGAAGAGAATTACGGGGTTATGCTTACAGATATGCTAAATAAAAGGGGTTGATTTGGGGAGTCTCTTGAAGAATACTTTTATGAAAATGTTGCTTTATTAAATAGATGTGACATTTTTGGGAAACGCGCAGTTGACTGCATAGTGTTAGGGATAGAGGACAGAACTATTCGAATGGGTGCAGAGGCAGGGCAATACACAGACTCCGACAAATTACTAAGTTACTTGAGAAGCGTACGTTTTCTATCTAGATCTCATGACAAAAATGAAACTCGACCAAATAACGATAGGAACCAAAACCAAAGACCTCACCCTAAGTGTTTTAACTGTGGTATGGCTGGACATATCTATCAGGAATGTCGATTACCTTTAAAGAAATGCACTGAGCGTAAACGAATGGGGCACACATCTGAAAATTGTGAAAAAGGGAATATCAGGTGATGCAACGAAAAAGGTTATGTTTACTAATGATAAGGGTGGTTCAACTTTACCTGCAAAATACTACAAAACAGTATCTATATGCGGTATTGAGATGAAATGCTTTATTGATATGGGTAGTCATTATACGCTTATTCGCCGAGATGGAAGGCAATTTAGTTTCACAAAATTGGGATGATTGTACTGAATTTATTGGTGGGTTTGGACAAAATGCTAGCACGAAGTCTTTGGGCAAAACTACATTACAAATCACCATGGATGGTGTAACAGCGTTGGTTGAGACACATTTGATACCAAATGACTTACTTGACGTTCCAATTTTAATCGGACACGGTTTCACAGAGCAAAATCATGTTTTTGTTCAGAAGACCGCTAAACAATTAGTTTTCCATGATGAAGAACTAGAGACCGAAAGTAATAAACTAAAATTGTTGTGCAACTCTGACACTGTGATTGGAGGCTTAGCTCTTGTACCAATATACTCTGATCCTATATTTACTGGGGACGTTTATATTGACGCAGTTGTAAGATCTAAGATAGGTTCGGAACACTCTGTTATACCAGGTTACTTCAGTTTACATGTTGGCCTGGGATCATTATCTCATATATAAAAGGCAATGTACTGACTCACTGACTGACCGAGGTCCAACGCACAGCCTAAACCGCTGGTCGTCGAGATTTGAAATTTGAAGGGTGTGTTCGTCTCGATGCTTAGGGTTGTACTAAGAAAGGAATTTTGAAAATTCACATGCTAAGGGGTTCAAAATGATATTCTATCGTAAAGCAAAAATGCTCTGTATTTCGGAAACCGTTAGTAGTAGAATCTTGAAATTTAAGAAGAAGATTCCTCTTATAAATTAAACAAACACGTATTTCAGCAATAAAAAACGGAAAGGGAACGTTTACTTTTAAAAAAACTAAAAAAAAACTTTAGTTTTTACAACACACAGCCTAAACCGCTGGTCGTAGTGACTTGACATTTGGAGAGTGTATTCCTTTTAGGGTGTAAAGGTGTACTTAAAAAGGAATTTGGAAATTCACCGCCTTAGGTGTAAAAAAAAGGTGTTTTAATGTATACACTTTGCGTTTTGCAACGCACAGCCTAAACCGCTGGACCTATATACACGAAAATTAGTGGATGTATTTCTTTTTGAGTGTAGGGGTGTACTATGAAAGGATTTTGGAAAATTCTCCCTGTAAGGGGTCCAAAACGGCTTTTAATGTAAAACGAAAATGCTTTGTATTTTGGAAACCGTTGGTAGTAGATACTCGAAAATTCACAGGTTGATTCCTTAAATAAATGTAGCAAACATATGTTTCAGCAGTACTTGAAATTTTACTGAAAAAAGGCATGGGAACGTATTCTTTGTTAATAAATACACTTTACGTTTTAGCCGATTTCAGGGTATTTCGACGATTTAAAAGTTGGTTATACGGAGTAGTTATTGAGATTTAAAAAAAACAGGAACACAAGGTTATATGGTTTATGTGACCTCTAAATTAAAAAAAAACTTGAGTATGTTGTCGTTTCAAAGGTCGTTTCACGGTATAGAGATTAAAATATTTTCAGGACCTTTAAGTTAAAATGGGACCCCTAAATTGAAAAACTTGAGTATGGTGTCGTTTCAAAGGTCGTTTCACGGCGTGGTTGTTGATGTTAAAGTTGTCGTCTGAACGCCGGGGCAGTTTTCTGAGTACGCGCGGACGAAGTCGCTCGCGGGCCCTCAAGTTAATTAATAACGTTTCGAGCAATGACTTCGCGATAAAAAAAGGGAGTTTAGTAAAACGAGTGAATGCTACCTGGCAAAAGGAACCTTTGAACTCTGAGCAATCAAAAGATAGTTTTAGCATAAACTCGACACTTGAAAAGATAAAACATGATCAAGTTATGATAGGCGATGAGGTAGATCAAAATTATAAAGAAAAATTAGTGAGAAAGAGAATATAGTTGAAGATAATAATGACACCAATATAATTGAGAATGGCAATTTAATGGAAAATAAAAATGGTAATTCACTTGAAAATAATGATTGTAACGAATTAATTGGTTTCAATAATGAATTATGATTAATTGTATGATTTATGAATATCAATCATGTATTTAGATATGGATCACATGATAAATAAATATTTTATATATAGATTTGTATAAAAGCATTATACATATTTCTTATCTCATGTCAAATCAGATATAGATTATTATAAAAGATATATTTATATTATGTCCAGTCTAATGATTGGTTTATGTTTATTGTACCTTCACTTTTAATGAGCTGACACTAGCTTAAATATTCCATGGTGTAATTACCATAGTTGGCTGTAATTAGCGTTATTTATGTGGTGTAACTACCTCTATGAGCTGAAATTAGCTTAAATATTACATGGTGTAATTACCATAATTGGCTGAAATTAGCCTTAATTATGTGGTGAAACTACCTCGATGAGCTGAAATTAGCTTGAATATTCCATGGTGTAATTACCATAATTGGCTGAAATTAGCCTTATTTATGTGGTGTAACTACCTCAATGAGCTGAAATTAGCTTGAATATTTCATGGTGTAATTACCATAATTGGCTGAAATTAGCCTTATTTACGTGTTTTAACTACCTCTATGAGCTGAAATTAGCTTAAATATATCATGGTGTAATTACCATAATTGGCTGAAATTAGCCTTATTTATGTGGTGTAACTACCTCTATGAGCTGAAATTAGCTTAAATATATCATGGTGTAATTACCATAATTGGCTGAAATAAGCCTTACTAGCGTAGCATGTTTCTATTTATTATAAGCAAAACCTTATACCCGAGGACGGGTACTTATATTGGATGGCCGAATCTGTTAGCACTAAATTGTCGTCAAGCTATTTTTGTGATTATATTTGAGAACGATAGGTAATAATAAAGTAACTGAACTGACAGCGTACTAAGTTTTGTTTATGACTCAAAGGGAAGTCACTGTCAGTTCAGATCCTAGACAGAAATACTTAGTTATTAAGTTAAATAATTATTTATTTATTTATTTTGAGAAAGTGTTATTTTAAGTTTATTTTTATTTTGCAATGACACCAGTACTTCGTTTGACTCTGAGTGTTGTTTGTTGCGCATTATAAAAGAGTGCAAGCGAAGTACTGGGGCATTCGAGTAACAACTCTCAAGGAGGAAGGTTATAATACTGGACTAGGAGAAGTTGTACGATAATAAACCAAGTGTTCAATATATATCAGCCTTTTACTTCTAGAGCTTTTAGCACATAGACACACGCCTTTTTCCCCGAAGGGGTAGGCAGAACCTCAAATGGGCCTCTTTTCACTGTGGGTTGCACCATCGTGGATTATAGACGTGACAAGTGGTGAGCTCATCGCCGCCATTGCTTCCCACGATTGACTCTGCTAACGCTTTCTTCCAGTAATAACACATTCCTTAAATAAGCCAGCAGCCAGGACAAATCTTATACCAACGAATCCCACAAACAAGTCCGGGCAAAATCCCTTAGTCGGCTCTTACGACATCCACGGGAGGAGACGGAGGGGTCCATTCTTATGCCGGACACACCACGGCATGCTAATTTAATTAAATGTGGATTCTAATTGGTTTCAGAATAGCACTATAGTGTATAGCTTATAACTAACTATAAGATAACTTTTATTGATAAAAACTCAATAAAATAAAATGAACTAAAATTTCCGTGATTTGATATCTTGTATCTATTCAACAGCAAAGCCTACGAAGAGGTGTCACTAGTATCAGACACACATGGAAAGTCTACAATAGCCACCAAGCTAGCAGCGTTGACGCACAAGGCACAGAATTTTGTAAGTAGAACTATCGTTACGTTGAAGAAGATTAAAAACACATTATCATTATCATCATCATCACCAGTCTATAGAGGTTTAAAGTGTCTGTGTGTTCTGGTAGCATAGTACTTATAGTTCCTGATACCCACGACACAGGGGAACCTTATGTGAGATCAGGACTGCGTATGTGCCTTTTTTGGAATCACATTGATTCAGAATGCATGCTGTAGTAGTAAGAGCTTCTTGTGAAAGAGTTCGTCCGGTGTCCGTCCGTCCACACCTAGTTCTGCTGCAAAGAAGTGATGCGAGCATTACTTTGTTTCGGTTTGTAGGGTGGTGCCGGTGAAAATACCGGCAGCCAGGCAATATGGTATATTTCAACTATATTTCTCAGTTGTCCACCGTAGTTCTAGGTGAACGTGACCAACGAGGTGTTGCAGTTGTCATAGGTAGAGGTTACCGTTTAACATCAGGTGGGCCAACTGCCAATTCCGACACTAAGCTCATATTCTCCAACCAACTACGGGACTCCTAAAGCTTACGAGAAACTTAACGCGTGTCAATCTTTCGATTCCGTTTTTAGCCGTTGACATTCGATACGAAAGAAGAATTCGTAAAATAAGTATTGGTTGGTGTTCTAACTAAATAAATTGAGTTCTAATTGAATAAATTGTACTCTGTCAGAATATACAAGTGAAGGCATAATAGTGACACGTTTCATCAATAGGCCAGCCGCATCTCCTCAGCAGCGGGCAGCCGCCGTGCTTCAGTATCCGACGAGGTCTCCGTGGTACAAGCTTCTGCATCATCAGGCGTATCCTCAGGAGGCAGCTCTGGGGATGAGGCCCCTCCCCCACCGCCCCCGCCCCCAGCCCCGCCTGCGCCACCGCCAGTGGTCTTAGAGGAACCGGCGCTTAGACCCTCAGAGCTGAGGGGTAGACTTGGTAAGTGGAACACATAATATATTCACGCGTTTTTCCACGAAGGAAAAAATAAACTCAATGAAATAATTGATGGATTTTCACCATAGATAGTAGTAGAGCTTTTTTAGTAGTAGTAGAGCTTTTTTGTGAAAAAGTTCGTCCGGGGAAGTACTACCACCATACCTATTTCTGCCGCAAAGCAGTAGTGCTCGCATTGCTGTGTTCCGGTTTGAAGGGTAAGGGTGCCAGTGAAATTACAGGCACATGAGACTTTTCATCTTTATGTCTCAGGGTAGCGGGTGCAGTGCAATGCCACATAGGGCGCGTCCTAGGTGGACGTGACCTATAAGGTAATGCACTGTTCATAGGTAGAGGTTACCGCTTAACATCAGGTGGGCCATCAGCTTGTTTCGTCATTCAAGTAGTATAAAAAAAAAAAAAGATCGCATAATCGTAGGAAAAATATTACCAGTGCAATGGTGAGTTGATTGTGCCTTTTTTTGCATTACTCAACGAAAATTTCCCATGTTGGAAGAAACGATAACCTCTGTTTATAAAGGTTCTCGAGTGGCAACCGCGCACCCGAAGACGCAGTGTAGAAATACCCCGCATTTGTTGGTCCTATGACAATGTCCCAGGAAGTGGATGAAGGCGGCTCAAGATCATCATGGCAGTCTATGGGTAAGACCTTTGTCCAGAGACGTCAACGGCTGATGATGACGATGATTTAGAAAGAAGTATTAGTGAACGGCGGCGCGTCAGCACAAACTTAGTGGTCAGACGTTGAAGGAATCTGCCAGCAGAGACAAGTTGATGGTTCATCGTGTCAGACGTTGAAGGAATCTGCCAGCAGAGACAAGTTGATGGTTCATCGTGTCAGACGTTGAAGGAATCTGCCAGCAGAGACAAGTTGATGGTTCATCGAGTCAGACGTTGAAGGAATCTGCCAGCAGAGACAAGTTGATGGTTCATCGTGTCACACGTTGAAGGAATCTGCCAGCAGAGACAAGTTGATGGTTCATCGTGTCAGACGTTGAAGGAATCTGCCAGCAGAGACAAGTTGATGGTTCATCGTGTCACACGTTGAAGGAATCTGCCAGCAGAGACAAGTTGATGGTTCATCGTGTCAGTCGTTGAAGGAATCTGCCAGCAGAGACAAGTTGATGGTTCATCGTGTCAGACGTTGAAGGAATCTGCCAGCAGAGACAAGTTGATGGTTCATCGTGTCAGACGTTGAAGGAATCAATTCAATGCATATATTCAATGGATTCTATGTAATTTTATTACTATTCCTTCAAGTTTCGGTCACATTTCAATATATTCAGAATTCCGCATAGTATTTTCAGCGGAACAGAATACTATTTGTAACATTTATGGGATCGATACCAGATCGGAGCATGATCACAACTATATTTTGCCTACTTTTTAATACGAAAATTGAGCTTCAAGATGTGCTAGATATTGATTTTCAAGGGTCTTTCAAAAACGGGCGACTCCGTGGCTTCGTAGTCTGTATTCTCTAAAATATTTAGTGACTAAATAGTTTTTTTTTATAATTAGCGTTCATTGCCCGTGTTACTATCAGCATTGCCACCATTAGTACCACGGGTACAAAAAACTCCCGTAGAACTACCAAGCGATCCAGTAGCACCACGGATTAGGGGATTAGGGGTCGTACATTTTTAGTCAAAAAAATATTTCACTTTTTCTTTAAATCTTAATTAGTTCTCTGTGCAGAACACTATGCTTTCTGCGTTGTAAGTAATTGTTGATGAAATTAAATCACTAATTAAATTTGTTCACTTTCTAACGGTTAATGGGCCGTTAGTCGCGTTCTGATTGCAATGCCACTCAAAACAATAAAGTATTTGTAAAATAATGTGAATTCAAAAGTGCTATGTTTCACTTTCTTTCTAGACTTCTGATATCTGACTTTCTTGATATCTGCCTATGATAGTATTATTTTATCTGTGGCCTAGGTATAACGTTTTGACTCAGGGGTTTAAGTTAACCACAAACAGTACTAATGCGCCTCAAAAATCTTCATCTATTCGATTTAATTAAATTAAATTATTAACTAAACGTATTATGTGTGTATATAGATGATCCACGTAGACTAGTCATATGCATCATCATGTAGTAGTAGTAGTTAGTAGTAGTAGAGCTTTTTTGTGAAAGAGTTCGTCCGGGGAAGTACTACCACCATACCTATTTCTGCTGCAAAGCAGTAGTGCTCGCATTGCTGTGTTCCGGTTTGAAGGGTAAGGGTGCCGGTGAAATTACAGGCACATGAGACTTTTCATCTTTATGTCTCAGGGTGGCGGGCGCAGTGCAACGCCACATAGGGCGCTTCCTAGGTGGACGTGACCTATGAGGTAATGCACTGTTCATAGGCAGAGGTTACCGCTTAACATCAGGTGGGCCATCTGATTGTACCGTCATTCAAGTAGTATAAAAAAAAAAAAAAAAAAATTGTACTATTCCTCTACCTATCCGTGAAAACCTTCAACCGTGAAAGCTTTCTAGTATATATCAATTTGTAAGTCTGTTAATTTTAATTCAAAGAAATTATTCCACATTTCAAGGAAAATTAGAGGATAAATCCCTAGCTTTGAAGATGGCTTATTTCGTAAATAATTGTTTGTATAACGAGTTCTGTCAGGGGTTGGTTCAACTTGAGCAGGCTAGACGGGCGTGTGGTGTACGCTACTCGCTCGTGTAGCTTGTTAGCAGGCTAGACGGGCGTGTGGTGTATGCTACTCGCTCGTGTAGCTTGTTAGCATGCTAGACGGGCGTGTGGTGTACGCTACTCACCCGTGTAGCTTGTTAGCAGGCTAGATGGGCGTGTGGTGTACGCTACTCACCCGTGTAGCTTGTTAGCAGGCTAGACGGGCGTGTGGTGTACGCTACTCACCCGTGTAGCTTGTTAGCAGGCTAGACGGGCGTGTGGTGTACCCTATTTGCTCGTGTTACATTTGTAGACCAGGCCCGATAGTCCACGAGTTAACGGACGCATTGCTCGCTCAAGTGCAACATCATAATATAAGCGCACATAATAACTGGAATTATCATCAGTTAGCACAGATTAATCGGGCTGTTTATTTACTTTTTAAATCCTGCATTTTCTCTGTGAACTTAAAGATATTTTACTAAGAAGAAGTAATTAAGTGTTAAAAAAAGTAGCAATGAGTAACGGTAGTGACTAGCTTTTAATCGGAGAATAATTACTTGGGTAATGTAGATGTCGACGGATCGTAATAGATTATCTGATTTATCAGAGTTTGTTCCTGCAATATCACGTAATACTTATCACTTATCAATAACAATTAAAATTCGCAAATGTCGAGTGCTCCAAAATAGCTACAATCCCGTCCCGAAAATGAACTGTTTGAAACTTATAAAACTGAACTGTTTGAAACTTATAAAACTGAACTGTTTGAAACTTGTCAAACTGAACTGTTTGAAACTTATCAAACTGAACTGTTAGAAACTTATCAAACTGAACTGTTTGAAACTTATCAAACTGAACTGTTTGAAACTTATCAAACTTGGGGGGATTTGTTATTATTACCACGCGTCGCAGGCGGATTGGTGATAACGGTATTAGTGTTAACCTACTCAGGTGGCTGTTGCTGCCCTTCCTCTGGTGTAATCACTGACTCAGCTTTTACTACTACTACTACCTAACAAATCTAAAACTTGTGGCGACGATCGGTTCACCTTGCATTCTTAATTATTTTCATGATAAGAAAGTACCATCAGCCACCCACTTATCACAAGTTCATTCCACCCGCAACATCGCTCTGCCGCTGCATCTGCGCGTGCGCGGCGATGCGAACACTTTCTCTCCCCCCCTTAACCGGTGCACGTTGCAGCGCGGTGCGGCTCAGCGGCGTCGGCAGACGAGGAGCGTCCTCGCGCGCCCAACCTCGTGAACAAGCAGCCGGCGCTCCCCTTCGTGCCGCCCGCCTTCCCGCGCACCGCGCCCGACCGCCTCATCAAGCCCTCGGAGTATCTGCGGACCATCACGGCACCGTGCAAGCGCGACGAGGGGGCGGAGGCGCGGCCGCAGCCCCCGCAGCCGCCCCCCGCCCCACAGGCGCCCCCGCCGCCGCCGCAGCCACCGCGCGAGCATCAACCCCTCGCCGCCATCAGCAGCGCTGAGCTCTCCGCGGTGCGACTCCGCGCCCCGGCCGCCAAAACGCTGTCCGCACCACCACCAACCCGCTCCTTGAGCCTGCAATGCCTATCAGGAGTCGGCGTCAACGAAAACTACCGCAGCGTTAAGACAGACCTGATCGAGGAGCTCAAAATGTCCAAGGACATCACGGGCATTAAGAAGATGAAAGTCGAACGTGCGCGACGTGAGAGCCTCCAGGACAAGGAAACCTTCACAGAGTTCAACAGGAGATTCACCGTAGAGAATTTTGTTGATCAGGTCAGTGTCTTTCTTTTACTTTCTAGTTTGTTTGTGTTTTGGTCCAGTAAGATGAGCGTTCTGAAGTGGCACCTGACAACTTAATAACTCATGAATATTTCACCTTATTATCTCGGTGTTAATTAGCGGAGTGGAATTGTTTGAATTTATGAAAAGGAAGCAAATCTTTCCTCTTGTCTAATACGGTATCCGAAACGTTTAACACTATCACAGCACTGACATTAATGCCAAGAAAATAGTTGACGCTGATCGATCACGATATGAATACGGTACATGCATTTCAGGCCGGTGCCGCTATCTTTTCTCATCCAGTTAGCCGTAATAGTGAACGAGATATAGATCGCTCGGTACAAGGCATTAGGGGAGGCGAGTGGTGCACATTAACCCAGTGATCCACTTGCAATGCAGCGATCTCTCGCCTCGTCTCGTGTGTAATGGCCGTGAAACGCATCGTGACTCGCGTTTTTGGCGAAATTTTCTCAGACGCTCGTTGAGAAAATGCATTTATCTTTTTTAGAATCTTGTTTATGTAGAGGCAGAAAGCGTGTTTATTTATGATGTATTATAAATTGTGATCAAAATATGGCCTTATAAAGTTGTTTTTAAATACATTTGCTCAAAAAGTGTAGTAAATATGCGGCTAGTAAATATGCGGTAAAACTACAAGGGTACAGTACAAGTATTGTGCTCGTAAATATGCGGTAAAACTACAAGGGTACAGTACAAGTATTGTGCTCGTAAATATGCGGTAAAACTACAAGGGTACAGTACAAGTATTGTGCTCGTAAATATGCGGTAAAACTACAAGGGTACAGTACAAGTATTGTGCTCGTAAATATGCGGTAAAACTACAAGGGTACAGTACAAGTATTGTGCTCGTAAATATGCGGTAAAACTACAAGGGTACAGTACAAGTATTGTGCTCGTAAATATGCGGTAAAACTACAAGGGTACAGTACAAGTATTGTGCTCGTAAATATGCGGTAAAACTACAAGGGTACAGTACAAGTATTGTGCTCGTAAATATGCGGTAAAGTAATTTATTTAGCAGTTTATTCTTCCAGTACAATGAAAAAGTTTACTGGTAAGGGGAGCTTTATAAAAAGAGAGAATTAAATAATGACAACTAATATACGTAGACAAATGAATAAATAGAGAGGTATAGGTCAGCTTACGTTATTGTTTATCAATTTTGTCACAAATGTATTAAGTAACGTCGTAGATACACAGGCGTTTAGTAGTGACGAGTTTACCCTCGAAGTATGGAAGTCAAAAGTAGCACAAAAAATGTTGTGGTGATGAAAAGCGCGTAAAGGTAACTACAATCTCGTGACTTTGAGTTGCCTTCCGGCTCGGGTTTACATAATGTCACCTATCATTTATTTTTTGTTTGTAATAACTTATTTTGTAATAACCCTTATGCATAACAATGTAATATTTCAGTGACATAGAAGTTCATTGCGCAGTTTCTATCATTGCCAGTGAAACTAAAGGTGCCTCACTCACGATCGGTATATAGCGAGTCGAATAGCACATAGTAATGTCGGGGAGGCACGCAAGCTTTCCAACTACTACAGTAATCACTCTTTAAGAAAAAAAAAACGGATTCAAAGCTTTGGGTGTTTATCCCCAATACAAAGTTTTATAAAAATAAGTAACCGGAACCGTGTGCTGATGAAAATGAGCCTTAACACGTTCAGCCCACTATTATCCATCGAGGAGTTCCGTTGTCCACCTCGCGTCTCCATCATCAGATCAGCTTGCTATAACATTAGTGATCGGAACTGTATGCTAATCAAAATGAGCCTAAACACGGCCAATCTACTATTATCCATCGATGAAATCCGTTGTCTACTCTCCACCTCCATCATCAGATCAGCTCGCTATCACCATCATATTGTAATGTCATCGGAACTAGACAGGTATGCTAAATTCCAGCTCAATCGGATATCGAAAAGTCACCCTTATCGCCACCCGTGAAATACATATCATTGAGTAGTTCCAATGGCCATCTCTGGTCTTCTTCATCAGTTCCACTTCACCAAATTATATTTTCTGAATGCACATGCTTGACTTGTTGCTGAAAATACCAAAATCGCTTTAATGTGAGGTGTCCCCTATAATATTTGAGGAGTTACCTCAATTCCTCATGGATCCCATCATTAGAAACAGATTTTCATGAAAATGGGACCAATCTGGAAGTATATTGTCTCAAATAAAAAAAGAATCTCCAAATAAGTTCTTATATGACGGAGATATGAGGTAATAAACATAAAAAACACGAAATGAGAACCTACTCCTTTTTTTAAAGTCGGTTATAAAGCACGTGGATTACCTACCTTATATTGGTTGTAAGTATAGCACTTCGCCGCTAAACTCAATGAAAAAGAGAGCAGTAATAGAGGTAGTTCTGAAATAAGTCATTTCAGAAACTGCATTGAAGGTTGCTGAATTGCATTGTGTAGAAATGTTAACAATGAATGATTGTCCGAGCGTGAAAACACTTGACACAGTTTGAGAATTGGATCATGTTATGTAATGAGAAATAAGAAATTATGCTTTTCCATGCACAAATATTAGAATTTTTAAGTTGCTTTGTGTGAGATTATACGCCATTGATGCAAACGTTTAGTAGAATGATGAAATATCTTTTTTGGCTCGTTGATAACTTATTGATGATGTGAACACGAGAAAACGAGACCTCAGTAAGTACATGGTGTATGCGAAGCCATGTGGTCGCATATTGCGACTGGATCTTTGAGTGTAAGAACAAGCTGCGGGTTGGGTTTAGAATCGTTTGGCAGGAGGAGGAGGGTGGGAGTAGGGGGAGAGGAAGGGGAGGGGTACCCCTTTGCCCCTGGTACCAGTCCCATAACAAGGTAACTTATAGTTTTCGAGAAAAAAAATAAAGAAATTTTTGAGGTTAAGTATGAAATTTTTGAATTGGAAGTGTCAGATGTTACGGGAGTCATCGCCAACTTGCAGGGAGGGTGCAGGAAATTCCAGCCTCGGCCCCCTTGTCCAGGAAACTTGTGCTTTTAAAGAAAAATAATAAAGAAAATTTTACAAAATCGGAACGTAAAATAATTATATTAATGATTTAATTTATGAGTAGGTACCTCTATCTGTAGAGAAGGGATGTTGAAAGAAATAAGAGAGATCCTTTTGAGGAATTAATGAATGTTATAAATTATGGTTTTTTTATTGTTGACTGACTGTGTGACTCGACACAGAGCTTCCTGACAATAGTTGGTTAGGTCCGAAAAGAGTGGCAGACCCGATACGGAGCACCCCGACTCCACGTGGTACTGTGCGTCACGCCCCTAGAGTGTATATAAAAACGCGGAGCCAGTAGCTCGCGTGGGAGATCTTGAGTGGAGCAAGCCCGCGAGGCCGAGCGGAGTGAAGGGGGGAGCTGGCGAGCGAAGCGAGCCGGTGACCTCCGTAGCGTAGCAAAGGTCGAGTGGGTGAAGCGACACTCAAGGGCGACCTCGCGAGAGTACTGGCGGGAGCACATACCGGAGTCCGACATTTAAAATATCCATGCTTAACAAAAAAAAAAACTTTATTTTTTTCTCGAAAACTGTAAGTTAACTTTGCATAGGAGTGGTACCAGGGGCGAGGGGGTACAAATCCCCCACTCCCCCCCTCTCCCATCCTCCTCCTGCCAAACGATTGTAAAGTTTTACCAAAATCTCATACTTAACCTCAAAATTTTCTTTATTTTTTTTCTCGAAAACTATAAGTTACCTTGTTATGGGATTGGTACCAGGGGTGAGGGGGTACCCCTCCCCCTCCACCACCCCCCATCTCCCCCTCCTCCTCCTGCCAAACGATTCTAAACCTTTACCCAAGCTGCCCCTCCTTGACTTCGTCTGCGAGTCATTTTCGAAAGTTACATAAATACTTTGCATACTACAATTTAGAACATCGGCTTCCAAATCAAATTTAAAAGTAAAATATGCTATATCCAGTTGTGGTAAGCTATATAACCTTACGACATAAGGCCTCTATGTTACATTTTGAAAAATTACTTTTCTAATATTCTTCCAAATTTAACCGAAATCGGTATAGCCGTTTCGGCGTGATTGAGTAACATACATCCAAACTTTGATATTTATGATATTAGAAGGATATATTTTAGCTCTACGTGGACCATTATGCACGTACATAAGACAACCTGTCAACAAGATCAGCTCACGAATCATGATCATGTTAGAATAAATCCGTTTCCTCTAACTGTTCCTTCGTTTATGAGACCGCTTTCCTGAGATGAGAAAATATTAAGTTAAGCCACATTACACAGGCACTTATATCCTGAAGACGAACCAAAAACGAGAATCTAACCCCAGATTTGTATTATTATTGCAAAAAATATTCAGTGTCGGACATAGGCCTCCCCAATAATACAACACGAACGCTTGGACGCCGCCTCCAGCAATATCTTCCACGACCTCATGTCATTGGTCGGTTAGGGACCTGCCCTTGCCTATAGCGTCTTCCGGGTGATAAGTCATCATCATCATCATGTCAGCCAACATAAGTCCACTGCTGGACATAGGCCTCCCCCATAGAATGCCACAACGAACGGTCATGAGCAGCCTCCATCCACTGACTTTCTGCGACCTTTATTAGAATTGTAATTATAATTATTTATTTTTAGAATGATGGTACGCTTACTGTACTTTTATAATGTCTTTGGTCCAATAACAGGATGGGGTAGCGGGAGGGCCTTCCACTTTTGCGTCTTTCGGTTTGTTTTGCCACTCGAGAACCTTTATTCCCCAACGGTTATCAGTTCTGAGAGCTACCTATATGGCCTGCCCATTGCCAGTTTAACGAGAATTCTCACGCTTTTGGCGCAAACTTCAATTTTTTTGGTGTTTTTTGCCCATTACAGCTTATCAACACTTCTTCAGATAGCAAAAGCAAAAGTTGATTTCGCGAGAACTAGGAGACTTAACACACATGTTTAAATTGATAGTATCTCATAAATATCATCAGCTTCTAAGTCTTCTGCTGCCACGTTTGGGATGGGTCGGCCAAACACCAGCTTGCTGCCTTGGACTCAATCGAACGCAGAGCTTTCAGGCTAATAGGTGATCAACATATGGCGGAGACTAAGATCCAGAGTCTCGAGCACCGCCGTAAGGTCGCGTGCCTTTCGATCTTCTATAGGTTACCTTTCGGGGTATGGTCTCAGGAACTTCATGATCTAATACCACCACCTCCTTTTCATCATAGGACGAGCAGGCTCGGTACCACTCTTACCTCATTAGTGTAACCCTCTATTCGTACTAAACGTTTCAGTTCTACCTTTTTAATGCGAACTGCTAAGGAGTGACACTACCGGCGTCAGTCTTTCCTGAAAACTATAATCTGGGTCTCTTCAAGGCGAGAGTGGATAGGTGCCTTCTAGACCTTTGTGCTCCATGTTCGGCCACATAATCAGTTACCAACAGGTGAGATAGTGGTCAAACAAAGGTATATCAAAGTAAAAAAAAAAAGTTTATCTAAGATCACTCTAAATACATTTTTGTTTTTTTTTGGTTTAGGGGCATCGTAGGTAAAAACGGTGGCCGTTTTATTAAAACTTTGATAGACAATTTCCACCAATTTGAAAATTCATGCAATTCACTTCCATTGACCTCATTCACGACCTCTGTGGCGGGGCGGGCGCACGTTCGCCTGCGACGCCGGAGGTTGCGGGTTCGATTCCCGCCTCGGAACAAATATTTGTGCGATATGCAGATATTTGTTCAGGGTGTTCTGGGTATTTTCTATGTATAATAAAAAATATATCTATGTTATATATTGTATTAAGCATATCAGTTATCTAGTACCCATAACACAAGCTCTGCTTAGCTTGGGGCTAGATAATATTGTGTAAACTGTTCAGCATTATTTATTTATTTATTTATTGAATTTCACTACACTTGTGCTCTTTAAACGAGCCAAGTACATCGGTTAAAATGCCACCAAAATAACACATAATAACTTTAAAAAACACTAGGAAAAGAAAAAAATAAAAGAAGACGACTTCTTTTTTCGAAAATGGTGGAAGAGTCCCAACCATAGCGGTTGCGAGTCTTTATAAAATGTACATGTGAAAGTGGGTGAAACAAGTAGTATAAAAAAAGACCGACAGCTGATTCGGAAGTTACCGATGGAGATTCCGATAGACGCGATTCTAAAATATCAGATACCGAAAACTTTGACATTAGAATACGATATTTTCGCTCAAAACATTCCGACAACTATTTGGTGTCAGTAACTCTTCCGACAAAAATTATCAAATCCGATCGGAAGACTTTTAGAACGTTTCATAATACTCCTGCAGGTGACGCAAATGAAAAGTAAAAATGTCTTTTCTTTGAATTTGACAAAGGCCATAACAGAAGGAAAGGAAATCGTTTGATTCCACGCACCTCGTAACGCTTACCGGATGCGATCACAATGTTTCAATTTACGCATTCACGCGTAAAGTTTTAATATCTCAGGTTATGAACATTACTCTCTTCGGAGCTACACAAGTAGATTAAAGCTAGAAAGAATACAGATATCTTCAAAGACTTTTGCTTAGCATTATGTGGGTACCTGTTTGGTAGCATTTTATGCATACATATAAACTCATGCCTGTTTCCCGGAGGGGTAGGCAGAGACCACGGATTTCCACTTGCTACGATCCTGACACACCTCTTTTGCTTCATTCACTCGAATCATATTCTTCATAAATGCTCGTCGGTTAAGGGTAATCTTGACCTGGCCTTTTTCCAGAACGTCTCCGATCTGGTCTGAATATGTCTGCTGAGGTCTTCCCCTTCCCACTGTCCCATTCACGCTCATGTTATGTACCCGTTTCGTCAATCTACTATAGTCCATCCTTTCTAAATGATATAGCTTATAATAATAGCATTTTGTAAAGCTTATGATATTCAGATTCATCTGCAGTCTGCAGAAAAGAGTGCCCTCATAGAGCTCGTGACCCGGCGCCGCATCGCCATATGTTTTAGGGAAAGGTACCAACGAAACCATTATAGGATCACTTTGTTATCCGTCTGTCTGTTTGTCTGTCCAGAACATTTTTCTCAGAAACGGCTGAAGGTAGCTGATTTTGATACTTACCAAATATAAAGGTATATGTCCTAAAAAATCAAGCTTCTAGCTCGATTCGTTTAAAATATATGGCAATAAATGTCAAACGTTATAGAATAAAAAAAAAGTTTAAAAAAAAAACATAATTACGTTACTTCTTAGCTTTTAATTAGTTTTAAATCGTGGATAATTATGTTTATCTACACTCAAATCGAAAAATTCGAATTACGAATTCAAAGACGGTTCTATACAGACGCACTTTATAGACGCATATACATAAACTTAAGAATATAACTCATTATAGTACCGCCAACTGTATCATAAAACTCATTATAGTACCGCTATCTTTTTTTTTATTAATTCATTAAACTAGTCTATGGTTATAGCCTGAATATGGAAAAAAAGGCGCACGCATGCGCAGTTCAAACTGTGAAAAAATGGCGCACGCATGCGTAGTTTGAACTTAATTTCCCGCGCTTCCCATATTACTATACCAAATAAATTACTTCCTTGTAACCTACCTACTTTGTTTCATTTCAATTTTTCCTATGAGTGAAGATAAAGTAGTGTATGAAACTGCATATAACTTAGGTATTAAAACACTCGAGTCAACCTATTATCGCATTCGGCTTCGCCTCATGCGATAAACAGACTCTCGTGTTTTAATACCCCTTCTTATATGACAGTTGCATAAACTACTATTAATGATTTTGAGAAATATCAGATTCAATTATAAAAACTTATCAATTTGCTGTAACATTGACGTATCGGTCAGAGACTTGGTCATTGACGTATCCGTCAGAGACATGTTCATTGGCATATAATATATAGTCATATAGCCATATAGTAGTTTATTTCCTCTTTAGACATGTTACATGCACTCAGATATGTCAGTTCAAATAGTTTTCACGGAGGTACATTTCACAATTTAAAAATTATAAATATAACAATATAACGAAATACAAATCTCATAAAATACTGAGGATAGGTACATGTTAATAGAATTTAAATAAATAATATTATAAGATTTAGCTAAACGGATTGTCATATTGTAAAAAATAAATTCATAGGAATTTTAAACGGTTTATATCAGTCAGACACATGGTCCTTGGCGTATCGGTCAGAGATATGGTCATTTACCTACTTGCAACCGTCAAAGCCTTGCCCTACGAGGTAGGTAGGTATTAACAATAGTGCAAACAGGCCTAAAAAATACTTATTAAAAAAAAGCAATTTTTTATTTACCTACCTACCGTTACGTAACTTGACTAGTTATACTGTTTGTTTGCTTGCGTTGTAGAAACTTCCTTGATTACCAATACTTCTGTTATTACGGCTTCCACCGTATTAAACATCCTTAAATAAATTAATCTTCAGTGAATAATACAATTATTTGTGTTACGCAGCACACCAAAATGTTCAATATGGTTTACCCAACACTTCTGCGAAGCCACTCGGAACAAGCACTTTTAATATTCAAGTGACTTTCCAAAGAAAGCCAATAAAAATCGCACAGTAACACTATACTTAATCCAATTGACAACGCAAATCACAACAAATCGGTTATGAAAGCTGGTTTTTGCGATTCACTTCCTGTTTTGTAACACATAGTCCAAAAGAGATCTAATGATGCAATGTGAGTTTGTTTGATCAGAAGAGAATCAAAGTTCTCGATATAATAATGAATTGGACAATGAACTGAATGTAGTGAGCATGATTCTGTATCTCGGATTTTTTTATTCTAGCACTATTCTTTTCACTTTGGTCAAAGACTAACTCAATGTTTTTTCTATTAAGTAGTACCTACCTACGAGCAGTATATTCGTCAAGTTCTCAACTTGATATTGAATTGGACAGTGAAGGACGTATTATTCAATGGGAATAATAAGTCTAGCACTAAATGATTATTCTATAGTAGATATCGGCGAGTAGAAGATTCGTCACTTATTTGGTTATCATTGATTATTTAATGTTGATCTTATAAATTACTGACGTAAGCTAAACTAAAGAACCAACTAAAGATGTTAATTTTGAAGTAGTTTTAATAGCTTCCCCGGATTAAAGCTTGTCTTTGAACGCTAGTCCTCAAAGTGTGCTGTCGGTATCGATACATTAGTTTGTCTAATTAGCATCTGTCTGTAGGTACGTTAGAAGTGGGAGGTTACAGTTACCTACTATCACGGCTAGTGGGCATCGCGTGTGATGTAATAACTACAGAGGAACTGGCTGTATCTTACTTATGTACGACAGTTATTGACTTTATTTTAATTGGAGTAGCAGTTACCATAAGTTTGCATAGTTGCAAGCTTCGACCAAAGTAAAATAATGGACGGGCCTTACCCATACAAAACGTCCGTGAAAAATAAGACAATTTGGATTTAAGGTACGGTCAACAAATAAACTATCTATATATCTATCTATCCAGCCGGTAACACCCACTGCTGTGTAAAGGCCTCTTCTCTATAGCGCCACTCCTGGCGGTCTTGTAAATAAACTAGGTGAAATTAAAATATTTAACTTCTTAAAAACTGTATTTTTTTAATACTTAATACTTTAACAGATGCAATGTGTTTTCTAAAGTTATTTTAGTAGGTTTATAGTACAAAAAATCGCCGAAAAAAATGCATTTATTGAATGAAACTTTTACAAAAATACATGGTTCCCTTCAGTTTTATGTAGTTACGTATCTATTTTTCAGCTCTCAAACATACACAATATAAATCGATAGAAAAGCAAGTCCACCTAAGGTCTTCAGCTCAATCAATTTGTGAAAAATATATTTTTCATCTCTCAATAAACTAAGAAAATATCATAAAAATCGTACGGAAACATAAATGTATAAAGATTCCAGTATTTTAGAAACTGCAGAGTGCAGTTTTAAGAATTTTGCACAATGAGTTTTTTTATACTACTTGGAATGACAGATCAAGAAGATGGCCCACCTGATGTTAAGTGGTATCCTCTGCTTATGAACAGTGCATTACCTCAGGTCACGTCCACTTAGGAAAGAAAGAAAGAAAGAAAGAAAGAAAAATTATTTATTTGTAACGGCACACATGGATAGGACAAAAAACACTCGACAAATAAAATAAAAAATAATAGGTAATACATACAAAAGGCAAAAATGCGCCCTATGTGGCATTCCACTGCGCCCGCCACCCTGGAACATAAAGATGAAAAGTCCCATGTGGCCGTAATTTCACCGGCACCCTTACCCTTCAAACCGGAACACAGCAATGCGAGCACTACTGCTTTGCGGCAGAAACAGGTATGGTGGTAGTACTTCCCCGGACGAACTCTTTCACAAAAAAGCTCTACTACTACTAACCGTTTTTGGCGTATAAAATTCATTGTGTAGAAAATGATCAGAGCAAATACGGGAAAATGTATTCCACTTCCAAAAGTCGTCTGTTCTTGCTCGTCTTATGACTTCTATCCATTTTTGTTTACCTTAGATTTCTTTTGGAAAGCTATAAGGTTAATTAACATGCCATTACATATTATATGCAATTACCTAAAGCGACGTGCTTAGCAATGTTTTGACGTAAATAATGCAAATTACAATTCTAAATCAATACGATACCCCTTAGGCATCAGTTTTTTTTGCAGTCTGTACCGGACCATCCGTCATGCGTGAAGTCTTGTCAAATATTTCGTCGCAGTAGTTGGAAAACTAAATAACTAATAACCACAACAAAACCAAAATCGCGAGAAAAACGCGATTTACTCTTTTATTGCGTCAAAAATGGCAATAACTTTTTTATCGTAACTAATTTTTCAGTCCGTGTTTTGATATGTTATAGATTGGTACTGTATCTATTTTCAAATTTAATGATAATACATTTTAGTTCTTTTTATTAAGAGAAAAAAATAAAAAAACGACTATGTATTTTTCCCTCGCCAAAGTTTTGAATAATTGATGCAGTTATTTATTTTTGCATGTCAATTGTTTAGTTTTCCTTCGTCAATGATCTCCACTGAGGTTCAAAAAGCTAATGATAAGTGCCATTATTTAATTTTCCCATAATAGTGAAATCATGAAATGATATATTATTTACTTTTTTGAATATGACAATCCTATCCATGGGTATAGATTTAAATAATATTAAAATACATTTTAAAATAAAACCAACTTATAATCATTTCTTTTATCAAGACTGAATATTAGAAAACTACTGAAACACCTACATTATTTTAGCAGACTTATAAATTCAAAGTAAGTGACATAACAAACTTATCATACGACTAATGCTTATAAAATTAACAAAATCAAACACAATGGAACACAATAATTCTAAGTATCAAAAAGACAAAGGTATGTCGACTAAAATTCAAACTATCTACGAGTATAAACTTGTGTCTGTTAACTTTCATTCAGAGTGGGGAACATTGAGATAATGTCCTGGGGCGTAGTCCTCCTTGTCGCTCGTCCTCTAGAGCAAGACGTGTCCATCGACATGTATGGGCCATCATAATTATGCAATAAAGTCGATTTCGCAAAATGTGTTAGTTATGTAGTTTTCCTACTACACGACGATTTATAAGTTTTTTATCAATTGATGAAAATTATATTACAAAACCTTAACTTACGAATGAAATCCGATGCCTGAAGCTTTATTTGTATTTCTTGTGTTGTTTGCACTTGCAGAAAAGCACAGGAAGGCATTGTATCACCAAGGTATCTAATTTTGGCATTTTTCAGCATAGCTGTCACTCGTTGCCGTGACAAAGACTGACTGAAGCTAGGTCTGTTTAGAAGCTTCAAAACTATCGTTCCCTAAGGCCCGTCCATTCATTTTACTTACGTCGATGGTTGCAAGTTTGCACTCTAACTTAACATAATGAACTACCGACACAAGTTGTACAATTTATTAAAAATGCATTCAACAAGGTAAATGTGACCAAAAAGGCATATTACTTTATCAATTACTATAAATCAGGCAAAGAAGCTTGGAATGAATAGATAGACCAAAAGGTAATTTTTAGTTTCGACAAAGCCCTTGTACACCTGCATTATTCATGTTATTAATCTGAATTGAATTTGTATCAAAGTTATTGTTAATATTGTTCTGTAACTTGGCAAAGTTCTCATTGTGATCCTAAAGTTTGAATAAATCATCATCAGCAGCCTACAGAAGTCCACTGCTGGACATAGGCCTCCCCATATAATGCCACGACAAATGGTCTTGAGAAGCCTCCATCCTTTGTCTTTCTGCGACCTTTATAAGAATTAGAATTAGAATTATTTATTTTCAGAATGATAGTAGGTACGCTTACAGTACGTTTATAATGTCTTTGGTCTAACAAGAGGAGGAGGGCAGGGGAGGGGGGAGTGGCTCTTTTGCGTCGTCTGGTTTGTGTTTGCACTCGAGAACCTTTATTCCCCAATGGTTATCAGTTCTGAGAGCTATCTACTAAATATATATATATATAATAATAATGCTGGACAGTTCACACAACATTACCTAGCCCCAAGCTAAGCAGAGCTTGTGTTATGGGTACTAGATAACTGATATACTTAATGCAATAACATAACTACATAGATAGATATTTCTTATTATACATAGAAAAAACCCAGAACACCCTGAACAAATATCTGCAGATCGTGAAAATATTTTTTCTGAGGCGAAGATCGAACCCGCAACCTCCTGCGTCGCAGGTGAACCTTCGCCCGCCACGCTACAGAGGTCATCAAATAACACAACCCCCTCAGCGAATCCTTGGCTTAATATATAAACAACGCCCTCTTCGAACCTTGGGCTTATTATATCAAATAACACAACGCCCTAAGCGAACCTTGGGATTATTTTTGAGTTAGTTAGTTGACGCCTTAAATAACTGGACTAATGTACAAATTGCTGTTTATGTATCAATTAAATGTCAGAAATGCTCAGTTACTCCTGCCTTCATTCACGTCCATGGCTCTGTCTTCCTGCCTCTTCTTCAGAGCGAGGAGCTTCTTCAGATTTCTGCTTCGAACCTTCGCCCGCCGCCCACAGAGGTCTTCTAGGTAATATGGCCTGCCCATTGCCACTCTAACTTGCTAATTCCGAGATCTTATGCCGAGCTATGTCGTTGATCTTGGTTCTTCTATGGATCTTCTCATTTTGGATTGTATCACATGGTGAAACTCCATAGCCCGCTGCACAACTTTAAGTTTTTCAATGCGGCCGATAGCGTTATGTGGTAGTTATCAATTACTAACATTACTTGTACTTACATTACTTGTACATATTCTGTGACATTAGTAAATTGCTGTTGTTATTAGCTTTCAATTTAAAAAGTAATATCATGCTAAACAACAGTTCCAATACTATTACATTACCATAGGGTTTTAAACATATATAATTGGCGCCGCACGGCTTGTGCATTTGCCATTTTCAAGTTAATTTTCATTTTCATTAGTGTATTTTAAATACAATTTGAAATAATACACTCCTTCCAAGTCGTTAAAGTGTAAGTGGTAGACAATTTCAACCAATTTGAAAATTCACGCAATTCACTACTATTTCATTTCACTTGTGCTCTTTAAACGAGCTTAATTGGTTAAAATGCCACGGAAATAACATAAAATAACTTTAAAAAACCACTAGGAAAAGAAATAAAGTAAAAGTAGTGAAGAGCGTCTATGGATAATCCATGTATTAACAATATACGCATAAAAAGTTTTTTTTTTCTAAAATGATACCAAGCCACGGTAATTTCAATTCTATGATATACGCATAGTATGATAGAAGCTAATATCTATCTATTTGGCCTGTGTGCACCCACTGCTGGGTATATAGGCCTCCTCTCTAATCAATCAATCTTCGAAATTTTAAAAGGCGTAGAACTAACGTTAGGTGCCATGATGTCATTGTGTAGAATACCACTTCCCGGGCTTATAGGGATATTATGTTACAGCCTTTATACCGAGCATGGCGCGCTTCATTGCCCTTTGTGCTACTCTTTTCTTGTGCATGAATTCCTTTGTGAGTGGCCATATTTTGGTTGCGTTTGTTAGTATGGGTAGGACACATTGTTTATAAACCTTGGTCTTCAGGCTTTTGGTATTTTTGACTTGAAAACGTCTTCCAGCTTTCTGAAGGTAGCCTATCCTAGCTGGATACCTCTAGCCATCTCCTTTACCTGAGAATGTTGGCCAAAGGACAAACAATGTCCAAGGTGCAATGGTGGCGTGCTCGTCCTTGTCCTCAATGCAGCAGTTATCCACTGTGATGTTAAGTCGTGAACAGGGACGGTTTACGATGATTTTAGTTTTGGACATGTTCATCATATCTGCATTGAGGATTTGTGCAGGTCATTAAGTATTATTTGGAGATCAGCGGCGTTCTCAGCTATGATGATCAGGTCATCAGCGAAGCGCAAGTGTGATATGAAGCGGCCGTTGATGTTGACGCCTTTCTTATTTTTACCATTGATAGTCCTTTTTTGACCACGATCTCACTTGTTGGTAGGTGACGATGTGGCCGAAGATGGAGCACAAAGGTCTAGAAGGCACCTATTCACTCTAGACTTGAAGAGACCCAGATTATAGTTTTCAGGAAAGACAGACGACGGTAGTGTATTTCACTCCTTAGCAGTTCGCATAATAAAGGTAGAACCAAAACGTTTTGTGCGAATAGAAGGTATACCAATGAGCTAAGGATGGTACTGAGCCGTACGCCTGCTCTTCCTGTGATGAAAAGGAGATGGTGGGATCAGATCGTGCAGTTCCTGGGTGCATTCCCCGAAATGTAACCTATAGAAGATCGAAAGGCATGCAACCTTACGGCGGTGCTCGAGACTCTGGATCTTAGTCTCCGCCATATGTTGCTCACCTATAAGCCTGAAAGCTCTACGTCCGATCGAGTCCAAGACAGCAAGCTGGTATTTGGCCGAACCATCCCAAACATGGCAGCAGTACTCCATACCAGCCCGGACTTGTGCTTTATATAAACTGAGAAGCTGTCCTGGTGTGAAGTAACGCTTTACCTTATTCAGGATGCCTAGCTTCGTGGCAGCTGTTTTTGCCTTAGACTCGATGTAAGAGCCAAAGTTGAGAATAGGCGTGTGCGAAACACCTAAGAGCTCGAGGTGATCTCCTATAGCTACAGGTACATCATGGAATACAGGAACTTGGGGAAACGGACTTTTTTTCGCCGAGAAGAGACAAGCCTGCGTTTTAGAGGCATTGAACTTAACTAGATTGGCATCACCCCAGTCGGATACAGCCTTGAGAGTCAAATTCAGACGCTGCAGCATCTTATCTCTTAACTCCTGAATTTTATTCTGCCTAGCTCGCGCAGTGGAAACATATCTCTCCACAACTGTGCTGTCGTCTGCATACCCAATGATACCGCGCATTAGCAGATCGTTAATGTGCAGCAGAAACAGTGTGGCAGATAGCACTGACCCCTGAGGTACCCCGGCGTTAATAGCCAATTGATCCGACGAGCAGCCGTCAATAACTACGCGAATGGATCTTTCCCTCAGAAAGTCTCCGAGCCAGGAGCAGAATTGAACTAAAAGTCCGTAGGCAGGAAGCTTGCCAATAAGACTAGCGTGCCAAACCCTATCAAAAGCCTTCGAGACGATTCCAGTTAAGGATCTACATTGCGTTTTCTAGAACATTTGTAAATAACATTGACGAAATGGTGTCGCCTTGTCGTACACCACAATTAATTGGTACAAAGTCAGACAATCTATGCATATTCACTTGCAACGTCGCATTCTGGTACAGCTCCCGGAGGATGTCTACATACCGCTTATCAATGTTGCAACGCTGGAGAGAATGAAACACGGCCCAGTGCACGACACTGTCGAAAGCCTTTTCGTAGTCGACAAAGGCAAGGCACAAGGGCCGGTCATATTCTTGGCATCGCTCCATCAGTTGCTTGAAAGCATGAATGTTGTCGATCGAAGCCAGCTCGTTCTATCGGCTGATATTCATCGAGAGTCTGTTGCAAAGGACCTTGGTAAATAGTTTATAAACTTGCGGGATTAGGTTTATACGGCGGTAATTCTTTAAGTTACTCGAAGCGAGTATGGTAAAAATTAAATACTTCCTACGGTGCCACTTCAAAATATTCTGATTTTGCCATTGCTTTTAATATAGGTACCTAATTCGATTAACAAAAATGCTTTTGGTATTAGGATGGAATAGAAGGCCCTTTTTCGTTTTTAAATTGACTTGTATTAAAATCTAATAATTCTAAGATTTTCTTTGAAACAATTTAGAAAGGTTTTTTAAAAATGTTAACTGATTTACTAATGCCGTCGAATTAATCTAACCAACTAACACTTATGCATAGGTATAATGCTTTTTTCTACTATTGCACGTTAAAAACTTTGGAGACAGTACCACAGATAGATTATAAATTTTTATTATTAGTCCCACTGTGGAGTTACACTACCCAGTTTAACTTTTAAATTATAGTCTATGTACTACAAAACACCCGAAGTCTCATTAGTTTTCATGCTTTTATCTATAGTGCAAAAGATTGTAGGACCAGTCAGGTGTTGTTTTACACCTATTCTTAATTGAATCAAAGACTGAAATCTCGATATCTTGCCTCCATACCCTCTCACATTAGTTTGTTAACAAGTTTCGTGCGATCGATGGCAGGGCTTTCCGCAGGTGCCCGAACGGGACACAGCAGGCAACGTCATACCCTCTTGGAAAAGGCAGATGTTGGCCAGAAGAGCCGCTGAAAAGGCCAGAAAAGACCTCGAAAAGGAGTTAGCAGGAGAAGCGGAGAGGAGAAGAGCGGCGGCTGTGCCAGCGTGGAAGAGACAGCTGCTGCAGAGGAGAGAAGAAGCAGAGAATAGGTTAAGGTACGTTATATTATTGTGGTGGCTCTAGAATAAGCCATACGGGGTTCGTCGAAGGTGCCTGAGAGCAACGTCAGTAAGAACACAGCTAAGCAGAGGAGTTTACTGGTAGGAGCCCTCAGGATTATAACGATGTATGGTGTTCTCTTATTTTGGATAGCATGTCATCAAACTATGTGACTTTCTGTACACATGATCAATACTAGGCTCGTGCTTTGTCAGTTTCTTAAAAATTATACGGTTGCCAAATAACAGCACCATAAAGACTTGTATGGAAGGAAACCATATTTAGAACCCATGCTACTTTGATTCTATACAATTTAATGTGAAACTGAGAAACCACAGGTCTAATTATGGGTATTACTAGGTAGACTCACGTTTGTGTCTACATTCCTTAACTCGAATTAATCACTGTGGTGCGGCGGGCAGTAGGCGGCTGAGATAAAAGCGGTTGCGGGTTCGATTCCTGCTGCGGGTAAAATGTTTTTATGATCTGCAAATATTTATCCCGTGTCTGTGTGTTGTAGTAGCATGGTACGTAGTTCCTTATACCCACGACATGGGGATCTACATAGTTTGGGATTTGGGCCCCAAATGCACTTATTCCGCCTTGACCTTGACTTTTTTTTCGCCTTGCTTTAGTTTTGGTAACTAAATAGGTACGTTCAGAATGAGCGTGACTGGGGCCCAGCACTATATTTGTGACTTTTGGGAATATCCAACAGGTTGGTTATAGGTATTATAAGAACCTATGTTATGTTAATATACAATTGAGGAGTAACCTCCAGCTTGTACGGAGCGGGCTAGTGGAAGGTACACAGTTCTGTGGAGGACGGGGTCGAAGAGCAGCGGCCGCAGGTACCTTTAGCGCCAGCTTTGACAGAAGAGAGAATCAGATTGTTTACACGGAATTTTTATATAATACATGATAGAATCATGGGTTACAAAAACATAAAATAACAACAACAATAGGCATGTTTTTTTTTGGTATATAATATAAATCGTTCATTTTGTACGCGAGTAGTCGGTACCTACCGCGCCTGCATCAGTTGATTGTGAATGTTCATCGATAGTTGTCGGCCATCGAGCAACATGGCGGAGGCCTGCAATGCTCTAAGGTGTCGGCAAACTCGAGGCAACGCTCATTTGATTGAGATGATACGCTTTTTTGCATAATATAAGAAAAACATCGATAACTCTGTGATATTGAAAAATAATAGATCCTGACAGCGCACTCTTATCACACGCATGTACTACCTACTCTGCTTGCAGCTCTCCTTATTTTTTTTATTTTTTTATAACATTTATAGACCTTTGTTTGACCATGATCTCACCTGTTATTGGTAAGAGACGATGTGGCCGAAAATGGATCACAAATGTCTAGAAGTCACCTGTTCACTCTAGCATTGAAGATATCCAGATTATAGTTCTCAGGAAAGACAGACGACGGTAGTTTGATCCACTCCTTAGCAGTTCGCATTATAAAGGTAGAACTAAAACGTTTAGTGCGAATAGAAGGTATACTAATGAGGTAAGGATGTTACCGAGCCGTACGCCTGCTCGTCCTATGATGAAAAGGAGATGGTGGGATCAGATCGTGAAGTTCCTGGGAGCGTTCCCTGAAATGTAACATGTAGAAGATCGAAAGGCACGCGACATTTCTGATATAATAACTGTTGGGGTATATTATTTGAAGTTAGTATTCGATTCGAATAGGTGATTCGGTTCAAAATTTTATTTCTGTGTGGTCACTAGTGCTTGAAGGCCGTAGGAGAGATTTGAAACTTTATCAGGAAGGCCGTACCGTCTTCTTAGCTTTCGAGTCTTTGTCTCAATACATACAATACAGTGGGTGTTCTCGTGAGTGGTTTTAACGACGCCGACACATGGCCGCTGCTGATAGCTAGCTGAGATGCGAGAGGTGCAGGGCCTATTCCTGCTGTGGGATAAATGTCTGCCAATATTTGTTCTGGGTCTGGGTGTTGTTGTACCTTGGTACTCGTAGTACCCGATACCCACATGGTCAAGACTATGTGTGTGAATGTTGGATGTTATTTAGGCATGTTGTGAAATGGAGGAGATGGAGGGGTCTATTCTAAAGCTAGAGCTTTAGAATAGACCCCCCATTACACAAGGGGATGAGCAGCAGCATTCACTTCCGTACTCAACACCAATTTTGAAATCGCTAATCCGCCTGCCATGCGTACCTATAGTGATTACTTAGGGAAAATACCGACATTGCATTCTATGGCGAAGGCCTCGCGCTACTGTGCACGTCTACCGACATTGCATTCTATGGGGAAGGCCTCGCGCTACTGTGCACGTCTACCGACATTGCATTCTATGGGGAAGGCCTCGCGCTACTGTGCACGTCTACCGACATTGCATTCTATGGGGAAGGCCTCGCGCTACTGTGCACGTCTACCGACATTGCATTCTATGGGGAAGGCCTCGCGCTACTGTGCACGTCTACCGACATTGCATTCTATGGGGAAGGCCTCGCGCTTCTGTGCACGTCTACCGACATTGCATTCTATGGGGAAGGCCTCGCGCTACTGTGCACGTCTACCGACATTGCATTATATGGGGAAGGCCTCGCGCTACTGTGCACGTCTACCGACATTGTATTCTATGGGGAAGGCCTCGCGCTACTGTGCACGTCTACCGACATTGCATTCTATGGGGAAGGCCTCGCGCTACTGTGCACGTCTACCGAGATTGCATGCTATGGGGAAGGCCTCACGCAACTGTGCACGTCTACCGACATTGCATTCTATGGGGAAGGCCTCGCGCTTCTGTGCACGTCTACCGACATTGCATTCTATGGGGAAGGCCTCGCGCTACTGTGCACGTCTACCGACATTGCATTCTATGGGGAAGGCCTCGCGCTTCTGTGCACGTCTACCGACATTGCATTCTATGGGGAAGGCCTCGCGCTACTGTGTACGTGATGATGTTTATTGCAGATTTATTTATTCTAGGAGTCACTTCCTCGTGTTATGAATTTTGCTTTCAATTTCAGACAATCACTGTACACGCCGAAAGTGGAAGACACGAACGGTCACGGACTGCCGAATGGCGAGTGGCGCGCGTACCCCAGTGGCGCAACCAGGGCCGTCTCCATCGATAACATATCCCTCTGCTACGACACCCCTCAGCATCCCATCAGGGCGCCCTCCGAGGCCAACATGTCGACGACGGAGCAATGCAACGGCACGAGCAATGGTAAGAACTGAATCCGCAATCAGCAATGTGTGAAGCTTATACATATAGCTTGCAACTATCGCTGGGGCTATCTCGACAGGTGAACAATAACCGAAAAAAGTTCTCGAGATGCAACTAAGAATCGCAAGAGGTTCCTGGATGAGAAACATGGACTTGCGTTTAAATTTGTAAACCAGACGACGTAGTGTAGGCAGGCCTCTCTGTCAATGGACGTAAGAAATCGGTGGATGGAGGCATTCGGGGCCGTTCGTCGTAGCATTTGAGAGGCCTATGTCCAGCAGTGAACTTCTACAAGCTGATGATGGCGTAGATTTAAAACTTACCAACTTAGATTTTTGCCTGAATCCTTGAAAAAGTTTATAACACTGTTTTAGGTGCTTGGAAAGTACCTATATTACAATTATAGTCTTAGTAAGTCCGGCCTTAGAATATACCCTCAATCTCCTTCACTGGATGTTGTAAAAGCCGACTAAGATACAACCAAAAGATGGGCAACAGCAACTACATGAGTATTTTGCACCAATTCTGCGATCACCAACTCGCCTGCCTAGCGTGGTGATTACGGCAAATCCCCAGTCGCATTCTAAGGGTATGCCTCGTTCGTAGTGGACGCACATAAGGGAGGCCTCATCCAGCAGTGGACGTACAAAAGGAGACCTCGTCCAACAGTGGACGTACAAAGGAAGGCCTCGTCCAGTAGTGGTCGTACATAGGGAGGCCTCGTCCAGCAGTGGTCGTACAAAGGGACACCTCGTCCAACAGTGGACGTACAAAAGGAGACCTCCTCCAACAGTGGACGTGCAAAGGGAGACCTCGTCCAACAGTGGACGTGCAAAGGGAGACCTCGTCCAGCAGTGGATGTACAAAGGGAGGCCTCGTCCAGCAGTGGTCGTACAAAGGGAGTCCTCGTCCAGCAGTGGTCGTACAAAGGGAGGCCTCGTCCAGCAGTGGTTGTACAAAGGGAGGCCTCGTCCAGCAGTGGTCGTACAAAGGGAGACCTCGTCCAACAGTGGACGTAAAAAGGGAGACCTCGTCCAACAGTGGTCGTACAAAGGGAGGCCTCGTCCAGCAGTGGTCGTACAAAGGGAGGCTTCGTCCAGCAGTGGTAGTACAAAGGGAAACCTCGTCCAACAGTGGACGCACAACGGGAGGCCACGTCCAGCAGTGGTCGTACAAAGGGAGGCCTCGTCCAGCAGTGGTCGTACAAAGGGAGACCTCGTCCAACAGTGGACGTACAAAGGAAGGCCTCGTCCAGCAGTGGTCGTACAAAGGGAGGCCTCGTCCAGCAGTGGTCGTACAAAGGGAGACCTCGTCCAACAGTGGACGTACAAAGGGAGTCCTCGTCCAGCAGTGGTCGTACAAAGGGAGGCCTCGTCCAGCAGTGGTTGTACAAAGGGAGGCCTCGTCCAGCAGTGGTCGTACAAAGGGAGACTTCGTCCAACAGTGGACGTAAAAAGGGAGACCTCGTCCAACAGTGGTCGTACAAAGGGAGGCCTCGTCCATCAGTGGTCGTACAAAGGGAGGCTTCGTCCAGCAGTGGTAGTACAAAGGGAAACCTCGTCCAACAGTGGACGCACAAAGGGAGGCCACGTCCAGCAGTGGTCGTACAAAGGGAGGCCTTGTCCAGCAGTGGTCGTACAAAGGGAGACCTCGTCCAACAGTGGACGTACAAAGGGAGACCTCCTCCAACAGTGGACGTACAAAGGGAGGCCTCGTCCAGCAGTGGTCATACAAAGGAAGGCCTCGTCCAGCAGTGGTCGTACAAAGGGAGGCCACGTCCAGCAGTGGTCGTACAAAGGGAGACCTCGTCCACCAGTGGACGTACAAAGGGAGGCCTCGTCCAGCAGTGGTCGTACAAAGGGAGGCCTCGTTCAGAAGTGGTCGTACAAAGGGAGACCTCGTCCAACAGTGGACGTACAAGGGGAGGCCTCGTCCAGCAGTGGTCGTACAAAGGGAGGCCTCGTCCAGCAGTGGTCGTACAAAGGGAGACCTCGTCCAACAGTGGACGTACAAAGGAAGGCCTCGTCCAGCAGTGGTCGTACAAAGGGAGGCCTCGTCCAGCAGTGGTCGTACAAAGGGAGACCTCGTCCAACAGTGGACGTACAAAGGGAGGCCTCGTCCAGCAGTGGTCATACAAAGGAAGGCCTCGTCCAGCAGTGGTCGTACAAAGGGAGGCCTCGTCCAGCAGTGGTCGTACAAAGGGAGACCTCGTCCAACAGTGGACGTACAAAGGGAGGTCTCGTCCAGCAGTGGTCGTACAAAGGGAGGCCTGGTCCAGAAGTGGTCGTACAAAGGGAGACCTCGTCCAACAGTGGACGTACAAAGGGAGGCCTCGTCCAGCAGTGGTCGTACAAAGGGAGGTCTCGTCCAGCAGTGGTCGTACAAAGGGAGGCCTCGTCCAGCAGTGGTCGTACAAAGGGAGACCTCGTCCAACAGTGGACGTACAAAGGAAGGCCTCGTCCAGCAGTGGTCGTACATAGGGAGGCCTCGTCCAGCAGTGGTCGTACAAAGGGACACCTCGTCCAACAGTGGACGTACAAAGGGAGGCCTCGTCCAGCCGTGGTCGTACAAAGGGAGGCCTCGTCCAGCAGTGGACGTACACATGCTGCTGATGATGACTCAGGAAGTTTTGAATTGCAGGTGAGGTCGCGACAAGCGGCTCGCTCCACGCCGAGGAGTCAGCGAGGATCATTCCGTGGCGCGCGCAGCTGCGCAAGACCAACAGCAAGCTTAATCTACTCGAATAACTGTCAACGGGGATTAGTACAGCTCTACGCCGAGGTAGCGTCACAGGGCCAGGACAACGTCTACCTGTCAGTTAGCGATCCATGGGCCTCCACACGCTTCACGGCTTACCCCGGGACATGACACTCGCCAGGGGGCGCTTGAGTCCTCTGCATACAACGGGGATTAGTGCAGCTCTACGCCAAGGTGGCGTCACAGGGCCAGGACAACGTCTACCTGTCAGTTAGCGATCCATGGGCCTCCACACGCTTCACGCCTTACCCCGGGACATAACACTCGCCAGGGTGCGCTTGAGCCCTCTGCATACAAACCAAGTTTGCTCCTGTTTTAGAAATTATGGATTTTTATAAACAAAAAAATCTATACTAGTGTATAGTTTTTTTTGTTTAAATAATCTATGCTAGTGTATAGTTTTTTTTGTTTATATCTGCCCGTTGATTGACAGGTAACTTATAAAATAAAATTAAATTGTATGGATTTCTAAATCACACTGACTTTAAGTCAGAGCTCGAGATAGATGCTTATTTCGAGCATGCTCAAAAATCAACAGTAGTTAACCATGCTGGAAATAAGAATGCTGATTACTAGCAATGTCTGGACACTCATGCTACTAATAAGCAATTGCTCATTAGTGGCATGCTTTCTTGCCACTAATGAGCATGTTTGTCTATTTTTTATACGTACATAGAGTACTTTACTTCTCCATATACGTTTTGTGCACCACCTACATAAATGTATCCACAATACACAAAGGTTAACTGGTAGAGAATGCTTCTTAGCATATGTAGGTACATTGTTTGGTTTGTTTTGTGCAATAAAGAAAATTACACATCTATCTGTCCGTAGCTTAAAGCACTAATGGCGATTTGCGCAACCAAAAATTTGAGTGAATGGCTAGTTTGACATTTGATTACTTATCTTTAATGAACCATTAATTCTCATCTGACTTTGTTTTGTGCAACGATTTAATGAAAGATTAGTGTTTAAAATCGTCTTTAAAATTTAAAGATCGTTTCTGCAACTGAGTGTGTAAGGCTTTAATTAGTGACAGCTATTATGTGAACTCCTATGTGGCTGAATTACAAATGAAGGCTGCCAACTTTATTTATAGCATGATCCAAGAAAACAAGGTTGTTACTCCGAGACTAGATACCACATGACTACCATCAGATGACGTCACTATCCAGTTGCCAATATAATTCAACATTAACAGAATAACGTGAAAAAAGACTCTGATAGTTTAATTTTATTAAAAAAATCGAATCAAATAAAACAATCAAGTTATTAATTGAAAGTATTTTTTTTGTAAAAATACTTTCTTGGTTGTAACTGATGGCACACGTAATATACGGAGGCCGGGAGCTGGACTACACTCTACCGGCAGCACCGAGACGGGCGGTCGCTTTTCTCATTGGTGATGACGTAGAGTGGTGTTTAACCACGTCGGATCTCGGAGTAGCATACCTGGCTAAGTAAATTATATACCATGATTTGTAGAATCCCAAAATGAATCATTCACAGCGTGTGGATGATTAGCGAAGTGGTCATATTGAAGAAAAAAAACGGTGTTCTGAGAAGTGGACGTTTTGTGCATGAGCCGTGCGATACAGTCGGTGACAATCGTAATAGGCAGGTTATGTAAGTTGACACATTTATAAATGCGGCAAACTAATCCATTTCCCAGAACTCAAGTTGTCTCAGGGCTGAAGGACTCGGCACAAAGCAGTAACTTTACGAGTAAAGTTTCAAGGAGTAAAAATCACTAAATTAATGTTGTCCGAAACATAACGGAATTAAGCTACATCAGATTTATGTGTTTTTAAAAGCCTCTGGGTTCATACGTGTGATCTTTTATAAAATGTATAATAAGGTAGTTAGATAAGATAAGATAAGATAAATTTATTATTTAACTAAACACAGTTATAAAAGACACTTGTATTGTACCACTCTTGTGTTGTACTTTTAACCTTTATTTTGAGAGCGCGTGGGAAACGTTTAGTCTGAATTAAGCCTCTATTAGGGTTGGTATTACGTCATTTAAAATTATCATATAACTTCTTTTTTTTAAATTTCTAGACAGTTTCAAATATAGTTACTAAATTAAACCATATATTCATGACAAATATTATTAATCAAAGCATAGTTTTGTATTAAAATTGTAGTAAATTGTGTAAGAATTATGAACAATATTATTAATCAAAGCATAGTTTTGTATTAAAATTGTGGTAATTTGTGTTAGAATTATGTAATAATGTTTAACTATGAACTTATTTATAAAAATATCTGAATTTTTATTATTTGTTAAGTTATGTTTTTGTAATTATTTTAACATTATAACAATTACACTTTATATCCGAAGGAAGTTGTTGAATAGTAAATTAATCCCTTACGTATTTAAGGATTATATTTTTATAATATTTCTAAATGACAGCAATGCCATAAACTGTAGACTTTTATGGTCGTTGCTTAATTTTTAATTGTATCGCGAGTCCAAATATGTGTTTATACAGTGGTTTATGCGTAAGTACGTTAGCTACGTTAATAACTTGAGATTTAATTATTTAAAATTAGTTTTTAGTAAAATATAATTTACAAGTGAAATATATGAACGTTTCATATTATTTTAATTTTAATGATATATAAAGCTTAATATTTTTTCAACACCTGAAATGTAAAATCAATGTAATTTTTTTTTAAATGTTTTCGTTTCTGGTGATACATATTTTAAATTTAGGTTTACGGTACTTTTAAAACAGAGCATTATTTTCATGTTCATGGTACTTACTTATTTTTACTGAAATAGTGTAAAATGTAAATCTACTTACATTAAAAATAAACAATTATAGTTAAAAATGAGGACGAAATTAATGATGACTACACGACTTATTAATCAACTTTTTTACGAAAAAAAAATCATGTTTTAACTTTAGTGATACAATTATTGCAATAACATGTTTAGGTATAAGTTATCGGGGAGCTTTTGCAATATGTCCTACTCGTAATAAATGTCACATAACAATTTTCACTGTTTATGCGACTACGTATTGTAAAGTTGTTATAATAAAATGCTGTTGCTTACATAGCGGTGTTTTTATAAACTAAAAAAATAAAATAAAGACTCCATTACACGACATCGCATCGAAAACAACAATTTAGACATACCTACATACAAACCTATAGATATGTCCAGTAAACGAGTATATTATTAAAATTTAATTACTTGCTTGCATAGTCAACATTTAGTTAAACATTAGTTTAACATAAATATAGATAGATCAATGATTACCCGTGTCACCTTTGTTGCATGTGTTGTAAGTACACATTTATTAGGGAAATACCACAATGATTTCATTCCTATGCAAAGTTTTAAAAATAATTATGTACTAAGAACACAAATAGAAGTAATCAACGCTTTCACTCAGAAATAACATAGTTAAATAAAAATAAAAAAACTACTTATATAAGTAAGCGGTCGAAAACATTGCATTCCGATTATAATATACCTATTTAGTGATTGTCAAAATGTGCACGCCGCAAATATAGCGTTAAAATGCAAAGGAACGGAACGCTATGCCGACATTACAAATTAAAAGTTAACATGTTTGGAGGCAAATTATGAGGGACAAAATAAGACTTTTTCAAACTTATTCAAATAATCAATACATAGCCCAACTATGGCAAGTTCAGTTAACAACATATTCACATTATTTTTTATTTTTATTTAATAGGAAAACCAACAGCTATTTTTAAATACATAAAATGTTTCAGCAAAATTTCAGGTACTGCTGAAACTTATGTTGGCTATTTTTATTTAAGGAATTACCTTGTGAATTTTCTTGTTTCTACTACCAACGGTTTCCGAAATACGAAGCATTTTAGTTTTACATTAAAAGCCATTTTGGACCCCTTACAGGGTGAATTTTCAAAAATCCTTTCTTAGTACACCCCTACACCCAAAAAGGAATACATCCTTCAAATTTCATGTGTCTAGGTCCAGCGGTTTAGACTGTGCGTTGCAAAACGCAAAGTGTATACGTTAAAAGCCCTTTTTGAACCCCTAAGAGGGTGAATTTTCCAAATTCCTTTCTAAGTACACCTTTACACCCTAAAAGGAATACACTGTCCAAATTTCAAGTCTCTACGATCAGCGGTTTAGGCTGTGCGTTGTAAAAACTAAAGTTTTTTTATTTTTTTACATAGAAAACGATCCCTTTCCATTTTTCAGGAAAATTTCAGGAATCGCTGAAACACGTGTTTATTTATTTTATTTGAGGAATCTCCATGTAAAATTTCAAGGTTCTACTGCTAACGGTTTCTGAAATACAGAGCTTTTTTGTTGTATATTAAAAGCCCATTTTGGACCCCTTAGAGCGGGAGTATCGGAAATTCCTTTCTTAGTGCACCCCTAGACCACATAAGGAATGTACCCTCCAAATTTCAGGTCTCTAGGACTTACGGTTTAGGCTGTGCGTTGATTGTCAGTCAGTCAGTCAGTCAGTGAGTCAGTCAGTCACGCAACGATGATCTTGTACGTATAGTTGGGACGTTGATTATGATTTTACTCAATAGCTCGGGACTGCTTATAGTGTTAGAGGTTATTTTCAGTAAAATGATAGGCTGCACGCCGCTTTGCTAGGGTAAGAATATGGAATTTCCTACAAAGAATAATATATTCGGAAGAACTATATGGAACTTTTAGGCGGAAATAAAGATATTAAATGAATTTAATTTGTATGCGCTCAATTCAATAGTTTTTTTTATACTACTTGAAATGGCGGATCAAGCACATGGCCCACTTGATGTTAAGTGGTACCCTCTGCCTATGAATAGTGCATTACCTCATAGTATTAGTTCACGTCCACCTACGATGCACCCTATGTGCATACACTATGCTATGTTAGCATTGCGCCCGCCACCCTGAGACATAGAGATGAAAAGTCTCATGTACCTGTAATTTCACCAGCACCCTTACCCTTCAAACCGGAACACAGGAGTGCGAGCATTACTGCTTTGCGGCAGAAATAGTATTTAGGTGGTAGTACTTCCCCGGGTGAACTCTTTCACAAAAAAACTATACTACTACTAAAATATATGTATTTATCATAACAAGGGTTCCAAATTTGAGATGCATATTCGAGGATGCTTCTGACGAATGTATAGGATCTTGAATGTCTTAGCTCGATGAAAGACAGTTGAGCTTCTCATAACAAAAACCAAGGCTTTGGAGGCTTTTGAAACTATCGCATCCACATGCTCATCAAATTGAAGTTATTTCGACAAATTGGACCCGATTGCTTAGGTACGATTTCATAAGACTTAAATATTAAGCATCAAGCGGCATTGCCCTTTACTCCATAGAACTCTAGATTTGAAATCAGGATTTCTTGGTGAACCGAGTCAAATGCAGATGATAGATCTAGGAATAGGTCAGCGAACTGCGTTGTTCTGTTTAGATTGACTAGTACATACTTCATTAATTAGCAGATCAACCGCATCAACAGTTCCCACGCCTATCTGGTAACCAAGTTGGCGCTCATTCAGGATTTTATTAATTCTAAAATGAGACTCGATCCTATCTTTTCCAAGTCTTTCAAAGATCTTTGAAAAAATTGGTAGTAGCGATTAGTAGTAAATAGGCCTAAAGTTTTTTGTATCTGTCTTTTGTCCTTTTTTGTGGATAGGCAAAACCCTAGCAATTTTTAATTGATCAGGGAAAATTCCTAAACCTAAACACTCGTTAAAATAATTAGCTAAAGGCTCTGCAAGGATGACAATATTTTCCTTGATGACTATTATATGAATGTCGTCATAGACATGTGAGTGTTTGACTTCCATTTATTTTACGGGTAGTTCTTCAGACACAAAATTTTCGATTTATATGGGTATATTTCTGAAACCAACTAACAAAACGGCATGTATTTTTTTCTACTTTGCTTTAACCCTAAAAATTGGAGAAAACTCATCCAATTTGTTCAACTGGTTGAACAGATAGTTGAACATATTGGAGTAGAGGAACTGGGACAAGTGATATCTTTCAAATAATTGCAGTCTAGGTACAAATTAAAAAGATTTGAAGTTTGTTCTTCTGATTCATATAACGCGTCCGCTTGCCATTTTCCGGAACAAAACGGTAGATGTCACATTTTCCCTTTGATAAATAAATATAAATTATAATTATATCGAATGGACATAATCTTCTACAAAAAAAATGTGTACCTATTACCTTAGTATGTTTATAAATAGAAAAAAGAAATGAATATGATTATATGATAGAATATGTTTGTAAATAAGAAGTGTCCGGCATATAATACTGATAAATGTGGCGTAAGCTGCGCTTGACCATACTTGATCAGGTAATAATAATGAGAGTCTGACTTCCCGCGCTGGGGAAAGCCAGTCGAGCAACGGACGAGCCAGAAGATGGACGTGCAGCTGGTTGGCTTAGATCAAGGTGTTACAAAGGTCAACATCTGATTCATCTGTGCTTGGTTCAGGTAGCATTTTGATTACAATGCCTACTTTATTAGTTATTTATGATACTAGGGTGAAAAGTTGGTTTCTACAAACTCGTGACTATGGTAAGCCCTCGACTTACCCGCCGATTAAATTTCATGAAGATCGGATTAACGGTTCGGAAGTTATGCTCGGACAAACATACATACATACAATATACATACATACAAACGCCGATTCTTCCAAGTTGACTCTGAGAACTCGCTTCGGACGTTCAATTATTATGTTTAAAATGCTCTCACAAACATCGACGTAAATAAAATGAATGGACGGGCCTTAGGGAACGATAGTTTTGAAGCTTCTAAACAGACCTAGCTAGTATACTTCGCTTCAGTCAGTCTTTGTCACGGCAACGAGTGACAGCTATGCTGAAAAATACCAAAATTAGATACCTTGGTAATACAATGCCTTCCTGTGCTTTTCTGCAAGTGCAAACAACACAAGAAATACAAATAAAGCTTCAGGCATCGCATTTAATTCGTAAGTAAAGGTTTTGTAATATAATTTTCATCAATTGATAAAAAACTTATAAATCGTCGTGTGGTAGGAAAACTACATAAGTAACACATTTTGCGAAATCGACTTTATTGCATGGTTATGATAGCCCATACATGTCGATGGACACGTCTTGCACTAGAGGACGAGCGACAAGGAGGACTACGCCCCAGGACATTATCTCAATGTTCCCCACTCTGAATGAAAGTTAACAGACACAAGTTTATACTCGTAGATAGTTTTAATTTTAGTCGACATACCTTTTTCTTTTTGATACTTAGAATTATTGTGTTCCACAATTTTTTTTCATTTTGTTGATTTTATAAGCATTAGTCGTATGATAAGTTTGTTATGTCACTTACTTTGAATTTATAAGTCTGCTAAAATAATGTAGGTGTTTCAGTAGTTTTCTAATATTCAGTCTTGATAAAAAGAAATGATTATAAGTTGGTTTTATTTTAAAATGTATTTTAATATTATATAAATCTATACCCATGGATAGGATTGTCATATTCAAATAAGTAAATAATAGATCATTTCAATTATTCAAAACTTTGGCGAGGGAAAAATACATAGTCGTTTTTTTATTTTTTTCTCTTAATGAAAAGAACTAAAATTTATTATCATTAAATTCGAAAATAGATACAGTACCAATCTATAACATATCAAAACACGGACTGAAAAATTAGTTACGATAAAAAAGCTATTGCCATTTTTGACGCAATAAAACAGTAAATCTCGTTTTTCTCGCGATGTTGGTTTTGTTGCTGTTATTACTTATTTAGTTTTCCAACCACAGCGACGAAATATTTGACAAGACTTCACGCATGACGGATGGTCCGGTACAGACTGCAAAAAAATCTGATGCCTAAGGGGTATCGTATTGATTTAGATTTGTAATTTGCATTATTTACGTCAAAACATTGCTAAGCACGTCGCTTTAGGTAATTGCATATAATATGTAATGGCATGTTAATTAACCTTATAGCTTTCCAAAAAAAATCTAAGGTAAACAAAAATGGATAGAAGTCATAAGACGAGCAAGAACAGACGACTTTTGGAAGTGGAATACATTTTCCCGTATTTGCTCTGATCATTTTCTACACAATGAATTCTATACGCCAAAAAACGGTTAGTAGTAGTAGAGCTTTTTTGTAAAAGAGTTCGTCCGGGGAAGTACTACCACCATACCTGTTTCTGCCGCAAAGCAGTAGTGCTCGCATTGCTGTGTTCCGGTTTGAAGGGTAAGGGTGCCGATGAAATTACGGCCACATGGGACTTTTCATCTTTATGTTTCAGGGTGGCGGGCGCAGTGGAATGCCACATAGGGCGCGTCCTAGGTGGACGTGACCTGAGGTAATGCACTGTTCATAGGCAGAGGGTACCACTTAACATCAGGTGGGCCATCTTCTTGATCTGTCATTCCAAGTAGTATAAAAAAACTCATTGTGCAAAATTCTTAAAACTGCACTCTGCAGTTTCTTAAATACTGGAATTTTTATACATTTATGTTTCCGTACGATTTTTATGATATTTTCTTAGTTTATTGAGTGATGAAAAATATATTTTTCACAAATTGATTGAGCTGAAGACCTTAGGTGGACTTGCTTTTCTATTGATTTATATTGTGTATGTTTGAGAGCTGAAAAATAGATACGTAACTACATAAAACAGAAGGGAACCATGTATTTTTGTAAAAATTCATTCAATAATTGCATTTTTTTCGGCGATTTTTTGTACTATAAATCTACTGAAATAACTTTAGAAAACACATTGCATCTGTTAAAGTAAAACAGATTGGTATTAAAAAAATACAGTTTTTAAGAAGTTCAATAATTTAATTTCCCCTAGTTTATTTACAAGACCGCCAGGAGTGGCGCTATAGAGAATAGGCCTTTACTCAGCAGTGGGTGTTACCGGCTGGATAGATATATAGATAGATAGATAGTTTATTTGTTGACCGTACCTTAAATCTGAATTGTCTTATTTTTCACGGAAGTTTTGAATGGGTAAGGCCAGTCCATTTATTTTACTTTGGTCGAAGCTCACAAAGAGCTTTACAATGCTCTGCGAGTCCAGTACAACAATGCGTTTCGGGCTCTGTTACATCTTCTGCGCTTCTGCATTGGCGAGGCGCGTACCGACATCTCTGACGCCATCTGGGGCGCAAACATACGGCCTCACTGTTGAGCAGGCTTCGCACGAGCAGCAACCATACGGTCTCACTGTTAAGCAGGCTTCGCACGAGCAGCAACCATACGGCCTCACTGTTGAGCAGGCTTCGCACGAGCAGCAACCATACGGCCTCACTGTAGAGCAGGCTTCGCACGAGCAGCAACCATATGGCCTCACTGTTGAGCAGGCTTCGCACGAGCAGCAAACATACGGCCTCACTGTTGAGCAGGCTTCGCACGAGCAGCAAACATACGGCCTCACTGTTGAGCAGGCTTCGCACGCGCAGCAAACATACGGCCTCACTGTTGAGCAGGCTTCGCAGGAGCAGCAAACAGCATCCTAAGCGTGTTCTCTGACGCCATCTGCAGCGCAAACATACGGCCTCACTGTTGAGCAGGCTTCGCAGGAGCAGCAAACAGCATCCTAAGCGTGTTCTCTGACGCCATCTGCAGCGCAAACATACGGCCTCACTGTTGAGCAGGCTTCGCACGAGCAGCAAACATACGGCGTCACTGTTGAGCAGGCTTCGCACGAGCAGCAAACATACGGCCTCACTGTTGAGCAGGCTTCGCACGAGCAGCAAACAGCATCCTAAGTGCGTTCTCTGACGCCATCTGCGGCGCAAACATACGGCCTTACTGTTGAGCAGGCTTCGCACGAGCAGCAAACAGCCCCCTAAGCGCGTTCTCTGACGCCATCTGCGGCGCAAACATACGGCCTCACTGTTGAGCAGGCTTCGCACGAGCAGCAAACATACGGCCTCACTGTTGAGCAGGCTTCGCACGAGCAGCAAACATACGGCCTCACTGTTGAGCAGGCTTCGCACGAGCAGCAAACATACAGCCTCACTGTTGAGCAGGCTTCGCACGAGCAGCAAACATACGGCCTCACTGTTGAGCAGGCTTCGCACGAGCAGCAAACAGCAGCCTAAGCTCGTTCTCTGACGCCATCTGCGGTGCAAACATACGGCCTCACTGTTGAGCAGGCTTCGCACGAGCAGCAAACATACAGCCTCACTGTTGAGCAGGCTTCGCACGAGCAGCAAACATACGGCCTCACTGTTGAGCAGGCTTCGCACGAGCAGCAAACATACGGCCTCACTGTTGAGCAGGCTTCGCACGAGCAGCAAACATACGGCCTCACTGTTGAGCAGGCTTCGCACGAGCAGCAAACATACGGCCTCACTGTTGAGCAGGCTTCGCACGAGCAGCAAACAGCATCCTAAGCGCGTTCTCTGACGCCATCTGCAGCGCAAACATACGGCCTCACTGTTGAGCAGGCTTCGCACGAGCAGCAAACATACAGCCTCACTGTTGAGCAGGCTTCACACGAGCAGCAAACATACGGCCTCACTGTTGAGCAGGCTTCGCACGAGCAGCAAACAGCATCCTAAGCGCGTTCTCTGACGCCATCTGCGGCGCAAACATACGGCCTCACTGTTGAGCAGGCTTCGCACGAGCAGCAAACATACAGCCTCACTGTTGAGCAGGCTTCGTACGAGCAGCAAACATACGGCCTCACTGTTGAGCAGGCTTCGCACGAGCAGCAAACAGCCTCCTAAGCGCGTTCTCTGACGCCATCTGCGGCGCAAACATACGGCCTCACTGTTGAACAGGCTTTGCACGAGCAGCAAACGGCATCCTAAGCGCGTTCTCTGGCGCCATCTGCGGCGCAAACATACGGCCTCACTGTTGAGCAGGCTTCGCACGAGCAGCAAACATACGGCCTCACTATTGAGCAGGATTCGCACGAGCAGCAAACATACGACCTCACTGTTGAGCAGGCTTCGCACGAGCAGCAAACATACGGCCTCACTGTTGAGCAGGCTTCGCACAAGCAGCAAACAGCATCCTAAGCGCGTTCTCTGATCGTTTCGATGTCCTCTGGTTTGGAAGCTCATAAAGGTCCCGTTTTTTTTCCTGAAGCATGGAACCTTAAAAACTACTAGAAAATGTAGGAACCTCCTGTAAGACTTACTACTAGTAGGTACTATATTAGATACTGCAAGGTTTTATATTTTAGATATGAATAAAACTGAAATCATATTCGGTAGATAGGTAGATGTAACATTATCTTTATTAGTTCTTTAACTTCATCAAGACTCCTCGCGTACAGAAATATGTGCATACCTACCTAATCATTTTACGGAGTTCGGAGTACAGACAGTGTTAATTGGAAAACTAATCCAACGGCCAGAGTGCGCATTATCCACGCGATCTGAGTTTTAATTATGCATCGGACTTGATAACTTCGGGCTCGGATCGTACAGTCAAAGAAAACATTCTGTTCATTCTTCGCCAAAATTACAATTATCAAGAAAAATGAAGCAAATAGCAAATCAACAGGTAGCATTTGTCTTTCCAGAATGTTTAAAGTTGCAAATGAACAGGATTCTAGGAAAGCGTGCTCCTCCATCAAGACCGCACCGTCACAAACAAGAAAATAGCTACGAATGTTAGCTGAATAGATAAACGTGTAATATGCAAAACAACCCAGCACAGATCCTAGTAGTAGGCTAGTAGCATTGAACCTATATAATAATGTCGAAAAGAAGTCATTTGATGAATCGGGAGAATAGATCCATTTCTTGGCAACGACACTACCAGCCGCACTACCAGTAGTGTCATTTACAATTAACGACACTGCCAAGTGTATTTTACTTTAAAATGTACAGTCAGCACAGCATAGTTCAGCTACTGAGATTGAAGGCTTATAAACACCACGTGTACTCCTGCAATCGTATTCTGTCGTGTCGCGCCACCGAACGAATGCGCCCGGGCCCGAGACTTGTTTACGCAAAGCGACCGACGCTTGTATATAAAAGGAAGGTGCGGGAGCGAGACGGGGCTCAGTCCCTCCGTAGACCAAGACACGTTCTTGGTGATCCCGATGACCCTATCACTGCCGCTAATGCGGTAGTGACGTCACCCAGTCAAGACAGAGAAAACACTACACCCTTACACCGACCTCGCCGGCGAGGTCGAAGAACCTTCTAAGTACCTTCTGTACCTTCGCCTAAACCAGTACAAGCATGTTCCGGGGCGTTCTGTTCGATCCTCCCAACCTGGCAACAGCCCAAGCCGAGGTTCGTACCTAGTGGTGCCCTTGTGCTCGTTGCCCCAACCTAACTTTACAGGTTGAGCGCCATCTGAGCTCACCAAAAGCCCGGTAAAGCAGTCATGGCCCCAGGCGGTCAACTGCATTAAATTCCATTCGAAAAAAAAAAGAAGAGACGGGGCTCATTCTTACATCGACGTTGGCCAAGTGCAAAGGTAAACCGTTGACACGATAGAAGAAGAAGAATGATAACCGGAGAGTAGGTCAGTTAAATAACAAGTTAGCGAATGTAGGGTTGTGGAGTAAGCTGAAAGATCGGCCAGCGTAGGGTGTTTAGGTACGTGTAAGAATGTGGTAGTAACTTTTGAAACTATCATGGTTATGTATATAATTTTCACTAGAAATTGTTGGATATTCCCCCAACGAAACGAACGGGGTTCTCCCGTGATGATGGTGCATGGAACTGTGACGAAATATCGGGAACAATTAAAACTCAAAAATCATGGTAAATATCCCGTTTCTAGTGAAAAGTATGTGGTAGTAAGTCTGAGTGGTAGTGAGTGTGGTAGTAGTATCGGGTCGAATGATGGTAATGGAGAGTAGAGTTGGGTTCGAGTGCGCTGGCCAGGGCATTAGGCATAAGGTTGTGAGTTGGTTGTGTCTGTTTTAAAGTATAGCTACGGGACACAATTTCGAGACTTGAGGAGTTTAAGTTGGGAGCCGATTACTTTAAAAAGGGTATGGAGAATTGAAGTCGAAACGGGTTATAGAGTGAGAATCTAGGAGATATGGTATGCAGAGGGACAAATAGCCGAGGAGAGATTTATGAAAGTTATTAGTGCAGTGAGACCAGAGGATAGTGGGATTCCTATTAGGTTTTTAGATAACCGGGAAAAGAAGGTAAGGGGTTTAAGTTGTGGAAAAAAAGAATGCGTCGATTTTGAGATTGATTGCAGGGGAATTGAGTAAAGAGTAAGTCGTAACTTGGTAACGCGTGAGCAGCATATATTATTAAAACAGGGTTGATCAACAACGGGTTCAGTACGGGGTGAATCGTAGTAAAGGTCAAAAATACATGGAGTTTTTGACATTGTTGGAAACAGGTAGGCTGTTAGGAGTTGATTATTTAAAAGGAGGATGAGTTCTCAGGATTGGAGAAAGGGTGTACAGTACGCACCTAAAGGCACGTTCCGATTGAATTTTGAACTGAAACTTTTTATTGATAGAGGCACGCATAGACGCTGTTAAAAGAACTAGGTGTCCTGTAGCCGTAGTGCGACTTTTTGCTACAAGTTTACGCGCTCTACCAAGACCGCGTTTTACGCGCAGTTTGTATGAAGAAATGTACAGAGCCCCTAGCGGCGAGTTAATGAATAATTTTGTGTGAGTGTTAGTTTCAAACGTCAATTTTGGCGTGGCGTAAATTATACGCTTATTCCAAGTCGCGCGTTTACTCAATAGTCCAGTCAAGATGTACATCCGTGCTTGCAAAATATCGGGTCACGCTGATTTTTTAATATGTTGTTAGGACCTTAACCATTAAAAACCAGATTTGCAATTTTCCAAGTGCTGTGCGTTCGGCAGTGTGCCCAAAAAACCATGAAATTTGGGGTTTTTTTTCAGTTTTTGGTCAATATCTTAGTGAAGGAAGGGTCTGATCGGTACAGTTACTGCAAATACTTTTAAAGTAGACTAAATTTGCTACAATTTCACACTAGCGCGAGCTCTATAGAATCTTTGGTTCCCAAGATACAGTTCTCCAAAAATAAGCAATTTACCTAATGAATATTTACCTAATAATTTTTACCTAATGAAAGTAAATGTAAGTAAGACGAAAGTAATGGTTTTTGAAAGTGATGAACTAATGACGATATGTGATGTTTTGATCGGTGGAGAATGAGAGGAACAAGTAGAAAAGTTTGTATATTTGTGGACTTTGTTTACAAGAGATGGCAAGCATGAAGATAATTATTAAAAGGAGAGTAAATGCCGGAAACCAGGTAGCACTTCACGCCTTTATGAGCAGTCAGAACGTGTCCAAAAAGGTACGACTGGTCATGCACAGAGGGGTATTAGTACCGGCACTAATGCATTGTAGCGAAAGTTGGGTATGGCAGAAGAAACATGAAAGTAGAATAAATACAGTGGAGATGAGAGCTTTGAGAAGTATGTGTGGTGTGACTTTGAGAGATAGAATAAGGAATAGTGTGATAAGAGACCGTTGTGAAATTAAAGAAGACATAGTGTCTTGGATTCCGTGATCCGTGGTCTCTGCCTACCCCTCCGGGAAATAGACATGATTTTATGTATGTAGTATGTAAAGCATAAAAAACAGTGTTTAATTTTTGAGAGTTTGGGACTCTGTGCCTTTATTTAACATACAGCTTTTGGACACATCTCTATATATAACTTCCCACTTTCAGCCTAATTGCCTATAAACTTTGTGTTTACCTGCCATTACGCACTACCAGAAAAATAGAATTTTCCTCGACTGTACCTTTTCATGTGCTAGATAGGTACCACAACAGGAGATAGCTTCATTAAACTAGTCATGTCGCTGTTAAGTAAGATTGAATTTTGCTTGAGTCTTCTCTAAATATTGAAAAGTTTCAGAGATTCAAAAATCAAGGTTATTAATTTTCAGGTGCCGTAACAATATCTATTGTTTTATTTTCCACGTCTGGAATCAGGTCTACTGAAGAAAACTATGACAAGGAATGGTATCCGTAAGTTAACATTGTAATTGTATACCTAGGTATTTTATATTATTTGGGTAAGGATATCATATAATTGTAATTTTATACCGTGATGTGACCAGCCTGAGAATAGAACCCTCCGTCTCCTCCCGTAGATGCCGTAAAAGCATACTAACGGATTACCAGGTTGGTTGGTTTAAATATTTGTCCTGGCTGGTAGCTTATTGAGGAATGTGTTATTACTGGAAGGAAGTGTTAGCAAAGTCAGTAGTGGGAATAGGCAGCGATGAGCTCATCACTTGTCACGTCTTTATTCCCAATATGGTGCCAACCCACGTTGAAAAGAATTACCGAATTTTTCGTGTCTGTTTCTAAAACTTCAAAATGATTATCAGCTCTAAGTTAAACTGATCCTGGCATGACATCAGACTAATTTTATCTATACATACGTTTAATACGTTTTCATACGTTTTTTCTTGATCATTTGAATTCTTTGAATTTTGCAACGATACTAAGTGGTAGGTGATCTGAACTGCATCGAATTTTATTAAATGTTTCCTCATTTGTCATTATTTGTCATTATTTGTTTATTGGAATTTCTTCCAGATGAATAGACAGAATTCTATTTCATTCTTCGTAAAGCCTTCCTTTGGAAACCAAGTCCATTTGCGTTGAGGCTTTTTATCGAAAAAGGAGTTGCTGAGGAGACTTTGTCCAAACGCAAAGTTAAGAAGCCCTTTACCGCGATCGTTTCTGAACTATCTCCCAGCCCAAAAGGCCCGACAACGATCGGGATGCCTTCTGGCTCTCCTTTCCCTAACTTGGCATTAAAGTAGCATATCACCATCGCACAAGTTCCTCGATGTTCATCGCATGCCTTATTCAATAAGTAGGTACTACTTACTACAAAGATAAAACCCGAATTTTATTGAATTTTAACAAAATTAATTACTTGTTATTATAATCATCAACATGCGGGATATACCATTAATCATCATACTTGGCAGGCGGATTGGTGACTCAGGATGGCGCAGACACTCTTCAAATCATGATTCTGTGTTACATACTAAGGTAAATGCTTTTAAAGATATGTCTCTGCGTCTCCGATATAATAGGCACGGACATGTCTTGTTTAAAACCAAATTTAAATCTTTCAGAAAAACCGGTGTTGGCACCTTTTCCGCCGTGCTTGGAACCTGCGTCCACTCACAGAGGTAAGTAGGTACTTATAACCGGCGGTGGCAACTTGTGCGTGGAACCTGCGTCTACTCACAGAGGTAAGTAGGTACTTGTAACCGGCGGTGGCAACTTGTGCGTGGAACCTGCGACCACTCACAGAGGTAAGTAGGTACTTATAACCGGCGGTGGCAACTTGTGCGTGGAACCTGCGTCCACTTACAGAGGTAAGTAGGTACTTATAACCGGCGGTGGCAACTTGTGCGTGGAAGCTGCGTCCACTTACAGAGGTAAGTAGGTACTTATAACCGGTGGTGGCAACTTGTGCGTGGAACCTGCGTCCACTTACAGAGGTAGGTAGGTACTTAAAACCGCGGTGGCAACTTGTGCGTGGAACCTGCGTCCACTTACAGAGGTAAGTAGGTACTTATAACCGGCGGTGGCAACTTGTGCGTGGAACCTGCGTCCACTTACAGAGGTAAGCAGGTACTTATAACCGGTGGTGGCAACTTGTGCGTGGAACCTGCGTCCACTTACAGAGGTAAGCAGGTACTTATAACCGGTGGTGGTAACTTGTGCGTGGAACATGCGTCCACTCACAGAGGTAAGTAGGTACTTATAACCGGTGGTGGCAACTTGTGCGTGGAACCTGCGTCCACTCACAGAGGTAAGTAGGTACTTATAACCGCTGGTGGCACCTTGTGCGTGGAACCTGCGTCCACTTACAGAGGTAAGCAGGTCCTTATAACCGGTGCTGGCAACTTGTGCGTGGTACCTGCGTCCACTCACAGAGGTAAGTAGGTACTTATAACCGGTGGTGGAAACTTGTGCGTGGAACCTGCGTCCACTCACAGAGATAAGTAGGTACTTATAACCGGTGGTGGCACCTTGTGCGTGGAACCTGCGTCCACTTACAGAGGTAAGCAGGTACTTATAACCGGTGGTGGTAACTTGTGCGTGGAACCTGCGTCCACTCACAGAGGTAAGTAGGTACTTATAACCGGTGGTGGCAACTTGTGCGTAGAACCTGCGTCCACTTACAGAGGTAAGTAGGTACTTATAACAGGCGATGGCACCTTGTGCGTGGAACCTGCGTCCGCTTACAGAGGTAAGTATGTACTTATAACAGGCGATGGCACCTTGTTTGTGGAACCTGCGTCCACTTACAGAGGTAAGCAGGTACTTATAACCGATGGAGGCACCTTGTGCGTGGAACCTGCGTCCAAACCTGCGTCCACTCACAGAGGTAAGCAGGTACTTATAACCGGTGGTAGCACCCCGTGTGTGGAACCTGCGTTCACTTACAGAGGTAAGTAGGTACTTATAAGGTCTTAACAATATATCAAAAAATCAGCATGACCCGTACTTTTGCAAGCATGGATGTACATTTTGACCCTTTGATATCTAAAGGATCGTTTCCAAATCGACTTCTTTCCGATCAAACTCTTTTTTGTGAGGCTGTTCGGCTTTGGAACGAATTGCCGGTAGACATTAAAATGGCTGACTCAAAGAAATCGTTTAACAGACTGGTACGTGAACAGTATTTTAAGAGGCTAAATTATAAGTTTCCAACTCAGTGTCAGTGTTTTACTATCTATGTTACTACAGCCTGTGTTAGGTATATAATATCCCTATGTACTTTCCCTTCTATGTGTTTTATTAAAATCGTAATTTATATGTAGTCGATACAGTCTTACTCCTAAGAAAACTCTTCAAGACGGTTAAACTGTTTATGAATTCTATTCAACCATTATGTCTCTTCACATAGATTCAGCAATTTTAAAACAACACCTTGTAGATTTTACATAAATCAAATTCACATATTACTATATTAAAATCCATTAAATGATCCTCCAAAAATTGACAGTTCCTTTTTATATATTTTTTGGGTTTTTTAGTATTATGTTTTTCCTTTTAGATTAATATTTGTAAGGCACGCCTCACCATCTTTCTGCACATCCAGGATGACTGGCAGATACCTAATGCTGTTAGCATTAAGTCTATTAGCACTATTGATATAGAGCGAAATTTTTAAATAAATAAATAAATAATACCAATATATTGCGCCAGATAAACGCAAGTTCTCGGGTCATGCGTTGTTTTAACCAGATGCCCTGAAAGAACTTTGAAAACCTGAAGGGTTCTGGTGCCCCACGGATCATAAATGTAAAGGGTTCTGGTGCCCCACGAAACATAAACGTAAAGGTTTCTAGTGCCCAACGGACCATAAACGTGAAGGTTTCTAGTGCCCCACGGACCATAAAGTGAAGGTTTCTAGTGCTCCACGGACCATAAAGTAAAGGTTTCTAGTGCCCCACGGACCATAAACGTGAAGGATTTTGGTGCCCCACGGACAATAAGGGTTCTGGTGCCCCACGAACCATAAACATGAAGGGTTCTGGTGCCCCACGTATCATAAACATGAAGGGTTCTGGTGCCCCACGAACCGTAAACGTGAATGGTTCTGGTGCCCCACAAACCATAAACTCCTATTTTGATTATTGACGTTACAGATCGGTCCTGGAGTCTTCAAGCCGGACATAGAAGACACCCCACCAGGAGCCCTGAGCAGAAATCTGAAGAAGCTCCTCGCTCTGAAGAAGAGGCAGGAAGACAGAGCCATGGACGTGAATGAAGGCAGGAGTAACTGAGCATTACTGACATTTAATTGATACATAAACAGCAATTTGTACATTAGTCCAGTTATTTAAGGCGTCAACTAACTAACTCAAAAATAATCCCAAGGTTCGCTTAGGGCATTGTGTTATTTGATATAATAAGCCCAAGGTTCGCTGAGGGCGTTGTTTATATATTAAGCCGAGGATTCGCTGAGGGGGTTGTGTTATTTGATGACCTCTGTGGCGTGGCGGGCGAAGGTTCACCTGCGACGCAGGAGGTTGCGGGTTCGATTCCCGCCTTGAAACAAATATTTGTACGATCTGCAGATATTTATTCAGGGTGTTCTGGGTATTTTCTATAGATGATAAAAAATATCAATCTATGTGATGTATTGTATTAAGTATATCAGTTATCTAGTACCCATAACACAAGCTCTGCTTAGCTTGGGACCAGATAATGTTGTGTGAACTGTCCAGTATAATTTATTAATAATGCAGTTCACCCGGCGCGCCACTTAGGTCGTCGTTATTATTTGATATAATAGGCCGAAGGTTCGCTGAGGGCGTTGTGTTATTTGATAATAATAATCCAAGGGTTCGCTGAGGGCGTTGTGTTATTAGATAATAGTAATCCAAGGGTTAACTGAGGGCATTGTGTTATTTGATATAATAAGCCGAGGGTTTGCTGAGGGCAATGTGTTATTTGATATAATAAGCCGAGGGTTCGCTTAGGACGTTGTGTTATTTGATATAATAAGCCAAGGGTTCGCTGAGGGCAATGTGTTATTTGATATAATAAGCCGAGGGTTCGCTTAGGACGTTGTGTTAATAAGCCGAGGGTTCGCTGAGGGCAATGTGTTATTTGATATAATAAGCCGAGGGTTCGCTTAGGACGTTGTGTTATTTGATATAATAAGCCAAGGGTTCGCTGAGGGCAATGTGTTATTTGATATAATAAGCCGAGGGTTCGCTTAGGACGTTGTGTTAATAAGCCGAGGGTTCGCTGAGGGCAATGTGTTATTTGATATAATAAGCCGAGGGTTCGCCTAGGACGTTGTGTTATTTGATATAATAAGCCGAGAGTTCACTGAGGACGTTGTGTTATTTGATGTAATAAGCCAAGGGTTCGCTGAGGGCGCTGCGTTATGTGCCTTGTGCTTTATATAAACGGAGAAGCTGTCCTGGTGTGAAGTAACGCTTTACCTTATTTTGGATGCCTAGCATCATAGCAGCTGTTTTTGCCTTAGACTCTTTGTAGGAGCCAAGGTTGAGATAAGGCGCGAGCGAAACACTTAAGACCTCGAGGTGATCTCCTTTAGCTACAGGTAAAACTGGGAATACAGGAACATGGAGAATCTGGCTGTTTTTCGCCGAGAAGAGACAAGCCTGCGTTTTAGAGGCGTTGAACTTGACTAGATTGGCATCGCCCCAGTCGGATACACCCTTGAGAATCAATTTCAGACGCTGCAGCATCTCATCTCATTTCATTCTGCCTAGCTCGCACAGTGGAAACGTATCTCTCCACAACTGTGCTGTCGTCTGCATACCCAATGATACCGGGCATTAGCTGATCATTAATGTGCAGCAGAAACAGTGTGGCATATAGCACTGTCCCCTGAGGTACCCCGGCGTTAATATCCAATTGATCCGACGAGCAGACGTCAATGACTACTCGAATGAATCTTTCCTTCAGAAAGTCTGCGAGCCAGGAGCAGAATTGAACTGGCTATCCGTAGGCAGGAAGCTTGCCAATAAGGCTAGCGTGCCAAACCCTATCAAAGGCCTTCGAGACGTCTAATGAAACAGTCAGTGCTTCACCATATTTTTCGATGGCCTCGCTCCAAATGTGCGTGGCATACACAAGAAGGTCCATATTAGACCGGTTTCGGCAAAATCCGTATTGGCGATCACTGAGGAGATCGTTACCTTCGAGTTTTGCAAGGAGCTTCCTATTCAGTACACGCTCCATACATTTACAAAGTACGGAGGTGACCGAAATAGGGCGGTAGTTTGAAGGGTCAGCACGACTGCCTTTCTTGGGCACAGGTTGCACGTTAGCGAGCTTCCAAGATTTAGGGACTTCACCAGTTTTCAAAGAGAGGCGGAAAAGTCGCGTTAATACTGGGCACAGTACTCAGGGGCACAGTGTTTCAACACTATGGCCGAGATACCATTCGGACCGCTAGCTTTATAAAGGTCGAGACAACGTAGCGTTTACAAATATATACAACAGTTACTTGTTATACAAATAGTTCAATTTTATACCGCAAAATATACGATATCCATAATTTTAGTATAATTCTAGCCTAAATTATTTAGAGTATTATTTCTATAAATTATTATCCTTAATTTTAATATTACATAATAAGTATTTTTTACATCTATTATCCTATATTTTACTATGTATCCCTGTAAATCCTGTAATAAGCTGTTAATGTTATATTTCTTGCGCACGCTGTGTTGCCCTATAATTTCGGGAACACTAAGATTAAGGCCATGTTTTATTTTGTTTTTTGAATGTGTTAGTGTAAACCTTTGTTGGGTCCTATTTAATAAAATAAAATAAAATAAATAAATAAATGATTGAAACTCTGCACAAGGCAAGCATGCAAGCAGGTTTACAAATGAATATAACAATAAAATCGGCCAAGTGCGAGTCGGACTCGCGAACGAAGGGTTCCGTACCATTATCTATAAAAAAGGCAAAAAAACACGTTTGTAAAAAAAATAAAATTAAAATTGCACCCAAAAAGTGGTCACCCATCCAAAAACTGACCTCTCAGATCATTGCTTAACCTACATTTGGAAAAATCACGTTTGTTGTATGTTAAATGTTTATTTTATTCTATTTTTTTGTATTTGTTGTTATGCGGCAACTTAAATACATCATCTGTGAAAATTTCAACTGTCTTACTATCACGGTTCATGAGATACAGCCTGGTGACACCATTATCTATTAAAATGGCAAACACGTTTTTGATATGGGAGCCCCTTTAAATATTTATTTTATTTTGTTTTTTAGTATTTTTTGTTATAGTGGCAACAGAAATACATTATCAGTGAAAATTTCAACTGTCACGGTTCATGAGATACAACATCAAGGCGGACAGACGAGCCTTAGTAATAGGGTCCCGTTTTACCATTTGGGTACGGAACCCTAAAAAGAAAGCCATGCGCAATCACACAAGACCAAGCATACAAATTGGAAATTATGAGTTAGAATACGTCGAACGGTAGGTATATTTACTTGGGTAAACAAATTGGATTCAGCAGAAACAGAAATGAACTAGAATTAGAAAAAAGAGTCAAGAGTACGAGGAATAAATACTGGGGTTGTAAAGAAATATTCAAAAGTGACTTATTGTTAAGATGAATGTTATGGATTCATGCCTTATCCCATGCCTGGCATATGCATGTCAAACATGGAAATTTACAAATCAGATAAAAAGTAAAATAATCTCATATCAAAGAGGAATGGAACGGAGCATGCTGAACATTAAAAAGCTACACAGGATAAGACACACAAAAATATGATTAAATACGAAAGCAATTGATGCACTAAGCCATGCACTGAAGTGGAAATGTGCGGGTCATGTAGCGCGCCTCACAGCACAGGTCACAGGTGGACCAAAACAGTAACACATGGCGAGGCCCATCAGGCAAGCGCTACAGAGGAAGACCTTGTACTCGATGGGATGATGAAATAAAAAAAATGCTGGTTCACAATGGATCCAAATAGCTCAAGACAGAGAAAGGTGGCAAGGCCTTCACCTGAGAGGGGTTCCTGTTTACATACTAATATCAAATATTATAGGCATAATATAACGCGTAAAGTTAATAATAACGATAAGTGATTAATTAAAGTGTATTAAATTAAGTTAAAAATATGTATGTATTATTTAAATGTATCAGGAAATACAAAGGTAAAAATATTTTAAAAAATAAATAAATTACTTATTAATAAAAAGGAAGGCCAACAGTATATTATATAATCGCTTTCATAAAAATCATTCGACTTAGTTTCGTGCCGATACATACAATGTTCAACATATGGTAGCCACCGGGACGCGTGCAATTCCTATTTATTCCTCTATATTGTCCAGTATGAAGCTGTGTCCCGGGAGCAGTCGATCATAGTTCCCACTCGTTCGCTTCTATATTAAGATCGCCTTCGCTTGGCCTCGCAACAACATGCGTGCGCGCAGAGCTACGGCTCACACAATAAAAACGAAACGTACATATTATATATTTTTCTCAAATCTGATTTTTCCAACATAAGGTAGAGGTAAAAGTTATTGAAGAAAAGTATTGACCTTCACAAACCGTGAAATGGTAAGTGGTAAAAGAATTATGTGGTAAAAATAGATTCTTGATCATGAGATGTTGTTTGGTTACGATCATCGAAATAAATCCCTACGATGACCGCGTAATCGTAAAGATATTATGATTTTAAAAAAACTGTGTAGGACGGGCCCTGTCTTATCAGAATTTATTTTTTCAGCACTTAAAGGAAAATTAAAGTGAATTTCAAGTTAGTTCGTTAAAGAAGAATCAAAATGAAGTTCACGATTGATGTGTTGGGAGTGTTTCTCAAAGTTGTTATCAGGGTAAGTGGCTTTTTTTACTTTAAGGTGGTTCCTTTCGATTGTGGCACGAAAATAAATTTGTTCGTGTTGAGTGCTCATCACAGCTCATAAACACTTATTTAGATAGCATAAACTGATTTGCCGGTAATTATATGATCCAACACACAAGTTTTAATTTATGGTATCACGTAAATGGCATTAGTATAGCTACGATTGTGCTTCACAGTGTTTTTTGTTTCACATTCATAGCTTTTTAATATAGAATTTTACTCATTAATTACTATTAATCTGGTGCGACCACAGAATAAATAATAATAAAAGTACGTGCGACCGAGCTTCACTCGACTTTTTTTTAAAATCGTATTTACTAATCCTTATCTACCCTTATCTACCCTACCTTAATACTACCCTTATCGTGTTTAGTAAGTGTCTGCCCTTGCAATCTCTAATGTCCGTCTTCAGCCAGTCATTTGCATTTTCGAAATATCCGATATCTCAACAAACCATGGACCGAAAAAAAACAATTTGTACCAATACTATCTTTATAAATTTTCGCCCCTTAGAGAAGTAAAAAAGATACCCCCTACCAAATTTCATGAAGATCGGTTTAATAGTACGGATGTTTTCATCGTACAAACATACATACATACTACAATAAACGCCGATTCTCCCAAGGTGACACAGAGAATTCGCTTCGCTCGTTCAAATATTGCTCGTTTAATAGTTTATGATACAGTGTGCCTTGTGTGAGCTTCTACGTATGTGCTCAAGGCTCCGGTACGGAGGCCGCAACGCTCTAAGGTTCAAGGTAGGTATTAGCGTCTTTAGATAGACCATTTTCCTTTGCTGAAGACAAAATTATGATGACAATGAGATATGAACACTGAATCTACAATTTGGACTCTACTACATGCACATAAAGTTTAAAACGATCTTCGGGTATTTATAATAGCAATTCCTGATAATAAATTAAGTACTAGCAGTTGCCCGTGACTTCGTCCGCGTGGAAAAATAACCTCTACATATCGTAGTAATTTTATTTTTCTTCATCGGATAAAAAGTCTGCCTTTTATAGGTGTGGTGTGTCGTCATGTGCTTCATTACCTACTTGAATTTAGATACCTACATACTTACCGATCTACTTATTTGACTTTATTACAGTATAACGACAACTTTTTTTTTTTTATACTACTTGGATGACGGAACTAGCAGATGTCCCACCTGATGTTAAGCGGTAACCTCTGCCTATGAACAGTGCATTACCTCGTAGGTCACGTCCACCTAGGACGCGCCCTATGTGGCATTGCACTGCGCTCGCCACCCTGAGACATAAAGGTGAATAGTCCCATGTGCCTGTAATTTCACCGGCACCCTTACCCTTCAAACTGGAACACAGCAATGCGAGCACTGCTGCTTTGCGGCAGAAATAGGTATGGTGGTAGTACTTCCCCGGAAGAACTTTTTTACAAAAAAGCTCTACTACTACTATCAAAATATGTATCTGATTGGCGCTGTTTGCCATTCATTGAGTTACTTCTGTGCTGTGGTGTGTCCGGCCTAAGAATAGACCCCTCCGTCTACTCCGGCGTATGTCGTAAAAGCCGACTAAGGGATTACTCGGACTTGTTGATAAAATTCGTTGGTATAAGATTTGTCCTGGCTGCTAGCTTAATAAATGTGTTATTACTGAAAGAAACCGTTAGCCGAGTGGGAAGCAATGGCGGCGACGAACTCACCACTTATCACGTCTGTATTCCACAATGGTGCAACCCACTGTCAAAAGAGGCCCATTGCGGCTCTGCCTACACCTTCGGGGAAAAAAGCGTGTGTCTAATGTATGGGAGTGATGTCTCTGTTACGTAGTAACTAATATATAATCTGTGATAATACGATTTACTATCTAGGTAACCTTTAGAATAGGTAAGTATTATAAAGGTAGACTGAGAGCTAATAGGTTTTTTTTGGCCAACTATATACTTAAAAACAGGGACTAAATGAAACACAAATACATATTACATAATAGACTCAGAGCCAGCGCTTGGAATATTTATGCTTTTATATAATTACTAGCTGTACCCGCGCGGTTTCACTCGCGTGTTTCATACGTTACATTTTATAAGATTAAGTGAGAAAGTTGCAGTTCCAAGCACAGACAAACAGTGTAGTTCCAAGAAAACGAACCAAGTGCACGTCAGACCTCGCGCATTAAGGGTTCCGTACCAAATGTAGTATAATAAAGTAGTAATATTTTTATACATTACTTAACAGGCTCTAAAAAATAAATCCTACATGCATTTTACACACAGGACAGTTTTTAGGGTTCCGTACCCAAAGGGTAAAACGGGACCCTATTACTAAGGCTCGGCTGTCCGTCTTTCTGTCCGTCTGTCACCAGGTTAATATCTCATGAACCGTGATAGTTAGACAACTTAAATTTTTAAAGATTATGTATTTCTGATGCCGCTATATCAACAAATACTAAAAAATACAATAAAATAAATATTTAAAGTGCCTCCCATACAACAAACGTGATTTTTCCAAATGAAGGTTAAGCAATGCTCGGCGAGGTCTGTTTTTGGATGGGTGACCACTTTTTGCAAGCAATTTTTTTTTTACAAACCTGTTATTTTGACGTTTTTATATATAATGGTACGGAACTCTTTGTGCACGAATCCGACTCGCACTTGGCCGGTTTTTATAGTTAATGGTGTCACCAGGCTGTATCTCATGAACCGTGATAGTTAGACAGTTGAAATTTTCAAAGATGATGTATTTCTGTTGCCGCTATATCAAGAAATACTAAAATATCGAATAAAATAAATATTTAAGTGGGCTCCCATAGAACAAACATGTTTTTTTCCAAATGTTGGATAAGCAATGATCTGTGTGGTCAGTTTTTGGGGGGGTGACGACCACTTTTTACGTGCAATTTTAATTGGTTTTTGTACAAACGTGTTTTTTTTTGTCCTTTTTATAGATAATGGTACGGAACCCTTCGTGCGCCAGTCCGACTCACACTTGGTCGGTTTTAATATTTTCTTGACGGGAGCCATCTGCACAAAAAAAACAAAATAATTTTTAGTTATGTATATATTTGGATTCTGGTCAGTCAGATATATAAATACCTAATAAATATGAAGGCTCTAGGTTAAAGGGTTTAGCCGCTAGACTCTAATGTGACAGAAGGACGGAAGGATGGAACGGAAGGACGGAAATTCGTCAAAAATGGCATTTTTGAATAGTTTTTGTGATAGTTAACAGAAGCAAGGAATGATTACAGAAAAGAGATGGATTTACAAGTATACTATACATAGTATTATTTTATCTGTGCTATATACAAATTATATATTTTACATCCGGTTATTATAAGACTGCAAGACCTCCTTGTAAGCTACATTTCGTGTTTTATTTGTTGGTTGCAGTATTATGAGGTTTTCGGGTGAACTAACTCTAGAACACGCCATATATAGCTGACCATGTGAGAAACAGTCGCTTCTCAGGTCCACCCCAGCTACTTTTAAAGTTTGGCTCTGTGCCTTGTTGGTAGTCATTGCGTAGCAAAGTTTTACGGGAAATTGTAATCGTTTGAATTCAAAATGATAATCTGAAGGGATAAGTGGGATTCGAGGGATAAAAACTGTTTCTCCTTGACTGACGCCTGTAAAAGTAGTTGCTTCGATCCCATTCTTTTGAAGTTGGCGGACCTGCAGCATTGTACCGTAAATAGTTTGGGCAGTTGCAGATTTCGCAGTAACATGATTGGAGCACCAACCTTGAGGTGGAGTACATGTGGTGGTAATCCTGGTGGGTCAAGACTATTTAAGAACTCCACAGGATAGTTAACAGCTTCCTCAACTTCTAGTATCTCATCCACAGATTTATATGTTACTCGTTCAGTTAGAAATTTCTCCAATAAATAGTTGTTGATGTTGTTGGCAGAATTGTTTTTTGGAGTAAGAATAGCTCTTTCTCTTAAATAAGTTACATCAGCCTGATTAATGTTGGAATATATTCTGTTAGTGAGACTGTCCAGATCCACCACAACATTACAAAGGATCCTTGGAATGGCTATTTGCCCATCTTCTTCAAAAATATTGCCATCACCAATATCTAGTAATAATTTTGAAAACTTTCTGCCCACGGCTCTCGGTATAGCTGCACGCGCATATTAACTCTTAAGGACAGAACTTTGACATGATGCCACAATATCGATGATTTGAGACAGGCCTTGACTTCGTCGGTACGTGTGCCTCGTGGAATAACAGGCAAGGTCTGTCTAAAGTCACCAGCCAAAAGGATCGTCAACCCACCCATTAGACGGTTTTGAGCTCTAATGTCCTGTAGTGTTCTGTCAAGAGCCTCTACACCGCCTTTGTGAGCCATAATGCACACATCCCATATAATCAATTTTGCTTCTTTAAGCACCCGAGCCATATTACTTTGTTTGGGAATGTTACAAAGAGCAGACTCACCAGAGTTTCGGTTTAGAGGCAGCTTGAAAGCAGAATGAGCAGTCTTGCCACCGTCGAGTAAGGTAGTGGCAATATCCAAAGAAGCAACGGCAACGGTAATATTCTTGACTTTTTCCCGTTCCACTAGGCGCATAGGGGAAGAACAACTTTCCTCAATTACAATCAATGTCATATTTATTAGGTATTTATGTATCTTACTGACCAGAATCCAAATATATACCTTATTTAAAAACATAAAATAACTAAGAAAAACAAAGATTTTGTATGGGAGCTCCCTTAAATATTAATTTTATTCTATTTTTTTTTGTATTTGTTGTTATACCGGTAATATAAATACATCATCTGTGAAAATTTCAACTGTCTAACTATCACGGTTCATGAGCCGAGCCTTAGTAATAAGTTCCCGTTTTACCCCCGTGTACGGAACCCTAAAAACTGTCCTGTGTGTAAAATGCATGTAGGATATAATTTTTTAGAGCCCATTAAGTAATGTAATACCTACTATATTTTACTACATTTGGTACGGAACCCTTAATGCGCGAGGTCTGACGTGCACTTGGTTCGTTTTCTTAGAACTACACTGTTTGTATTGCTTGGAACTGCAACTTTCTCACTTAATCTTATAAACTCGAATGTATGAAACATGCGAGTGAAACCGCGCTGGTACAGCTAGTTCAGTATAAATCTACCTATACAGGCTTCAAAAAATTTAATTTCATTGTAAAATATGCAATAACACGTCAGCGCTAGCTGACCCGCTCGCGACTTCGTCCGCGCGTAGATTAGGTAGTACCTACCTACTCGTACTATGCATTCTGTAAATAGTTGCTGGTACAAATATCAACCTGTAGGTATACTTAAGTCCACTGCTGGCCATAGGCCACCCCTATAGAATGCCACAATGAACGTCCTGAGCCGCCTCCATGCAACGACTTCCTGTGTCTTTTAACATGTCGTCGGCCCATCGAGGAGGCTTTCTACTCGCCCGGTTCAAGGTTGCCTTTCGATAGCAATTATTCCTCAACGGTTGTTGGTTCTGCGACCTATATGACCTGCCCATTGCCACTTTAACTTGCTAACTTTGAGAGCCATGTCAGTGGTCCCGATTCATCTACGGATCTCCTCGTTTCGGATTCAGGTACATGTACGGAATCTCTGAGCACAGCTCTCTCCATATCCCGCTGCACGATTTTAAACTTGTGTGATGCTAATAGTTGGTGATCACGTCTCAGTACCGTAAGTCATCACTGGCAACATGCACCGATAACAGACTTTCATCTTGAGGCTCTCCAGTTTCTGTGATGTGAAGATATAGCGTAGTTTACTGAAAGCTACTCATCTGTGTTGGATTCGTGGGCTAACCTCATCATAGAAAGTCCAGCACCTTCCTAGTTGAATTGTTTACCCAAGCAGACATAGTGGTCTAAACCATCATAGCATAATCCCAAATGATCATGGGCGAGAAACTAACAAACTCCCAAAAAATACAGATCATCAAAAAATAAACTAGTTATTCCCCCTTAAAACTCTCACAACCTAAAAAGCCCTACAAACGTCTAAACAGCCTTTTAAACTCATAAAAACCACAGAGTTTATACCATACCCTAACTCCTTAGAGTTCATACAATGCCATAAACTCTGAGAAACCCTTAAAACCTCGTACAAACCCATACGACCCCATTACGACGTACCTTGCAATATTGTACCTTGACGTACCTTGTGTAGCAATATTTCTCCGTTCTCATATTCCGTTCTCCGTAATAAGTGTATCTGCACAGCCCCTGCCAGCAAACACCGGTGAGCATCTTCTTCTGGAAATTCTTCTCTGCAACACTAAAGTTCTTCTTGGTGTTTTTTATGTACACTCATTGCGTATTAACTACTTCTAATCATTTGAAAAAATTCTAGAGGATCTTACTCCGCTCTATAGTCATTCTATTATCATGGGCGACTTCAATACTTGCCTTCTTAAAGGGGATGCTCGTTCTTCTAAGTTGGAATCCATCATTAGGTCCAGTAATCTGCATTTAATTCCATTGTGTGCTACGCACCATTTTCCCAACTCAATTCCTTCTCTGTTAGATTTAGCTATTGTTTCGTCTACTTCGCATGTTGCTAAGCATGGCCAGTACATGGCCGATCAGTTCTCTTACCACGATTTACTTTATCTTTCATATAAAATCCGTCCTCCTAAAGCTAAGCCTAAAATTATTCTGCAGCGCCTTGGAAAAATTTCGTCAGGATGCAAGCTCCATCGACTGGACTTCTGTAATTGAGGCTGACGGTATGGACAGCAAAGTAATCATGTTTAATGCTATTCTTACACAGCTTTATGACGTTCATGCACCAATGCGGCCCATCAAAATCAAGCATCTTCCTGCTCCATGGCTTACTGATGATATCAAAATGCTGATGCATAAAAAGGCAGTAAGCAAATACAAATTCAAAACTCGTCCAACTGAAAGCAACAGATATAAGTATATCCGGTCTCGTAACCACTGCAATAAGGTGTGTAGGGATGCTCAACGCCGCCATATTCATACTTCTGTCGACAGCGAAGATTCTGCCAAGGTCTGGCGTTTTCTCAGGTCATTGGGAGTTGGCAGATCACGTCAGGACTCTCTGCCTAGTGACCTTGATATCAATTCTCTCAATTGCCACTTTACATCTATGTCCTGTAGTGCTGTGTCGGACAAGACCAACACTCTAAGTCTTCTTTCTGCCATGTCAATTCCTGACCTTCCTTCTCAAACTTTTTCTGAATTCACTGGGCATGACGTTAAGAGGAGTATTATATCAATCACTTCTTACGCGGTTGGTGGTGATGGTATAAGCCGGAACATGATCATTCCTATCCTTGATATGCTTCTTCCCATACTGACCCATATTCTTAATTATTCTGTCCGTAATGGTGACTTTCCTTCGTTGTGGAAGGATGCTCAAGTGATTCCTCTCCCTAAGAAGCCTAATCCAAAATCTTTTTCAGAATACCGTCCAATTTCCATTCTCCCGTTTCTATCCAAAGTTCTTGAACGTATCATTCACCGTCAATTAAGTTCTTTTCTAACCAAAAATAGTTCTCTTAATCCTTTTCAGTCTGGATTTCGACCTGGTCACAGCACGGTTACTATGCTGGTCAAAATTACCGATGACATCCGTCATGGTATGGAGAATGGCAAAGTAACTGTGTTGACATTACTCGACTTTAGTAACGCCTTTAATACCGTTGACTTCGATATTCTTCTAGGTTTGCTACTCTCCCTTAACGTTTCTCCGCCAGTGATTCGCTGGTTTCATAGCTATCTCTTCGGACGTCGGCAGCGTGTGCGTGTCTTGATGACTCATTTTCATCTTGGAGCTGCATGACTGCTGGTGTTCCTCAAGGCGGCGTCCTATCCCCTCTTCTGTTCGCAATCTTCATTAATTATATTTCTCATAATTTGTCTTCTTCCTACCACCTTTATGCAGACGATTTACAGATTTATTGCCAAGCCCCGCATCAAATTGTTTCTGCCGCCATAGATACTGTTAACGAGGACTTGCGTAAAATTGTGGAGTGGAGTTAGTTGTTTGGCCTTAAAGTTAATCCCAGCAAGACTCAGGCTATGGTGATAGGCAGCAGTCGCATGATGTCCAAGATAGATATGGCGTTGATTCCTTCAGTTGTTTTCAATGGAACTTTGGTAAAATTTAGTAAAAATGTGAGAAATTTAGGTGTAATATTATCAAAATTTGTCATGGGGTCCTCAACTGCAATCGGTGAGTAATAAAATATTTGCATCTGCGGCTTCCCTTAGAAGGCTTCGTAACTTCTTACCGACTGCCACTAAAGTTGCGCTGGCACAGTCTCTCTTGCTTCCCATTCTCGACTATGCCGATATATGTTACCTTGATCTCACAGAAGATCAATTTAACAATCTTGAGCGCCTTCAAAGTTTTGCAATAAGGTTCATATTCGGTCTTCGTAAATATGACCATGTTTCCCAGTTCCGCGCTAAGCTCAAGTGGCTTCCCATTCGCCTTCGCCGTAATACTCATATCCTCTCCTTCTCCATAATATATTGTTTAATCCTTCTGCTCCACCGTATCTGAAGGAGCGCATTGAGTTTCTCCATTGTTCCAAATCTCATTCTCTTCGTTCATCAGAAAATCTATCTCTAAAGTTCCCCATTCATCACAGCTCTTTCTACACTGACTCTTTTACGGTGCAAGCTGTTCGGCTGTGGAATTCATTACCGTTGTCGATTCGGCTTGCTCCGTCGTTGCATTCTTTTAAAGATCGTGTCAAACTGTTTTATCTCCAATCGTCTTCTTCGTCCTGTTGAGTTTCATTGTTCTTGTCTGTTTTTATGTTTTGTTTATATTATTATGTATTTATTTTTATGTAATATAATGTAGGTTTGTATATATTTAATGATATGTGTATTTGTCAAGGTGATAACACCACTGTCCCATTCTTCCATATAGTCCTTTCCATCCTAAGGTTGTCTGGAAGAAATCGTTATAAGCGATAAGACCGCCCATTGTATATTTCTGTTATTTTTTTGTTATTGAGTTATGTTTTGTATTTCTGTGTGTTATTTGTGTGCAATAAAGAGTTAATCTATCTATCTATCTTGCTCAGGAGAATTTCTTGGAAGTCGGGAATTTTACCAGCTCAGGCAGGAACCAAATTAGATCGTTTTCTCTGGCTTAAAACTCCTTGTGTGACTCCCTATTTTTTTTTACAACACCTACAAACCCTAGAAACACTCACAAACCCAGACGACCCCATTTCAGACGTTATAGAACAAACGATTTTCTTTGCTCAGAATTTGTGTTTTTTATTTTTCCTAGTGTGGGACTAAGTTAGAACGGTTTTCTCAGCCTGAAAACTACCTATCCTACCCTATCCTATTTCGTCAAAATTGTAAGAGCAGTTTTTCGAAATAATTTGTACAGACAGACAGACAAAGAAACAAATAAATTATATAATGAGTACCTAAGTTGCTCGAACGCATTGTACTTTTTCAAAAAACTTCGTTGGTAGAATGAAACATAGGTACGGGCCATCTAAAAATTGGAATAAAAAAACTGTCATGGTAACGAAGTTGAATCTCCAGGAACTTTTCAAACATACATGGGCTTCGAAATTCTAATTTCGATGTAAAATATGCAATAACGCCTTGACGTGAGGTTCAATTTCAATTTTGTACTGCTACCATATTTGAATTTCAGTGTAAAATATGCAATAACGCGTTGCAGTAAGATTCAATTTGGTTCATTAAGATTTTTGTTTTTATACCCTTACGGGCTGAATTTCGTAAAACCCTAAAACCCTCTCTAAGAGAGCACCAGGAAGCCAAAAGGAACATGCATGCCAAAATTCACGACTCTATCTTTAAAAATATGGAACTGTCATACAAACTTTAACACCCTTTTTAACCCCTTAGGGTGCGAATTTTCAAAAACTGTTTCTTAGTGCGTGCCTACACCCCTTAATGAATACTTGTGCCAAATTTCAGCCCTCTCGGCCCAGTAGTTTCCGAGATTTCGTGATGAGTGGTCAGTGAGTGAGTGATGAGTGAGTGTGTGGACTTCTCTTTTATATATATAATACTACCCATACCTATTATGGTTACAATCGAGTAAATAAGCTAGTCCAGTTGTTATAATACTTCATCAATGGTTCAGTCAGTTCGGCGCGAATGCATTTCATGATTATGCATATATCATATGCAGAATTATTATTCTGCAGGTCAAATAAAACATAATCAGTATTTACTATGTATTTTTACTACTTCATTTTCGGTAACTATTACATAATATACATAATAATTACATAATATCAGCGCCTGAATTTCAAGGCGTTCAGGCCAATACCGAAGATCGACATGACTATGCCTGTCACTGTCGTAATGAGTCGTGCTGAATGAGACGGAGATAACCTTTTCGATCAACGGTAAGGTATTCGGATCGAATACCTTACAATCCAGGCACAGATTACATTACTGTGTTGTGTGTACATTACGTAGAAATCACCCGGCCAGCTTCTACACTATAATACCATATCATTCAGATAAATATCAACCATAGGTATTATGTACCTATAATTTGCGCTAATCAAGATAGTTGAGAACCAACATTATGATTTTTGGGTTTTGACTCTTGGACTATTTTGTTAGCGTCATATTGAGATGCCCCCCCCCCCCCCCCCCCCCCTTTATCTCGCTCTCAAGCTCGCTTGCGTACTTCGCACTTCCTTCCTCTCTTGCTCTGCGTATGTGGAGTATGTGTGTAGATCTCTGTATGAGTGTGGAGATAATAGATGATGAGTCTATTATTGCTACGTCACGCTTAGATGAGATGATATGCGTTTTTATACTGAACACCCAACAATGTCGTCAAGTCTGTCCTGCTTGGAATGTTAAAAGCACCCAACAATAATTGTCAAGTCTGCTTATCCAACGCTAAAATGCATGACATGTATATCTGTCTGCATTGTCCAACACCATGTATAATGTATTCAGGCTGATGAAAGCGGTATTATAAACGCCGGATTACAGGCACCATATATTATGGATTCGCCTTGCGTTGTGTCTCCCTCTCTCCTCGCTTCGCCTCGCTCCTTCTAGCGTAGATTGATAATATTTTAATTAGATCGATTGTGCTTTAATAGCTTTGTGAGGGCCGCACTAATCTCATACATTGCTATGTATGTTCAAGAGTCTAGCAAGTAGTAATACATATGCCAACCAACTGTATTGATTTAATCAGTGCCTAATAAATATTTATAGCCCAACTTGTTTCAATTCTAATCAAGAGTTAAGTATCTCGGATTATTAACTTCTCAACAACACTGCTATTGATTCCTTTCAAGTTTCAGGCATAATCTGTCTCATAGGTTACAGTTACCTTATATCTTTCAGTTACCAAAGTTTTTAGCGGAACGCCAATAGGGCCAATTTCAAAAACTTAACAAGCGAGTTAAATTCATTAACAATCAAAGGTACTTAGTCCTGGGTTAATTTAGAACCAAGGTGCGTGTTGGCTTAAGCCTGGTTGGGATAAATCTGTATTTAATGTTGGTTGGTAAAGCATTACTGATTTACCTACCTATAAGATAATGGGGCGATGTAGGAAAATTTCAATAAATTTCTGTTAGCGAATTCATGTGATTTTGTATTTTTAAAACTAGCAAAAAAGTCTAACTAAACATTCGATTATTTTGATTAAGACTTACTGATAAAGCAAGATCTTAACCCCTTGATGCTAACCCATCCTATAAGGGAGGAAAACCGAATCAAAGTAAAATAAAAACCCCCCTCGGGTTGATTAAAGCTAGCTTAGTCTAGATACAACTAACACCTTAATGTATTGGAAATTCAGCTTCAAACAATTGATATGTCCAAATCAATTTGTCGTCTCTCCCCTGTACCATAGCTAGTACACAATTACACGTTGTAATTATGTGCTTTTGGCTAGAAAAGTATCGTTGAATTAGTCAAATGCTAATTACCCGTAATGCATAATTCAGTCCTGTATATTTATATACAGAGCGTCGCGTCGTCTGGTCAGCTTCTAGGGGTCTAGAAATCTATATCGATATCTAGGTTATAGAATACACATTATTTAATTATAGATAAGACTTAACTTAAGTATTCTGGTTTCTGCCACACGTTCCGAATTTAAAAACATACTGTTGTACGTTGCAAGCACTGCTCATGTTCTTATAACTTTGAACTTGGATATCGCTTATTCACAAGACTTATTTTTAACTGAGTGGCGTTTTTGCTAAAATCGTCCATCCAGTGTTTATTTATGTACAATTTATCAATTCCTTGTTGAGTTTATTTTTAATCCAAGCTTCAACTGTAACGACTATATCGTTCCGTAGTCTAAATTCGAGTGCCTTACAAGTCTCAAATAATTACATTGTTGAATACAATACTATCGCTTATTATATAATCGCTCTTAATATCTAGGCCGTAAGGTTCCGTTTTCATCGATGTACGTGGTGTCTATCCACGCGCCGAAATATACCGTTGCCTGTAACCGAGCCGCCTCCGCGGGTGCGAGCGAGGTAGCTGTCACTGTGGTTCTGCCTTGTTAGACAGAGACGCATCACGCCTCAGGAACCGTAGTCTCGCTGTGTGTGTGTATGTGCAAACCTGAAAATGATAATTTGTCCAGGTAGTTTCTATTTTGAACCTTATATGCTCAGCAGAAGAGTTTCCGCTAGTTTTAACAGGTTCTGTAGTAATTTGGTAAAGTTTATAAACAATTATTTCTGGGCTTAAGTTTTTTTCCTGCATTGGCGTCATTCCGAGAAACCTTTCAACTCAAAATATAGTGTAGGTATTTCAAAAGTGTTACCAGATGTCGGCAGCATACGTGAAGACCAGGGTTCCATCACAATATGTCATTCCATATTTGATACGCATATTTGATACCTACCTAAACACTTAAAAGAGATATTTAGTTTTCAAGGTACACACTAGCGTATGCCATTAGATAATTATGTTGTCGTAAGCGACAAGTCAACAATCCTATACGAGCCGCGTCACTCCGCGCCAGACAGCGACAGAGTTACGCGTTAGAAGAGAGCGGCACTGTTTAGGTGAATATCACGCTAGGAACTAAAGCGCTTATGCGAGCTGAATTGCATTTTGTTGCGTCCCAGCAAGAGTCGCCATATTTTATATAAATTTTCGTGAAGTTAGCCTTCGTATACCTGTACTTTTTATTTACTCTATGACATTGTTAAGACGTGTACCAGGTATTAGTTACCTGAATAAAGTCTGTTTTATTTTCTCAAATTCTAGATAAATAAAAGTACGTTCGCGCCCCTAGTAGTGTCCACACTGTTCATCTTATTGACGTCACTGCTGGCGCACTGCGCGAGACGGTGCGTGCAGAAGGTAGTCAAAGAAACGTTCATCAGATTACTGCTGGAGGAAGCAATCGCCGCTGCTGAGCTGTGTGGATGCTGCTTCGAGCTCATCATTGGTGAGTATGTGTATGCATATTAACCTACTGTAATTCTCTGGTATTTTGGTAACAAAACTCGACCTTATCCATACCTAGCGTAAGGGATATTTTGCAAAATCGGCAATTTGTAAACGGGACATTTTGCGAAAGAGATATTTTACGAAAAATATGTTTTACGCAAGAGGTATTTTTGCGAAAGGACAACGGAACATTTTGCGGAAGAGACAATATGCAAATAGGACAGTTTTCGAAAGAAGGCTAGTTTTCCTAAGAAGGTAACCATATACGTAGAATTTTCGACTAGATCTATGGAGGTAACTAACATAAAAAAAACCTTTTTATTGAAGTCAGTTAAAAATAAAAAAAAAAACAAACAGGATCGAATTTGACATTCTCCATCCGAAGGCTGACATTTGATACCATGAGCAACCTTTTCACTGAGGGTCTCGGGGTGGGTGCTTGGAAACACCGAGTCTTAAAAAACTCGAGAAGAAACGGCTGACCAAGAAGTAGTAACATTCACCTTATCCTGTTTATGCCAGCTTAATATTAAGGCGCATATATAAATGATAGAATACATATACATAATGTGGTATACTAGTGTTCGCTCGCGGTTTCGCTTGCGTTTTACCAGGATAACAAGTAGCCTATAGGTCGCTCCAGGTCACAACCTATCTGTGTACCAAATTTAATCGAAATCGGTTCTGTTTTTTGGCGTGAACAAACAACAAATAAACATCCAAACATCAGAACATCTAAAATTTGTTGATTATGTTATTGTTAATTAATGGGTTAAAGATACGTTAAGTTAAATATGCTGGTAAAGATGTGATAATTTAACTATGCTGGTAAATATATGTTTGGTAAATAAATAAATAAATAATACTGGACAAGTTCACACAACATTACCTAGCCCCAAGCTAAGCCAGAGCTTGTGTTACGGGTACTAGATAACTGATATACTTAATATAATACATTACATAGATAGATATTTTTTATTATACATAGAACCAACTAATGCTGTTAACTATGCTGGTAAATATATGTTTAGTTAACTACACTGAAAGAATGCTATGGTTGAATTTACTAAAGTCCCGACGGTTGATAGAATTTACAAGAGTGATAGTAAGAGTTACTAAGGCTTAGCGGTTCAATTTACAAAACAACTAAGGTTGATGGCAAAATAAAGAGTTAACCCTTTTTTTATGAATTTAACACTACTATTTATTTTACTTTACTATGGTTAAATTTACAAAAGTTCCGACGGTTAATAAAATTTCCGATAGTAATAGTAAAAGTTACCAAGTCTTAGCTGTAAAATTTACAAAACAATATAGGTTGATGACGAAAAAAGGGCTTTACGCTTTTTCTTCATGAATACTACAATTCCATTAGGTTATGATTACTAAAGATAGGTACAAATTATTGGTAGATGATGTCGTAACTTATATTTAAAGTTTAAATTACAAAATAATAAAGTAGATTAGATATACCAATTGTAAGTGTATTAGGAATATAACCAGTTTGCTCTTGCAAATTTCTTACTAATGTGAAATTCAACCGAGAATATTGTAATATTTACGAGTTCGGTGTTTAACAAAGTTGATATTACAAAATATATTCGTTGATTTATCACATTTTCAGCAATATTTTCATGAAGTAGATTATATCGTATAACTTTTGCACGTTTCATAGTTATTAAGGTTAAATCTACACCGGAATCATTGTTGTATTTACGAGCTCGCTTTTTTTTTTTTTCTTTTTTTTTTTACCTAAAATAGGCTTGCGTTTGGCTACATCTCACCTGATGGGAAGTGACGATGAGGCCTATTTAAGCACGCTCGCCTAGAAGATGCCTATTAACTCTTCGTTTGAAGACGCCCAAGTTGTATGATAAAGGGAACAAAGAAGCCGGAAGAGAGTTCCAGGCCTTTGATGTTCGCATGATGAAAGAGTTTGAGAAACGGTTTGTACGCGACGGTGGTATGTCAACAACAAAAGGGTGAAACGCCTCTCCACGTCTGGTCGTCAGGTGGCGGAATGGAGACGAGGGGATCAAATCGTGCAGCTCCTGAGCACACTCACCGAAATGCATGCGGTAGAAAATACACAAACACGCAACTCTTCGACGATGCTCTAAGCTTTGTAACCTTTTCGCAACCAGTGCCTCGTCATTAATTAGTTTTATGGCACGGCGCTCTATTGAGTCCAAAGCAGCAAGCTGATATTTTGCGGAACCATCCCATAGGTGGCTGCAATATTCCATGCATGACCTCACTTGAGCTTGGTACAGCGTAAGTAACTGCTGGGGCGAGAAGTAGTATCTTACCTTAGACAGAATACCAAGCTTTCTGGCCGCAGATTTTGCCTTAGACTCAATAGAGAGACCGAAGTTGAGGTTGGAAGAAATTTGCATGCCGAGTAATTGGATATGGTCACTGTACGGCACCGATACACCTCGGAATAGTGGGGCAAGATCAACCGAACTCTTTTTTGCCGAAAAAACACACGCCTGGGTTTTGGTTGCATTAAACGAGACCAGATTAGCCTCACCCCAACTAGAAACCGCTCCAAGAGACTCGCTCGTCTGCCTAACCATATCACCCCTCAGGTCTACTAGCTCAGCACCGGACGTTCTTGGACTAGAAAAGTACCTAGCAACAACAGTACTATCATCAGCATACCCGACGATGCCTGGTAAGAGCAGGTCATTGATATGCAGAAGAAATAAAGTTGCAGAGAGTACACTTCCCTGCGGAACGCCAGCTTTGATTTCCATGAGGTCAGACGCACTGCCATCAATGACAACACGTATGGATCTATTTTTAAGGAAATCAGCTATCCAGCTGCACAGTTCAGGAGGTAGCCCAAATGTCGGAAGTTTGGAAAGAAGGCTTGCGTGCCAGACCCTGTCGAAAGCTTTGGAAATGTCTAGAGATACAGCAAGGGCTTCTCCACGGCGATCCAATGCCTCACCCCAGTAATGCGTGACGTAAACTAGAAGATCCCCAGTGGACCGGTTTCGGCGAAAGCCATACTGCCGGTCACTGAGGAGATCATTATCTTCTAGATAGTCAAGCAGCCTAGTATTAATGACACGCTCCATAACTTTGCAGAATATGGAGGTGATGGCTATTGGTCTGTAGTTACTGGGGTCGGCTCGACTACCTTTTTTCGGGACTGGCTGCACGTTAGCCTGCTTCCACTCATCAGGCACAATCCCCGACTCAAAAGAGAGACGATAGAGGCGAGTGAGAATGGGTGACAACTCAGGTGCACACTGTTTGAGTACGACGGCAGGAATACCGTCAGGTCCACTGGCTTTGTTAATGTCCAAAGTTCGGAGAATCTTCAATACCTTTTTCTGGTGAAAAGCAATTTTTGACATTTGAGAGCCACAGTTAGGTAAAAAAGGTGGTGTTTGGTTTGCCGAATCCAGATGTGAGTTTCCAGCAAACAGAGAGCCGAAGAGATTCGCTTTTTCCTTAGCTGAATGAGCAAGAGACCCGTCAGGTTTCAAAAGTGGAGGCAAAGACGAGCGACAGAAGTTGTTTTCAATTGACTTTGCCAGCGACCAAAACGCCTTGCTGCCCGCTGGGTGCGAAGAGAGCTTGTCTCCAAAATGGCTGATGCGCTCGAAACGGGCTAAACGCAGAGTTCTTTTATAGTGCTTGGTAGCAGCGTTGAACTCTTTCTTTTTTCCACCAATATCATGAGATTTCTGTGCTCTAGCATGAGCCCAAGCCTTGTACTTAGTCTCCGCATTTTTCTTAGCATCAGCGCAGCAAGGGGTGTACCAGGGCGATGTTCTATTATCCGAAGATATGTCCGAGTAAGGAATGAAATACTCCATACCTTGACGTACAACCTCTGCAATGGCTTTAGCACAGTAAGTTGGATTAGAAGAAGAGAAGCAAGATTGGCGCCAAGGATAACTCGCAAAGAAGTGCCTCATCTCCTCCCACTTTGCCATTTTAAAACGCCACACTCTTCTACTTTCTTTTTTACTTGTGTCAGGCGGAGAAAAAGTGGACACTGATTTAACAAGGCAGTGATCAGAAGTGCCAAGAGGAGAAACCACAGAGACATGGCACCTGTCGGGATCAGTGGTGAGAACAAGGTCAAGGCAATTAGGCGTGTGGCCAAGCACATCGGGTATCCTCGTTGGTTCGTCAGACATAAGAGTAAGATTATAAGTGTCTGCAAGTTTCTTAGTTTCTCTACCAGCATGGTCGGTCATAACAGAGTGCAACCACTCTTGATGGTGGGCATTAAAGTCACCAACAAGCGTGACTTGTGCACGAGGATAAGTTTGCTGCGCTATATCAATTGAATCACTCAGGTGCTGAAGGAGAAGAGATGTATCCCTATCTCCACTATGGGAACGATAAACACAGGCGTAGAGTAACTGCTCCAAGCCCGTGTCCAACAAAATCCAGAGTACAGAATAGTTAGGATCTTCTAAGCTCCGGAGACGCTTGTAACAGAAATTATTATCAACATACACGCATACCCCTGCATAAGGTTTGAAATGATGCTCTAGAGTGTAGCCGGGGTAGAGCAGGTATGCTGAGTCAGCAGGGGTGTCGATTTTAGTCTCCGTTAAGAAGAGCAAGTGCGGTTTATCAGTCTCAAGGTGGTGGTGGACTGCATCGAGATTTGAGTGCAGGCCTCTGATATTATCGAGGTGCACATTAAGAGAGAGGACGTGCAACTGTTGTTTAAACTTGCTCTTTTTATTTGTAACTTTCATATTTGGGATTTGGGTAAGTATGGTGAGAAAATGTAGACGAGGAGTATGGTACAGGCCCTGCAGACCAGCAACAGATACAGAGCCATAGGGAAACTTGCACGGAGACTGCGGGGACGCCCGAACCCCCCCGAAAGTGGCCATCGGGTCCTCTCGTCCGGTCGCCAAACGGCACGATGGAACACTTCGGGATTTTTCGCGAGGCGGCGGGGCAGCCTTTCACGAGTGGCTAGCTCGCTAATTGGGCCCCCTACAACCTGCGGTCAGCCAACAGAAAACTGTGCTTCGGATCCCGCTAGTCTCCGATACAAGGTGCCCGGCAGAGTAAAAGTCACGAAGTCAAAAACGGTCCACATAACAAACTTACAGCTGTCCACAACTTCCCACTGGCATCTTGTGGCTACTTCAGACATCATGATGGAACATGACGAATCGCTTGGCACCACGGTTTAGTCTGAAGGGTGGTGACAAGCCGCGGCCGAAGCCTACCACCAGATTAGTTGCTCCTTTAGCACCACCCAGGGGACACGTGTAGAATTCAAGGGTAAATCTACGGACGCGAGCAACATGGCCCCCCAAATTATTTATTATTTGGTAGATAAGTTGCAATTTTAACCATGACGAGGAACTGTGGATCTTACCATAATTATAAGTTAAACTTACAAATTATTGAGTAGATTATAATAAAACATACAATTAAGTAGATATTACCATATACCATTAATAAATAAATAAATAAATAATGCTGGATAGTTTACACAACACTATCTAGCCCCAAGCTAAGCAGAGCTTGTGTTATGGGTACTAGATAACTGATATACTTAATACAATATATAACATAGATAGATATTTTTTATTATACATAGAAAATACCCAGAACCCCCTGAACAAATATCTGCAAATCGCACAAATATTTGTTCCGAGGCGGGAATCGAACCCGCAACCTCGGCGAACGTTCGCCTGCCCCGCCACAGAGGTCGTCATTGAACATTTTATAGTTTTTTTTACGTTAAATTGACCAGAGAGTATTGTTTTATTTACGAGTTCACTTTAGTAGAGAAGTTCCCATTTCTACCGCAGCGAGGCGCCGTGTCCGTAACATAACTTAAAGTTGAAATTACAAAAGACTATAGTAGATAGCTCAAAAGTTTTAGTTTATTGGAAAAAACCATTTCGCTGTTGCAAACTTCACAGTCTATTTACGTTGAATTGACTCGAGAGTGTTGTTATATTTAAAAGTTTACTTTGGTAGAAAAGTTCTCATATATACCGTAACATAACTTGAAGTTGAATTAACTAGTAGTAATTACTTGAAGTAGTAGAGCTTTTTTGTGAAAGAGTTCGTCCGGGGAAGTACTACCACCATACCTATTTCTGCCACAAAGCAGTAGTGCTCGCATTGCTGTGTTCCGGTTTGAAGGGTAAGGGTGCCGGTGAAATTACAGGCACATGAGACTTTTCATCTTTATGTCTCAGGGTGGCGGGCGCAGTGCAATGCCACATACGGTGCGTCCTAGGTGGACGTGACCTTTGAGGTAATGCACTGTTCATAGGCGGAGGTTACCGCTTAACATCAGGTGGGCCATCAGCTTGTTCCGTCATTCAAGTAGTATAAAAAAAACAAAAAAAAAGTTGAATTAACAAAATTTAACGTTGATTTCACCAAGTTTTCAGCGAAGTAGATATTAAAGTATAACTTTTACACGTTTTACAGTTTCTAAGGTTTAATCTATAGGAGAAGCATTGTTGTATTTACGAGCTCGCTTTGGTAGATAAGTTACAATTTTAACCATGACAAGGAACTTTGGATCTTACCATAATTATAATTAAAACTTACAAAAATTGAGTAGATTATAATAAAACATATAATTAAGTAGAAATTACCATACTTCTGTTGTATATTTTATAGTTTTCTTACGTTGAATCGACCAGAGAGAATAGTTACAGGTATGTACGAGTTTATTTCGCGCAGGAGGTTGCAGGTTCGATTCCCGCCAGATTGCATAAAAAAAATATTTGTGCAATCTGCAGATATTTGTTCAGGGTGTTCTGGGTATTTTCTATGTATAATAAATAATATCTATCTATTTAATGAATTGTATTAAGTATATTAGTTATCTAGTACCCATAACACAAGCTCAGCTTAGCTTGGGGCAAGATAATGTTGTGTGGACTGTCCAGCATTATTTATTTATTTGCATAATTTACTTCGGTAGAAAAGTCCCCATTTGTAACGCAGCTAGGTGCTGTGTTCATAACATAACTTATAGTTGAAATTATTTATTTATTTATTTATGTTAACTTACAAGTGCTATACAAAACTTTCGTAGCAGGCACCGTCTTAGACTCGCGTAGTACACGAATGTGTAAGTTAAATTCGGCGCTGCTGCTAACTGGCTGCTGGCGCAGTTGGTACACGCACCATCCGAGACGCAGGCAACTGCCGGTTCAAACAACGGTTAGGTATTTACTACAAAACTTTAAAGTAGATAACACAATAGTTTTTTAGTAAAAATTATCACAATTCCATAGTTAAATATACGAGAGAAATTAGGTATTTACTACAAAACTTTAAAGTAGATAACACAATAGTTGTCTAGTAAAAATTATCAGAATTCATAGTTAAATAAACGAGAGCTATTAGGTAGATATTACAAAATCTTAAAGTAGATAGCACAAAAGTTGTCTCGTAAAAATTACTATAGTTAATGGTAAAATTACCAAATATACAACAGGAGTTGGTAAATAATACAATTTAGTTACAAATTTACCAAAGTGGTTTATTGACTATCCTACCAGTAGTTTGATAAACAACTACAATAGTATTTAACTTGTTTAGTGAAAAATAACAAAGTTTATGGTAAAATCCACAATATGATATTTAATAAATTTTTACCGAAACTATAGTAGGTAGTAATTTACCAAAGCAGTTTGGTAACTATTCTACCAGCTACATTTGGTAGCTTAAATATACCAAACTACTTTGGTGATCAGCCAACCGTCGCCGTTTGGTAAAATCAACTTAACTCAGCGGTAGGTCCTCATTCAAACGTTTAATTTGGTACATATAATCAGTAATCTGGTAAATTCAAACAAAGTATTCGTTCAGTGTATGCTGGTAAAGATATGTTAGTTAATTTTGCTGGTAAACGTTGTTAATTTAACTATGCCGGTAAATATATGTTATGTTAACTATGCTGGTAAAGATGTAAAGTTAACTATGCTGGTAAAAATATGTTTAGTTAATTATGCTGGTAAAAAGGACGCAATTTTTTTTTAGATTGTTATTAACAATATAATTATGATGTTCCAGTTGCTGAGAACTTTGGCGTGGCCACGTATGCGATATTCCTCTTCGCACTGACAATCTGGTGGACTCTGAACTGGGGAGAGGCTACTGCATGCCCTTACACGCACTTCGAGGATATTATCGAAGGTAAACCTTTTCATATTCTGCGGCTTTAATTAGAGCAAAAGCAGACTTGTTATTTGTAGCATCGCCGATCGATTCAGGAGCTTCTCTGAAGCTCGATGCTACGTCTGACGCTCCTATCCGCATCGATAGAATCGCCAGACTCAGCCGCCACGAACATACGTGTGGCAGTCGCTTAAACGCGATTCAGCATCAATGCAGTCGCTGAACGCTGAAACAGTAACTATAGTCTGCTTTGGCCCTTAGTCTATTTTAGAAACGCTTGTACAGCCAAAAGATCCTTTAATCTGAAATAGGAGTACCTATCTACCTAATAGTTTGAGCATGGGTTTTATGTTTGTATTGGCAAATACCTATAGAGATTTATTATTTTTACGGTAACTTCACTAACAAAATCTCCAAGGGATCATCTATCAGGTATTTGAAAGTGGCCTGAAAATTGTAAGGGATCGAACAGGACGACCAGAGTCATCAGGATCATAGCCAAGGGTCGATCATTCATAGCATAGCTTTCACAAAAATAAGTGCGTAAATCAACGGGTAAATCTACTGGGAATAGCCCCCATAGACAAAATTGGTAAAGAAGTGGATTGGGTAGCCATAGACCACATTGATAAAGAGGACGTCTGAATCAAGCTCAGCTATATTGCAACATTTATTATTATTTAAAAATAAATTAAATTTCTAAAACAGCGGGTTGTATCAGGCATGAACTCACAGTCATTAAGATGTCGGCATCAGCGGCGATGATGGTGATGTCGCTACTATGAGTGGCGTGGGCAACACCGCAGGCGGGCTAGGTGTTTCAGACGACTCAGTCTGTTCATTAGGAACTACTAAGCTCACTGATGGTGGAGTTGGTTGTGCCATTAGAAACCAGCGGTTTCTACGGTATAATGACCCATCAGGCTTTCCAACTAAATAGGACCTGGGTTCTTAATACCTGGGGTTAGTAATATTTAATACTGGGGATGATGTAATGCTGAGAAAAGATCACCGACAATGGGTACCAGCAAAGACAATATCACCAACATTATCAACCATTGGGAAAATGGCAAGACAATGATGATCACTGTACCAGATATATGAAAGGACAATATTTTCTCTATAAAAAAAAGCCCAAAGTTATTTGTAACTTTTGGATAGTTTCGATTGTTTATTAAAATGGACCATATTATGGGTTAAAAAATTAGATAAATAAAATGAATACAACACAACCGAAGGTAAACTCTATAGGGGTTTTGTAAAATTGACTATATTTTGAGTGATGTTCATTAAAAACTGCTTTTTCGTGCGGGGCTAGACGTTTTTTTTGTATAAAGATTTCTGCCTGGTGTTGGCGCAGCCTTAAGACATTAAAGTCTCTCAGACACTCCACTTTCACTACTAATTTCCCAAGAAAACTGTGTGCCCCAATAACGTCTCTTCAAAATGTTTCCAGGCAAAGGCGACATCAGAAAAGCTGTGCTCAAGACGTGGGCGGAGCTAGCTGGAGGACTTTTAGTTTTCAAGTATGTGCAGATGTACTGGGCGCTGGAGATCTCTGACACGCACAAGAACAAGGCGTACGAGGAGTGTAGAGCTGATCTACAGGTACCCAATCTATTGCACTATTGCACGTGTGTGTTGCCGTATGTAACTGACATCGATAACCAACCAACACATTAGGCCCAAGTTTCCCAAACTTATTATGTCTTCTGCCCACTTTGAGAATAAACTATTTTTTAGCGCCCCCATAATTATTTTTTAGCTCCCCCATTTTTTTACCTACTTAAAAACCACTATAACTTCAGAGATTAAACATGCACAAATCGGGTTATTTGAAAAAACTTGTTAAAACATTATTGCCCGCGGTCTATTATCTACGAAAATTACCTATCTAGGAATAATAATCATACAAAAGTGTGTCTGATTTGACGCTCCCATTTTTTTTCTGGGTCTCTTACCGCTCCCCTTTAGGCCTGCAGTGCCCACAAGGGGGCGTTATCGCCCACTTTGGGAACCCCTGCTTTAGGCATTCATTGGACAGCGGCCTTTATACAGACCAGTGAAATGTCTCAACAATTTTCTCCAGACATGGTTATCTGGCGTCGAGTGTAAGCAGCAGCGTAACACGTAACTAAGGGATCTCGGAGAGCTCACCTCGGTGATGTAGCACCATCTACGTGCGCTACATCTACGAAGTGAAGTCAATAATCAAAACTATATAAATTGTACGTGTGTTTGTCTAAATCAGAGTTTACTGTGCAGTACAAATAGCATTAGCGTAGCACGTAACTAAGACATCTCGTAGACCGTCGATGTTGCAACCTCTACGTCGTGTGCTACGTCTAAGAGGTGAGGTAAACAGTTTTTTCTTAGATTGTACTTTTTTCTATGTCTTTTCCAGCTGTCTAATAAATCTGGCCAATGGGAAAAATAATTCCCGTTGGCTAGACCAGTCCGACCACCAATCTGACCACTGGGAAACACTCTTTAGGAATCTCTTTAAATGTTGGTGTGTTGCTTTTATCATTCAAATCAGTCCTAGCTGCCTAAATGCGCTGTGTTCCACCAAAAGCTTTCCTCAGCGCCCACTGTGTAATGCATTGCCATGAAATAACAGGCTGGGGTAAAAGTTTCTTCGCTTTTTAGGGTTCCGTAGTCAAAGACAAGGAACCCTTATGGATTCGTCATGTCTGTCTGTCTGTCCGTGTATGTCACAGCCTTTTTTTTCCGAAACTATAAGAGCTATACTGTTGAAACTTGGTAGATAGATGTATTCTGTGAACCGCATTAAGGTTTTTACACAAAAATTAAAAAAAAAAACACAATTAAACAGTCGTCTGGAAGAGATCGCTTTTAGCGATAAGACCGCCCATTGTACATTACTGTTATTGTTTTGGTTATTTTATCTATTTTATTTTTTACATTTGGTGTGCAATAAAGTGTTAATCTATCTATCTATCTATCTATCTATCTATTATTTTTGGGGTTCCCCATACTTAGAACTGAAACTCAAAAATTGAAAAACTGAATAGTTTGCGCGAGAGACACTTCCAAAGTGGTAAAAAGTGTCCCCCCCCCCCCCCCCCCGTAACATCTAAAATAAGAGAATGATTAAACTAAAAAAAATATATGATGTAAATTACCATGTAAACTTCCACTGAAAATTGGGTTGAACTAGATATAGTAAGTAGTTTTTTATTTTTGGGGTTCCCCATACTTAGAACTGAAACTAAAAAAAAAAACATCGAACCCATACGTGTGTGGTATTTATGAATAAGGTCTTCAAAAATGATATTGAGGTTTCTAATATAATATTTTTCTAAACTGAATAGTTTGCGCGAGAGACACTTCCAAAGTGGTAAAAAGTGTGTCCCCCCCCTCATAACTTCTAAAATAAGAGAATTATAAAACTAAAAAAAAATATGATGTACATTACCATGTAAACTTCCAACCAAAATTGGTTTAAACGAGATCTAGTAAGTAGTTCTTTTTTAATACGTCATAAATCGTAATCCATCCAAGAACTTTTATATTATGTTACTTGCTGCTACGGAACCCTTCATGGGCGAGTCCGACTCGCACTTGGCCGCTTTTTATATGAAAGCTCAAGTCATTTTATTTCAAAGTATTTTTACATTTAACTGCAGCACAGATAACATAATACTATACTAGTACTGCAGTATAATATGCCATTTTATTCGATGACTTTCTGCCATCTTGTAAGTAGTGACAAGATCTCGTTGGTGTAGGAATTTTGGGAATTCTGATAAAAAAATAGCAACAAGTAGTTTTGGCAGTCCTCTCTTGATGTTAACCTGACACTACCTAAAGAATTCTGAGGAGATCGAGACAGGTGGAAACCTGAAGGTGCAAGGTCAGGGCTATATGGCGGATGCATCAACACATCCCAACCAAACTATCTTAATTTTTGCTGAGTAGCTAATAATGTGCGTGGTCTAGCGTTATCGTGATGAAAGACCACACCCTTTCTATTGATCGATTCCGGCCACTTTCTCTCAACTTCTTACGGTTAAAGTTATTTATTTTACCACTTTGGAAGTGTCTCTCGCGGAAACTATTCAGATTAGATTAAAATGATACCATAGATACCCAACACGTATGGGTATGATGAAAAAAAAAAAAAAGTTTTGAGCTTCTGTTCTAAGTATAACCCCAAAAATTTATTGGTTTTCTTCTATTTTTGTGTGAAAATCTTAATGCGGTTCACCGAATATATCTACTTACCAAGTTTCAACAGCATAGCTCTTATAGTTTCGGAAACATAAGTGGCTGTGACATACGGTCGGACAGGCAGACAGACATGACGAATCCATAAGGGTTCTGTTTTTTGCCATTTGGCTACGGAACCCTAAAAAGAGTCGGTAAAGGGTAGTTAGGGCTAGTTTTTAATTATTAGTGAGCGAGCAACGCCCGTGTCGCAATGACGTTTTGAAGGTTTATGCATCAGTGAGTAATATCAGAAGATGTTGCGCCAAAGATATGGATTCGTTGATATATTCCTTTATCTATGTCACCGTCAGTATAATATGTAGCATTGTAGGAATGGTTACTATTATGCATCTGATTTCATCAAGTTTGCCATGTTTAACAATACTGCAAACATTCACGTAAAGGAAGTTTATAGCTTTCGTAGAAGTTTTTATATCTTCGTAGTTATCAGCAAATTCATTCGTACTTTGTGTACTTGGTACTTTATGTCTTGTAATTGTAATGTTCTCTATTTCAAGTTGTAAGCCTGATCTTTTATAATTTTAGAAATTCCTTTGACAAATTTTATTTTTATGTCTCTGTTTCTCCATTTTCCTGCCGCTGTTAAAGTTCGTTCCTCAGGTTTTCCATGAACTTTTGCTAATAGGGTGTCTGATCACAAAATATACGTAAACCTTCTACGTTTATACTATTCTTATTGCGTATTATGGATTTTGCTGTTTCTTGAGAGGCAAAACTAATTTTGAGCGGACGCGTTTTCATGCTGTTGTATTTGCCAAGTCGTTGGACTCTCTTGATTGAGCACTCTGGAGCAACCGCTTTCATGACTTTTTGTGCTTCACATTTATCCTTATCTAGTCTTTATAGAATCTTGTAGGTCAGTCTACTCCGCCCCCGGTTTTGTACGCCGATGAACCAATATGTTTTTCTGTCTGTGCCAAGAACCTGTGTGTCATTTTTGAGAACAAACTGTATTGGGTGAGTCATGTTAATGAAATCAGCAAACGGGTTAACTTCTCGTTTCAACCTCACAGCGTCTCCAAAAGTTCTTACTTTTTCAAACTAAAACCACTCTTACCAAATCCTCTTATTACCTCTCCTTGACTATGCTGATGTCTGTTTCCTAGATGCCACGGAGGAGCTATTAAACAAAATGGGGCGTCTTCAAAACCTGTGCATCCGTTTCATCAATGCCCATTAATAATGCTGTCAAAGCAACAACAAAACATGTTTTTTGTATTAAGGGGGCTTAAATATTTATTTTATTCTGTTTTTTAGTATTTTTTATTACAGCGGCAACATAAATACATCATCTGTGAAAATTTCAACTGTCTAACTATCACAGTTCATGAGATACAGCCTGGTGACAGGCAGACAGACAGATGGACAGCGGAGCCTTAGTAATAGGGTCTCGTTTTACCCTTTGGGTACGGAACCCTAAAAACTATCCTAATGATAATTCAATAATTTTGAAATTGATTGGCCATCATAATCATAATCATAGTGGCTTCTAACTTAGTGGTAATGTTTGTATCCACCTGTATGGGGTAATATTACCACCGAGTGATGGCCCCCAGAGAACGGGAGACCTAGAAGAAGGCGGAACGAACATACGTGGCTACTTTTATGCAAAGCGCTGCATAATTTATGAGAAAGAGACGTGAAAAGGGATAGAAAGGCCTATGCCCTGCAATGGAACGACGTAGGCATATTCTTCAAAATACCCTATAAAACCCTAATACCTGCAGAAATCGCACAATCCCTAAATCTCCAAAAAACCTAAACCCATGCGTTGGTATTATAAATTTAGATACGTTACATGTATGGTTTGTGCTATTATTTATTCTGTGATATGGTGTTATATTTTTAACCCGGTATTAAAAGACGGACTTTTATCGGCGACTTGAATTTCTTGGTTATTTTATTTTCCCAGTTATAGGACCATTTAGATCGTTTTCTCGACCACAAAACACTGACCCTGTGAATTTTATCAAAACCCTTATATATTTTTTCGAGATATTCTCTAAAGACAAATATTATAATATGTTGCTCGTTTATTAAATAAGGAACTCAAGAATAGTGGGGAAATCAAAAACTACTGGAGATAGGCTCCTGGGACATGCTGTGGATATCATGATAGTAAAAACTCGCTGATTATGATGGTGTTTTCAGGTGCCTGTGATCTACGGCGCAGTGGTGGAAGGGGTCGCCACGTGCATGTGCCGGCTGGCTTCCAAGTCGTTAGGTGACCTGAACCCTCGCTTCGCCACAGCTATTGACTCCTTTATTGGAACTTCACTCGTTGTTGCTGGTAAGTACTAATTATGTAATTTTTTTATTATATGACTACATCCAGGAACTACACTGGCTTGGAAGAAAACACCTCTGTAACTTTTGTTTCTTCCACTGCTCTTAGGTAAGACAACGAATTGAATTGGGTACGCTAAGTAAACGCGGGTAAAATAAGCTCTTTGGGACAGAGCCATACAAAATAAGCTCTTTGGGACAGAGCCATACAACATTTTCTTCATAATTACAATAAATAAATAAAATAAATAATGCTGGACAGTTCACACAACATTATCTAGCCCCAAGCCAAGCAGAGCTTGTGTTATGGATATTAGATAACTGATATACTTAACACAATACACTACAAAGATAGATATTTTTTATTTTACATAGAAAATATCCAGTACACCCTGAACAAATATCTGCAGATCGTACAAATATTTGTTCCGAGGCGGAAATCGAACCCGCAACCTCCTGCTTGGCAGGCGAACCTTCGCCCGCTGCGCCACAGAGGTCGTTAATACAATAATACTACAATTAATACCACTAATTAATTTGCTCTCACAGAATCGATCAAAATCGTCGTCGAATAATTTTCATCAAGCTACTACTCCTACTACATCTACCTTTACTACTTGCTTGTACTACTTGCTCCATTTTCACTTAATTGTCACTTGATTCTCACTCGGTTCTCACTCGGTTGCAGGGGTCCTCGCTAGGCACACGGTATTCGTGTACCGCTATCAGGACAATAGTGTCAATGCGGACCTCAGTGTTTCCATCTTTTGCAAAATCCATTTAGGAAAAGGTACATTAGCTCAATGTTTACTAATGATCATTAATCATTGGCTTTTTAAACGCATGTTTGGTTTAATTCATCAATAAGTACTTCACTTTAACTTAATTGACTTTAAAAAATTGTTTATAGTTCATAGTAATTTATTTGTCAGAATGTAGGTAAATGATGTAGATTTCAAACAATAATAACAAAATCCATTACATTCTTACCATTATTAGGCATGTAAATATATGTAGTTACAGGTAAATATTTAAAAGTATACTAAAAACCTAAACATTGCTCAAGTCGTCAGTTAAAAACTCTGTCACTGTGTGGTAACATTTCTCAAGCAGAAGAGCCTATAGCTTATTTTTAAAACGTAGCTCTCTGGTACCTTATTTAAGATTTTTGTAGCCATATAAAGGTAATTGGTATTTTTGTTTCTAAAGTATTTATGTTGATATGGGCTTACTGTTTAGATTTAGTGCATTTCTCAGTAAGGCTGAAATAAATATTTTGAATTTGAATTTGAATTTGAATAAAAAATTACATTGCCATTACAAAATGTAAATGACTACTTAAAAGTCATTAGAATTACTTTGTTAGATGTATTAGTAAAGTATTAGTTAATTGTTCAAACTAATATATGCATTGACACTTCAGGTTAAAGATATTTATTCTCAAAAGAAATTACATTTCACATAATGAGAAATTACTAATTTAAACTTAAGTTCTAAAATACACAATGCACTTCAGCACAACTTCAGTTAACATTCGTTTTTTTTTCGATGTTTTGTGATCTCTGTACCATATATGTTCCTTTTATTCTCAGACCAAGCTAAACAATCTTATAAAAATTACAAATCAAATAACATGAACAAGCTAATTAATTCCAGAATTAGTGAAAGACTTTCAAAACGACTTAGGTTTTTAGCCAGAAGTCATCAAAAAGTTTCAAACCCCTTGTTTTTTTCCAGCATTTGAATACTCCGGTGGCTACTTCAACCCAGTCCTGGCCACGTCCCTAAAAGCCGGCTGCGATGGTCACACCCTCATGGAACACGCCATAGTCTACTGGATAGGCGCATGCGCTGGATCCCTTCTTTCTGTGTACATGTACAAGCTACCAGCCTTCAAGAGATTCGTTAGGACAGAAGCCACTGTCTCAAATGGGGACAGCATCTGGGAGACCAAGGAGGATTAGGAAGCTATTAGAAATATAAGTGTGTCTAAATTTGATTTTATTTCAACCGTTTATGTTTTTTTAAATAGAAAGTAAAAACGAAGATAAAAGCTCCCGTGTGAAAAAACTCGAAGCGTTTTTGAGAAATGTTGATATCGTGTTGATACCACATTGTGCAGTTGATTAGGGTTTTTTTGAAATTGTGTCATGCCTTTGAAAACCTATTATATTTATTATATTATTTGTTTCAGTCATTGTCACATTTTAACAAAAAAGTTTTTATTTTTTGCCTTTTCTTTTGGAATATTGGAATATTTTTTCAATATGCTGCACATACCTAACTGCTTTTACAATTGTTATTTTATTTTCTATTCGATCTCTATATTTTTTTTGGCAAAATATACCCTGGATTAGTCAGTTATTTTCTGGGCAACTTTCTTAAATATTTATTTATAGTATCGATATTCTTCATAGTTTTATAATTTTTTGCATCTCGATGTAACATGAAAATAATAAAACAAGGTGCTACGTTCTTACGTTGTAAATAAATTTGTTTTTATTTGTTAAAGTTGTTAATATATGTTTTTTTTATGCTGTTGTTCCTCATGAGATAACTATTAGGTATTTGATCTCGCTAAAGACTCCACATGAATGAACACTCATGGCTAGAAACTACGCTAGTGCTAGTATTCTGTGTCTATGAGTGTTCGTGGTTATAATTTCGGTATACTGACTAGCTGGTCCGCTCGCAGATGCCAGATGCACAATCCAATGGGCTGGCGTATCCGGAAATTAGCTAAGCAGAAACGGTTGTAGTGAGGCATCGAGCAAATATTGAGTAGAGTAGTAATGCCATTCATGTTTTATCGTACCTATCTGTCACATTATCATTATTATTAAATCATGCACACTAGAAGAAATCAGTACAATAATCAAAAATATAGACTCAGACTGTAGTACAGGTAGTGACGGGATTAATACAAAATCAGTAATTTGTGTAGGAGACCTAATAGTGAGTAATTTGGCTGATTGTATAAATAAATGCATGGAAACTGGTAATTTCCCAAGTTGCTTAAAAGATGAAAAAAAAATCACCAATTTTCAAATCAGGCACTAAAACAGACCCCGGGAATTACCGTCCTATATCTGTGTTGCCAGTAATATCGAAGATATTTGAAAGAGTTATACATTAGCGATTAAGTAATCACTCGGATAATTTGGGTTTTTTATTTGAGCGACAATATGGATTCCGAAAAAATTCCAGCACATTATCAGCTGTAACAGATCTAGTAACTAAAATTTTTAAGGAAATTGATCAAAAAAACATATGTTTGGGAATTTTAATTGACCTAAAAAAAGCATTTGATACCGTGAGCCATTCTCTTCTGCTTGGTAAACTCAACAATATCGGATTATCAGGATCGACTTACAATTTTTTCGAGTCTTACCTGTCAGCCAGAGCTCAGGTCGTTAAAATAGGAAATTATACCAGTAGTTATCAAAATATAGATTGTGGTATTCCTCAAGGTTCTATTTTGGGACCCTTGCTCTTTTTGATATATGTCAATAAAATCAGTATAATAGGTTTGACTGGCCAAATTACAATGTATGCTGATGATACTTTTCTTTATTACTACCGAAAAGATTTAATTGATATTATATTCCAAGCTCAAAAAGATTTCATCAAATACAATAAGTGGTGTCAATGTAACTTGCTGACAATCAATGCTAAAAATACTTCCTATATGATATTTAAAGCAAAAAATAAAAAATCCGTAATCATTCACCTCTAACCATAAACAACGAGATACTTCAGAGATCCCACCAAGAGAGGTACCTGGGCTAACTCCTTGATGACAAACTAAATTGGAAATGCCACATTAATAAGGTGGAAAACAAAATAACATCACTCACTGGTGCATTGCGTAGAATGGCAATTTGGATACCACACAAAGTTCGTGAAATGATTTACAATGCTCTCGTAAAATCTAATCTCGACTATCTGATTGAGGTTTGGGGTTGTGCTGCAAAGACTAACCTCAAACCGCTGCAGGTTGCTCAAAACAAGGCCATCAAAACACTGTTTAATTATGAAAGACTTATACACACAGCTTTTTTGTACAAAAATATATAAAGGAGTGCCTGGGGGCAGTGTTGCCGCGGCGTTCTGTTGATATTTAATATCGGGTTTACTGGACGGAGATAAGGGACTTGCTGGAATGATACTTGAAGTCTACCATGAGTTAAGGTTTATTTTCTTACTGAATACTATACAATGCTCTCCTACTCTCAATCCTACTTAATCTACGGGTTATTCGGTACCACGGACTTGGGTGCGCGGGCGACCCAGAGACCAACGGTCTGTGACGGGGAAGGTAAGTTACTCCCAACCTGTGTTTGAGGTTGGACGTAACCCCCTTCGGGTTAGTAATCTAGCTACCTAGCAGGCCCGCGACCTCTTGGCTTAGCCAATCGGTGCGGGACGCTGCAATGGGACTGTGTGAGCTACTGTGGAGAACACTCTCCACGATCAGGTCCAAACCATGGGACCGCGGAGAATGAACTCGGACGAACGACCACACGAGTAGGAACACGGTAATCCCACCCGCCGGGTCGTCCAAACTATCAGCCGGGGAAGCACGACCAGGGTAACCATGAAGCCGCGTCTCCCCTTGCCCTAATACCCTAACCAGATATCTAGCAACCCGGTAAACCAGGCCGCTCGAATACCCGGGATGGGGGCAGTGACACCGCGTGGGGTCGCTCGGTTCGCACTCAAGATTCTCCGCACGACCAGGGTAACCATGAGGCCGCGCCAGAGAACCTCTCAGCTTTGGAGCTAGCCCACGAGTGCCCCGAGCTATTGACTGCGATGCCTTATCTCCTAACGCCCGGCGCGGTAGTGTGTGTGCGCGTCTAGATGCGCGCGGAGGCTGGGCCACGCTGCGTCGATGTCCATGTGTGTGTTAGTCACTCGGTGGCTGTCGTCGGGTCCGGAATTTCTATATATAACAAATTTCTCTATGGTCCGGACGTCTGCGGGGCTCGTTACAAAAACTAAGTTTTTTTAATCTAAAACAACTATACACACAAAATATTTGTACTTTCATTAAAAAAAGTATCTCTGGTCAAATTAACGCACAAATTGTTTTCACTAAAAGGACATACAAATATAATCTGAGAAAGACAAAAAAACTCAAGCAAAAACTGTGCTTGAGAAAACAAATATTTTATACATATATAGTCATATAGTCATATAGTCATTTATTTCATCTTTAGACATGTTACATGCACTTAGATATGTCAGTTTCACATAGGTTTAAAGTACCTAGGTACATTTTACAATTTAAAATTATAAATATAACAATATAATGCAATACAAATCTCATAAAACACTGAGGATAGGTACATGTCAATAGAATTCAAATAGATAATTAATAGATTTAGCTAAACGGCCTGTCATGTTGTAAACATAAATTCATAGGAATTTTAAACAAAATCAAAATAAACACTCATAACAAGTCATCACAAAAAAATATCTTTGTCGGCCAAAGCCTCGTCCATCTTATAGTAGCTTTTATGCAATAATTGTTTTTTAATATAATTAAAGAATTTAATGTCAGTGTTATTTCTGATGTCAATAGGAATTTTATTATACAATTTTATGACACAAACATAAAGCTTTTTGAAGTTTTCTTCAATCTAACAAAGGGGGTCACAATATTTTCCTTATTTCTAGTGCAATGGTCGTGTAAATCTACTTTCTTTGTCATATTATTGATATTTTCCTGAAGGTTTACAATGTTTTGGTATATAAATTCGCAAATCATAGTCATAATGTTCAACTCTCTGAACTTATCTCGACACGAGTCCCTATATTTTAAACCAAGTATATACCTAACAGAACGTTTTTGCAGTAAAAATACCTTATTAGATGCTGCTGAAGTGCCCCAAAACATTAGTCCATAACTCATTAAGGAATGAAAATATGCAAAATACACGTCTCTTGCTGCTCTTATCCCACCTAGTTCCTTTATTTTGTTAATGGCGTAGGTAGCAGAACTAAGTTTTTTAGTTAATACTTCAATATGAACCGCCCAAGTTAATTTGGAGTCAAGCCAAATGCCTAAGAATCATACGGTCTGTACTGGGTAAGGATAGATCATTTAGAGCTTCAGCTACTAAAGGATGTGGCAAACTCACACTTACTCCTAAATAAAATCTAACTACATGAGTTTTATCAACATTTAAAAGTAAATTATTGACAGAAAACCATTCCTTTAAATTAGGGATAACTTCTTTAGCTTATGACCAAGATCCTCATTAGATTTGTCTTTAACAATTACACTAGTGTCGTCAGCAAATAAAACTATGTCAAAATCCTTACAAGCTACAGATACATCATTGACATATATTAAAAATAATAGAGGACCTAATATTGATCCTTGTGGAACTCCCAATTCAATTTTACTTTTATTTGATCTAAAGCCGTTTAGTTCAGTGACTTGTTCCCTGTCATTTAAATACGATTTGAAAATTTGCAGTTCATTATTTTTCACACCATAGTGTTCCAGCTTTCGTATCAAAATATCATGAGAAACACAATCAAAGGCTTTCAGAAAAGCAGAAAAGGAAATCCACTAGGCATGCTATAACAAGGCTTATACAAAATCCAAAATGCAAAAGGGAATCCAAAAACTTATGGAGTTTTTTGTGATTTCTCCAGACTAGAAAGCACATCTTGTATAAGCCTTGTTATAGCATGCCTAGTGGATTTCCTTATCTGTAAACCGAATTGTCTGCAGTTTAAAAGCTTGTTGTCTACAATAAAGTTTGTTAGTTCATCAGCGATATACTTTTCGAAAATTTTACTTATACTAGGAAGCACAGAAACAGGTCTATAATTGTAACAAAGAGTTTTTTTGCCTTTCTTATGCAGTGGTACGACTTAAGCGATTTTCATTTTTTCAGGGAAATACCCCTTGTCTATGCATTCGTTTATAACGGACATAAGTGGTAACACATTCAAGTTTCTTCAATAAGTACGGGGTAATATACCAAAAGTCATTTGATTTTTTTGGTTTCATGTTTCGGAGAAGATTTATAACTTGACTAATATTAATATGATTCAGAGTAAAATGTATACTAGAGGCCGGAATATATTTGTTTAAAAAGATTAATGAATTTTCCGGTGAACATTTTAGATTACATGTTAGGTCATTTGCAATGTTTACGAAATAGTTATAAAAAATTTTGCGATGTCAATTTTGTCATAAATAAACCTATTACTACTATCACAAAATATTTGATCACAGCTATTGTTTCTATTACTACATACTTTTCCTGTCTCTTCTTTAATTATTTGCCTAACACATTTTATTTTGTTTCCTGACTTTTCAATCTTGTCAGCTGTATGAATTTTCTTAGCATCAGAACATACTTTCTTAAAGATTTTACTGTATCTACTTACGTAAGACTTGCAAATCGGGCGATCCCAAAGTGAAAAATTCGATAAATTAGATTGCGACTTACCTGATGATGATCAAATAAAGGAACTTAAAATAATGTTGAACAAATTTGAACATTTGTTCATCAACGGGTATCCTCGCACACGTGTCAACACTGGTGAACTTGATATACGGTTGAAAGATCCTGCTAAGTGTGTAGAGCGCAGACCTTACCGATTGAGTCCGGTTGAACGGGAAAAAGTACGCAAAATATTGCGTACTTTTTCCCGTTTTTTCCGTTTTTTAACAATAGTTAGCGAGTTGCTTGAACATAATATCATTCGTGAAAGTAAATCATCGTTTTCGAGTCAAATAATATTGGTTAAAAAGAAAAATGGAAAAGATCGCATGTGTGTAGACTACCGTGAACTGAACAGGAACACTTTGAGGGATCACTATCCGTTACCGATAATATCCGATCAAATAGATCAACTATCAGGGGGTCTATATTTTTCCACTTTTGATATGGCAGCAGGGTTTCACCAAATCCCCATCGCTGAGAGCTCTATTGAGAAGACAGCTTTTGTGACCCCTGATCCTTTATACGAGTAGTTAACAATTCCGTTCGGCTTAAGTAACGCGAGTTCAGTGTATTAGCGGTGCATAAATAGGGCCCTAGCTCCTCTTTTGATTGACCAAGCTTGTCAGGTTTACGTCGATGATGTCCTGTCAAAATGCAAAGATTTCGCTGAGGGGCTCTCTCATATTGAACGGGTACTGATTGTTTTGCAACAGGCTGGATTTTCTATCAACATTGACAAAACTGCCTTCTTTAAACGCTCCATTGAGTATTTGGGCAATATTATTTCAGAAGGACAAGTCAGTCCAAGCCCAAGAAAAGTGGAGGCTTTAACGAAGGCACCAATTCCGAAAACCGTGAAGCAAGTTAGGCAATTTAACGGTCTAGCCGGGTACTTCAGACGTTTTATTCCTGATTTCTCGCGTGTCATGGTACCTCTGTATGAGATGAGCTGACAAAAAAAGATGCTAAATGGGAATGGAACAAAAAGCACGATAAGGCCCGAAACCATATTGTTGAACGATTGTCTACTGTGCCTACCCTCTCGCTATTTCAGGAAGACGCACCAATCGAGCTCTACACGGACGCAAGCAGCCTGGGCTACGGAGGAGTGCTGATACAGATCATCGGGAATCGCCAGCATCCAGTCGCGTATATGAGCCAGCGAACCACCGACGCCGAAAGCCGTTACCACTCGTACAAACTCGAAACTCTGGCGGTGGTGAGGGCTGTGAAATATTTTCGCCACTATCTCTACGGCCGAAAATTCAAAGTAATAACAGACTGTAATGCCTTGAAGGCGTCCAAGCACAAAAAGGATCTACTTCCTCGAATCCATCGATGGTGGGGATTCCTGCAGAATTACGACTTCGAGATCGAGTACAGAAGAGGTGACCGGCTACAACATGCCGATTTATTTAGTAGAAATCCATCGACTGAGATCTTGGTGAATATCATGACGAGAGACTCCATGTGGCTACAAATCGAGCAGCGGCGTGACGATGTTCTCCACCCTTTGATAGACAGCATGTCCAGCGACAGCCCAGTCACAGATTACATTCTAGAAGAAGGCGTACTCAAAAGGACGCTCACAGACCTCACACTCGGTACGCATACATACATCGTAGTTCCCAAAGCATTCCAGTGGAGTTTGATAAACTACTTCCATACAGCACTGCAACATCCAGGATGGGAGAAAACCCTGAAAAAGCTGAGAGAAACATACTGGTTTGACAAAATGAGCACAATTATCAGAAGATTTGTAGATAATTGCGTCATATGCAGAACCTCGAAGGGGGCGTCAGGCATTATACAAGCGCAGCTTCAACCTATTCAAAAACCCACCGCAGCATTTCAAGTCATCCATATGGATATCACAGGCAAGCTTGGTACCAGGAACACTGAGGGACGGGACGAGTACGTAATCGTAGCTATCGACGCATTCACCAAGTATATACTGCTTAGTTACTCCAATGACAAGAGCCAAAGCAGCATCCTCGCAGCACTAAAACGTGTTGTGCACTTATTCGGGACTCCTGTGCAGATAGTAGTAGATGGAGGTCGAGAATTTCTTGGCGAGTTCAAAGCTTATTGCGATCGTTTCGGCGTCAACTTACATGCAATAGCGCCAGGAATAAGTCGAGTAAATGGGCAAGTTGAACGCGTGATGGGCACATTGAAAAACGAACTTACCATGATTAAAAACTATGAGACTGAAAATTGGCAAACAGCGTTAGAAGTTTTACAACTTGCGTTCAACTGCACACCACATCGAGTAACTGGAGTCGCACCACTTACCCTTTTTACAAGCCGCCAACACTGTGTGCCGCCAGAGCTTCTAAGGTTGGTGAATATTGATGATGAATCTATCGACTTTGACATGCTTGAGCAGCGTGTACAACAGAAAATGGCTGCTGCGGCTGAATATGATAAACAGCGATTTGACAAGAACAAAGCAAAAATGAGTCCATTTCAAAGAGGAGACTACGTCCTTGTAAAGAACAATCCCCGTAATCAGACGTCCCTAGACCTCAAATACAGCGAACCATATGAAATACATAGAATACTTGGCAATGACCGTTACATGGTAAAGCGTGTAACTAGCAGAGGACGTCCCCGTAAAGTTGCGCATGACCAACTGCGCCAAGCACCACAGCCAGGTGATCAGGGAACCGTGTCGTCGGACTTTGAAAATGAAACTTAACAACAGTCCACATCGCAAGCTACCCCGTTGGTAGATGCTGAGCCACTGCCGTTCACATCACAAGCTACCCGGTTGGAGGATGCTGAGCCACTGCCGTCCACATCACAAGCTACCCGGTTGGCGGATGCTGAGCCACTGCCGTCCACATCACAAGCTACCCGGTTGGCGGATGCTGAGCCACTGCCGTCCACATCGCAAGCTGGTCTGTCTTCGGATGTCTAAATAAACTGGTTAGTTCTTTCTTAATCTATTAATTTTAACGCATAGATCGGGGTTGCTCTACAGATTGACTAAGAATATTTGACAATTACCTACTACTGGCCTTTGTCTGGTTTGACATGCTGATACATGCCAACGAATATTTTATTTTTATGACTGTACAAATAATTTTCAATCCTCAACCCCTTTCCTTTATTAACGTTGTTTTCAGAGCCACTGTGGACCACGTTTAAAAAAAAGTCTAGGCCACAGCAACGTCCTTCCTGAATCCCTTAGAGCCCCTGTGGACCACGGCGTACAAGACCGCTCAGCGCCACAGCATCAATTACCTGTGGGCTAATTTAGACGATAATATGTTGGTAAGATTCTGTGGACCACGGTGTACAAGACCGCTCAGAACCACAGCATCAAACCTCTCAATATCAATTTTCTTCCCTTTTTATTTGTAGAGCCTCTGGGGACCACGGCCATAACAAAACGGCCTAGGTCTCAGCATCTACCTAGTATCCTATTCCTTTAGAGCCCCTGTGCACCACGGCGTACGAGACCGCCCAGCACCACAGCATCATCCATGTCTTCGAGAAATTAATCTTGCAAGTATGCGTGCAGCATTTGCATTAAAATAATTATAACACAAGCTGTGCGAGTATGCGTGGAGCATCCGCGTTTTAAAATTTAAGACTTCGCTCACTTTCCTATGTACAGCTATTCTGTTTCATCTATTCTGATTATTACCTACAATTTCTAAATACTTCATGATAGTGATTGCATGTGTCGATCACCTATTTAATAATGTGTCATTCTGAATATTCTTCTTCTTCTTCTTCTTGTTTTTGGCGTGTTCAGCGGACCGGTAGTGGTGCCACAAGAGTTTGCCAATGACAGGTGATTAACTTGACATCAGAATGTCATGATACAATAACAGGTACGGCTGATAACTTAGTTGTTTATGTCAATGTCAAGTCAATTCTCAGATGATTTGTTGTTCTGAATTAGCTGTTATTCCTTACAACCATAGATTTAGTTTTAGCGTAGCGAAAAAATTCTACGTCTATGCTTACAACTGAGTTTTCAGCTAGCGTACCTGTGAGCGGATACCTATCTGAGACCATATTTTATCTCTATTACAGAACCACGACTGGTGCAGAGCGCGCACCGTCTCGAAAAATGGCCGTGTCGTCGCGAGATCGATTCTAATTTTAAGTTTATTTAGTTTGCTTTGTAAATTAACCACTATCCTTTGATTATTTGGTTAGTAAATTGATTAATGAACTAAGTTAGAGTAATATTTTTGATTTCAATGTATGATAAATTCAACATAGATTAAAAAGATGAGTGATCGTTTGTTTATGGTTCACATCAACAAGCGATAATCCATCATAGTTTTAGCATAGGTTTTCAAGCTTGTAAAGTTAGTTCTTAATTAAAATCTTGATTTTAAAATGACAAACACCTGAACATTGTTTTAGGAAAGCGGAAAGGTACGAACTTCATTGCAATGTTGTGAACTTCAAACTTCAACTTCATGTTGAATGTTGTAATAATGTTTTAGCCAAAACAAGTTAAACTACTAAGGTTGAAAATAACTTTAAAAATTGATGCTTTACATTAATCGTTAAAATAATTGGTAACTCTGCATAGTTTAAAGTGTTGTGAATAATAAGTGTATTTACTTGGAAACGCAACCCGCTGCCATTGAGATTCGTGTAGATCCGCTCTTGTTCGGATTACTTCGGACCGATGGCGGACGGAGCGTCGATAAGATAGATTGGACTGGACTCTTGTCCAGGCCTCGGTGGAAGGCAGGTCGTGTAAAATCTTGTGAGTACCTACCTCTATTTTTGTACCTAGATTAAACCTAGATTCAATAAGCTCAGCTAAATCTATTTAAGTATAAAAATAAAGTTGTGTTTTTAAATGAAGTGTTTCATTATTTGCAATGTGTGATCCTAGTGATAAAGATAGTGACGTCAGCTGTTTTAAAAAACCCTGTTGGTCTAAATCCTTCGTTAGATATTATATGCATCACTGATTATAGATTTCACTAATGTTCTTTTTTCCGAAAACCTCTTATAGTCAGATTTTAAATTGCTTTTATTATATTCCTTATGTAACCTAGCCTTTACTCGAATTTCATTTATAATTTCAGCAGTGTACCATAAAGGATAATTATACTGCTTTTTCATATATTTTTTTACATTTACGCGGCGTACAACTATCTATAATATTATTAACCATCGAATAAAAACGATCAACAGCCTTATCAACTTACGTTAACTCATAAAATAAGATCCAATCTATTGATCCTATATCTACATAAAGGTTCAACAAGTTAACTTTCCTAAAATTCCACTGGCATCGCTCATAAGCAGGCCTACCATAATTGTTACCGACCGGAACTTCCGGATCCACTTCCGCATCCGAAGTTTTGAATCAAGCATTCAGGTGTACAATGAGCGGCGGGTGCTGCGTATCTATACCTACTATCGGATTTGAACTAAGCTGAACTACCAATTCGATATCACAAAAATTCGCCAAAACTAAATCTAAAACCCGATCGTTACAATTAACTATATTATTAAATTTACGAAATTCACAATAAGCTAAGAACTATTCATAGTAATTATTTATACGCTGAATATAAATTAAAATCACCTATAACTAGTTCTCTGCTAAACTTTGTACATAAATTTTCAATTTCATTTAACATAATCATATACTCCCTATCCGGGCTACTTGGAGGTATATGAACAACGCATCACAAAAAGAAATAATTATTAATACTATGCATGTGCAAACAAACAACAACACAAAACAGCACAAACCAGTTCGAACCCCAATACATCTATATCTGTGTCATGATTTTTATTAGTTATTCTTAATTTAGAAGTATTTTATGTTATTTTCTGTCTATTTTAAAAGACCATAGCAATAAAAAGGAATCTCTTTGGATGTAAAAACGTCGTCGGAAGCAACTTAAAGATATTGAATGCTGCCTTGTCATGATTTTAATTTATTGTTTGTATTTTAAAGTGTTCTTATTAATTACTGTTATTTTACATGGCTCAATATAAAGTAAAATTATTAAATTGAATATATAAACGTCACAGGAAGCAGCGTACAATATTAAAGGTTGCCTTTCTGACTTCACCGACTAATTACGAGGGCCGTGATGTATATCTTCGTGGTTTTTATGGAGAGGTGGGGAAATACGACCCGCGACCCGTGCACCCACTGGCTTCACCCACCGGTGGGTGTAGGGGTAATTCCTGTTTACTCGTGTACCCACTGCGATATGGTTGGAATTAATTATCGATGAAAAAAATAAAATTATAAATGAAGAGAAATAAATGAAAATGACAGAATATGACAGAGCATGACAGAGAATGACGGATAATGACAGAGAATGACAGAGCATGACAGAGCATGACAGCGAATGACAGAGCATGACAGAGCATGACAGAGAATGACAGATAATGACAGAGAATGACAGAGCATGACATCTTCGCATTAGCTGCTGCGCCCACGTTGTTTCCCGCATAGGTCTAAATCCCGTGGGAATATAATCGTTTATCAAATTACTCCTGCATTCTGCACATGGTACATTCGATAAAAAATCTTTGCATTGCTGCTGCGCCTCGCGGTGTTATCCACATAAGTCTCGATTAATCCTGCATTTTTCTGCTAGCCTGGTACATTGGATAAACTTTCGCCCCCATTTCTCCGGTATTCTAGATATTCGGTTACCTAATTACTCCTGCATTCTGCTGCTCGCCTGGTACATTTGATGAAAAGTCTTCGCATTGCTGCTGCGCCTCGCGGTGTTATCCACATAAGTCTCGATTACTCCTGCATTTTTCTGCTAGCCTGGTACATTGGATAAATAGGTCTAATAATATAAAGAGGTTAACTTTTTGTATTATTTTTCCTTTAACATCGAACTTATCGTATTATTATTTTATTTTTTTCATCGATACTTAATTCCAACCATATCGCAGTGGGTATACGGGTAAACAGGAATTACCCCTACACCCACCGGTGGGTGAAGCCAGTGGGTGCACGGGTCGCGGGTCGGAAATACGGCGAGCTCGGGTAGCTAGCCGGATTTCTCGACACACTTTTTTGGAATATTGACTTGTAAACACCTTGCAAGGACTTGTAATAAAAGATAATTTATGTAATAAAAGTGATTGATACCGTTCGAAGTTAAAGTTTTATTATACTTCAGCAGTGGAAAGAACCAGAAAAAAATAAAAAATAAAAGGGTAAGTGTTATTTATTTTACTTTTCTACAAATTGCTACGCCCATTAAAAATTTAAAAAGAATGTAAAAATTATTTAACGTTTTTCTGGTTATCTTATGAACGTGGACCTATTGTGCCGTGCTATGTCAGGGCTACCCTCTGATATCATGTGACACGTGCAACTATTCATAATTATATGCGTGATACGTGGGTACTTGGCAGGGGCTACTCCCCTGCAGCACTCTTATTACACATGTTTTTATGAGCATAGGCTAAAGCGTGCTTAAGTGTTTATCTCTTTACTTTACAAAATAAATATTGATAATTTAACGGTTCTCTAGTTACCTTATTAACGTGGACCTAGCGTGCAGTGCTATGTCAGGGCAACTCTCTGATAGCATGTGACACGTGCAAAAGTTCATAATTATGTGCGTGACAAGTGGGTGCTTGGCAGTGGCTACTCCCCTGCAGCACTCTTATTACACATGTTTTTATGCGCGTAGGCTAAAGCGTGCATAAGTGTTTTATCTTTTTACTTTTCAACAAAATAAATATTGATAATTTAACGGTTCTCTGGTTACCTTATTAACGTGGACCTAGCGTGCCGTGCTATGTCAGGGCAACTCTCTGATAGCATGTGACACGTGCAAAAGTTAATAATTATGTGCGTGAAGCGTGGGTGCTTGGCAGGGGCTACTCCCCTGCAGCACTCTTATTACACATGTTTTTATGCGCATAGGCTGAAGCGTGCTTGGTACATGGTTGGGGCTACTCTCTGACGGTACCAAACCTGTATTGCCTTGTCCCTCTGTCAAACTTTCTATGTAAAGAACACGATAATAGACTGTTATTAGTTACAACACCATTTACTATTCGTAAGAATAACCGTTAAATTATTGATACAATACATTATTTATGGTATAGGTACATAGTTTAGAGTATTGCAGGCCTCCATACCGGAGTGCTCGATGGTACAGAGTAATCATTTATCGCAGTTTGAGATCGAGTTGTTCAGAATGATAAAATAACACATATCTTCAGCTGATAAGTACTTGACTAATAACGAAAACGATGACTTAGATTCGAATCGATTTATCCTACTTGTAGTTTCGACTAGGGACGGAGTTAAACACCAGCTACGTGTCTTTTGCCCGGTTGTAGTTACTCTACGGTTGGTAACTGGGAGGACTCGTAGCTGGTTAAAAGCCAGCTATGTTAGTTCCTAGTTGAGTGAGCTTACTCTGTAACTTCATAGCCGCGCATAGGGTTTAGGTACCTACCGTCTTATGTGACTCAACCAGTTTGAGTGTGTACTTGGTTTCACTACTGGTGAGGTCACATAGTCGCTTTAGAGTTAAAGGTAGGCACCGAGACTGCGTGACCTTTGTCCAGTTGAATGTGAAGGTAAATGCAAATTACCGTTAGTGACTGGAAGGCCACGTAGTCAGGCAAAAGCCGACTATGAAAGCTTCTAGTTGAGTGAGCGTACTCCGTAGCCTCGTAGTCGCGCATAAGGTTTAGGTACCTACCGTCTATGTGACTTAACCGGTTTGAGTGTGTACTTGGTTTCACTACTGGTGGAGTTACATAGTCGCTTTAGGATTAAAGTTAGGCACCGAGACTGCGTGACCTTTGTCCAGTTGAGTGTGAAGTTAAATGCAAATTACTGTTAGTGACTGGAAGGCCACGTCGTCGGGTAAAGCCGACTATGAAAGCTTCTAGTTGAGTAAGCGTACTCCGTAGCCTCATAGTCGTCATAGGGATTTAGGTAACTACAAGTCCGGTGGCTTTACCAGTTTGAGTATTTATGTGGATTTCACTACTGGTTGCTGGGGAGCCACATGGTTTATTTAGGATTTAATCTAGGTACCGACTACGTGACTTCTTTTTTTTCCAGTTTAAACGTGTGTACATTTTATTTACCGCTAATGACTGGGAGGCCACATAGTCGGGTAAAAAGCAGGCTATGTAAGCTTCTAGTCGAGTGAGCGTACTCCGTAGCCTCATAGTCGCCGTAGGGATTTAGGTACAAGAAGTGTGTCTTTACTAGTTTGAGTATTTGAGTGGATTTCATTACTGGTTACTGGGAAGCCACATGGTACGTGACTTTAAAACAGTTTAAGAGTGTATACAATTTATTTAACGCTAATGACTCTGGGAGGGACACCCGTAGTTAGAAAAAAAAACCGACTGAGTTCCTAGTTGAGTGAATGTACTCGGTAACCCCAAAGTCGACATAGGGAGTTTAGGCACCGCAACTGTGTTCAGTTTATTTGATATTTTTGCGAGTTAATCTGATAACTTTACTGCTAGTTGTTAAGAAGCCATAAAGTTGGTGGCCAGGTCATTAGGTACTTGTATATTAGCCATGAATTTATTGATTATCCAATTTCTAAATATTATAAATTATCACGAAAGTTGAGGTGAGCATTACTTTTCGAGATAATTAATACCATACACAAAACCTTCACCATACTTTCTACTAATTATATGAATACAAAAATTGGGGTGATTAGATGTTTCATATTTTAATGTTTGTTTGACACTCTATCATGCAGGACCTATTACTACTAAATTATAGTATTACCTATTATTACTAAATCGATTTTGATATAAGTTTGTTTAAATTTCCGAGTACAACGCGTCTGGACGTCTGAATTAAGTGTATGATGGACGGGTTATGTCGACGCAATGTTTTGTTTCAGTAAAAGCGACCATGTCGTCGGATGATGATGTTGGTCAGGCGGGGTCTGACACACCACCCAGGATACAAAAGCAGAAGAAAAACTCTAAGAGGAAGAGACCATCCTCTTCCACCTCCGATGATGAAGCCGTGCCAGCTAAGACGCGCAAGACTTCTAGTAAAATTACAAGTAGGGAATTGTTAAAGTAACTGAAAGTTTTGAGAAACGACTCGTGTAATAGTACTAGATCTTTAGGCAACAATAGCTTAAACAATGTTGTCCCAGATTTGACCCATCGAATAGGACTCAAACCGTGGAATGCTGGCTGCTAAAGGTAAATGAATGCGCCACAATTTATGATTGGAACGAAAAACAGATTGTCCATTTTTCCCTTCAAAAACTAGTAGGGTTAGCCAAGAAATGGTTTGAGGCCTTGCCGACGGTTGTGTTTAGTTGGGACGAGTGGCAGACTAAGCTCCGGAAGGCGTTTCCTGCTGAGGAAAATTACGGACAGCTTTTTACTGACATGCTTGGCCGCACTTCACGGAGTGAAGAAAACCTTCGTGAATACTTTTACGATAAATTAACGTTACTAAACAGATGTGAAATCAAAGGGAAAAAGGTAGTTGACTGTATTATTCATGGCATTAACGATCGATCAATTAGAACAGGGGCACAGGCTTTGATTAGTAAAGAACCCGAAGATTTGCTTCCCTTTCTCTGTTCCCAAAAACCACAACCATTCATCAACAATAGGTTTAGAGATCATAATATTTAAAAAATCTACCAACTCTGGTAATCTGAATCCAAACACCATCAGTAACTACACTCACGCACAATATAACCCTGTGTGCTATAATTGCCATACCAAGGGACACACTCATCACAAGTGCTCGAAACCTATACTACGTTGCAAACGCTGCAATATGTTAGGACATGAGAGTGATAAATGTAGTGTAGATCTTAAATCCATGACCCGTAAATCAAGTCGGGCTGAAAATGATATTTGAAAGATAACTCTGGAAATATATTTATATAATCGGAGCAATGATGAGGTTGTTTAAAAACTGTAACGGCTTATGACCATGACCCAAAGTTTATTTTGTATATAAAGAACTATTCAAATACCTTTTAAAAAGTTTGTCGTGCAGCAAAATCATTACATTTGAGAAACAAAATAGAAAAATCATCGAATGAAATAAAAGCAACTTGGAAATTAATTAATAATGAAACAGGTAAATCTAAGCCACGCAATAAGCAGATAAAATTAAAGATAAACAATACAATATTGACAAAAACTATTAACGTCGTGAATGCCTTTGACAATTTTTTCTCTAGTATACCTGGTATTGTAACCCAGTCATTACAATAATCTGCCTCTGGAGTATCTACATCTACTTATTGGAATTAAGTGTTGCTAAATGTGAGGTGGCGTTTAGTTTTAGATACGTAGATGCCGATAGTATTGTTAAGACATTTAAATCACTTAATATTAAAAATACTGAAGATCTTTGGGGAATATCCACAATGGTGTTAGGTATTGTAATTATTGATATTGCTTCATGCTTAGCCTACATTTTTAATAGATGTGTTGACGACGGAATCTTTCCAGATCTTATGAAACATAGTAAATTAATTCCGGAAATGCAAAAGATCCAGCTAACTATAGGCCGATTTCTATATTGCCCGCGTTAAGTAAAATCTTTGAAAAACTTATTCTTACTCAATTATTGTCACACTTTAACCTCCACAGACTTCTTCATAGTCATCAATTTGGATTTACCAAGGGTCGATCAACAGCTGATGCTGGTACCATGCTTTTGAAACACATATTTCAAGCATGGGAAAACTCGCAAGACGCGATCGGAGTATTCTGCGACCTATCCAAAGCATTCGACTGCGTGAGTCATGCTACTCTAATTTTGAAGTTAAAACATTATGGCATCCAAAATCAGGCAATTAACCTTGTAAATTCTTACTTATCCAATAGAGTACAAAAAGTTGACGTTGGTGGTGAAAGGTCTTCAGGATCGTCTATTGTTATGGGAGTGCCCCAGGGTTCAATACTAGGCCCATTTCTATTTTTAGTATACATTAACGATCTCTCTTTTTATGTAAAAGACATATGTGATATAGTTTTATTTGCTGACGATACGTCTTTAATTTTCAAAGTTGATAGGTCAAAAGCTAATTACGATGATGTAAATGAATCACTATCGCGAGTTCTTGATTGGTTCACTGTAAATAATCTGTTGCTTAATGCTAAAAAAAAAATGCATTAAATTCACTTTGCCAACAGTGGAGACCACACATTGAGGCACTTGCGGGTAGACTTAGCTACGCTGCATATGCAGTTCGTACGATAAGGCAGCTTACTGATGAAGCTACAGCTAGGCTAGTTTATTTTGGCTACTTCCATAGTGTTATGTCATATTGCATTATACTGTGGGGGAAAGCAGCAGACATCCAAGCAATATTTGTTTTACAAAAACGGGCAATACGTGCCATTTATAAAATGAAGCCACGTGTCTCCTTGAGGGAGCTTTTGAAGGAAATTAACATTCTCACGGTAATATCGCAATACATCTACGAACCTTTTTTTTTTTTTTTTATTAGCTGATTGTGGCTTTGATATCACTGCGACCAGTTAGGCCTATTGTGATCGCCACTTGTTACATACCGCCCCTGGAGAGGGCGTTTACAGTTCACCGCTAAGCCCTACAGCTGCTAGGAACTGTAGGATTTTCTTAGGGGTGATTTCTTTCAGTTCATCCGGGCAGAGGATGTGTTTGCCCAGATGAATGCTGCGTTTGTGCATTAGTGGTCCACACTCACCTAGCAGATGAAGAGGCGTTTCATCCGCCTCATCACAGAATCTGCAGGATTGCGTTTCGCATAACCTTAACTTGAACATGTGCTTGTTAAGGCGACAGTGTCCAGTTAAGGCTCTGACCATAATGCGAAGGTTGCTCCTACTCAGCGCTAAGATACGGTTGGTGTTCCGCTTATCGAAGGCTTTAATAAGAGCTTTGGAATGGGTCAAGCCAGTGGACTCAAACCACAGCTTGACCGATTCTTCGAAACAGGAGTTCATCAGGGTTCTTTGAGCCAGGCTTTTTGGTATACCACAGAACGGCTCAGGCCCCACCTGTATACCACTAGCCCCAGCTCGCGCAAGCTCGTCAGCACATTCATTACCGTCAACGCCTGCGTGTCCCGGAACCCATCTTAGAACAACTCTGTTCCTTAGTCCCAGAGAGTTCAAACGTGACAGACAGTCCTCAACTAGTCTGGACGTGATAACCTTCGAATCCAGAGCAAGAAGTGCTGCCTGACTGTCGGAGTTGATATATATTGTGTGGTTGATGTAGCGCTTTTGAAGGTTAACTGCCGCACATTCGAGAATGGCGTAAACCTCAGCCTGGAAGATGGAGGCGTGATTTCCTAAGTTTATACTCCTATTGAACTTAGGTCGCTCTCCATAAACTCCACAGCCTACATCCAGTCCCATTTTGGAACCATCCGTGTACCATATTAGGCATCCGGCCTCGCAGATTAACTGGCTGTTCAACCAGTCTTCTCTAGAGGGCATTTCCACGGTGTATTGTTTTTCAAATACATGCTTTGTAAGCATAACATCAGATGTCATGCTCAAGGTAGGTGATTCCAGAATTGAGTCTTGCAAAGATCTCAACTTCTGGGAAAGCCAATTCCTCCTACCTTGGATATAAGCCCTGTACATGCTGGCTTTCGCCTCTTTCTGTATAAATACATGGAGAGGCGGTAGTCCTAGCAATGCATTCAGGGCCAGTCCAGGAGAGGTAGACATAGCACCTGAGGCCTTAAGGCATGCAGTCCTCTGTAGACTGCCTAGCCTGTTGATAGCAGTCGACTGAAAGGCTTTGTCGTACCAAACCATGGCGTTGTATGCAATCATCGGCCTCACAATGGCAGTATACAGCCATAGGGCAATCCTAGGGTTAACACCCCAGTTCTTACCCATCAGCCGACCACTAGCCCCCAGAGCCATCTTAGCCTTTAGTAAGACATTGGCTAAGTGTGAATTCCACGTCAGTTTTTGGTCGATTGTCACGCCCAAATACTTTACTTCTGTGGAAAAGGTGATTACCTTACCATTAAGCCTAGGCTTTACAAGCACGTCCAACCTTCGCTTGTTAGTAAATGGCACAATCACTGTTTTGTCAGCATTGACTGAGAGGCCACTATTACCGCACCAGTCACTGACAGTATTAAGACCTCTCTGCATTATGCTAGAGATGGTAGATTGGCAGAAACCCCTCACAACGATTACAAGGTCATCTGCATAACCCTGCGCATCTATGCGGAGTTCTGCCAGTCTGTATAAGAGCTGATCCACTGCCAGAGTCCATAAAACAGGCGATAGAACTCCGCCTTGTGGACAGCCCCTAGCCGTGGATATCTCAATGGTTGTATGGTGAAGGGCCAGTTTTGCACCTCTATGAGTGAGCATTGCCTCTATCCATCTGATGGTCGTTGGGTCGACATTTTTGTCTATCAGCCCGTTTACCAGCAGAGAGGTAGGGGAGTTATCGAAAGCACCTTCAATGTCAAGGAATGCACATAGTGCAATTTCCTTGTCCTCCATAGCCTTTTCCACTCTATCAATGAGACTGCTCAGAGCTGTCTCGGTAGACTTACCCTTGCAGTATGCATGTTGGCTATGGTGGATGGGAGATGCGACTAGCGCAACATCTCTTATATGTCTGTCAACTACCTTCTCCATAGTCTTCAAAATAAATGAAGATAGGCTAATTGGTCTAAAGGACTTTGGCTGGCTATAGTCCTTTTTCCCAGCCTTAGGTATGAAGATGACTTTGACACAAGACCATTCTTCTGGTACCAACCCCCAGGCGAAGCTCGCCCTGAAGATTTTTACCAGGTAAGGACAGAGGATGTCTACGCCCTGCTGTAAAAGAACAGGGAGCACACCATCCTCTCCACACGCTTTATGTGGTTTGAAAGAGTTGACGGCCCACCGTACCTGGTTTGGTCTTATTACTCTAGCCGCCCTACACCAGTCCTCGTTACGAGGCCTATAGTGATCAACTAGATGCGGTTGATGCAGGACCATATTCTGTGAACCAGGAAAGTGGGTCGTGGCCAACAACTCTAAAGTTTCCTTCTCGTTAGTTGTAAAGGAGCCATCTTCTTTTTTGAGAAGACCAATCTGATTAGTTTTGGCCTTGGAGAGCAGTTTATGAAGTCTAGCTCCTTGTGGCAAGCTTTTAATTTCCTCGCAGAGATTCCTCCAAGATGCTCTCTTTGCCTTCCTAATCTCTATATTGTACTCAGTTAAGGCCTTAATATATGTATCCCATATGCCAGTCTTTTTAGCCTTATTGAATAGTTTCCTAGTTGAGCCCCTGAGTTTGCCTAACCTGGAGTTCCACCAAGAAACCTGTCTCTGAGTAGTTTTTGTCTTTAGCGGGCAGCTTTCTTCATATGCCATGCAAATGCCTTTCGTAAGTAAAGCTACTGCTATTTCTAGACTATCGCGAGTTTTGATACTTTTTGGGACGTTTTCAAGGGTTTGCCTTAGTTTGTCTCGGAAGATATCCCAGGCAGTTGACCTAGGATCCCTATAAGTAATAATTTGAGAGTCTAGGGCAGCCCTGATCTCAAATAAGATGTGTCTGTGGTGGGACATAGAATTCTCATTACTGACATGCCAGTCATTGATGTGTCTGGCAAGATTATAATTAGCGAAAGTTATATCCAAAAAACTTTAATGTTATTCATATTAACGCCCAGAGTATTCCGGCTCGTTTTTAAGACATGCTGGCATCTTTTGACAACCAGAATATCCATGCAATTCTGGTCTCGGAAAGTTGGCTTAAGCCTTCTCTTCCCTCGATTATGTATTCTTTACCGGGATTTCAGCTTATTCGGAACGATCTGGCCGGTGTTGGCGGTGGCGGTGTAGCAATATTTCTCCGTTCTCATATTCCGTTCTCCATAATAAGTGTATCTGCACAGCCCCTGCCAGCAAACACCGGTGAGCATCTTCTTCTGGAAATTCTTCTCTGCAACACTAAAGTTCTTCTTGGTGTTTTTTATGTACACTCATTGCGTATTAACTACTTCTCATCATTTGAGAAGATTCTAGATGATCTTACTCCGCTTTATAGTCATTCTATTATCATGGGCGACTTCAATACTTGCCTTCTTAAAGGAGATGCTCGTTCTTCTAAGTTGGAATCCATCATTAGGTCCAGTAATCTGCATTTACTTCCCTTGTGTGCTACACACCATTTTCCCAACTCAATTCCTTCTCTGTTAGATTTAGCTATTGTTTCTTCTAATTCGCATGTTGCTAAGCATGGCCAGTACATGGCCGATCAGTTCTCTTACCACGATTTACTTTATCTTTCATATAAAATCCGTCCTCCTAAAGCTAAGCCTAAAATTATTCTGCAGCGCAACTTTGGTGGTATCAACTTGGAAAAATTTCGTCAGGATGCAAGCTCCATCGACTGGACTTCTGTTGTTGAGGCTGACGGTATGGACAGCAAAGTTATCATGTTTAATGCTATTCTGACACGGCTTTATGATGTTCATGCACCAATGCGGCCCATCAAAATCAAGCATCTTCCTGCTCCATGGCTTACTGATGATATCAAAATGCTGATGCATAAAAAGGCAGTAAGCAAATACAAATTCAAAATTCGTCCAACTGAAAGCAACAGATATAAGTATATCCGGTCTCGTAACCACTGTAATAAGGTGTGTAGGGATTCTCTACGCCGCCATATTCATACTTCTGTCGACAGCGAAGATTCTGCCAAGGTCTGGCGTTTTCTCAGGTCATTGGGAGTTGGCAGATCACGTCAGGATTCTCTGCCTAGTGATCTTGATATCAATTCTCTCATTTGTCACTTTACATCTATGTCCTGTAGTGCTGTGTCGGACAAGACCAACACTCTTAGTCTTCTTTCTGCCATGCCAATTCCTGACCTTCCTTCTCTAACTTTTTCTGAATTCGCTGGGGATGACGTTAAGAAGAGTATTATGTCAATCACTTCTAACGCGGTTGGTGGTGATGGTATAAGCCGGAACATGGTAATTCCTATCCTTGATATGCTTCTTCCCATACTGACCCATATTCTTAATTATTCTGTCCGTAATGGTGACTTTCCTTCGTTGTGGAAGGATGCTCAAGTGATTCCACTCCCTAAAAAGCCTAATCCAAAATCCTTTTCAGAATACCGTCCAATTTCCATTCTCCCGTTTCTATCCAAAGTTCTTGAACGTCTCATTCACCGTCAGTTAAGTTCTTTTCTTACCAAAAATAGTTCTCTCAATCCTTTTCAGTCTGGATTTTGACCTGGTTACAGCACGGTTACTACGCTGGTCAAAATTACTGATGACATCCGTCATGGTATGGAGAATGGCAAAGTAACTGTGTTGACATTACTCGACTTTAGTAACGCTTTTAATACCGTTGACTTCGATATTCTTCTAGGTTTGCTACTCTCCCTTAACGTTTCTCCGCCAGCGATTCGCTGGTTCCATAGCTATCTCTTCGGACGTCGGCAGCGTGTGCGTCTTGATGAATCATTTTCATCTTGGAGCTGCATGACTGCTGGTGTTCCTCAAGGCGGTGTCCTATCCCCTCTTCTGTTCGCAATCTTCATTAATTCTATTTCTCATAATTTGTCTTCTTCCTACCACCTTTATGCAGACGATTTGCAGATTTATTGCCAAGCCCCGCATCAAAGTGTTTCTGCCGCCATAGATACTGTTAACGAGGACTTGCGTAAAATTGTGGAGTGGAGTAAGTTGTTTGGCCTTAAAGTTAATCCCAGCAAAACTCAGGCTATGGTGATAGGCAGCAGTCGCATGATGTCCAAGATAGATATGGCGTTAATTCCATCAGTTGTTTCCAACGGAACTTTTGTAAAATTTAGTAAAAATGTGAAAAATTTAGGTGTAATATTTCGAGGGCATCATAACATAGGGGCGTATTGATTTTTTTGCAATTTTACAGGAGGAACAAAAAACTGCGTAAATGTTATAGTATATAACTTAATGGTATGATGTTTTGTTTGACGGTATATTATTTAGCTGTTTAATGAAATTTGAGATTAAAAATGTTTTTTTCAAACGTGCAAAAAAAAAATGGCGGTTACGTCCTTATGTTTTGTCAAAATTACCCTGTAATACTTCAAACTATCCTAAGAAAGTGCGGGCTTACGCAAAGGTAATTTCATAAAACAAATGCAATAAATTGTAATAAAACTTTATTAAGTTAGTTAAAATACAACAATACAACTTTTATCGACATCTTATCGCCTTGGTTTTCTCCTTATGCAGGAAGCCCTGGATGCGGCCAGGGCAATGTCTTCATAAATACACTGACTGAATACACGGACTGTAAATGTATAAAACGCTAGCACACACCTCAGCAAAATAATAATAATATTTGTTAATAGTTTTCACTTACCTTGATCATTGGTTAAAACTAAGTTCAACAACTTTCTTCCCCGTCCCATTTCACACAGTACCTACAAGGGGTGCAGTTTCGATATTTTATATCGAAACTGGCTTACGAAATTCGGATGCTCAATTATTCGGATGCTCAATTTCGAAAGTTCGAAGTTCAGACAGAAAACATAACTTTTATTCTCGAGATCTGCGCGTCCCCTACAGATAGAGTTAGAGTCAGATAAGTGATTTACCTTTTTTTTTTTTTTTTTTTTTTTTAACATTGATAGACTTTTGTTTGACCACGATCTCACCTGTTGGTAAGTGACGATGTGGCCGAAGATGAAGCACAAAGGTCTAGAAGGCACCTATTCACTCTTGACTTGAAGAGACCCAGATTATAGTTTTCAGGAAAGACAGACGACGGTAGTGTATTCCACTCCTTAGCAGTTCGCATTATAAAGGTAGAACTGAAACGTTTTGTGCGAATAGAAGGTATACCAATGAGGTAAGGATGGTACTGAGCCGTACGCCTGCTCGTCCTATGATGAAAAGGAGATGGTGGGATCAGATCGTGCAGTTCCTGGGAGCATTCACCGAAATGTAACCTATAGAAGATCGCAAGGCATGCAACCTTACGGCGGTGCTCGAGACTCTGGATCTTAGTCTCCGCCATATGTTGCTCACCTATAAGCCTGAAAGCTCTACGTTCGATCGAGTCCAAGGCAGCAAGCTGGTGTTTGGCCGAGCCATCCCAAACATGGCAGCAGTACTCCATACCAGCCCGGACTTGTGCTTTATATAAACTGAGAAGCTGTCCTGGTGTGAAGTAACGCTTTACCTTATTCAGGATGCCTAGCTTCATGGCAGCTGTTTTTGCCTAATCCAAAACATACGAAAATACTTTGATTAGCTACCACATTATCAGTATCACCAACGCGCTTACACTGCTTGCACGTATAGCAGCGACGAAGCGCCCTTCCGGGTCGTATCGCTGAAGCCTGGCAGTGAACCGGTATACCTACTTCTTTAATTTCACGTTGTCGAATTTCAGCCACCAGAACGGGCCGGGTTTCGAAGCGGCTACGGCACCGTAGACCACATTCACACAGTACGGCAGATTGTACAGAAGCCTGAGGAGTATAATCGGCCACTGCTTAGCGTTTGTGGACTACGAGTAGGCTTTTGACTCCATTGAAACCTGGGTAGTTCTGGAATCCTTGCAGCGATGCCAAGTGGACTACCGTTATATCGAAGTGTTGAGATGCCTGTATGAAAATGCAGCAATGAGCGTTCTAGTACACGACCAGCAGTCTTATCCTATCCAATTGCAAGTCAGGCAGGAGGATGTTATCATCGAAACTGTTCCAATGCATTGGAGGATCTGCTCAAGACGCTGGACTGGAAGAAAATGGGCATCAACAATAATGGCGAGTATATCTCACGCTTGCGATTCGCTGATGACATAGTTCTGATGGCGAAGTTGTTGCAGGAGCTGCAGTACATGCTAGATACAGCTATCTCCTCTCAACGAGTTGGTCTCCGGATGAACATGGATAAAACCAAGGTGATGTTCAATTGTCACGTACACCCGGAACCAGTCGTCGTAAAAGGTGGTCCATTCGAAGTTGTTCATAATTATTTATGCCTCGGACGAATATTGCAATTAGGTAGAAACAACTTTGTGAAGGAGGCCTAAAGGAAGATTCACTTGGGCTGGGCAGCTTTCTGAAAACTACGCACAGTCTTCTGGTCGTCTATACCACAATGCCTGAAGACTAAAGTCTTCAATCAATGCGTCCTACCAGTAATGACCTATGCTGTCGAGACGTAGGCCTACTCACGGTAGGGCTAATCCACCAGTTCAAGGTTGTACAGAGAGCAATGGAACAGGCTATGCTCGGAGTTTCTCTGAAAGATAAAATCCGAAATGAGATTATCCGACAGAGAACTAAAGTCTTTGACATAGCCCACTGGATTAGCAAGCTGAAGTGGCAATGTTTTGGTCATCACATCACATTAATGCTAATTAGCATTAAGTTCGGCTATGTACTGCTTTTTGTCTAGTGCAATAAAGAATTTTCTATGTATCTATCTATTGGCAACCGTTGGGGTAAGCGAGTTCTTAAGTGGAGACCGCGTCTAGGCAAACGTAGCGTGGGGCGCCCTCTGGCTAGGTGGAGCGATGACCTACGAAAGGCGGCGGGCAGAAAGTGGATGAGAACAGCCGAACACCGGGCTCCTCAGGCGGTTACAGATGTAGCCAGCCGCTGAGAAAGCTCTCTTAGCTTCAACACTGGTCGACGGTATTGAAATGAGGTGTTGGTATACGTAAGATGCCTTATTTGCGTGGGTAAATCATGGAAACAAAAATTTCAAAACTTTGAATTTGTGCCCACTAATTTCGAACTTGAAACATGGTCAAAAAAGCCTATGAATTTTGTATTTACGAAACTTCGTAGTTTCGAAAACCTACGCGTACGCCCCTCGTTGCCGCACAAGCGTCAACTGAGGTATGCGGCGGGAGGAGAGAGACGATATAACAAATGGTCGTATGTGCATGTACGCCCTCAAAAATGTTAAAACCAACGGGCGTATGCACATACGACCATTTGTTATAACGAAAACCATCTTAAAAAGGGGCGTAAGTTAGTATACAGCTCTTTGTTACAACTCTTTGTAAATATTTTGACAATACGCCTATTTTTTATTTTGTTTTCATTGTTTTGTTTCTTATCAGAGTTAAACCACCTTTTGTTATAACATGGAAGAAGGTCAGAAGTAAGCGATGGCATAGAGATCAAAATCTGAACAATTTGGCGGATACGCCCCTTTGTTATGATGCCCTCGTTTTGATCAAAATTTGTCATGGGGTCCTCAACTCCAATCGGTGAGTAATAAAATATTTGCGTCTGCGGCTTCCCTTAGAAGGCTTCGTAACTTCACCGACTGCCACTAAAGTTGCGTTGGCACAGTCTCTCTTGCTTCCCATTCTCGACTATGCCGATATATGTTACCTTGATCTCACAGAAGATCAATTTAACAAGCTTGAGCGCCTACAAAATTTTGCAACAAGGTTCATATTCGGTCTTCGTAAATATGACCATGTTTCCCAGTTCCGCGCTAAGCTCAAGTGGCTTCCCATTCGCCTTCGCCGGAATACTCATATCCTCTCACTTCTCCATAATATATTGTTTAATCCTTCTGCTCCACCGTATCTGAAGGAGCGCTTTGAGTTTCTCCATTGTTCCAACCCTCATTCTCTTCGTTCATCAGAAAATCTAGCTCTAAAGTTCCCCATTCATCACAACTCTTTCTACACTGACTCTTTTACGGTGCAAGCTGTTCTGCTGTGGAATTCATTACCGGTGTCGATTCGGATTGCTCCGTCATTGCATTCTTTTAAAGATCGTGTCAAACTGTTTTATCTCCAATCGTCTTCTTCGTCCTGTTGAGTTTCATTGTTCTTGTCTGTTTTTATGTTGTGTTTATATTATTATGTATATATTTTATGTATTATAATGTAAGTTTGTATATATTTAATGAAATTTTTATTTGTCAAGGTGATAACACCACTGTCCCATTTTTCCATATAGTCCTCTCCATCCTAAGGTTGTCTGGAAGAAATCGCTATAAGCGATAAGACCGCCCATTGTACATTTCTGTTATTTCTTTTGTTATTGGGTTATGTTTTGTATTTCTGTGTGTTATTTGTGTACAATAAAGAGTTAATCTATCTATCTATCTATCTCTTGTCTAGCACGAGTCACGAAGGTCGGTTTACATCCTAAGTTAAGCGTGGTTAGATTGTTAGTAAGTAGAAAGTCAAAAAGTAACTCACCTCTATTATTGATGTCGGTGCTCCCCCACGCAGTGTGATGTGTCTACGAACCTTAGATAGGTTTATGAAAAAAAAGTGACGTGCATTGTTTTAACACGAGAAATAAAAATAAACTGAATATTCCCAAATTTAGATTTAAAAAAGTAAGTGGGTCTTTTATGGGGAATTCTGTTCGGTTCTATAATAACCTTCCAGAAAGTGCTTCTAAACTTTCGATTCGAAGATTTAAAACCTACATAAAAAAAAAAAAAAAAAAAAAATAAGAAAGCTTATTACACACTACATGACTATGTTAATGATAAAGCCGCGTGGCCTGATGTCGCTCTGCCCCTCGACACCTAATTTGATAATTTTCAATGTCTGTACCTACATAGAATTTATTATTGATGTGTTATTTATGAGTATATCAAACGTAGAGTGTGCTGCCTTCTGAAGTTTTGCTGATTCTCTCTATAATCTTACTTTTGACTGCCTACCTAAGTAAGGCTTTTAAGTTGGTTTTCCTTTTTTCTTTGAATCAGCTTCCACTTGTTCTCGAGGCACCACACAGGTGCTCCCCACCTAGTAGTAAGAAGGATCATAAAAAAAACCAGACCGTGTTTGTTGCCTGATTCTTCTAGGTCTGTTTGCGTTGGAACAGGAGTAAATGTAAATTTACTTTTTAAGACGATTCAAAATGATCCTTGTGATTTCAATGAATAAAATACTTTTTGACTTTGACTTTGACCAATTTGAAACTTATATAGATTTTGGGATCAAGTGCCCACTTTTGCGCAAGACTGAAGATGAGTCACGTCGCTGCCCAAAAATTTTGATCGCGTTTTAATATTGACGGGATTTGGTCAAATTTCGGTCGTACAAGCCTTCTATATATTTTTTTTCTCTTTTATTTTTTTCTGAATTTTTATTTTACGTGTTTCTACCGAAGTTGATGTCGACGAATCAACAATAGAGGTTTTGGTTGTTGAAGACGTTCATAACGTTTATTATAACAAAACAAAAAAAAATGCAAATGCAAAACACAAAATATGCTGATTTGCAAGAAGTCGGGGAAAACATAAGTACTACATTAAACTTGACTTGTATTTATATATTTTGGAAATTAATGTCATGATTGATATACGTTATTATCATAAAGTACACAAATATTCTTGTACTATTTAAGATGTCAATCTAAGTAATATGATTTCATGATCAATTGTATTATCAATAGAAGAAAGTAAGAAGGTATAACATTTTCTTTTTGTTACTAGAAGCTCGATTATAATGTTAAATATAATTATGTAGTAGGCTGTTATGTTGTTTATTGTAAAAAGTTGTTTCAATTACTTTACGAGCACGTGCGCCAGGAGGCAGCACATTGTCTGATGGTCGAATGTCATGATTTTTATTAGTTATTCTTAATTTAGAAGTATTTTATTGTATTTTCTGTCTATTTTACAAGACCATAGCAATAAAAAGGAATCTCTTTGGATGTAAAAACGTCGTCGGAAGCAACTTAAAGATATTGAATGCTGCCTTGTCATGATTTTAATTTATTGTTTGTATTTTAAAGTGTTCTTATTAATTACTGTTATTTTACATGGCTCAATATAAAGTAAAATTATTAAATTGAATATATAAACGTCACAGGAAGCAGCGTACAATATTAAAGGTTGCCTTTCTGACTTCACCGACCAATTACGAGGGCCGTGATGTATATCTTCGTGGTTTTTATGGAGAGGTGGGGAAATACGGCGAGCTCGGGTAGCTAGCCGGATTTCTCGACACACTTTTTTGGAATATTGACTTGTAAACACCTTGCAAGGACTTGTAATAAAAGATAATTTATGTAATAAAAGTGATTGATACCGTTCGAAATTAAAGTTTTATTATAATAGACACTGCAGCTCGCTTCAACTGCACTCGCGACGAGGCGGCTAGCAGTGCGCCGCCGTGCTTCCTCCCGTCAACGCGATAGCAATGCAGTATGCTAAAGCCCGTAGTTAACAGCTCCCCGTCGTGAAATGAATTATTTAATCCCGTTTCCGTGATAGCAAACAAGTCCTCCGTTGAAGATAGAAGTCCGTGTGTAAAAGTATCTTGTTTCGTCCACAAGCCTCGCACGTTTTGGTAGTAGATCTCCAAGGATCTAGCGAATGTGATATTGCTAATTTTAGTTAGTAATAGTAATAGTAATAGTAATTTATTCAGTAACAAACGTCACAAATTCATTATAGTGTACATAAGATTCAGTATTCTTAGAATCATTATTCCTGGGTGGGACAACATAGGTATCCAAACTAGGAAAAATCCTGTGAGATGGCATACCTATGCCCTCCGCCGGACATTGAATGGATTAGTTAACAGATTTTTAGCTTAATTATAACTTGTACTTCACAATATAATAAAATTTAAGAATTTACAAAGTATTTAGGTAGATACCTAAGTAACTAAATTAAGGTTAGTTGGACGCGCTTGTTGTGGCTTTACGAAACCACAGCCATTCACTGAACTTTGCGTGCACCGGCCAGGCAGCGCCGGTACAAATACACTCATAGGCGTTCTCAGGAACTCCAATAATGAACGATGAGTAGTCTCTTTGAGCTTTAGGTTGTATTTTATCTACCTTGATATCAGTTGACTTACAGACTGAAATAGATTTTACATAATCCATCAACTTTTCCACAGTTGTTTTGGGATGTAGGAACATGTAGGTATTTCTTTTTCTCAATAGCCAGAATGGAATCTAGTTGCGTGTTTTCACCTTTTCTGACCTCAGCAAGCCTTACCTTTTTCTCAGTATTCTTAGTTTTATTAGCAACCAAGATCCAATTATCATCATTATTTTCCTTCAAAGCCGTTGTTTCCAATGGTATTCCAATGTTAACGTTTGATGCTGATGCAATTGGATATTGGGCTTCAGGTGTCGCTGTCCCATTCTTAGGCGTATAAGTATATAATGTAAATGTATCCATTATCACTTTTCTTACTGACTCTATTTATGGGGACGTCTTTTTTATGGGTTTTTATTGGCTAGCACTACATTGTTTATGTCGGTGTTATTTTTTGTTAAATATGCTGTAAGGGCTAACGGTCCTCTACGCATTTGAGCCAGTCGGGGCACCTCATCTAGGATTTCATGGCACTGCTGTTTGATACGGCCCAACCAATAATGGACTAAGTTGTCTGGCATGTTGTCAATATTTTCAAAGTCTATAGCAGTTCCGGTGAATTTAATAGTAACATCATATCCTCAATATGCGTAGCCGTGAAGCTATGGTGGCTATTGTGTGGATTTTCATCCAAGAAGTCCCACGAAGTGTTTGCCAAATGCAATGAACATACCCTGTTGTTCTTTTTTTTCTTTTTTTTTTTTAATAACTTATGTCTTAGATACAACGGCACTCTGAGTCTTTCTTGGCCTTGGCACCTCAAAACAAAGCAAGAGTGTTCAGTAGCCACAGCACGCATATTATTCTGGCAGGGTTATTTCCAAGAGTGTTCTGTAGCCACAGCACGCATAATAATATATTCTGGCAGGGTTATTTCCGAGAGTGTTCTGTAGCCAGCAGCACGCATAATAATATATTCTGGCAGGATTATTTCCAAGAGTGTTCTGTAGCCAGCAGCACGCATGATGTCTCGTCGGTAATGGTGCAGCTCGATCAGCACGCTGCCAGCATGGGTGGCAAATGGCACTGGTTGCGCGTGCCTACATTTTTTTTTTTTTTTAATTCATATAGGTAGGTAAGTATGTATTTTTCAAGTGCTTGAGTACTTTTTTTTAGGAATTTTAAGGTAGATACCTATTATACCTTAGTATCTCTTTATTTAATAAGTGGTCACCGTCGCTTATAGACACCGGCAACACCGGGGGTATTGTCGATGCGCTGCCTACCCTGAAGGAATGTATACACACTTATGGCATAAGTTCTATAGCCATCCAGGATTTTAATGCAATTTCGATGTCGTGTAGATTTATAACTAAGTAAGTATTTAGTATGGCTATTATTATTATTATTTATTATTTATTATGGAGATGGGCGGGACACTTGGCAAGGCGAGAGGATTACCGATGGACCAAAGCAGTCACCGAATGGAGGCCGAGAGATATGCGGCGGCCTCGAGGCAGACCACCTGCTCGATGGTCAGACGATATTGTGCAGGCAGTAGGACAGCAGTGGATCCGGCTTGCACAAGATCGCCAGGAGTGGCGTTCTAGAGAAGAGGCCTTTACTCAGCTGTGGGTGTTACCGGCTGAATAGATAGATAGAAGTATTTATTAAGAAAGGGTTTCGTGTTCTTAACTACCTACAAATATCTATACGAAGTAGGTTGGTAGGTACTAAGGATACGGCGGGCTGGGTCCAACAAACGAGTGTCATTTACAATATTCAATTCATTGCAGTTTTAAACTTACTTGTCGTGGATTAATCCATTCCGAAATAACATCAAAGATGTGACTTTCCCGGTCAGAAATATTTGGTAGCTGATGGCTTCGAATGCGCAATAAAGATGTTCCACAGTGCACACAAACATGACGATGGCCAACCATAGGATTCGGTTCTGCTGGAATGTGTTCAATTAATAGTCCTGGTATTGATTGGTCAGCCAATAACCAGCAAGAGGTACACACACTATCAGATGCAGTAACCTGTATATCACAAATATAATAGTTGAATCAAACAGTTAATTATTATCTAGTTATCTATATACAGTCAGTCCCACGGCCATGCTACATGGAAGACAAGTACTTTAAATATTGAAGTTAGGAAGTTTTACATAGTAGAGACTTTCCTTAATTGTTTAAAGTAAGTAATTCTGCATTCTTAGATATTAAAAAGTCACTTGCTTAAGCCAGAAATTGAATCCAATAAATAAAAAAAATGTATTCTTATAATACCGATCGAAAGGATAAATTACATGGATTTGAGATAATATGTTATTGAGAAGAAATTAATCCTTGTAATTTTCCTACTTCTTAGATAGGTATATGTGCAACTTACGGGACGTGGAGTGATCCATTGTCTTACGACGCTATCGACAACTTGTATAGCTTCTGACTCTAGGCCATATATTCGCATGCGACTTATTGCTAGGCCACAATTAACACATCGAATACCTTGTATGTCCATGATATCACTCAAAATATGCCGCAAAAATACACCAAAACGCACTCAAAGCAGGCTCAACACGATAAGCTGGGATATTATCTATAATCATGACAAGTAACTGTTTTTTTTGTTTTGACAACTACCTACAAAATAGTTTTTAATCACAGGTTTTCATTCCACCGCTTATATCTACCATTATGGTAGAAAATAAATTAAGAAAACCAAGCTTTTTTCTCAAAATATGATTGCAAACTGGTAGGAAGGATATGAAATACTCCAAATAGATAAAAAAATACGCAGGATTTTTCGATTACACTGGACACACTGTCCATGCGGGCCCAGATCCAGGGGGTCCTTTCGTACATTATTATCACCCAAAATCAGAATTCTTATATTTTCGCTATACGTTTTTAAATTACGACGGAAAACGAAAATATTCGTAAAGAGAAAATGTGTACAAAATGTGTGGCTACATTTCACCGAGGACTAATCGAGGACTACCAAGTTCCATTGGTCTAGTTGTTACTATGTTTACGGAGTAGTTTATATGGTAGCATACTTGTACGGAACCCTCTCCACGCAAGTCCAACTCGCACTTGACCAGTTTATTCATCTTCGACCTCCAATAAAGCATGGACTTTAATGGAGCTTTTTTTAACAGCACCATTGTTTCGATATCAAAATTTGAAGTACCAGTATTATTATTAGTAACAAACATCCAAACATAGGTAAAAATTTAATGGTAGTATATATTAAAAATATTTTAAATTCATACCCTTCCTCACTAGTAAGTTGGGAAACAAGCGAGTAAATTTTTGTAAAAAATGAAAATTGCTTAGAACTCGGTATATTCTAAGGAAAATCGCTGAGCGAAACTCTTTTGGTCACAATATAAATTCCTTCGTGACTATACGACCGTAGAATTGCATCGAGCAACTACGGAGGCCTGCAAGTAGAATTGGTTTGTGTTCATGACTGTATGATGGAACTGTCAAACCATGTCAGCCCCGTAAATTTTTCAAACCTTAAATAAATAGGAATTTGCATGGGTTTCCTTTTACCCGAATTACAAAATAACAACGAAAACCATTAATTTTCAGTAAAATAATACAAGTTTTTGTAATGATATATCGAAGTATCCGTTTGCCCGTTTTCACCTGTCAATAAAAATTTGAACGAGGCCACCATTCCAGCGCCGTGGATAACCACGGAATGACAGAAAATGGCGTAGAAATCGTGTACTCGTAGATACGGCGAATTGAAAATGTTTTCGTGTTTTTACACATCTTTTGTATGAAAAGATCAAAAACCCCTACTTACTTTTAAAACCAAGTGTTATGATAAAAAGTGTTTAATTTCTCAGAAATAGCTGTAATTCCGTAGATTTTAGCTCATATGTAGATACTGCTCTATTTTGGTAAATTTTGTGAAAAGGGGTAGGTAGCTTTTCAATTTATACAAAATATAGAATGAATTTTAGAAAATCCTACAATATTTTTATTCAGCCTGAAGTATTCTTTCTTCTGATCTAAATATTGTTAAGAAAAAAGCTAAATTCGGGAAGTTCTTGGCTTTTCAATACACCACTTTTCAAGGGTTTTCACAGACTAGCCCCTTGGTGCGTTTATGTTTAGATGTCGCGTGGTTGTCTGGACCGCATGTGGCTGGCACATACGCGTGGAAAGTGAACTTATAAACTGTATTTTTTCTATAAATCGCTGTTTAACGGGTGAACTAGCCGCGGGTAAAACCGCAGGGCTCAGCTAGTAATAAGTAATATATATATATATAATAGAATCTTTTAATCCCAGTTCTAAACCACAGGCACAAAGGCTATCAAGATAAAACAATAACTAAAATCTATGTATACTTATATACAAACGAATATATCTACAAAAAAGACCTCGTACCATACGAGCAATTTGAAAAAAAAAAACTAGAAGTCTAGATTGAAACCGAGGCCAAAACGTACTCTCCTTTGTCGATCAATAAGAGTACTCCCAATCAGGCGTAGGACCCTCACTTCATTAGATTCTTGTGGCTCGTAGAATAATATATCCTTCTGGAATGTGAACCCTCCGCACCGCATTGAGTCGACGAAGACCTTCATCTCTGAGCTGTTGCGGCAGCTTTTGTGCACAGCGACGCCAACAGACGTCGTGCCTCCTCGGTTCCCATCGTGAACTACTGCTGCTATTCTCAAATCTGGCGAGAATTTCTTGTAAAGACATACTTGAAACCCTGATTTGCAGACGGTAGACGATATAGTAAAGGAAGGTTGTTCATACCGCGCGCTCAAAGAATACTCCGGCACTGGAGGGTAGGCCAACGGCTTGAGTCCGACTTCTGTGCCAATGGAAAAGTCTGACCGAATTCTGTACATCCACTGTGTCACCACTCGCATGGAGTTTGGATCCACATCTTTCATCACACACGATACGGAGCCTAATGATTTCTCATTATCTTTCTCGAAAACTAACTCAGTTTCTGAAGAAATCAGGTCTTTGATTTTGGATGTAAGCCTCATTACGTAAGCACCTTCCAAAACATCAGTATACGTTGCGGTCGCGCAGCCTGCTGAGTCTATGAGGAGTCCATCACTAGAATTTTTAGGTTGCATTTCGTTGTGTAACAGCGGTATGAAGCACTTGTAGTTTTCTTTCGATGTGCCGTAGTTGTACTGCTGGATTAGCTTGACTTTGTCCATGATTTCTCGAAGTATTACGAGTTTGGCGCCGAGGAAGCACTTTGGGAATACGCTCTTGGCCTCAGCGTGAACGTCATTGAGTCGTGTCAACTTTAGTATCTGCGGTGCGATGACAATTATGTCTTTCTTCTTGGGTAAGAGCCTCTGTAAACTGGACACAAAGCTGCTCACTTCCTTCTTTAACTTGTCCTCGGTCAAATCCATTGTTTGGAGATTATGTATCTTTTTATTTGTTGGATAACAGGTTGGACGTCATTGACCTGTTTTATTTTTCACAGCTTTGACGGCCGGCCAGTCGTAGACTGCAAGAAGTTCTTTTATTTTTAGGTTTTTATTAGATCTCGTCATAGACGGTATGGAGGCCTTATTGCTCTTAAGATCTTGTTGGCATTAGAGCTGTGTGGTCAAAGTCATTTTTAAACCCAGTAAAGTCTTAGTAAAGTGCACATCTGTGGTGTAGTTTAATAAAAGTATAGAAAGAGCAATGGATTGTTTTAAATATAAATATGTTTTCAGCTATCAGGATATAATTTTATACAATATCGGTACAATTTAGTGACTAACGTCATCATTAGAGCCCACGAAAACGTGCTCTTTTACTTACAATTGCCCATATTTAATTATCGACACTGCTTTGTACGCACATCAAGTTAACTACACGGTCACACAAATAATATGAAAAATACAATAAACCAGTTTCACATGTTATCGCCAGCACTCCCGATACAAGACTGAGCCATTGTTTTTTTTTCCGTATGGACACAGTATGGATTTAAATGCAGTTGACCTCCTGGGGTCAAAACTACGTTACCGTGCTTTTGGTGAGCGCAGATGGCGCTCAACCTGTGAAGTTAGGGTGGGGCAACTAGCACAAGGGCACCACTTAGGTACGGACCTCGGCTTGGGCTGTTGCCGATTGGGGAGGAACATGCAAAACGCCCCAGAACATGCTTGTACCGGTTTAGGCGTAAGGTACAGAAGGTACTTAGAAGGTTCTTCGACCTCGCCGGCGAGGTCGGTGCAAAGGCAGAGTGTTGTCTCTGTCTTGAATGGATGACGTCACTACCGCATTAGCGGTAGTGATAGGGTCATCGGGATCATTATGTTTAGTGTTAACTAAACTTGGCCGGACTTGCCTTTACGGTCTTTTTTTTAAATCCCTAATTCTATAAATACGCAGATATTTTACAATGACTAGAAGTCAAGGTCTGAACTACAAATAAGATTTCGTATAACAAAACTCTTCCGAATATGTATAGATATGTAAAATATTAAATATGATCAATGCTTGCATTCATCTTATCAGAAACTAAAAAGAATTTCCCAAATAGAACTTAAGAACATAGTAAAATAGCATAGGAAAGGATTATTAATATTTGATATATCAGATTAGGGACTTCAAGTTCCTCCTTCTATTTTAGTCAGGATTCACTTAGCACGGCTCTTGCCAGGCTGAGTATAATCAAGAATATCAACTATTTCTTTTGGTAAAACTAGTTAACTATTTGTTTCAAACTTTATAATTTTCTCACATCAAAATAATCCAAAATCATAACTTTTACTTTTAACAAGTTTAGATTTACTGGCTTAATATTTCAAATAAGATAGTTGAATAAAGAAACTTCTGAATCTAATTTCAGATCCAAAATAGTTGTAATGTAGATATCCTTGTTTGTTACATCAGGTCAGTGTCTCAAGAGTCACTCCCTTCTCGAGTAGAGATCATCTTCAGTACGGCTCTTGCTTGACTGGAGTAGGTATAACCATTAATAACAAAATTGAGTTCACTTTCTTCACAATAGATGAAAAAAAAAAAAAAAAAAAAAAAAAGAATTATTTCTTTCAAATTATACACAGAAGCTCATACATCAAACACGTTGGATTTTAGATTGTATAGACAAGCACATTTACCTTGGATAGGTAAGTATGTACCTATATAAGAAGTTTATAAGTATCCTAAATATAACTGCCACCGGTGGCAAAGCGGCTAGAAGATGACCGCGGGGTCAACCCTACCTGAACGCAGTAATATTGGGTTATTATAGAAAAAAACCGGTACCTACGTGTGGGATTTTTAACACATTAAAACAAATTTCCATAAGTTTTACAGGCAGACAGAATGTATAATTTTAGATTTGTATATACTCATCTAATATATAAAAGGCAATGTCCTGACTGACTGACTGACTGAACGAGGTCCAACGCACAGCCTAAACCGCTAGTCGTAGAGACTTGAAATTTGGAGGGTGTGTTTGTCTTGATGCGTAGGGTTGTACTAAGAAAGGAATTTTGAAAATTCGCATGGTAAGGGGTCCAAAATGGGGTTCTAACGTAAAACAAAAATGCTCTGTATTTAGGAAACCGTAAGTAGTAGAATCATGAAATTTTACAAGGAGATTACTCAAATAAAATTAACAAACACGTGTTTCAGTGATACCTGAAATTTTCCTGAAAAACGGCAGGGGAACGTTTTCTTTGTAGAAAAATAAAAAAAACATTAGTTTTTACAACGCACAGCCTAAACCCCTGGTCGTAGAGACTTGAAATTTAAAGAGTGTTGTCCTTTTAGAGTGTAAAGGTGTACTTAAAAAGGAATTTGGAAAATTCGCCCCCTAAGGGTCCAAAAAGGGCTTTTAATGTATACACTTTGCGTTTTGCAGCGCACAGCATAAACCGCTGGACCTAGATACATTAAATTTGGAGGATGTATTCCTTTTTGGGTGTAGGGGTGTACGAAGGAAGTATTTTGGAAAATTCACCCTGTAAGGGGTCCAAAACGGCTTTTAATGTAAGACTAAAATGCTTCGTATTTCGGAAACAGTTAGTAGTAGATACTTGAAAATTCTCAGGTAGATTTCTTATATAAAAATAGCAAAAATAAGTTTCAGCAGTACCTGAAATTTTGCTGAAAAAAGGCACGGGAACGTTTTCTTTGTAAATAAAAACACTTTACGTTTTAGCCAGCTTTCAGCGTATTTTGACGATTTAAAAGTTAATTTCACAGTGTAGTCATTGAGATCAAAATATTTTCAGGACCTCAAGGTTCAAATGGGACCCCTAAATTGAAAAACTTGATTATGGTGTCGTTTCCAAGGTCGTTTCACGGTGTCGTTATTGAGATTCAATTATTTTCAGGACCTCAAGGTTAAATTGTACCCCTAAATTGAAAAACTTGAGTTCGGTGTCGTTTCAAAGGTCGTTTCAAAGTGTCGTTGTTAAGATTAAAATATTTTCAGGAAATAAAGGGTAATATGTGACCCCTAAATTGAAAAACTAGAGTGTGGTGTTGTTTCAAAAGTCGTTTCACGGGGTGGTTGTCTGCACGCCGCTTCGGGGATGTTTCCAAACTACGCGAAGACGAAGTCGCGCGCGGGTCATCTAGTGTTAAAATAAAATGTAAAATAACGACTCCAAAAGGTATAGTATTATTTTATCTGTGCTAAGAGGAAGCTGTGCTATCAGCGGACGCGATAAGTTCAATGTTTTATGCAAAGCTATTTACAAACTCGGCGGTTTATAGACATAGAGAATTAAAAAAATATGTCTGGCGCCAATTTATAGAGTATTGTTATTAGAGATTTCATGTTAGTGCTGAGTTGCTGATCGTCATTTAAAGGACGTAGGTATTATGAAACGAAATGTTTTCCTCGGCCGGCAAGCCAGGTGTTGATGGTCGAACGTCATGATGGTGGCCCAAGAAACTTATACCTACTCAAAAAGCTACTTGTGTGGGCCGCACACCTACGTGAGTCTATCAACGAATATTTGCGGCCAGTCTTAAATAATTTTTCTCAAGTGCATGGACATTTATTTTCGAGCTAAGCATGGTTTATGTTAATTAGTAGTAGTAGAGCTTTTTTGTGAAAGAGCTCGTCCGGGGAAGTACTACCACCATACCTATTTCTGCCGCAAAGCAGTAGTGCTCGCATTGCTGTGTTCCGGTTTGAAGGGTAAGGGTGCCGGTGAAATTACAGGCACATGAGACTATTCATCTTTATGTCTCAGGATGGCGGGCGCAGTGCAATGCCACATAGGGCGCGTCCTAGGTGGACGTGACCAGTGAGGTAATGCACTGTTCATAGGCAGAGGTTACCGCTTAACATCAGGTGGGCCATCAGCTTGTTCCGTCATTCAAGTAGTATAAAAAAAAAAATAAAAAAAAAAAATACAGATTATCATAGTGAATTTGCGTTTGTGATAACACGACAATTATGGATTTTCATAATAACACATTGCCGGTCTATTTATCTGCAAGAAGGTTCTCAAAAAATTTAAAATGTATGAATATCCAAGCATGTCTTTGAAAATAGGTTTAATTCGATGACACATAGATATAACAAGAAAACAGAACATACAGGTACAAGAAAGTAAAGCGAATAAGTATTTTGTTGAAAAAGTCTTTTTAAAAACAAGTGTGTTAAATAAAATGAGCCCAAGCATAGCCATTCTACTATTATCCATCAAGGAGATACGTTGTCTCCATCATCAGATCAGCTCGCTGTCACCATAATATTATATTACCTATCACCTAAGGTGTATGCAAAGTGTCTGAAAAATTTGTATGGTGGAAATGGTTCAACATTCGGTTGCTAGATTTGTTCAACACATACCAACAAAGTAACAGATTTGTAAAACAATGACAAATAACCTGTGATCGAAGCAAATAACATATAAACCATAGATGTAGAATTTTCGCGTACATACTAAATCTATGATATAAACAAAACATTACATAGGAAGATAGTCCGCTTTGTGCTGGTATACGCGGGCTCTGTCTCAGCCTAATGCGCTGCTTCACATGTTTCTCACCATCTTGTACTTACCTACCTTATACTTTTATTGTGTTCTGTAATTTAACATCTAATATTGATTTTAAAGTAGGTCCATATAGTAAATAATGTAGGTCTATGGACCTCTGTGACGCGGCGGGTGTAGGTTCGCCTGCGACCCAGGACGAGAGTCGCGGGTTCGATTCCCGCCCCGGAACAAATATTTGTAAGATCTGCAGATATTTGTTCAGGGTCTTCTGGGTATTTTCTATGTATAATAAAAAATATTTATCTTTGTAATGTACTAGTACCCATAACACAAGCTCTGCTTAGCTTAGGGTTAGATAATGTTATGTGAACTGACCAGCATTATTTTATTTATTTACTAGCTGACCCGTTCGTGACTTCGTCCGCGCGTAGATCAGGTAGCACCTACCTACTCGTACTATGCATTCTGTAAATAGTTGCTGGTAAAAATATCTGCCTGTAGGTATAAGTACACTGCTGGCCATAAGCCACCCCTATAGAATGCCACAATGAACGTCCTGAGCTGCCTCCATGCAAAGATTTCCTGCGACTTTTAACATGTCGTCGGCCTATCGAGGAGGCTTTCTACTCATTCAGTTCAAGGTTGCCACTCGAGAGCAATTATTCCTCAACGGTTGTTGGTTCTGCCACAGAATAAATAAAGTTCTGCGAGCTATATGATCTGCCCATTGCCACTTCAACTTGCTAATTTTGAAAAACTTCCATTGGTCTTATATCTTCTACGCATCTCTTCGTTTCGGATTCAGGTACATGTACGGAATCTCCGAGAACAGCTCTCTCCATAGCCCGTTGCACGATTTTGAACTTTTATTTTGCTTATAGTTGATAATCACATCTCACTACCGTAAGCCATCACTGGCAACATGCACCGATAACAGACATTCATCTTGAGGCTATCCAGTGACTGTGATTCGTTGGCTAACCTCATCATTGAAGGTCCAACACCTTCCTAGTTGAATCGTTTACCCAAGTATACATAGTGGTCTACAGCATTATAGCAGAATCCCAAATGAACATTGGCAAGATACTATTGTTAAATTCTTATTGTTTCATATAATGTGTTTACCAAATCATTGTTTATATTTTTGAAATTGTTATTTTTAATTTAATATGATTATCTACCTATGTTAATATTTATACCTATGTAAATTGATTAGTATAGTTGGCCTGTGCCGTTCTAGTTGAATAAATAAATACAAATACAAATAAATACTAACAAACCTCCAAAAACAGACAAAAAATACAGATCCTCAAAAATAAACTAACTATTCCCCCTTAAAACACTCACTACCTAAGAAGCCTTACAAACCTCTAAACAGCCATTCATACTCATAAAAACACAGGGTAACACAGGGTACCCTACCCTAACTCTTTAGATTTCATACAATGCCTTAAACTCTGAGAAACCCTTAAAACCTCGTACAAACCTTATACACCCCATTACGACGGACCTTGATCAGGAGTCTTCTTTGGGAGTCGGAATTTTTACCAGCTGGGGCAGGAACCAAGATAGAACGTTTTCTCTGCCTTAAAACTCCTTGTGAAACTCCTTTTTTTTACTACACCTACAAACCCTAGAAACCCTCACAAACCCATACGATCCCATTTTAGACGTTATAAAACAAAGGACTTTTCTCATGATTTGAGATTTTTATTTTTCCTAATGTTTGACTAAGTTTGAACGGTTTTCTCGGCCGCAAAACTCCCTTTCCTACCCTACCCTATTTCGTCAAAATTGTACAGATAATTTGTACAGACAGACAGACAAAGTAACAAATAAATTATATAAGTACAGTCCGACCAGAAAGAGTAGAAAATAAATGAGGGCGCCACTATCTTTTACATGGTATCACCGTATACTATGGCGAAATGTTTTGATACTTGATATTTTTGAATACATAAAACACATTGCAGTTCTCATTTTAATAAATTTTACAACAAATATTTATGCTCATCACATAAAGGAATAAGAATCAAACCCACTATCTTAAAGTAAACTTAAGTAAAATTTAATTTTAATATATAATGCATTATTGGTATCCAAACTAGTCCTATGACACTAGGTACTTTCTTTCTACCTAGAAAGAAAGTAAAAATATTTTGTATACTCAGAGGGGAAAAACCACAGTAAACAATTTTGTTGAATAATAATATAATACTTAATCATACTTAAATCACTCTAATGACTCAAAATCAAGATACTCAGTGCCCGACATCGATTCTTCTTGTGGTAGAACATAATTAGAAGTTCCTGCCATACCATCATTTTCATCTTCACTCTCAGATTCCTCGCTAGAGCTTTCATCACCGAGTTGTATTACCAGCTGCTCAATGTGTTGGTACATTGTTCGACTTCGCTCATAGTATTCCTTTTCGATTTGTTTCACATGTTCACAGCATCGCTTCCAGTCAGTTTGAGTAATGGTGTTGAATGACACCTCAGTCAATTCTTTGATATATGAAGCTCCTACATTGCGTGAGGCTACTTTCGATTTTACTTGAGCCCATATAAGCTCTATGGGGTCTAGTTCGCAGTAGTAGGGGGGGGGGGGGGGGGGGGGGCGGGGCAGCCTGTCCACTGTGTGTCCATACTCCGAGAGCAACTCATTTATTTCATAGACAGGTATCTGTCTATGTTTCTCAGCCAAAGCAAGCAACATTAGTTTCCTTAAATTTTCATCAAAAGGAATATTAACCATAGTTATTATTCTCACTAACAATCCTCCATAAAGTGCTTTCCGATTTTCCTGCAAAAACATAAGCAGATAAAGTATCAAAAATAAAGAATTGTACTACAAAATACGATTAAATGGGACAAAGATCAATAAAGACTAATTAGTATGATTCACAAGGATTTTGGATGGATTTACACGATTCTTTTAGTAAATTATAACAGTTTACGTCCAGTTTTATTCTTTTTACCAGCTACTTACCAGTTAAATAAGCTGTTCGTTTATAAACGTCTTCTAATTCAGCCAGCAGCGTCCCGGCTTGATACTCAGCCAAACATCTCATAAACACTTTGTAAATAATGTCACGAGCCCCACTGCGTATAGTTTTATTCATATTGCTAATATTTTACGATTTATGCGATTTATTTGCTTTTGTTTAGAGAAATAAAAACATCAACAACAAATCAAAACAAACAATTCGAATACACGCGCTCGACTGAAGTTGCAGTGTTTCCGCTAGCGGAAAATTATTCTGGTTAGTCCAACAAATATTTAAATATGATTTCCAGAAATTACTTTAACATGTCTATTTTTTTGAATTCTGTATATTCTATTGCAATGAAAATAAATCTACATACATAAATCACACCATACCTACCTATATAAATACCAATATGTGCATAATTTAATTTTGCATGTAAAAGCTGAATCTGGCGACAAATTCACTACAGCGGCCACACTGGCTTATCATAAAGAGTTGCCAGTTTATAGTAAATTTTAGTTCCTTGATAATTAATTTCTACTCTTTATGGTCGGACTGTACAAACGTTGCTCGAACGCATTGAACTTTTTCAAAAATCTTCGTTAATAAATTTAAAAAATCTTATGAAATTAAATTCTAAATTAAAATTAAAATTTCGATATAAAATATGCAAGTCCTTCTAACAGCACGCCTGGTTTGCCTTCACCGTCCTTCATGTCGCCAACCGATCAAAATTTTCTGAATTCTCGTAAATAGTTGTCGACGCACCCAAAGTTACCAGGGATCTAGAGCTGTTGAGCGTGCGCCGAGATATTGGCTAGCTTAGCGTCTCTTTTAAGATTTTTAACAGGGATGCTCTGAGGAGCTATTTGAACTAATCCCAGCTTCGCACTTTTATAACCGCACATCCCGCCATCGTCAGCGAGCTCACCCGCACATTTTGGATGCGTGGAGGTCTCGCAGCGTGCGTTTCACGCGCTCGTTTCTTCCACGCACCTGCAAGGCTTGGAATGAGCTCCGTTGGATGTCTTCCCACAGGGCTACAATGAGTAAATTAAAGACAAATATCAATAGGGCTCTTAATGGTAGGCAGCGCGTTTGCAATACCGTGGGTGTTGCAGATGTCCATAGGTGGGGGTGACTGCTTTACATCAGGAGGGCCGTCTGCTTGTTTGTCACCCCATAATATAAAAAAAAAGTTAACAATAAAATTATTTGAATGAGGGGTTTTCACGGACGTTTCAAATCATGCGCTAATAGATGGCACTGCTTTGAACCTAGCTTTCAAAATAAAGTGAGATGTCAAAGTCAACAACGTAGTGATATATTTTCGTGGTATTTTGTTACCATCACACAAAAGCACAGACAATACATTTGTTAATTTTGATAAGCATACATGAGTCAGCGCCATCTATCCAGCCAAATTGAACTATTTTTTTTTTTAAATTTGAAAATGAAAACCTTCATTTTAATTTGAGATGTTTGCATGTCAAAATAACTATGGAACAGTTTGTATTGGCAATTAAGACACTCAGAAGCCATCATAAGAAAAGAAGAAGAAGAAGAGTATTACATATATTTTCGATAAGGTGGATTAAAACTCGGTTTCTCTACCACCATTTACATCAGGAATAATTATTAATCATCGTTTACATTTTGTAGAAGAAGAGGAAGAAGAACGGTACATTAACGGAATTGTTTGGATCACTCCTTAGAAGCCATTATAAGAGGAGAAGAAGAATTACGTGAATCCTGAACGCTTGACATTTTTGCATGTCAAAATGGCGTAACTATGGAATTGTTTGCATGTCAAAATGTCGTAACTATGGAATAAAATAAATAAATTAAATTATCGTTTTAAGTATTTTCCTCGCAATTTTTCCATATTTTGTCACCTTTAAAACCTTCCCTGAACTTCCACAAATATTTCAAAACCAAAATTATCCAAATCGGTCCGGCCATTCTCGAGTTTTAGACCAGAAAAAATAGGGGTTGATTTTTATATATATAGATATATAGCACGGAGTGAATTACATAGGTACCTATATATAAGGAAATGATACAAACTCAGGTACAATCGACACTTTTCACTTTTATTCACTGTAAGTACTGACACAGCTATTATTCTCTTAATTTTTACTCTCTAAAACATTAGAACGTCTCATACTCTTTTTGATCACTCCAAGAAGCTCCCCTTTTTTCCGTGACCATCTAGATTTTCCTCTTCCATAACCCATACGTTAGGTACACGTAGGTCAATCAGGAGAGGGCAAGCACTTGACTGTCAAGTGCCAGGCTAAAATACAGAAAAATGGTTGCCAACTACAACAAAGTCAATGAACACGCTAAATATTTACAAAATAAATTATTAAAAATCAGGAAATCATTACATATAGTCCTATCTATTTTGAACTTCATTAACGCGTAAGAATTGATCTTATAAATATATAAATGAACTGAACATAAAATGCCACTACAAATGGTCTTGAGCCACCTTCATCCACCGACCTAATAATACTATTACAATATAGAGAGCATTGCAAATTCCAACACAGTGTCTTCCGCTCCGAGAATATGTATTCCTCACACAAATAAAGAAAGTTCCTTTATTCCCCAATGGTTTTTGGTTCTGCGAGATCCTAAGATTAATTAAATACAAATAGATTTCTGTTATCAGCGGTTGATAGGGTTATACCTACAAGAAATGTCATTTACCCCAATATCGCCGTAGCTGTCATGTCAATCCATCCCACTAATTGAAGTAGGTACAACCAAAGGGTTGCGATATTAAACGATTCTACATAATATTAGGGTACCAGCGGTGGTACAAGTAAATATCAGAGCATAGTGACTATCAGAAATAGCTGAGCAATTAAAATTTTCAACATCTCATCACTCAAAAGACCAGTAGCATGTATACAGTCAACGTATTGTAAACGATATAGAACGTTGTGTCAAAGAAATTTACCAACTTATTCATAGTCAATTTACCTTACCTTTGATAGCTTTTGTCTTCGTTTTAAGTATACTATTTTACATCAGAGCGTACAAAACAAAAGTTATTTTAATTAAAATAGGTTTATAAAATGTGTACGAATCATCATTGTCTTGCCCTTACCCAAATTGTTTGGGGTCGGCGCAGTACGTCTTTTTCTTCCATTCTCCCCTGTCAGCCGTCACCTTATCATTCACTCCCTTCTCATTCACATCATCTCTTACGCAATCCATCCATCTTTTCTTAGGTCTTCCTCTTCCTTTCCATCCACTAACATTCATATTCATAACTTTCTTAGTTACATGCGTTTCATCCCTCCTCATAAAATGCCCATACCAAGCTAAACGATTTCCTTTCAATTTTTCTTCTTCTTCATGGCCCAGCATACCGATCCATACATAACGACAGGCCTTATCACGGATTTGAAATTTTACCCTTCAACTTGAGTGGCATCCGTGGGTCACATGTTGTTGCTGTGACCTGTCGCCATTTCATCCACCCTGAGTTGATCCGATGCGTTACGTCCCGGTCAATCTCACTATCCCCCTGTAAGAGTGACCCTACGTACCGAAAATCGGAGGAGACCGGTAAGGACATTTTGGCAAGTGTTAATGTCACAGGTTCGGAGAGACCGTTGAAATCGCAGAACATGTACTCGGTTTTGGTTCTGCTGATTTTCTGGCCATCACTCTCCAGTCTTTGCCGCCATTCCTCAAGTATACTCTGGACCTCAGTGCCATTCTCGGCAACCAGCACAATGTCATCGGCAAACAGCATGCACCAGGTAGCCTCTCCTTGGATGTCCGACGTAAGAGAGTCCATTACCACCAGGAAGAGGTAAGGGCTCAGAGCTGACCCACTAGCAAGTGCAAGCCCACTGCACAACCCACATTGAAGCTAGCGGTAGTGCCAACTGTGGACCGGACATGGGTACTTCAATAAAAATAATATTCGAATAAGGGGATTAAATTTTTGCAAAAATAATTTTCTAATTTTTTTTTGATCCTTATTACTTCATTAGCTCAAATACTATGTATTTTGTGTCATTAGTACACCCTCTATTCGTACTAAACACTTCAGTTCCAACAAACTGCAAAGGAGTGGAACAAACTACCGTCGTCTGGTTCTTGCGCCGCCTCCATCCACATACTTACTTTAAAGTGTCATTTTTCCGTCAGAGAAGGGCCTTCCTACAATTCATGTTCATACAAATAAATAAATAATAAATAATGCTGGACAAGTTCACACAAGTATGAGACACCTGAGTTGCTCAGCTAATTCTAGAAAGGGACTGTGCAAATGGTGGAATTACATAATATCAGGTTACGAGCGATGGAATTACCATTAAATGCTAATGATGACAGTTCCAAAGGATTCGATTCGCTCAGATTCCAATGATCTTGCCAATGTAAATTATACGGCGCTCGCGTACTCTGCTTGTTACTGGCTTCGGAGACCTTTAGAGATCGCGATGTAGAGGTCGCGGGTTCATACAGGTTCAGTTGAAAAATGCGCCAACTGTTTAAGGTCCAAATTGGTATCTAAAAAACAAATAGGTTTTGTTGTTTCAGAAAATAATGTAAGGATTAACACAAACATCAAAGTAGGTGTCCAGTGCTATTTTAGAAATTATCAAATAACACAGTTCACATATAGATCAATATTAAATAGCAATAATATTTGATTACTTTATAAAAAGTAAGGCCAGAATCACAGAAAATTAAATAGTATAAGTTTAAATGCATTTTTTAATTGCCACGCTGAATGGCAGTGCATATTCGTTAACCAAAATAAAAGCCAGCATTCCGGTCAAGCGTGGACTTGAAAAGTCGCTCCGCAAGGTCTTTGAAAACTGAGCGACGCAATTTAGAACGGTTCCCTGGCTCGGACCGACAATATTGAAAAGGCCATGCGAAGCCGGTGGATGGAGGCAGATCAAGCTCATTCATCATGGTATCTATGATTCAGCAGTAGGCGTCAACCGGCTAAATGATGAATGATAGTCATCAACATAGAGCATGAACCTTGATTATATTTTTAAATGATGTGTGGTCGTGTGGTACTCATTGGAAATCCAAATAAATAAAATAAAATAAACCATCAGTCCTAAAGACCAGTCAGTTATTCAGTCAGTCAGTAAGTTAGTCAGTCAAAACCTGTTTGGAGAGTACATTCTTGCGAGGTTCACTAAGAATTCAGAAATTCACCCCCCTAAAGGGGAGCAGCGAGATGATGAAGTTTATATGGGAAAACTCCAGGCGAAGTCGCGGACTCGCAGACCAATACTGTAATCAATCGTACAGTGGTTGTAAAGGCGCTCCCAGTCTGCAATTTGGAATTCAATCAGCTTTTTCTTGACGGTGTCTCTCGGTAAAAACTGTGAATTTATGTCATCCACTTATTAATTCTGTTTGTTTCATTATTTTGTAGTACTCAAGTAATCTTTATAGTCCAGATGTTAGGGGTGTTGATGCTTTAAAAACATTTGTTTTGGGTATTTATGGGCTGCGCAACTGGGTCAGCTTTTTGTACCTACAACCTTTAAAAGTCCGCGTTCTTTTGATTTCTTATGAATGTAGGTACTTGCAGCTTTTGTAGTGATTTCTTTTCAACGTTGACTTGCTCAGGGTTTTTTAAATTAATCTAAAGATCTACGATTGAAATTTTGTGGCGGGGACATGCCACAAAATTTCAAATCGTAGATTAGATTTTTAAATGAGTAAATCAAGTACAATATTGAGATTACGAATATGTTATGGATTAGTGGTTCGCTCCTACCTGAGAGCTCGCGAATACATGCAATGCAGGCAGGCTACCTAATTTATTTACCTTCCTAATCGACTTTTTAAAACATTTACTGAGATAAAATGTTGACGGGACCACCGCGAGATATAACTTCCTACTTCATCGAAAGAATCTTTGAATAAGACTAAGCAACGGAGGAACTACTGTTAGTATAAGTAGCTGACGAGAGTTGTTGCCCTTCTTTTGTGAAGTCAGTTACCATCTCGAAATAAAGTTATAGTATGATAGCAGTATTGCATTTAATGGTCTTTCTGCGTCTTCCAGTTAGTTGAAATAACATTATTTACCTGTAAAAAAAAAGAAAAAAAGTCTTTTGTTTCTTGCTACACAAAAAATATACATAGGAAAGTACTTTAAAAGCTTAAGAAACAACAAATCAACTTGTTGTTTCTTGTTTTATACTAATTAGTGTGGTTCTAAATGTTCTTTTTTGTCCAATTTTTCTAAAGTTGGTAAGCAAAAGTTGTATTTCTAAATAATTAGATAAATCAACTCATGGCATTTGCGTGAAACAAAACGCAACAAGCTTCATTACGAATTTACGTTTCATTTCAACACAAATCCACAAAAAACTGAAGACCTCTGTGGCGCGACTGGCGATGGTTCGCCTGCGACGCAGGAGGTTGCGGGTTCGATTCCCGCCTCGGAACAAATATTTGCGCGATCTGCAGATATTTGTTCAGGGTGTTCTGGTTGTTTTCTATATGTATAATAAAAAATATCTATCTATGTAATGTATTGTAATAAGTATATCAGTTAACTAGTACCCATAACACAAGCTCTGGCTTAGCTTGGGCCTAGATAATGTTGTGTGAACTTGTCCAGCATTATTTATTTATAATTATTTATTTAACTTGATAGTTAGAGGGATCAGAGATACTGTTGCACCATAAAGGTGCACATGAAGTGAACATGAGGTGAACATTTATCTGTTGCACCATGCACTATATTCTAGGAGTAGAGTCTTCTTTATTTGATGCCCAGCAACAGTTATGTTCTGTTTTGTCATCTTCTGTTTTCAGATGGAGTTAATTTCACTAAAAAATTGCCAAATTCTACTAGTAAAAGCGAGAACGTACGCCTGGACATTATAAACTGTGACAAGCTGAAAAGTTTAGATGCTGTTAACCTGGTTTTCCACAAACATTTTGAAAAGCAGTTTTGTACTACAAAATCTGGCAGCAGACTGTCTACCTACCCATTCACCACACTCCTTCTTTCACCATTGGGGGTCACCTTTCTGGGTCACCATACCCCCAAACTGGTCACTGACCTATTGCAGAGTGACCAAGATAGAACCGGTAACATGACGTATTATAGTTGCATATAGGTAACCTATAAACATGGTTATTACTTACTTGTTGTGTGCATACATATTTTATAACATTTTTGTTTGTGTTATTATTTCAGTTGTCGCCCACTGATAAAACTGTGTATAGTGCTGGTTAAGAGCACAAATAATATGAAATAGGCGTCAGCAAATTAACTCCAGTCAAATTCTGTAACTTTAATTATGCAAGGACGACAAAATCTGATAGCACCATTTTATTTTTTAGAGAAACTTTTAATAATATGATTATATATATTAATGCTGATTATTAATTAATTACTGAGGAGGAGTGCGAGGAGTGCCACGGTCGAGATCGTAGTCTATTGTTAAATGTTCTTAAAAATATATATATCGCGAGTTTCTGTTAAAAAACAAGTTTATAAGCTCGTTTTTAGTGTACACCATAGTGACAAGATAACGTTTGCTTGTAAAAGTGAATAACCAGTGCTAAAAACATCAAACTAAATTCCATAACAGTGACTGTTTTTTTTCAAATAAGGAAAGTGTTCAGTGGATGTTTATGCAAAACAAAGCAAACAAGAACTGAGTGGGATGCTGCTACAACAAATATATCTAAAAATCTAGCTCCAGGTATACAGTTATAAAAATTAATATCAGTTATAACCTACAAAAATTAGAAATTTTATCAATCATTAAAAACTGGACAAAGACAAACTTTCAAGCAACAACAGCGCCATCCTTTGAACTACTCAAGAACTACATAGCCACTAATCGATACAAAACTAGTGTCATCGCATTTAGTTCCGCTGCTCGGCACTAGAGGTCATCAGATAGTAAAACAATTGTAAGAACCCTAACTTACCATTACAACAGAACCCCCTAGCGGCGAGTAGCTAAGAAGGAAAAAGAGAAAAAACTTAAATGATGGACGAAGTTCTAGGGGCACTTCGCAGGATTGAAAAAGAGCTAGATGAACAAAAAAAGGCGATTACGGAAAGAAAAAAATTAACAGAAAAAGTAACAGAAAATATAAACAAAATATAAGATGAAAAATTTAGAACATGGGAAAACCAGGAGAAGATCAAAGAAAAACTGGAAAATCAAGAACAAAGGTTGCAGTTGTTGGAAAGACAAGCAAGGAAAAGAAATAGAATTTGGAATAGAAGAAAACGAAAAAACGTATACAAATCTTGTAAACAACATTATTGCCTTTACTGAAAAATATCTTTCAAAAAAACTGAACTGTAATGACATACAAGAAACCAGAAGAATAGGCAAAAAGTCTGAAAAACCTCGTCCGATAACAGTAACATTCGCTACTCTACAAACTTAAATCGAGATCATGAAACAGAAGAATGCGCTAAGTGGTACTTCCTGTTATATCAAAGAAGACTATCCTCAGTATGTAATCTAAAAGAGGAAAATACTGCAAGAACAAGTGAACGAAGAGAGAGAGAAAGGGAACAAAGCCATTATCAAGTATGATAAACTAATCATATAAAAAAATACAATAGTGAAGGATTCATCATCAAATAATAGGAAAAGGAATCTCTCTCTTTCTCCGAAAGACGTCACGAACGCTCAAGACAGCTCCCTACGCAAAACGCAAGCCATGAAGAAAAATAAAACAATCTATACAAACTCTACATCCCAGAGGTCATCCAGTTTCTCTGAGGGTATGGTTAAGCCGGGAATACTAAATTTTTTAGTCAACAAAAATGGAAAAAACCAGGACGTAGAGAAAAATAAAAATCACCAATAGCAATCATCAGCACCTCTCTCAGAAAATGGAAATAAAAAACATAAATCAACAAGCATAGAAACTCATCTCCCAAGACGGCTGGTCACCGAGGGAGATTATGACCATAACCCTCCAAGGACATCATCATACCATACAAATCTAGCAGCGAAGGAAAAAAAACATCTTTATATATTAACCTACAACGTCAGAACACTTTCGTCCTACGAACGAATATTGGAAATGGAAAAAGCGCTAGTAGACATAAAATACGATATTATAGGTATATCGGAAGTACAGCGCTTCGGAAATGAAATAGAAGAATATGAAAACTTCATTCTCTGCTATACTGGACAAACACCGGGCCAATTTGGGGTTGGCTTTATAATTAACAAAAGCATAAAACATCATTTTGAAAGCTATATTGGTATATCTGAACGAGTTGCTCTACTCAATTTGAAGCTACCAGATAAAAATATGACAATAATACAAGTCTACGCGCCGACAGAGATGGCAGAGGAAGAAGAAATAAACAGTTTTTATAAAAATATATACAAGGCCATACACACGAAACAAAGAAACGAGCACAAGAAGAATTCATACTAATGGGAGATTTCAACGCGAAGATAGGAGAGCCGCAATTGAACGAAAGTATAATAATGAGAAGCTACGGGTACGGAGTAAGAAACGACAGAGGGCAAAAGCTTATCGACTTTGCAATGGAAAATAAGCTAGCAATTATAAACACCTTTTACAAGAAAAAAGCCAAAAGAAGATGGACATGGCGCTCTCCGAACGGTCAATTTAAAAATGAGATAGACTATATACTGTCAAACCGCCCACAGTTGTTTCAAAATATAGAGACACTACTACTACTACAACTAAAAATAAAACTCGATCCATGAAAAATGAACTCAAGGCTCTATACAAATTATCAAGTAAATGTATAAAAATGGACTACAAGAAACATAGAACTGAGGTCATTAAAAAGCATTTAGAACAAAGAGGAAGCCTAAAAAAAGGATACAAAGAGCTGCGAACGAAGAAAACGTGGATAGAAGGTCTGAAAGAGTCTGGTGAAGCTACATACAACCGAAGAGACATCTTAAACATTGCGACTGACTTCTACAAAAACTTATATAGCGCATCAAGCACTCACAGCAATGTTAGTGAGTGTCTGAATGAATCCGTTGAAATAGAAGGACCACAAAGCTCCATAGAGCCAGTTCAGAGTAAGGAAATTATAGAAATTATAAATAAACTTAAACCCGACAAATGCCCCGGCTCAGACAATATTACAAATGATGCCATAAAAGCAGCCAGTCTCATACTAGCTCTAACACTGGCAAAATTATTCAATATGATACTAGAAACAGCTCATACGCCGTCACAATGGTCTGAATCCAATATTATATTGCTCTACAAAAAAGAAGATCCTAAAGATATAGGCAATTATACGCCCATAAGTCTGCTGTCAAGTATATATAAAATCTTCTCTACATTAATAAACCACAGAATAAGCGGTACTTTAGAACAACATCAACCCATTGAACAAGCTGGTTTTAGAAAAAAATTCTCTACTGTGGACCACATACATACTTTAGAGATGGTAATAGAAAAATATCAAGAGCAACAGAGACCTCTCTACGTTGCATTTATTGACTACCAAAAAGCCTTTGACACTGTCTCACACGAAAGTATATGGGATACTCTAAAAACCCAAAATGTAGAGCTCAAATACATAGAAATACTAAAAAAAATATACGGAAATAGCACTAGTAGAGTGAAGCTAGAATCCATTGGGCCAAGCTTTCCAGTGCGTAGAGGAGTCAGGCAGGGGGACCTATTGTCCCCAAATTTTTTTATTGCAATATTGGAATCAATCATAAGCAAACTGGACTGGAAAAAGCAAGGCTTGTATATTCAAGGCAAATATTTGAACCACTTAAGGTTTGCAGATGACCTAGTATTGCTATCAGAAACGAGCAGCCAACTACAATATATGATTGAAACTCTGCACAAGGCAAGCTTGCAAGTAGGTTTACAAATGAATATAACAAAAACGGAAGCCATGTCCAACCACACAAGGCCAAGCATAAAAATTGGAAATGATGAGTTAGAATACGTCGATCAGTATATTTACTTGGGTAAACAAATTGGATTCAGCCGAAACAAAAATGAACTAGAAATAGAGAAAAGAGTCAAGAGTACGTGGAATAAATACTGGGGTTGTAAAGAAATATTTAAAAGTGACATGCCTATAGCGCTTAAGAAGAAAGTTATGGATACATGCCTTATCCCATGCCTGACATATGCATGTCAAACATGGAAATTTACAAATCAGATAAAAAATAAAATAATCACATGTCAAAGAGGTATGGAACGGAGCATGCTGAACATTAAAAAGCTACACAGGATAAGACACACGAAAATTAGATCAAAGACGAAAGCAATTGATGCACTCAGCCATGCACTAAAACTGAAGTGGAAATGGGCGGGTCATGTAGCGCGCCTCACAGATCACAGGTGGACCAAAACAGTAACCACATGGCGAGGCCCAACAGGCAAGCGCTACAGAGGAAGACCTTGTACTCGATGGGACGATGAAATAAAAAAAATTGCGGGTCCACAATGGATCCAAATAGCTCAGGATACAGAAAAGTGACAAGCCTTGGAGGAGGCCTTCACCTGAGAGGGGTTCCTGTTTACATACTAATATCAAATATTATATAGTATAACGCGTAAAGTTATTAATGATTAGTGATTAGTTAAAGTGTATTAAGATTAAATTTAAACCATGTATGTATTATTAAATGTAGCAGGAAATAAAAAGGCTAAAATATATAAATATAAATATAATATATATTAATGCAATACAACCAGTAACATTAAAAAAAAAACATATATTTTAACAGTAGATACATTATAGAATTGAGTAGATACATTGCCTCTATGATGTTGAGAAGCATATACTTTTTTAAAGAACTAAAAATAAATAACAAACAGGGTTTGTATTAAGGATTTAAAAACTAAATGCTTTTTTTAACATTGGTATAGGCCTTCGTTTTAACCTGATTTCACGTGTTGGAAAGTGACGATGTGGCCAACGGTGGAGCACAAAGGTCTAGAAGTTACCTATTCACTCTAGCCTTGAAGAAACCCACATTATAGTTAAATTAGTCAGGAAAGACAGATGACGGTAGTGTATTCCACTCCTTAGCAGTTCGCATTATAAAGGTAGAACCAAAATGTTTAGTACGAATACTAGAGGGGGTATACTAATGAGGTAAGGATGGTACTTTGCCGTGCGTCTGCTCGTCCTATGATGAAAATGAGATGGTGGGATCAGATCGTGAAGTTCCTGGGAGCATTCTCCGAAATGTAACCCATAAAAGATCGAAAGGCATGCTTTTTCTCTAAGAGCAACATACCATTATCAACGAAAATACTGATAATATTGCGCTATTGTTTTTTTATACTATCGTATCAGAAAGAAAATGATGAATACAGTATAATTAAAAAAACGAACGACACAGAATAAACGATTTACCTATAACTTCATGGAATAAACAGGCATAGTACATAGACAAGCTGATAAGTAATAAAAGCTCAAACACGGCCAATAGTCATTGAAACTAAAATATAAACATATAACAGACCGCTGTCTATAATAAAGTAGTTAATATTACTCTGTAACGGCTGGCGTGGCCAAATGCGTGATTATAGATGATTATGCCAATAACGTAGGTTATATAAATAACCTCATCATTTATTTTTCTACAACTTCTACGCAAGAAATGAAATTAGCTTTTTCATAATCTTAACATGTATTATCAATAACCAAAAGTATCTCAACTGTACGTTATGTAAATCAAAAATAAAAATTCTAAAAAGTTGGGTCTAGCATTGTATGGGAGTTGCCCATGTCCTTTACAATACTTTTATACACCAAAGTATTTATTTGTAACTTATCTTGTAAGTAAAAGTAAAAAAGTAATTTAACTTAGTAGGTATTATTATAACCATTTTTTCCAAATATTCCCATTCCTTCAGCAATTTCTTTGTAAATATGGCTATTTATATGTATCTATATATTTTGCTATCTAATTATACTACAGTTGCAGTTGGTTGTCCCTTAATCTCAATAGATCAAATAGGAACTACTCCCTTTCGCAGGTGAAGGCCTCCTCCAAAGATAAGAGAACCCAAAGTTATCTCTTTCTTGAGCAATTTGAAGCCAGTGTGGGCCAACTGTGTTTTATGACGTCTATCCATCGAGTTGGTATTATGCATGTGATTATATTATGGCTGTTATGTAGGGCCGACTAGTCTCAATTTTGTTGTATGATTTGCCTGTATTTGCCCGAAACTGTCGTTTCTGAGAGATACTAACCTACATAGAAATAGCATTTCCAAAATTCCTGAGTAGACTTCTATATTAGCATTTTCAGAGTGCAATCAGTCATGAGAGCTTAGACATCTCGCCTGAACACCACCGAGTGTAGCGAGTGTAGCAAGGCGTTTGATAAATCCTTCGCTAGTGCTAAGCGAAGGGGCTAGTCCTTGAAAATGACAGTTCGAATTTTGACACTATTCCATTATCTGTGACCTCCACCTTGCGGTGGGATTTGAAACTAATTAGGTAAACAAATCTCTCAACCGTACAATTGTGTAGAAAACGCATTACTTGTTTTGTCAATAACATCATTGAATTTTTGTTCTGTACGTAATCAGAAAAATGTAAAAATAAAATAAATGTATACTACCTATACAATCGTTGCTTGACTGACTGACTCGGTCACTGACTATCAACGCGAAGTCTAAACACTAGGTCATAGAGACCTGAAATTCACATAGGTACATTTCTTTTGTGGTACAGCGGTGCTCTAAGCAAGGAATTTCCGAAATACACACCCTAAAGTGGTGCAGCGGGATGTTGAAGTTTGAATAGCAAAAACTACACGCGGGCGAAGTCCCAGGCGTTCCACTACTGGATACTTGAGGAATCTCTGTGCACATATTGTGGTTTACATATTATGCTGTGTCAGGTTTCGTTATATTTTATAACAGTTTTATTCGTTTTATTTTACCCCAAATAGACAAAGTGGTCAACAACTTCAATAACTGTACCAATATGGGTGCAAAGTTAGTATTTCAAAACCATCATAACCGAATCGCAAATGAACATGGTCAAGAAACGAACAAACCCACAAAAACAACCAAAAAATACAGGCCCACAAAAAAACAAAATTAAATCAAAAACACCCTAAAAACTCTCACAACCTAAGAAGGTTTGTACCTCTAAAAAACCCCTTCCAATTCCTAAAAACATAGGGTTTAGCCTATTCTACCTCCCTAGAGTTCATACAAGTCTTAAACTTTAAGAAACAATTAAAATCTCGTACAAACCCATACAACCCAATTTAAACCGGTATTGAACGACGGACCTTGCTATCAAATATCTTTGCTTGCAAATATCTTGGGAATCGGGATTTTTCCCAGCAAGGCCCAAATTAGATCGTTTTCTCCGCCTCAAAACTCACTATTCTGCCAAACTTCCTGCTGATGTTTTTTTCCATATGAACTTTCATCCACTAATATACCTACCTTGTTTGTTTATATTAATTTGAATGTGTATGTGTGCCTACTTTTTCAACCTTTGGAGGTTTTTAAGGTACAATATTATAATTAAATGTGTAAAATATATTGAGTATGAAATACATAAAAATAAAAAAACCTACACGTTTAGGGCTGTTTAAAAAAACGCTCATGCAGTGATTTTATTATTTAAAACTATTAATTTAATCCTATTTCGTCAAAATACATAATAACAGTTTTTCGAGTTATTTTGTACAGAAAGACGGATAAAGAAACAAATAAATTATATAGGTAACTACAAACTATGTTGGAAGAAATACACGTAATTGAAACATACTGACCACCTACAAAAAAAAAACGGCGCGGCGAGGACGTTGCATTTGACATGCCTAGTAAGATAATTTTCAAACATTTATCGTCTTCTAAATTCTAATTTCCAGTACTACCACAGTATAAATAATAGTACCTAATTCTTGAAACATGCCATGAATTTGTTTGGCGTCTTTATGAAAGGATTATAGGAAATTCAAACCATAAAATCAATGGTGTTGACGACCTCTGTGGCGCGGCGGGCGAAGGTTGGCCTGCGACGCAGGAGGTTGCGGGTTCGATTCCCGCCTCGGAACAAATATTTGTGCGATCGCAGATATGTGTTCGGGGTGTTCTGGGTATTTTCTATGTTTAATAAAAAATATCTATCTATGTATTATATTGTACTAAATATATCAATTATCTAGTACCCATAACACAAGTTCTGCTTAGCTTGGGGCTAGATAAAGTTGTGTGAAATGTCCATTATTATTATCATTACTATTATTTATTATTAATTGGGGTCATAAAGTTTGGATGTATTGTTTGTTATTCTATTAAAATTTAAAATTAAAGCGGGCTCCCATACATGAAAAGTGATTTTAACAAACGCGGTATCCCTTGGTCCGTAATAGGTAGACACAAAAAAAAATACAAAAAGTGTGTTATAAGTAGGTAACAAACATGTTTATATTTACTTGCCTTATTTTTATTAATCATCATCATCAGCCCAGCTGGAAATAGAACATGTCCATAGAATGGCACGACAACTGGTCTTGAGCCGCGTCCGTCCACAGACTTCCCGCGACCTTTATAATGTTTGGTACATCGGAAGTTCCCCTCCTACACTGCGTCGTCCGGTTGTTGGTCGCCACTCGAGGACTTTATTTCAGTCATCTTAATTAGTGCGTGTTGCCAGAGATGACTTACGTGACTGAGACGTGATCGCTAACTATCACACACACAAAAGCTCAAAGTATCACATCGGGTTATGCATGGAGAGAGCTATGCTATTACCATCAGTGTACAAATACGTAGTCTGCGACAACCGTAACTACAAGAAGTATTGTTACGAGATATTCGCGCCTAAAGTTTTTTATCTTAAATTAGTGATCAGTCAGTGATTTTGTAAATATTTATCTGTTATGATTTTGATCTGTACGATCGCTACGATCATTCCCTTTAAAACAGTGTTTATTATATCGTGATAACATTAATGATTTTTTATTATTTAGTAAATAATAGTTGTCTAGTGCAACATTATTTTAGAACGTGCTTAACCTAAGCATGTGCGCCGTATGTAACATAGTTACTGTTCGCATGTCTAGAGATTTTGTTACGGTGTTCAGCAAACGAAATATGCTCAAGCTTTACCAATCTTATGTGCGGTAACATAGCTACTAACTCAGTTATACACCTAATTAAGCTGGGAGAAAAATAAAATAACTGTAAGTAAGACCACAGAATAAATAACAGAAAAGAACAGAAGGCTCACATCGTGAAAAAAAAATTACGAACCTTGCTGGGACGCAACAAATTGCATTTCAGTTTGCATAAGTGCTTAGTGCCTAGCGGGATATTCACCTAAACATTCCCGCATTCTTCTGATGTTTGAATCTTTTTATTTGTGTATGCATTTTATTGTATATATATATTTTTTAATAATTTTATACCTTTTAATATTCTTTGTATTTTTGAATTTTAAACACAAATTAAATTAAAATTAAATGACTATTCCAAGAAAACAAAAGTTTAAATCTTTTTTAATTTTATTCGAAAAAAAAAACATTACGCAGATTAAATTTGTACCGAATATTTTATTTGTATATTCGGTACAAATTTAATCTGCGTAATGTTTTTTTTTTCGATTTTTGATTTAAACTTTTGTTTTCTTGACAAAATCCGAATAAATTTATGGACATAATACTTGTTATTGACTTTGTACGGTGAGGCGTGACGCGTCGAAATAATAACTTGGTAACTTTCTATGGCGCATGCACTATTAAATTGTTTTGACCAAATGTTCCCATTTTTAGGGTTCCGTAGTCAAAGACAAGGAACCCTTATGGATTCGTCATGTCTGTCTGTCTGTCCGTGTATGTCACAGCCTTTTTTTTCCAAAACTATAAGAGCTATACTGTTGAAACTTAATAGGTAGATGTATTCTGTAAACCGCATTAAGATTTTTACACAAAAATTGAAATGAAACAATTATTTTTGGGGTTCCCCATACGTGTGGGGTTCTATGGATAGGTCTTTAAAAATGATATTGAGGTTTCTAATATAATTTTTTTCTAAACTGAATAGTTTGCGCGAGAGACACTTCCAAAGTGGTAAAAAGTGTGTCCCCCATAACTTATAAAATAAGAGAATTAAAAACTAAAAAAAAAATATGATTACCATGTAAACTTCCAACTAAAATTGGTTTGAACGAGATCTAGTAAGTTTTTTTTTTAATACGTCATAAATCGTAATCCATCCAAGAACTTTTATATTATGTTACTTGCTGCTACGGAACCCTTCATTGGCGAGTCCAACTCGCACTTGGCCGCTTTTTTTTAATGGTTATTTCTGGAAATTGTTAATTGGTACCTTATTTTTGCGTAGATTCAATCTTTATCGAATACTGACTATCCAAGTTTTTTTTGTAGTGTATTTGGAATAGTGGTGTATACCTTATTTTATACCAGTCAGTTAAATCATTCTAACGGTGAAGTTATAATTTGGTAAATTTTGCTAGAAGTATCTCCTATTTTCTGGTATAAATGGCCCAATCGAATTAGTATGGGGAGATATCAAGGGCGAGCTGGCACGAAAACATATTAACTCAAATTTAACTGAGAAAAAGCGAGCACTAGAAGAGTTATTTGCTAATTTTTCATTTGAGAAATGGCAAAACTGTGACGGTCACGTAAAGAAAGTTGAGGAAGAATATTCGATATAATGGATCAATTTATAATAAGATTACGAGATGAAGACTCAGATAACGAAAGTGATTCCAGTCATACTGACAGTGATTCGAGTAGCGATATGGACATAAGCTAATAAATTGAAAGTTCAGTTGATAACATTGATATAAGTATTAAATATAATAATTATTTGAACAAGTATATTATTCACTTTCGCAATGACTTAGGTACTTATTTGTATATATCCTAAGATCTATCTTCACTAATTTTCATCACGTGTGTAGCCCGACAGTTCTTTACGTCACATGTCACCCCTCCCGTGCCGCTCCCATTCCTCACGAGGCTACTGAGTTAAGCGCTAGGCATGTACCTATCTTGATTAGCTCAAACTATATATATAATACCTATCTATAGTTGATATTTAACTGATTGATTATCGTATTATAGTGTAGTAAAAGCTGGCCGGGTGATTTGTACCTTCGTAATTGGGCAAATAAAAAAAAGCGGCCAAGTGCGAGTCGGACTCGCCCATGAAGGGTTCTGTAGCAGCAAGTAACATAATATAAAAGTTCTTGGATGGTTTACGATTTATGACGTATCAAAAAAACTGCTAACTAGATCTTGTTCAAACCAATTATCGGTGGAAGTTTACATGTACATCTTTTTTTTGTTATATCATTCTCTTATTTAAGATGTTAAGGGGTGGAGGGACACATTTTACCACTTTGGAACTGTCTCTCGCGCAAACTATTCAGTTTAGTTTTTTTTTATTAGAAACCTCAAAATCATTTTTGACGACCTATCTATAGATAACCCACACGTATGGGTTTGATGAAAAAAACTATTGAGTTTCAGTTCTAAGTATGGGGAATCCCTAAAATGTATTGTTTTTTTTCTATTTTTGTTCTTGTAAGTCCTATCTAACTACATAAATAAATCCGGAGACATACAATTTAAGGAAAGGTAGCAAAAGTCTACATTTGTAAGGTAGGTGTACCTAATTACCTATAATGTAGACGTGCATTTCTACACCTTTCGATGTCCCTTGGAAAAACGTGAGGTTCGGATCCTTGTTATAATTCAGGCGGCCGAATGCGATGCAATATGCATTTATCTTCATTTAAGCATAGAATAAATAATAGTAGAAGACTTTAGTTGACGGACGACGTGACGCGGCGCTTGAGTGAGTTTACCGAACTAACTTCACGTGCGATCCGGCTGGCGCGCGGCGGCCCTCTGAATGGATTGACTCGTCTAGATGAGTCCGCCGGGTACTATAATATCAACACTAGTCTTAAGCACCATATATGTTATGTATGACGTTACTATTCTTATGTGTAGTATTTAGTCTAACATAATAAAAAAAATAGTTCAGATATCCACCGTATAATATGTTACGGTGATTATATTTAGGACACATTTTTGATGCATGATCAAGCTCATACAAACACGTCAACCTCATACCTCATACCTAACTTACAATAAACATTATATTGATCAACTGGATTATCTATGCGAAACTAGTATGTCATAGATAACCCAGACAATATAGTTGTACTACAAATAATATTACGCGTCCGAATCAAGTCGCGGGTTACAGTACCTATACCTAGCTAGTATCTATTTTATATTATAATCTTTCAAAGAGTAGGTACTTACCCAAAATCAGAATTCGTTTATTTTTGCTATACGTTTTTAAATTCCGACGGGAAACGAAAATATTCGTGAAGAGAAAATATGTACAAAATGTGTGGCTTCATTTCACCGAGGACTTATCGAGGACTATACTAAGTTCCATTGGTCTAGTTGTTACTATGTTGACAGAGTTATTTATAAATGTATTGTACGGAACCCTCTACACGCGAGTCCGACTCGCACTTGACCAGTTTATTTATCTTTGGCCTCCAATAAAGCATGGACTTTAATGGAGATTTTTTTAATAGCAGCATTGTATCATCAAAGTAACTATCTATGTAATATATTGTATTAAGTTTATCAGTTATCTAGTACCCATAACACAAGTTCTGCTTAGCTTGGGGCTAGATAATGTTGTGTGAACTGTACAGCATTATTTATTTATTTATTGTTTCGATATCAAATTGAAGTACCAGTATTATTATTAGTAACAAACAGCCAAACATAGATAAAAATTGAATGATAGTACCTATAAATAAAAAATAAAAAAAACATACCCTTCCTCACTAGTAAGTCGGGAAATAAGCAAGTATAAAGAGCTTGGTATATTCTGAGGAAAATCGCTAAGCGAAACTCTTTTGGTCACAAATCACAATATAAACTCCTTCGTGAGTATACTACCGTAGAATTGCACCGAGCAACTACGGAGGCCTGCAATGTTCTAAGTAGAGATCCACCAACTTATCTGTAGAATGAAATGTATGTAGATGATAGAAAACTACATACATTTCATTCTACTGATAGTTGGTGGATCTGTAGAATTGGTTTGTGTTCACGACTGTATGATTGAACTGTCAAACCATGTACGTCCCGTTAATTTTCACAAACCTCAAATAAATAGGTATTTGGATGGGTTTCCTATTACCCGAATTACAATTATAACAACGAAAACCATCAATTTTCAGTAAAATAATACAAGTTTTTGTAATGATATATCGAAGTATCCGGTTGTCCGTTTTCACCTGTGAATAAAAAAGTGAACGAGGACCTTCCTTCCAGCGCCGTGGATAACCACGGAATGACAGAAAATGGCGTAGAAATCGTGTAGATACGGCGAATTGAAAATGTTTTCGTGTTTTTACACATCTTTTGTATGAAAAGATCAAAAACCCCAACTTACTTTTAAAACCAAGTGTATAGACATGATACTAAAGTGTTTTATTTCTCAGAAATAGCTGTAATTCCGTAGATTTTAGCTCATATGTAGATGCTCAATTTTGATCAATTTTGTGAAAATGGGTAGTTAGTTTTTCAATTTCCACAAAATCTAAAAAGAATTTTAGAAAACCCCTACTTACTTTTATTCAGCCTGAAGTGTTCTTTCTTCTGATCTAAATATTGTTAGGAATAAAGCTAAATTCGGGAAGTTCTTGGCTTTTCAAAACACCACTTTTCAAGGATTTTCATGTCTAACTTAGCAGTCGCTGAGCTCTTGATTACCGGGCGTGTATAGCGCGACCTTATCGTTCGAAGATGTGCTCAGAGCTATTACTATTCTCTATAGGTATTTGAAACAGAAAGTAGTAGTGCTTAAAGTATTTTCTTTTAACAATAGGTAATACTTTTAATCTACTTAAATTTATTTCCAAGATCACCAACATAGCTCTCAGATTTAGTAAGTTAAGGTGGCAATGGGCAAGTGATCGCATTATTGGTGTTAAGTACTCAGGTGGATGCTGCTGCCCATATTCTGAATGAATCCCTTAGTCAGTTTTTACGACATCCATTGGAAGACACGGAAGGGCCTATTAGTGAGGGTCCGGATATACCGCAGCTTTTTGCACGGTTTTTAGGGTTCCGTAGTCAAAGACAAGGAACCCTTATGGATTCGTCATGTCTGTCTGTCTGTCTGTCTGTCCGTGTATGTCACAGCCTTTTTTTTCCGAAACTATAAGAGCTATTCTGTTGAAACTTGGTAGGTAGATGTATTCTGTGAACCGCATTAAGATTTTAACACAATTTTAAAAAAAAAAAACAATTATTTTTGGGGTTCCCCACTACACTACTAAGTTAGGTTCTATACTTAGAACTGAAACTCAATTTTTTTTTTTGATCAAACCTATACTTGTGGGGTATCTATGGATAGGTCTTCAAAAATGATGTTGAGGTTACTAATATCATTTTTTTCTAAACTGAATAGTTTGCGCAAGAGACACTTCCAAAGTGGTAAAAAGTGTGTGTGTGTCCCCCCCCCCCCCCCCCCCCCCCCGTAACTTCTAAAATAAGAGAATGATAAAACTAAAAAAAATATATGATTTACATTACCATATAAAATTTCACTCAAAATTGGTTTGAACGAGATCTAGTAAGTAGTTTTTTGTTTTTGGGGTTCCCCACACTTAGAAATAAAACTAAAAAAAAAAATTTTTCATCAAACCTATACGTGTGGGGCTCTATGGATAGGTCTTCAAAAATGATATTGAGGTTTTTAATATCATTTTTTTCTAAACTGAATAGTTTGCGCAAGAGACACTTCCAAAGTGGTAAAAAGTGTCCCCCCCCCCCCATAACTTCTAAAATAAGAGAATGATAAAACTAAAAAAAAAAAAAAATGTACATTACTATGTAAACTTTCACTCAAAATTGGTTTGAACGAGATCTAGTGAGTAGTTTTTTTTTAATACGTCATTGATCGTAATCCATCCAAGAACTTTTATTTTATGTTACTTGCTGCTACGGAACCCTTCATGGGCGAGTCCGACACGCACTTGGCCGCTTTTTTGATATTACTCTCCTTCTTCTCTCTCTCTCTCCTTTGGCCATCCAGCGCCGTGGATGGCCAATGCCACAGCTAACATACCTACTGTTCACTTAGAATATTATAGCGATGGTAGCCTTACGGTTCAATAGTGCAACTCAGAATCCAACGATACCGGGTTCGATCCTAGGCTCCGCACCAATGATTTTTCTAAGTTATGTGCGGATTTCCATCGCTCTGTGCTTCGCAGGGCACGTTAAGCTGTCGGTCCCGGCTGTTATTGATTAATAGGAATTAGCGTATCGCCGGTCAGTTTCCTTATTCGTCAATTTTGCTGATTCAACAGTTTAATGATTAGACTGTTTCTTAATTCGCCAATTTCCTTTTTTGCCAGTTTCACTAAATTGTCAGAGCCTCTATTAAGGCAGTTTCTTGACTCGCAAACTTCCTTATTCCTCAATTATCTTAAGTTGTCAGTTTTGCTATTTCGTCATTTTCCTAATGCGTTACTTTCCTTGTTCATCTGATAGTTTAGTTTGTCAGTTTTCCCATCTCGTCATGTTTATGATTTGCTAATTTTGGGGTTTCGTAGTAAACTAGGAACCCAGCTGTTTTTAAGGCGATCTTAAGGCGATACAAGACATATTTTGTAATCAGCTAAAAGTCACGAAATGTAAGTTTAATATTTTAAAACTTGGTCTCTTGCTACTAGCCACACGACCCTGAAATCACCTTGTATATTTGATACACCGAAACACGACTATAAGACCCTGGCAACTAGTGAAACTGGCGAATATAGAAACTAACTTTTGAAACTATCATGGTTATGTACATAATTTTCACTAGAAACGGGATATTTACCATGATTTTTGAGTTTTATATGTTCCCGATATTTCGGCACAGTTGCATGCGCCATGATCACGGGAGAACTGACTAAAGTCTCAAACTCAAAAATCATGGTAAATATCCCGTTTCTAGTGAAAATTAATATAGAAACTGATTATCTAGGGAAAATGACCATTTGACCAAACTGACGAATAATTAAATTAGCACATACGGAAACTAGCAAATTTACTAAACTGAAGCCTAGCAAAACTGGCGAAGGAGTAAACTGAAGGTATAGGAAAATGACCCACTAGTGAAATTGTCAACCTAGTGAAAATTACCAGAAGGTAAACTGCTGAATCAGCAAAATTGACGAATAAGGAAACTGACCGGCGATACGCTAATTCATTAATAGCAGTCGATAAGCCATGTCAGAGGCCCTCGGGCGGTTTGACAAAATCCGACACCAGAGAGCAGCACTACCTCATACGAAACGAAACGACTTAGAATGTTGGTCTGCTTGGGACTCTTATCTTAGTTCAAAAGCGACAGGCCTAGAGTGGTCTAGCTATGCGTATATCGCGTCGTAAATTATATAACACACGCCGCAACGCGAACGCAGAGCGACCGCTGAGCGACCGCGGCGACAACGCACGAAACACTGTTTGCCAGCTATTAAATATTAATTTCGAGAACATTAATCATCTAATGATGAATCTCTCTCTCCGCGGCTCTTGTACCGTACAGACGTGTTAACGACCGTCTCCGCACAATTATTTAAATCATTATTAGGCCTGCGCCCCTGTGTCAGGGTCTGCCCACTCCTGTGCCCCCAACAACCTTGAGTTTCTCCAAACTGGTGCTGCGTGCCCCGTGATTCCGTAGTGCCATCGCATCACGAGGACCAAGTGAGTGTGCCGACTTTTTGCTTCCCTGCGGACTCGAACCGGCTGTGTTCTGCGTCTCGGCTGACTGTGTTCCGACTAGCCCAGGAGATTGGTAAGCGGCAGCGACGAAAATAACTATTGCAACCAATTTTGACTGCTACACACACGAACTACGCAACCCGCTTGTGCTACGAAGCTGCTACGCGCCGTAGCTCAACTGTTCATCTGCTACGCCTCGCTTAGCTGGAGAACTCGCTACTCTATTGTGAGTCCTGTATTCACTAAGCTAAGATGTCGGTTCAACGCTCTCCACCGGGCCGTGGAAGTTTACAGAAGACGCCTCCAAAGTTACACTACGAATCGGACTCCGCGTTGAACTCCTCATGTTCTACTGATCCTTTAAGTAATTTTGTAAATACTATTAAACGTCAGAAGCACACTTCTCTTGACGTCTCCGATCGCTCTGAATCAGAATTTGGGGAGATAAAAACAATGTTTGCGGAGATTAAAACGCAGCAGGATCAGAAATTTGTTTCCCTAAGTGTTGCTATGACTAAGATAATAAGCCAAAATCAAGAGATTCAAAAGTCGATTGAGCACATTAATTGCCAGCACGAAGATCTACTGTTACGGATGAGCGGTTTCGAGAATGAAAATAAAGAACAAAAAATTCGAATTTCTTCTCTGGAACGCAGGTTGGAGTTTCTCGAGAAGCATGCCTGCAGTGCTACTGTTGAGATCCGCAATATTCCAAGACAGGATTAGGAAAACAAACAAACGTTAACAAATTTTGTCAAGGACATTAGCGCGGCACTGAGCATGGACCCGCTGATACAGAACACAGAAGTCAAGGATATATACCGCTCTAAAAACGAATCCATTGTTGTTGATTTTGTCTGTAATGCAAGAAAGGAAGACGTGGTTTCAGGATACAGAAAGTTAAATAAATCAAGACGCGAGAATAAAGAGTTGCAGCTTAATACAGCTCAGTTAAAGATTCCGGGGACCCCTAAAACCATATACATATCAGAGTTCCTTACCACTAGAGCTCGTCATCTCTACTTCTTAGCTCGTGAAGGAGTGAAAAACAAAAAACTCCTTGCCACTTGGACGTCATTTGGGAAGATCTACGCAAAAAAAGAAGAGGGGATGGCGCCAGCTCGCGTCGACTCAGAAGCCGACCTGCTCAAACTTATGCAATGACTGGCATTGTTGTCTAATTTAGCTCACTTTATACTGTTTTGGTATCAAAACCACATTATTCGTAATTTTAACCATTTATGGTTTTCTTTTGTTTACATTCTAGTTAACAGATACGCATTTACACACAACTTACAACACATATCACTCTACACTCAATACTTCACGCAACTACTAAGTGTATGGATGTTTGTTTCTACCCTTCAATCATATCTTGTTGTGTCACTTAATAAGGTCAAGCCCTTTTCGTTATCGAGTTACAGTCCATTAAGCCTGCTGACTGGCCCAATAACGCATATTTGTAATCTCGCGTTCACCAACGGGGAATTTTCAAGATCTTTCAAAACTGCACTTATCAGGCCTATTTATAAAACTGGTGAGAAAGACCGTGTCGAAAACTTCAGGCCTATCTCAATTTTGCCCACTCTCTCCAAGATCCTGGAAAGGCTCATGAACAAACGGCTAAAAAGTTTTCTTGAGTCCAACAACCTTCTTTCTTCTTCTCAATATGGTTTCCGTGCTAACAGATCAACCAATGATGCGGTCCATGAACTGACGAATTCTATTATAAAAAACCTTGATGAAAAAAAGAAGTGTCTGGTCGTATTTTTGGACCTGGCTAAGGCTTTCGACATGGTCTCAATCCCTCTTCTTTTGAGGAACCTTGAGGTGTATGAAGTGAGAGGGCTTCCACTTCGACTTTTTGGTGACTATTTAAGTGACAGGAAACAGCAAGTAAAAATTGATAACCTTATCAGTGAGGAGCAGCCTGTTACCTTTGGTGTTCCACAAGGAAGTATCCTTGGGTCCTTGTTGTTTCTTGTTTACATTAATGGCCTTTGCAACACGCAAATTCACAATGGACGAATCTTGACATTTGCTGATGATACAGCGCTTTTATTAAGTGGGGACAAGTGGGAGGAAGTTTTCAGTTGTGCACAAAATGGCGTAACTAAGGTTTGCTCTTGGCTCAGGATGAATGTGTTGACCCTTAACGCTATTAAAACCAATTACATAGCCTTTGGTTTCAGATCTAACCTTCTTCCACCTACTAGCCTGTCTATTACTGCCCACAACTGTATTACTCCATCATCCAATTGTGCGTGTCCTGTGTTACAACGAACCGATAACATTAAATACCTTGGCGTGATCATTGATCAGACTCTCACGTTTAAACGGCACATTGACACGCTGACAACCAGAATGCGTAAGCTTATCTACATTTTCAAGTCGTTAAAACATGTGGCGGACCGTAGTACAATCAAAATGGTCTACCTTGCCCTATGTCAAGCGATCTTAGGCTACTGTGTCACCTCATGGGGAGGCGCAGCAAAGACTCATCTTATTGTCCTAGAAAGAGCCCAAAGAGCAATCCTGAAGGTGGGTGCAGGCCTTCCTTATCGGTTCCCTACTGCTGAGCTGTACGATAGGTGGGACATACTGACAGTCAGGAAGCTGTTTCTATTCCAAGTAGTGCTCACTTCACACTCAGCACTTCCCTACGACCCTGATCTCTTAAAGGACAAGTAAAGAAAGGACAGCATACTTTGCTCTCAATCTTTCCGAACCAGCTTCTCCCACAACTTTATTTGCTTTCTGGGACCTTACATATACAACAAAGTGAATAGCGTTTTATCTATCTACCCGTTACGTCGAACAAAGTGCAAGACAGTAGTCACGAATTGGCTTAGAACACTCTCGTACCAGGAAACTGAAAACCTTTATCTCCAATCTCGTAAACCCCTAAATATCCACAAATAAACTCAGTTCTTCAATTAAAATTTTAATAACTACCCAAAAACCTTTATGCATTCCCTCACTCGAACACTACTAATCAAACATCTAACATACACTGACACATTTAAACATTTTTACTGACCTACACGCACATACACGCCAACACGTGTTTACACCCTCCCAGATCCTCACACAACCCACATAGCCACACTCAAACACACACACACACACACACACACTCACAATTACACTCTTATCTGTTAGCCAATGTCTGTCATACATAGCTTTAGTTGTATTATTAATTTTTCAGTAATTTTATTTTATATAATATATAGTCTCTCTCTATGTACCTATATCAGATCTTATAGTCAACCTATAACAAGGCATGGTGACTTATACAATCCGTGGAGTGAGAGCACTGGTGACCTGTAATACAGGTTTCACAAACCTATCTCAGGCACCAGTCTCTCACAAAACAGGTCTACAGTCTGTCTACCCTACAGAGTTATTATTTATTAATTTTCACTAGAAACGGGATATTTACCATTTATGTACATAACCATGATAGTTTCAAAAGTTATTATTTATTGTTTAAAAGACCTTTTTGTTGGAGAAAATAAATGTTTATTTTATTTTATTTTTATTATTTAATGAAATTGTCGGTTATGGAAGGTATGAGGAGACGTCGTATTCATTAGTTGTTGCAAAGCTTTTGTTTGCTATCATGGTTAAGTTCTAGAATGTAAGAGTTTTATCAGGAAATACTTAGATGAACATAATATTTCGTTGTTTGAGATAAAACCTATGCAGAAACGAACGACACAAAAAACGCACAAGTGCGAATCAGACTCGTGGAGAGGGTTCTATACAAGTAGGCTACCACAGTAACAACTAGACCAATTGAAATTAAGCAACACATTACTTACTGGAAGAGAGCGTTAGCCGAGTCAGTCATGGGAAGCAATGGCAGCGATGAGCTCACCACTTGTCACCTCTTGTTTCCAAAGATGGTGCAACCCACGATGAAAACTGTCCTATTGAGGCTCTGCCTATCCTTTCAGGGAAAACGCGTGTGTCTATGTATGTATGTAGGTATATTACTTTCGCAATCTGTGAATTTTAATTCCTACAATATTCCGGAAATAGTCATGAGACTATTTCCGTTTCCCGTAGGAATTAAAATATAATAGTTACTCAGGATTTTCTTTTAGATTTTCCTGTAAACTATGAAAAAGGCATTCCATTTTTTTTAATGTGAGGCTTAGTTTAGTTAGTTTCTAATATAAAGAGGGGGGGGGGGGGGGGGGGGGGGGATTGTTAGTGCCTTATATCGAGCTCTTTCATTTGACATGGACAATTGTTTTTTTTTTTTCCATTTTTTTATATCATATCAAATCGAATCAAATAAATATATATCTAGCAAAACGTAAAATTAACGTAGGTAAAATTCTCATAAAGGAAGGTACATAACATACTTAAACAATAAAAACCTTAAAAACTAATTGGATTGCTGGGCAGGTGTCGCTCGCAGCAGTGCCTTGTATAAGGGCAATCCACACTAGCAGCAATCATTGCCAGCACGGTGTTGCCCCCTAAAATTAAAATCAGAATTCGTTTATTTACGCTATACGTGCGAGATTGGGCCACCTAGTGAACCAATTAGGTTGTCCAGAATTTAATAGGAGGGAATATAACAGACGGACAGACACGAAAGTGGTCCTAAAATGGTTCCGTTAGTAACTTTTGAGGTGCGGAACTCTACTAAATAAAAGCCCCAAACAATAATATACCTACTATTATCAATTGGTTAAACTATATCCGGCTACAACGTTTCTTAAATTTTAGCTAGTAAGGTACATAAGTTATATTTTGTGTCTTAGAATGGTCCAAGTATGAAGCACATTCGAACCTACTCCTTCCATCAATCCGTTGAATCCTAATCACGGAACCCTTGTTGAGGCGCCTGCTTTTGGAACAGTTCACGTTTTTAATTAAACACTTCCACAGATAAAGGTGAGATAGCTGGCTCACTAACACAACTGTCGACTCTAAAGTGGGCAAAAGGGTAAGTTAATAACTACTTTGAAATTATTCTTTGAGTCTGTTCAGAAAGAGAGCCGTTGTGGCATTTTTTTTATACTACTTGGAATGATTGGTCAAGCAGATGGCCTATACCTGATGTTAAGTGGTACCCTCTGCCTATGAACAGTGCATTACCTCATAGGTCACGTTCACCTAGGACGCACCCTATGTGGCATCGTACTGCGCCCGCCACCCTGAGACGTAAAGATGAATAGTCTCATGTGCCTGTAATTTCACCGGCACCCTTACCATTCAAACTGGAATACAGCAATACGAGCACTACTGCTTTGCGGCAGAAATAGGTATGGTGGTAGTACTTCCCCGGACGAATTCTTTCACAAAAAAGCTCTACTACCACTAAATTATGAACTAGCGTTTTATCTAGTTTATATGACTACCTATTTCCTTAGTTTATGATTCAAACAGTCAGCATTTTGAATCATTAACTAAAGAAATAATTACAGTTGTAAAAGGATCAAACCGGAACAGAAGCGCTATTGTACACATTTATTGACCTCTAAACAAAAAAAAAACAGTATTTTTAGGTCAAAGTGCCTGTAGCTAAAATTATATCGATGGTTGTAACATATAACGCATAATGTTTTAAGTAAATTAGCTACAGAAGAGTGAAGGAATACTGATACCTATCACCAATGGTCACGGCTTTAGACGCGCGCGCTCAGCGTTACTCTTGAATTTCTCAACGCCGGGTGCATAGTGTAACTATTTATTTAGGTAAATTTAAAAATAAGACTTTTATTTAAAAAACCGTTGTGGGGTACGTGTCATATATTGTAGTTTTTGCTACGTGTTGCCAACCGCTGGACTAAAGTGTGAACCGGCAATGTATCGAACTCATTTGTCATCGTTCGAATTTTCAAAGGCGCCATATTTTGGCGTTGATAGTGTAAAGAATGCTTTGCAAGCCTTACTTACTACGTGACATTGGTGAAATAGTAGCAACACCACTCCAAGCCATTCATTAAACAATTTAATTGATTAGTAAATAATGCTAAGTCCATCTTAGAGTTATTAGAATGTCATTGGTCTAGGTTAAAACGAGTGATCCGTTCTCCGCAACTTTCATGATCATGACTTGTTATGATTTTCTTCGTGTTAGTGACCAGCTTGAAGTTTGACCTCTAACTACATTAAAGTTAGGTACAAGACATGCTCTTTAGTAGAATGAACCAACTATTATATTATGGGCTGTGACACATCAGTACAATGCCATTGAATTTCACGGATTCCGTAGCGAACCAATTTGGGCTTTTTCACTTTCTGTGGCCGGATCAAATAAATTTTACTTTGAGTATGGCCTTTGTTCTTTAATTTATTCGACCTGTTCCGATAAATATACTTTTGTGTTTTTTATTTATCGTCAGCTTATTGCGAGGCTGCTATTGATATATTACTGTTGTTGGATTTGTAGAGCTTCTGATTCTCTGTTGTTTATTGTAGGGAAGCTTCTACATAGGGGTCCGATCACGTGAAATACATCAATTGAAAACATCTATATCCGTGGTAGGTACAGATGGCGAAGCTATTTGGAAATATGTTAAAAATTTAAGTAAAAATTAAATCAACTGTCAATAACACTGATTAAAAATCAAGTTGTTTGGAAACCAAATAACTTCAAAAGAAACGGACAAATGTTTGTTTATTGATCATGTTTATGAAACTGAATGAGGAAGTGACGAGGTGATGCCTCTTAAACAAATAAAAATGAAACAGACGAGCTTTCTAAAGACCGTTGCTAACGATATAAAGATAGCTCAACTAACCCAAACAATTAAATACCTATTAATATACCTACTAGGTATATTTACCTACTAGTCTATCAGTTGTAGTTGGATGAGAGGCAACCCTTGGAAGATTATCGTGGATCCTGACAGATCTGTTAATGGGCTCCTATACTCACAGGGCGCCCAATTATCTGTGAGAGGTGATTGGCAACTACTTGTGCCTATTGTAGGGACACCGTCTTATACTTTATCAAAGTACTTTCTCGATATCATTGTGACACAGTGAGTCCGGTCTTTGTGAAAGACTTGGCTGACTAGCGACTCTGATGGCGCGTTGATGAAATTTCTCGGAAAAACCGAATCACAGGAAGTATTGGCATTGTTACATATTGGCTGAAATATGAGGTGTGTGAAGTTGTTTGGGTAAAATGATTGTTAGTTAATTGAAGTACTTATTGGGTGTGTCTAAGATAAAACTGTATATCTATAACTTTTCGTTGTGTTTTGTTTCATAACTGCAGGAATGACGGAAAAAGCAGATGCCAACTAATGTATTACCATATAGGTCACGTCCACCTACGACGCGCCATATGTGACATTGCACTGCGCCCGCCACTCTGAGATATAAAGATGAAAAGTCTCATGTACCAGTAATTTCACCGGCACCCATATTCTTCAAACCGGAACACAGCAATACGAGCACTATTGCTTTGCGTCAGAAATAGGTATGGTGGTAGTACTTCCCCGGACGAACTCTTTCACATCATTCAGCGTGGCAATGCAGTCAGCTTTCTGGGCACGCTGCCATCGGGTGACGGCTCGCTGATCTGATAGGTAGGTTTTTATTTTATTTTAGTTTTGTTTTTTTGTCTTAGTTTTAGTATTACATTTAAAGTTTCACAAAAAACCTCTATTCCTACAAAATAAATAAATATGTTTTCAAAACAAGCTTTTATGAAATCAGTGATTGGAACTGTGAGCTGATCGAAATGAGCGCGACACTGGAGCCCAACCACCAACTCCACTCGACACCAATTTTCAGTCAATTCACAACTCAGTGTCGATGTAGTTCGTAATCGTAAGTTACTGAACACTTTCGGGATATCTTGTCATTATGGCCGCCCTATTCATACGTCACGAGTCGTTATCTTCAACTAGTTGTATGTATTGTTTGTAGGCATCGAGCAACGCAGGCCTCCGTACCGGAGGGGAGGCGCCATAGAGCTGTCAACCGATACATATTTATTCAGAAATATTTGGGGGGGGCTTCACGCACTCACTTAAACTTTAATGCACACTTTTGTAACCAGTCGTTCTATCGCTATAAACGCACACATCTATAAACAGCAACACATCAAAAATCTTTATACACACATAGATGCTTTCTGTGTACAAACATCATGTTATGTCACAAAATTGACAGTAACATCCGTTCTAGGGACTTCCAGCACTCAAGTCGATAAATGAATAGTATCGATAACTTTTTGGTAAGAACTTACTTTGCCTACCACCAAGGGTCATTTAAAGGATTTAAGGGCGGCTAGGGATGAGGGGAGGGGTTGAACGCTCTCTGTGAAGGGGGAGTTGCGGAACCGCCCCACTTTTCGAGGATAGCATAGAGATCATTTTGTGGATAACTATGATATTTTAGATTAGTAAAAGGTAGTAGTAGGCTGGAGAGAGAGGGGGTAAACGCGGAAACTTAGAGTATAGAGAAAAATCAAGAAAATTTTGAGTACCCCAGGTACAACCTTACTTTACAACAACTCATGAGATGATTAGTTCTTGGGAAAATTGAATTAGAATTTTGTTCAAAGCTTACAATAATTTCATAAAACCAGGTCTGGTTAATTCCATACATTTTAGAATTAGTTCACACAAAATATCGATAGATGGCAGTACTGGTATCGCTAGGAATATTGAACACATTAATTAGATTATTTTTTCACTTTTTTTGACGGCATTGCGTAAATAGTACCTCTAGAAGACTTTTTATGTGATTTTAACTAATAAAATAACAAAAATCGTTATAAAATAGTTTTTTTTTTCAATGTTTTTACTGACATCTAGCAATTTCTAACCGAAACATTTTGATTGGGTTCTAAGGTTCTAAGTTTGGTCAAGAAACACATAGATGGCGTTGAAATAAAACCATGTTTCGGAGCAGCAAAAAAAGAATAAAATTATACGATAATATTTCGATAGTTACTCCACAGAGTAGTAAGAATACTAACGTGTTACTCTATGATATGATGTGATGAAATACGCTTGATTTCTCAAGTATCATCTAGTGCGCTGTAAAGAAGGCAAGAGAGAAGCGCCATCTAGTACGCTGTTAAGAAAACAAGTAAGAATGCATATTAGTACGTTAGTACCGAGCGCGCGCCACGGGCGCTGCTCTTGCGCGACTTATCGTGGCAACGATCGTAGTACTAAGATTGTCTCTCTGTTGTACGTTAGTATTATTCCTTACTCTGTGATAAAACTATGGGCAAGTCAAAAGAGACGAAAGGAAAGAAAAGGAAAAAACGCTTTACTTAGCTCCCGTCTTCCTACTAACCTACATAATCCATGACGGTTCTGGCCTCGAAATATACAATGTATTATATATATCTGTCATTCACTGTTATTGTCAAAAACCAAAAATCATGATCCTAAGTGCCAAAAAACTAGATTAGTCATTAAAATGTATAAATAGTTTTTTTTTATTTCAGGCATGATTATCCCACGACACAGGGGATCCTAGTTTGGGATCAGAACTATGTAGGTATGTGTTGGGTGTATTAAGTTATGTTGATGCTAAACGATGGTAGGTAAATACTTAGCGCTATATATAGTGAACAGAATATCGCGTTGAAAAAATTATTCCTAGCTATATTTTTTTTTCATTCTTTTGTCAATCAAATAGGATTTGAATAGGAAAATCCCACGACACAGGACGGACACTCATGACACGACTTTTCTTGAAAAGGAGTAAACGAGTTCAAACTGGGAAATGCTTTTGTTAATTTATCGTGATCACGTATCCCACAACCTAGGTAGGCATGCAACTTTTTACGAAAAACTATCACACCTCTAGATTTGTAATATCACATAGTAATTTAAATTCATGTCTATGTAAGTTCACACATGAAAAAACTAGTAAAAATAACTTGGAAGCCCTTGCAAGCCTAGCTAGTAATATCTTGGAGCAACACGGCTGCCGCTGGAGGTCACACGAGAGAGACACGAGGAGGTCGCGGCGGGGGGCGACATCAAGTAAAGGCGTTCCCCTCTGGCTATGCACAATTTTATTTGGGCATACGCGTTAGTAAAACTGTTTTACTAACTGTTTTAAAAACTATCCGTTGTAATTTAACATAGTAATTTAAATTCATGTCTGTGTTTAAATATAAAAAATCAAGGAAAAGAAGCTTGCATGTTTTGCTTTTGCTAGTAATAAAATTGTATCATGATGGGCCGATTGCTCTGTCAGACTAAATCGATCGTGTGACGCATGGAGTAAAAAGTGTGACAGTGCTACAAATACTAAAATGCCGAATCGTTACATTTTCTGCTGTAAATCAAGGTCTGGAATATCGAATTTTCGAAAAGATGGTGCTTTCTTTCACATTGTACCTAAGTGAATTTCGTTATATATAAATATATATATATATATATATATTTACATACATACATACATAGACACACGCCTTTTTCCCCGAAAGGGTAGACAGAGCCTTAAATGGGCTTCTTTTCACCTTGGTTTTCACCAGTTCTCAATAATATATATTTATTTTTATTTTATTTTTTGATGTTGGACACAGTTTACACATTATTATCTAGCCCCAAGCCAAGCAGAGCTTGTGTTATGGACCAGATAACTGATATCCCTAATACAGTACATTACATAGATATTTATTTTGTATTAACATAGAAAATATCCAGAACACCCTGAACAAATATCTGCAGATCGTACAAATATTTGTGCTGAGGCGGGAATCAAACCCGCAACCTCCTGCGTTACAGGCGAACCTTCGTCCACCGCGCCACAGAGGGCGTCAAATTATGGCATAAAATGAATAATATCAAATTAAAATCATAACAGTTACCTACCTTGTTACATACCAATACCTTCATGGTGATTGGATTAACGGTTAGAAAGTTAGGTTAGGTTAGGCTATGGCGTCTCCCGAATAATATAAATCAAATTTCAATAGTTTGTAAAACATAATAAACGAACATTTATTTTATCGATAAAAATCTACTTTATTATTGTAGCACATCACTAATTTAGTAGTATATAAGAAAACACGGGCAACTTACTTTCAGGAATTTTTGAGAAATAAAAAAAAACTGTTAAATGAGCACAAAGCTATTTCAGTGTGCATTGAGGCTGTTATTGTTACATACAAACATACATAGACACACGCCTCTTTCCCCGAAGGGGTAGGCAGAGCCTTAATGGGCCTCTTTTCACAGTGGGTTGCACCATCGTGGGAGATAGACGTGACAAATAGTGAGCTCATCCCTGCCATTGCTTCCCACGACTGACTCAGCTAACGTTATTGTTATTGTTAGCAGTTGCTTATTTAATTATTTTTTATTATGGTTACCAACAGTCTACACATGTATATATGAGGTACAAACTATATACCTATCTTTAGCTACAGGAGAAACCAATAAGGGCCTTTCATTTTCAAATAAAAAAAATGTAGTTTGATTTGGGTCAATTGATGGCCCTGACTCAACTGTGGTTGTCAAAATTAACAAATGCATCGTCTGTTATTTTGTGTGATAGTAACAAAATACCACAAAAATATATCACTACGTTGTTGACTTTTACATGTCACTTTATTTGTACAGTTAAGTACACAGCAGCGACATCTATTTTCAAGGCTTTATAGATGATTTGATATGGTCGTGAAAACCCCTCATTATAGGCAAACACAACGTGCGAAGATTGTACAGTAACCTAACAATTGGCGATCAACGATTTTTTTAAAGCATCTTTATTTACTTTTAACTGAAAAGAGTAAAGTTATTTAAGTATGATCAATATAACCGATTTTGATCAAATTAACCACGCAGTTTTATTCTTATTATAAACTAGAAGCAACCCACGGTTTCACTCGCATCTGTTTTGATCCTGTGGGAACATCTAAATAAAATTTAAAACTATTCCAGTGGTCCAGCTATCGCCGTTCTTAAATTTCATCCAACCCTTAGAAAATTTTGCATTTATAATGTTACATACATACACACATACGTAAACTCACGCCTGTTTCCCAGAGAAGTAGGCAGAGACCATGTATTTCCACTTGCTACGATCCTGGCATACCTGTTTTGCTTGATTCACTCGCATCACATTCTTTATATATGCTCATTGGTTAAGGGCGCTCTTGGCCTGGCCATGCTCCAGATCGACCCTGATCTAGTCTGAATACCTTCACCGAGGTCTCCCCCTTCCAACTGTCCCATTCATGCTCATCTTGTGAACTAGTTTCGTCAATCTACTATCATTCATCCTTTAACCAATAACCCAAACCATCCAAGCATATCTTTCTCAATCCTTGTCACTATACACGTGCTCTTTCATTTTACAATGCTTTCTTAACACACAGTTTCTTATTCTATCTCTCAAAGTCCACCATACATACTTCTCAAACCTCTCATCTTCAGTGCATTTATTTTACTTTCATGTTTATTCTGCCTTAGCAACTTTCGCTACCACCATACATTAGTTTTGGCACTAACACTCCTCTATGCACATCCAGTCGTGCCTTTTTGGATACGTTCCGGCTGATAATAAGGCGTTAAGTTCACCTGGTTTCCAGAATTTACTCTCATTTAAATATCATCTTCATGCTTGCCATCTCTTGTAATCAAAGTTCCCAAATGTACAAACTTTTTCATGTTGCACTTGTTGTTAATAGTAGTCTAATTTAATTATATTTCTTTAAATATAGTTGCACATGACATTTACGTTGACATATCATCATACACCTCTGCGAGGCACAATTAATCCTTTTACCATACTGGTTCTTTCACCATTGGTCACTAGGCCCCTTTCAGGGACACTATATCTCAAGCTGGTCAGTGAACCAAGAAAGAGCCCGTGACACGAAGTAGTAGTAGTTAGTAGTTACCGGTTAGTTAGTGGTTACATAGCCATCAAATACAAATACACGTTATTCCACATGTCACATGATGTCGAACGTGTTTAATGAATAGTATTTAGTAATCAAGGATATTAAGTAATCATCCACATCTTGGCTTACTGACATTACACGTTATATACATGTTTACGTCAGCAGAATAAATCCTGAAATGCACATTGATGTATTATACACATTTATATCTACGCTTTTGGTCACTTTTATGTCGCCCCTGTGTCACACGATTAAGCTCGATTGAAGAGCGAGCATTCGTAAGGGAATTGGCTTTCATTGCGAATAAATCACGTAACTTGGCAGTGATTTTAGAGTAATGAATGACCAGTGTACTGAAGTGCAGTCGCAGTGAAGAGTGAACCAGTGTTATTGAATAAAATATTCACGGTTTGTTTTGTTAAACCGTTCAGTTTTATTATTTTACCCCGAACACGAACTCAAAAATTACAAAATCTGAGATGGCCACTTTTGTTTTTATACGGCTTAATGCTACTTGGTCAATTTTCATGCAATAAGTTATAATAATTCAATTGAAATTCAGGTACATGTGAAAGGAAACACTATCTTTTTGTAAATTTGATGATCCAATCATTTTTTTACAGCATAAAACTTAATAATTCGGCATTTTTCTTAGAGCACTATCTCCCACGCGAGTCGATTCATTCTGACAGAGCGATCGGCGACAGCTAGTTTTTTATAAGCTGTATGCCCTCGAGGGCATTCAATATAGAGGGGAACTACAGCGGGGAATGCCTTTGATGGCGTCTCCATTCCGTGTTGCTCGATGTTTGTAGGTAATGTACCTTTAATGGATTCAGTTTCGGTGGCTGTCAGAATACGATCCACTAATTAAATTATAGTCAGAATAATAATGGTATTGTGTCGTGGAGCACAACCGGCTACGAGTGCCAGCACTTTAATGGAGATTGCTGCTCATTCAGAGGGATATTAACTGAGTAGTAGTTCTGCGTACGTAGACTTCGCTAGCACAAATTTGTATAAAACTATGCATCATGTCGATCCATAATGTACAAAGTACCCATAAAAGCAATACATAGAAAATACACTAACTACAGATAAACGACTTTTTTGAATGCAGAACTTATTCTTTTCAAAATCGAGCCTGTAACTCCAAACATCACTTTTCGATAACTCTCACGGTTTTAAACTACGCCTAAGTGGCCCTGAAAAAAAGACAAACTATAAATATCAAGACAAACCGCTGACCAATTTTGTTCATATTCGAAATTCTTGTATAAAATTGGGTAGGTAGGTACCGATTGTTTTTGACAAATGTTATCAAAGTTGGCCGATAAATGGTGCCACAGCTATGTTCCACCTTTTTTGGGGGAAATTCCACTCCAATAAAAATCGCCAACGACAAAAAAACTAAATTATTTTAGAACCTGTATATCTAGTTTCGTTAAGATTAGTCGAAAGACTGTACGCGAGTACCGACATTGACTCATAAAGACTGTACGCGAGTACCGACATTGACTCATAAAGACTGTACGCGAGTACCGACATTGACTCATAAAGACTGTACGCGAGTACCGACATTGACTCATAAAGACTGTACGCGAGTACCGACATTGACTCATAAAGACTGTACGCGAGTACCGACATTGACTCATAAAGACTGTACGCGAGTACCGACATTGACTCATAAAGACTGTACGCGAGTACCGACTTTGACTCATAAAGACTGTACGCGAGTACCGACATTGACTCATAAATCCGGACAGATGAAAGGAAATTTTGCCAATTATTGGAAGCACGTTAGCTTGCTATTATTCATTTTATAAAAAAAAAAAATTGTTCACGTTCTGTTATATCCGTATGAGAACGGACAAGTGTATATTAATCATCATCATCATCACTATCAACACCATCATCATCAGCCTGGCTTCCTCTACACAGAATGCAAAAACGGAAGGCCTTGAGACGACTCTTTACACCTCTAAAATGGTATCGTCCATTTAGAGCTCTACAGCTGTCATTATCTCCGCTCTTAGCGACCAAGAAACCAAGCCTTCATCAACAGAATCAGAATCAGAATCAGAATATTTATTATTAAAAATGATGACACTAACAATAGACTCATATAGTGAGTTTACCAATAGGTACAGCAGCCAAGACACAGGCCAGGCAGTAGGGGTAGCAGCCTATAGACTCCACTGCGAGGTCTCCCCCATAGAAGGCCATGGGGGGTTTTTGCCACAATCACCACGCTTGGCTGGTGGATTGGTGATCACAGTATTGGTATTAAGTACTTAGGGGGTTGCTGCTGACCATCCACTGGCAGATTACCATGGTCGGCTTTTATGAAATCCATAGGAGTTTATTCTCAAGACACGCCACGTCCCAACCTTAATGCAATACTAGCATCCCTATCAGGCAAGGTACCTAATTTATCGATCCCTATACAACCATTGTGAGTCTACCATCAATCTCCTTTATTTGCCAAAAAATAAGGGAATTGTAATAAAACCTTTCAATAACACCGTGAAGGCAATATCACAGAATAATAGTTACAACGTATTGGCAATATATTATTATGAATTCATGTTGTCTAGGAAAAGCCGCATTTTCAGTGTTTCATTGGATGTGAATGAATGTCAACAATGTTTTCACCCCTCATGCTCGTAAAGTTCTTGCTTATGCTGGGCGTAAGTGGCATAAAACTGCATTTTATGCACTCGTGCTTAAAAGTGTTTATTGACTTCTTTCATGAAGAGAATCAGGCCATGCAGCCGAACACAGTAAAACTTTATGGTGCTAGCTCCATTCGTAGCATAGAGTGAGTATTACTTACCTTGTTACTATTATAATTACGAACAAAAATTCACTTATGATTAGGCAGAAGTCTCCGATCTAAGTCTAATGCTTCAAGCTCTTGTCTTTTCTTAACAGTTTGTTTGAAGATTCAGCCTTCCTGCTCATCGTATGCCAGATGCAGTAGCTTGCCAGATGTCATTCAGCCTTCCTGCTCATCGTATGCTAGATGCAGTAGCCTGCTAGATGTCATTCAGCCTTCCTGTTCATCGTATGCCAGATGCAGTAGCCTGCCAGATGTCATTCAGCCTTCCTGATCATCGTATGCCAGATGCAGTAGCCTGCCAGATGTCATTCAGCTTTCCTGCTCATCGTATGACAGATGCAAAAGCCTGCCAGATGTCATTCAGCCTTCCTGCTCATCGTATGCCTGATGCAGTAGCCTGCCAGATGTCATTCAGCCGTCCTGCTCATCGTATTCCAGATGCAAAAGCCTGCCAGATGTAATGCAGCCTTCCTTCTCGTCGTATGCCAGATGCAGTAGCCTGCCAGATGCCATTCAGCCTTCCTGCTCATCGTATGATAGATGCAAAAGCCTGCCAGATGTCATTCAGCCTTCCTGTTCATCGTATGCCAGATGCAGAAGCCTGCCAGATGTTATTCAGCCTTCCTGATCATCGTATGCCAGATGCAGTAGCCTGCCAGATGTCATTCAGCCTTCCTGCTCATTGTATGCCCAATGCAGAAACCTGCCAGATGCCATTCAGCCTTCCTGCTCATCGTATGCCAGATGCAGTAGCCTGCCAGATGTCATTCTGCCTTCCTGCTCATCGTATGCCAGGTGCAAAAGCCAGCCAGATGTCATTCAGCCTTCTTGCACATCGTATGCCAGATGCAGTAGCCTGCCAATTGTCGTCGATAATGATAACTCTGAGCTCAAACTGAAGGTTGTAGCTGGATAAATACCGAAGTTCCCTTCAAAAAAAGAGCGTTGCGAGGTAAGTACCTACCTAACTCGCAACACCATCTTTCGTTAAAAAAGCGGCCAAGTGCGAGTCGGACTCGCCCATGAAGGGTTCCGTAGCAGCAAGTAACATAATATAAAAGTTCTTGTAGTTCATTGTAACTTTGAACGATGTTTTAATAAAAATGTATTTAAAAAAAAGAACTACTTACTAAATCTCGTTCAAACCAATTAAACGGTGGAAGTTTACATGGTAATGTTCATCGGCGACTACACATTTTACCGCTTTGGAAGTGTCTCTCGCGCAAACTATTCAGTTTAGTTTTTTTTTTAAATTAGAAACCTGAATATCATTTTTGAAGACCTATCCATAGATAGCCCACAAGTATGGGTTTGATGAAAAAAAAATGAGTCATTTTTTTTTTTTTTTTTCTATTTTTGTTTGTAAATCTTAATGCGGTTCACAGAATACATCTACTTACCAAATTTAAACAGCATATTTCTTATAGTTTCAGAAAAAAGTGGCTGTGACATACATACGGACGGACAGACAGACAGATAGACATGATAAATCCATAAGGGTTCCGTTTCTTGCCATTTGGCTACGGAACCCTAAAAAACAGCATTTAAATCACAACACCCGTTTCAGACCTATGATGCCAAACAAACAGACATACAAGCGAACTGGCCTCAAACTTGTAACACCCCTCTTTTTTTAACACCTAAATAAACTTTTTTTATACTTATACTCTTTTTAGTCAGGGCACAGAATAAATAATAGTACAATTCAGGGGTTAAATATGTATTTTGTAAAAAATATATTTTAATATACAAGCTTTTATAAAATTTGTGATCGGAACCGTGTGCTGATCGAAATGAGTCTAAACACGGTCAGTCTACTAATTTTCCATCGAGGAGTACCGTTGTCCACCTTCCACCTCCATAATCAGATCAGCTCGAGGTTACCATAATATTGTATTGTCTTTGAAACTTGACAGGTACTTATGCGAAATTTCACCTCAATTGGTTGAGGATAACTGCTTTAAAATTCAGATGCAGGATTTGACCCGAACATACCTACATACAAACATTGCAAGCTATACTATAGACGATTGTAAAATAAACATTGACACGAAGAAAAAAGAGTTGCTATCACATCGTACCCACATCGTACTTTTACCTTAACGTACCTACCCACATCGTACTTTTACCTTAACGTACCTACCCACATCGTACTTTTACCTTAACGTACCTAACCACATCGTACTTTTACCTTAACGTACACACATCGTACCTCTTATACCTTAACGTACCCACATCGTACTTTTACCTTAACGTACCTACCCACATCGTACTTTTACCTTAACGTACCTACCCACATCGTAATTTTACCTTAACGTACCCACATCGTACCTCTAATACCTTAACGTACCCACATCGTACGAAGAATGTGATCACATATATTTCACGGGTCACATACTATCGATTTCTTACCGTCCCGTGTAAAGTATTCCTGCTCATCCGAGAATCTCTCAGGAGTAGTTCTCACTGCCGGCCAGATAAAACTGTCCGATTGGGTAATGGCGCATTACAATGCATTGGTTGTCACTCGAGGATTCGCATGTGTGTAATGGTCTTAAGACATGAGGGCATAGTGTGGACATACCTTTTCATTGTTTATTAACATAAGAGGAAGGCTACCTAAGAAAAAAGCGGCCAAGTGAGAGTCGGACTCGCCCATGAAAGGTTCCGTAGCAGCAAGTAACAATATAAAAGTTCTTGGATGGATTACGATTTATGGCGTATTAAAAGAAAACTACTTACTAGATCTCGTTCAAACCAACTTTGGTTGGAAGTTGATATGGTAATGTACATCATATTTTTTTTTTAGTTTTGTCATTCTCTTATTTTAGAAGTGTGGGGGGGACACACACGTTTTACCACTTTGGAAGTGTCTCTCGCTCAAACTATTCAGTTTAGAAAAAAAAATATTAGAAACCTCAAAATCATTTTTAAAGACCTATCCATAGATAGATACCCCACAATATACTTGTGGGGTATCTATCTATGGTTTGATGAAAAAAAAATTGAGTTTCAGTTCTAAGTATGGGGAACCCCAAAACTCATTGTTTTTTTGAAATTTTGTGTAAAAATCTTAATGCGGTTACTAGTATAGTATTCTTTTATCTGTGATGCGGTTTACAGAATACATCTACCTACCAAGTTTCAACAGTATAGCTCTTATAGTTTCGAAAAAAAAAGGCTGTGACGTACACGGATATACAGACAGACATGACGAATCCATAAGGGTTCCTTGTCTTTGACTACGGAACCCTAATAAAAAGTGAGCTTAGAGACATCGACCAAGCTGCGAAAGGTCAGTGGTCTTTTGGTACAGGCAATAGTTCTGAGACCCAGTCGTGGAAACATTCCCAGTAGTGGAAACGTTCTTACTACAGGTCTAGCGCTTAACTGAGTCAGTCCCTGAGCGGTACGGTAGGGGTGTTTTCGTTACGTCAAAATGAAGCGTGACTTCATGTCATCTGATAATTTGAGAGACGAAAACACCCCTCCCGTACCGCTCTCATACCTCAGGGACTGACTCAGTTAAGCGCTAGACCTGTATCTAGTATATTCTGTGATCTAGTGAATAAAACATTCCCCGTAGTGGAAACATTCTAACTATCTAGTGGAAACATTCCCAATTATACTGGAAACATTCTCAGTATCTAGTGGGAAGATTTATAATGGTGAAAACATCCCCATTATTATTAAAGTTTCCCAGCTGTGTTCATTATATAGGTAGTCACTGATACATAATTGACCGAGCGAGCGAAGCGTCCTTACGACAACTGGCATAATGTGCTTTCATCTGTCCGGATATAATATGTAATTGTATGTATGTATGCATGTTAGTCCTCGCATTCAGTACGTTTTCAACGAATCTTGACGTAACTTGATATACAGGTTCTACAATTTCATATAATTAATTTGTTCCGGCGATTTTTGATTGGAAGTGTATTTCCCCCAAATTAGGGAGAAATTTGCTGCGGTGCCATTTACCGGCCGATTTTGATAATATTAGGCGGAAACATTCGCTACTCAATTTTAAATATGAGCAATATCGGTTAAGACTAGGTTGGCTGCTAGGTTCTTGTAGGTAACAAAAAAAAGGTCGGAAGAACTAGTAGATAGCATTGCATGAGAATCCAACGAAAATGTGTAAAAAGCAGATAAAAATATTTTCATGTCGAAGCGAGCATATTTAGAATGCCGTCCTGTTACTACGAAGTCCGATAAGTAAAAAATATAATAATAATAAAATTGCTTATTGTTATAAAAATAATGTTGCAGATATTTTATGAATTACCTGACTTCTGGTCTTGGTTCAATGACTTGTGTTACAGAAGTCAGTCTTCTCCCATTAGTTGCCCCAATTTATGAAATAAACGAAGTACATTTAAACTTATATTAGATAGAAACTCAGCATCAGAAGGTGCTTATGTTTACGGTATTTAATACGCTTTCTAACTTTCATAGACTTTGCCATAATTGCCATCTTTGACATAACTTTGCTAGACGTGTACGTATATATTATAATGGATATATATTATATATTATATTATATGTATATATTATTCGTTATATTATAATGGACGAAGCCTAACAGTCTGCTTAGGTATGCTCGTTCAATTCCAACGCGTCTGAACAAATCAACTGTTGTTGCTTTCCCGATTCACTCGATGTCAGGAGTATCCACACTATCCTTATCGCTACTTCCTCTTGGCTTACATGTTCGAGTCAAATCTTCGCTGACCAATCAGAGAGCGCCGTCCTAATTGGAGGAGTAATATATTCGTGTGATCACTTCATGTTTGTGATCGCAATATATAATATATGATGAAAGAACTTGGATAAGTATAAACATGAACAAATAAATAAGTTAAAAATAAAAACAAAAATATTACAGCAAGTTTCTCAAATCTCTTTGATTTTTATAGTTGTATTTGGTCTAAGACAGATTATCGTTTTTTTTTAAACTAATTTGAATGACGGATCAAGCAGATGGCCCACCTGTTCCGGTACCCTCTGCCTACGAACAAATATATGAACAATTTAAATTATTGTTGACGTATTTTCATAAACCCTATACATATTTTTTACAATAAACTATAAAATGCCCCTGTCAGGAAGGGGCGTTGTACCTACTCTACTGCTACATTACCGTCCGAATCCAAAATATAAGGATTACCCACGCGGGTTTCAGTCAGAAGAAAACATTATGCACTCTTTCGCCGCGAAGACAAGAGTTTTCTTGCGTTTTCGTGGTGGAAGAGAGACATGTCGCTAGGCTCGCGTGCTGGTCGGAGTGAGGGCTCCGGCCTCCACAGCACAGCTCTGTGGCAGCACAGTGCTTGCGGTTGCCTTATTGGCCAACCACGGTATGGGCACTTTTGGGCGCCGGTGCATTCCGTAGGAGATCCCGGAGCCCATCGACATGTGCAGAGGATGGCCACCAGGGTGGTTTTAGTGAGTCCTCGAGTCCGTGAACCTCACATAACCGTATTGCACCCTCAATGCAATACGATATCTGTAAGCAGACATCGACATCGTCACCATAAAAAATATATGGTATATATTTAACATGTTTTTTTTAAGTCGAAGAAACGTTTCACGCATTGGTAGCAGAACCCTTTTCGTACAGCCGTAAAAAACTCTAAGCAAAGGAACCCACTCAAAGATACAATTCAGGGATAAGTAGCCGCTATTCAAATCCGATAATCCTAAGCTATCCGCCATTTCTTTCCGTCAACAAGTTATTTCTATTGCTTAGCAAATAAAGTGTACGTGGACATTCAGGTTTGCCCTTCAATGGGTTAAGGGTCTCAAATCTGGAGCTCCAAGGGTCGAGATTGTCCTTCAATGGGCCACCGTATAATGAGCTCTCTTGAGAGCGAACAGGAAAAGAGATGGAAAAAGGTGCCTCGGGGAAGTATGGCGTAGGCGGTCTTGAGAGATACTCATGAAAAATTATGGAATACAAAGTAGACAGAAATTAAATTTTCTCGAATTTATCATCGAGACGTATATAAAACAACAAATGAGTTATTGCCAGACCACCTTCGTTAATAGTTGAGCATTTTTGCGAGTTCGTCAGGGAAAGTACTACCATGTCTATTTCTGGCGCAAAGCAGTAGTGTTCGCATTGCTGTGTTCCGATTTGTTGGGTAGGTATGGTTCCTGGCGAAATTATAGGCACATGGGACTTTCATCTATTTGTCTAAGGCTGGCGGGCGCAGTGCAATGCCACATAGGATGCATCCCGGGTGGACGTGACCCAGGGTGGTCGACGTGGGTGGTATGAATTACCTCATAAGGTAATGCATTGTTAAAGGCGGAGGTTACCGCTTAATATCAGGTGGTCCATAGGCCAGTTCTGTCATTCACGAAGTTTAAAAAAAAAACTAAGCTACTTATGTCTCGCTTCACTAAGGCAGGGTAATGAGTTTAGCATTTATGTGTTCGTGTGTGTAGACCATTTCAGACAAAACTAAATACTCCAGAACATTCAAAACCAGTGGTATTAATCCGGAGTACATTTTGTTTAGAATTCGGAAATAAAATATTCGTGGGATGAATCCATGGGATCAATACGGACGCACCCAAAACCGCGCGACGTGTTCTTGTGTGGTCAGCTTTGTATATATTTATTTATTTGAATGAATGACAGTTTAGCATCGCACCTTATAGGTGATCAATGATTCTCTTTATTAGGTACAACAGATTATAACAGGTGTTTGTTTTTGAATTTAACCGATAATCATAATGTTTGCTAAGGATTTTATGCAAGAAACGTAACGTAAGTTTTTGTGGATATTAACTCTGTGATTCTCTTCAACGATGAAGGCAACGGTGTTTGAGCTAAGATAATTGCACTGGAGTCAGTACAATGTCTCTAAGGTGACATGTATGAGTTGGTTCAATAATAAATAAAAAAATAAATAGAATAAAAAATATTTATATAATAAAATTGCATACTTTTTATCCCGTAATTAGTTTCCCTCATTCTGTGCTCAGATGTATAACGTGATGAAAACGCGGGCGACCGCTTGTAACAAATAAAAGGACTGGATTCTTTAATTCCACCTCTCCCCTACAATCTCTGGAGACGGTTTCTATTAAATGGAAAGAGATATTTATTTTCGAGTTGGTGAACAGAAATCTACGAAAGCGTATTCAATCGAGCGCTTATCAAACTGTAGTTAGGTGAGGGATGATGGAACTTTACGGATTGTTGGACGAAATAATATTGTGGGGATTGTAGTAGATTAGTTTATTTTTTTATTTATTTAGCTTAACATAATAAATTCAAATTCAAATTCAAAATTCAAAATCTTTATATCAGGCTTACTGAGAAATGCACTAAACATACTGCACAGTTAACCCATATCAACATAAATACCTTAGACGTCAGCGGTGCGACCAACTGTGCCCTGCGATTGCCAACCCACCTGCCCAGCGTGGCAATTATGGGCATAACCTCCATGATGCACACCAGAAAGAAATGTCCCCCAGTTCCCGGCTGCCCCGCTATTCCTGGCCAAGATAGCGGTCATGAATGACCTACGGTGCCGAGACGTGGACACTCACGGTACACCTGGTCCATCAGTTCAAGGTAGCTCAGCGTGCTATGGAACGAGCTATGCTCGGAGTTTCTCTGAGGGATAAAATCCGCAACAAAGTTATCCGACAGAGAAGTAAGGTCATCGACATAGCTCATAGAAAAAGCAGGCTGAAATGGCAATGGGCTGGGCATATATGCCGAAGAACCGACAACCGCTGGGGTAAACGTGTTCTAGAGTGGAGACCACGTCTTGGTAAACGTAGTATGGGGCGCCCCCTGGCTAGGTGGAGCGACGATGTGCGTAAGGCGGCTGGTAGAAAGTGGATGGGAAGAGCTGGAAATCGGTCTTAATGGCGAGCATTGGGAGATGCCTATATCTAGCAGTGGACTGATACAGGCTGATGATGATGATGATGGGGCTCGTCCACGTGTAGTGTAATGCTAAGTATTTAAATTACGAAAGTGCTCGCTTTGGGCGGGTTGCCCACATTTGCCCGCTCCCATAACGTTATACGTACCTATTCATAATGCTACCTTTGTTTTTCTGTTGTAACGTTACCACCATTTTAGTGGTATTTCATGGCCTGCGTTTTACTTACATAAACTAAATACAAATATACTAGGCCTTTTCATGTATCTAATGATGAAGTAGTGCAATCTTCGCCCATCTCTCACACCGTGCCTGAGTGGATCGGTATACAAATACGCCAAACCTGAGATGTATTCGCCAATACTGCAGACATTTCAATTTCTACCTACTCGGTACTAGAAGGCAGGGAAGTATTACGGGTACTGGGGGCACATGCTCTTCTTCCAAGTGGGGTTCCTATAGTTTATAAAACGCGTAGCTTGATCCTTGTGACAGTTGTCACAGTAACATGCTAAATATCGTTACCGATTTTCAATATCATTGGGGTTTTGGATAAGTATTAATTGAATTTAGGTATTATGTTATCAAAGAGGAGGGATATACTAATACGTTATTGAAATTAACATTGCTCTTCAAGATTACATTTTGAAATAAACCTTCTTTACGGATTGGGCTACGCCATTGGGCCAGGCCATTGGGTCAGGCCATTGGGAAACAGTAGCCACTGTTTACTCAACATCGTTACTGGGATCACCAAGCCGACTGCCAAGCGTGGTAGGTGATTATGGAAGATCCCCACATTTCATTAATGGGGCGGGTACCAAAGGTCTGGCTGTAGGTAAGCACACGATATCAACGCTCCCAAGACCTGACAATAAGTGACTAATACACAGCTCAAAATGAAACGCGAGGACCTGCATTATGGTGGTGGTCATCCTACCACAACACTGCGACCTCAACCATCACCTGCATCGTGGCAACTGACAGGGGGCTCTGTCGAGGCCGCCTGCAGGGAGAAGGGACAGTGGATTCGTCTTATGAGGATAAAATCATTAAAAAAACTCATTGTTTTATGTTTGATGAAGTTTACACCAAAATAGGTGTAAACTTCGTTTCCATAGAAAAGGGCTCAAGCGTCCTAGCGGTGCGATGCTTTAACACCCCCACTTAGTATTAAAATAAGTTTATTGTTGAAAAATATCTCATTAATAAAAAATAAATAAATAGTGATCATAAAAAATCATAAATCATTTATTGCTATTATTAATAAAAAAAAATGTCAGGACCGTGTGTTGATCAAAATGAGCCCAAACACGGAGGAGTTCCGTTTTCCATCATAAGATCAGCTCGCTGTCACCATAATTATTGTATTGTCACCAGAACTAAGGGTGTATGCAAAATTTCACCAAAATTGGTATGGAGGAAATGGTTCACAATTCAGTTACAAGATTTGTCCCAAACATACTGACAAACTAACAAGTGAAGTTGAATAAAAGCTTGTAATAATTTATGGGGAACTCTTCGTCCAGCAATACATGCCAATTGCTTGACGATGATAATGATGAACTCAAAAACTTACCCCTCCCTACCCTCGTCCTACCCCTGCCCTACCGCCGGCTCCGCACTGCTATTTTTCACATAACAACCAATTTCGTGGAGGTGAAAAGTAGAATTTATTATGTGCCGGTTCTAGTTCCAAATTATTTCAATAGAATTGGTATGAATTTAAATGAGAGTACCGACAATGCAGTTGCCTCGCTTTAGAACTTGTGAAGGAACTTTGAGGTGAAACGATTCGCAATTGGCGTAAAATCAAATTTTACCGTGTTGTTTACTCATCACACCTCATCAACGCTTCTTGAGGTAGCGAAAACGGTGTTTTTCCTAATGTGGAATAAGTTTAACAAAACTTTTCACTAGAAACGGGATATTTACCATGATTTTTGAGTTTTAAATTGTTCCCGATATTTCGGCACAGTTGCATGTAGAACACCAGTTGCAGCGCAGCTTAAACAGTTGTTGCAATTGCATATCCCGTTTCTAGTGAAAAGTATGTACATAACCATGATAGTTTCAAAAGTTATATAGTTTAACAAAAGTTTTTCATCTTTACGTCTCAGGATGGCGGTCGCAGTGAAAATGCAATGCCTAGGTGGACGTGACCTGTGAGGTAACACATTGGTATAGGCAGTGGTTACCAGTTGATATCAGGTGGGCCAACTGTTTGATCAGTCATTCATTCAATAAAAAAAAACTTGATAAAAATGTAAGCCAGTCCTACTTCCTAAATTCCTACTTCAAGGCTTCCTAAATAATGGCTTGCAGCTATCCACACTCCACATCACAGAGGGCCAGTTCATATTTTTTGGGTTCCGTATCTGATAAGGTACCAACGAAACCATTAGAAATTTATAACAAAATAAAGAGACTGCTACAAAAATCAAGCTTCTAACTCAATGCGTTAAAAAGATAAAGCAATGAATGTCCAATTTGTGTATGGAAGTCGCTAAAATGATAAACCTCTAGGGTACTTCCTGCATCTTCATAATTCTGAAATATAGATTGCTAGGAGGCTTTGTTGCGTAAATAAAGGAAAAGTCTTAAATGGAAAAACTTGGACCCATAAAATTTATTTGTGAAATTTGTAGGAAGAAGTAGCTGAAATTCTAAAAGGGCGCTGACGACTTTGAAATAATTTACGAATCGGAACCCTGAGGCCACGTTTCTCGCTCGCACTTGTCTAATTTGATTTCTTCTTGAATACCAACCTCTCAGCTGGTAGGTACTACGGGAGACTTGTCCGCTCTCAAATAGGTGAAACGTCGCGATTGAGGACAAAACCAGTTCCATTCATACATTTCATTGACACTTGAGGACCCTAGTATATCCCAGGCGGGGCTCACTGCATCACTGCACCTTAAAAACACAGGATCTAGTCCAAGTTTTAGCAAACAGTTGACACGGACGTGTGGTCTACTTCAGTTACACATTTTTTTATGGTGACATGGATGTGGCACTAGCGTACACTTTGGTAACCTCAACTTCTTCTTCTTCTCTTCTTTTAATGGCTTCTTAGCATTTTCGCCAATGTCAATTAATATTATAGTAATCAAAATATATTTGATAAAATTAAGTCGCCAAGAGTCTCCGACGAGTCATAACTCAGTTTAAAATACTAAATCCACAAATACGAAGACACGCTCTATACTTATGTTTAACTACACCACACTGTGCTCTTTGTCTAAGTTGCACCTTAAATGCCGCCATAATTATACGATATAACTCGAAAAAACCCAAACCGAAATTGACGTTTTATTCAAAAATGGCCGATCTCTGAACCGCAATTTCCATACCTACTAAACTCAATTGTTTCATTACACCGTACGTCTACGTTATCGTAACAATGGTTTCTGTAAAACTTAAACTAGGGCCTCAGCAATACATTAACTAAAGTGACGTGCGCCATTCTCTGCTCGCAGTTTCCATGTGACCTGTTTACTTGAACGTTTGTTTTAAAGTACGAGTCTTTCTACGTGAAGCGATGCGATAGATAACAAAGATGGCTATGAGATTAGTCTTACCTGAAGCTTAGCAGCTTCAAGCTAAAAGTTGCCTTTTAGTTCAATTCTATAGAAGCCTATAGAAGTCCACTGCTGAACATGTCTTCTCTCATAAACCGCCACTACGAACGAGCAGCTTCTATCCACCGACGTCCTGCAACCATTCAAATGACGTCGCCGGTCCATCGAAAGTGGGTCTTCCACTGATTTGTCCCTGGATAATGACACTACAGCAAATATTTTTAACCATACACATTTGTATCTACACTGCATTCATGTTTCTGTTTTGTTTATTTCCAAGCATCGTCACGCACGGGAATTGAGCGCTTGGCCTACAAGTGAACGCACTTGACGCAGTGGTGCCAAGATCCTTTGATGCGTTTGCTCGTCAGGCTGTTTAGGGAGGCCACATACATTAGGGAAACCGTTTCGAAATTTCGAATCAAAATATCGAATCGGGATTCCGTAAATATACACATACGTTTATTTCCGTTTAGAATTAAAAGACTCGGTTAAGAGACGCTAGCCATTGAGTTCTCATTTTTCGTGAGGGATTCTGACGTACTGGCTACCATGCGGAATTACAAAACAGAGAAAACTTTGAATGGAAAACTACTGTCGATATGTGATAGTTCCATAGATTGGTATGGATTTATTGCGTTCGAAATCTCGAATTGATATTCTGAATAGGGTTTTCGAAACGGGATTCTTACTGTATGTGTCCGGCCTTATTCTCAGGGTTCGGATATTTAACGACTTACAAACACCATTATTACAAATACATGTTTAATAATGTTTATGGGCATTCAATGTTACACACAAAAGGCAATTACATTCAGAACACGCTAGCTGGAAAAGTCTAATATACCGTCGTATTCTATCACGGTAACACGCGGGCCGCCGAATCTAACTTGTGTGCCGTGAGATGGCGCTAGTAATGCGCAGAACGTCGTCAACTACTGGCCCAAAACAGTTGCCACAACAGGTGATGGGCTAGTGTTGCGCGCTGGATGAACAGCCAGTGGCTGCCAATACCAAAACTAGGCCGAGAACCTTTGTAAACATTAGGCTACAACTGTGTACAAGCTTCTTAATGTGGTAACTACAAAAGTACAGCATAGCAATTCTTCAACCACGTAGGACTCAGATCTTTGAGTCCGCGCATCGAATGCCTGCACTTTTAATGAAGTTTCTTGCAGCGTGTGTTGTATATCAGTGCTTGTTTAGTTTCCAATACCCTGTAATGAGTGGGTAAATTCAATGAAGAACTTTGCACCTACTGAAACCAATAACTGAACGAGCGAAGCGAGTTTTCTAAGACAACTTGCAAGAATCGTCATTTGAATGAGAGAGTACCTGAAAGAAACGAAACAGTTTTGAAAACGCGAAGGGCACCTGCATCCCATGAAGCCAGTATCAACCCCGAAGGGCACCTGCATCTTATGGAGCCAGCCTCGACCACGAAGGGCACCTGCATCCCATGGAGCCAGCCTCGACCCCGAAGGGCACCTGCATCCCATGGAGCCAGCCTCAACCCCGAAGGGAACCTGCATCCCATGGAGCTAGTCTCGACCCCGAAGGGCACCTGCATTCCATGGAGCCAGTCTCGACCCCGAAGGGCACCTGCATCCCATGGAGCTAGTCTCGACCCCGAAGGGCACCTGCATTCCATGGAGCCAGTCTCGACCACGAAGAGCACCTGCATCCCATGGAGCCAGCCTCGACCAAGAAGGGCACCTGCATCCCATGGAGTCAGTCTCGACCACGAAGAGCACCTGCATCCCATGGAGCCAGCCTCGACCACGAAGGGCACCTGCATCCCATGGAGCCAGTCTCGACCACGAAGAGCACCTGCATCCCATGGAGCCAGCCTCGACCACGAAGGGCACCTGCATCCCATGGAGCCAGTCTCAACCACGAAGAGCACCTGCATCCCATGGAGCCAGCCTCGACTACGAAGGGCACCTGCATCCCATGGAGCCAGTCTCGACCCCGAAGGGCACCTGCATCCCATGGAGCCAGTCTCGACCCCGAAGGGAACCTGCATCCCATGGAGCTAGTCTCGACCCCGAAGGGCACCTGCACCCCATGGAGCCAGTCTCGACCCCAAAGGGCACCTGCACCGCAGGGCGCCAGTCTTGACCCCGAAGGGCGACTATTCGGAACTGTAAAATTTCTTTGAAATCAGCTAGCCGTGCGAATGAGATATTTCGTAGCATGCTAGGCACAAAATAAAACGGCACGCTTGGTTTCATAGTTTACGTGTTTGCGGTGACTCTCTTGATATATGGTCTGTGGCACAGAATAAATAATAGTACAATGTGGGTTTAACCCTAAATGTAGGTCAAATCTATTCTATCTATCTATCTATCAAAATATATAAAATCGTTGCGTGACTGACTGACTGACTGACTGACTGACTGACTGACAATCAACGCACAGCCTAAACCGTAAGTCCTAGAGACCTGAAATTTGGAGGGTACATTCCTTATGTGGTCTAGGGGTGCACTAAGAAACTAAAATGGGACACCTAAATTGAAAAAACTTGACTATGGTGTCGTTTCAAAGGTCGTGTCACGTGTTGTTGTTGAGATTAAAATATTTTCAGAACCTCAACGTTATAATGTGACCCCTAAATTGAAAAACATAAGTATGGTGTCGTTTCAAATGTCGTTTGACGGAGTCGTTGTTGAGATATATTTTACGGACCTCAAGGTTAAAATGGGACCCCTAAATTTAAAACCTTGAGTATGGTGTCGTTTCAAAGGTCGTGTCACGGTGTCGTTGTTGAGATTAAAATATTCCAGGACCTCAAGGTTAAAATGGGACCCCTTAATTTAATAAAATAATAATAATGTGGTATCCTACCTGTAAATCCCACTGGCGACGAGATACACCGCGAAAAAATACCACCACTTGCTTATTTATTGTGTTTTTGTGCATCGGAATAAAATGCCGATCGGTAAAACCGAACAATTCGATATTTCGAGTAAAAAGTGATATTACGACGCGTGGAACAGTTCATGGCGCTCACTACAATTAAATCAGAGTTACAAGTCACAAAGACACCTGATTTGGGGGGGTGAAGGGGGGAGGGGGGGCTGGACGAGGCGCAGCGCACGCGGGCCGCGTAGGGGTCGGCAGCGGCGCCAGCGCAGCGGGAGCACGCGCTCCCGCCGCGCCCGCGGGCGATGTGCAGTGCGTGGAGCAGCCTTGCTGGCGGTGCGGAAAGGGGCACCGGACCATCGGATGCTGGTTTAGAAATTATTCTTGTGACGGTTGCGGGCAATGTGCATACGTTCGGGGGAGGCGCGCTAACTTACAATTAGCATAGGTAGGATACCACAAGTGGAAAACCAAACATTCTACTACTACAACAACTAGAACATACTATTACCACAGTGTAAAACATAATTAGTCTGTGCTATTACGCAGAGTTATGGATAAAACAATATTACGCGTACGAAGTCGCGGGTTACAGCTAGTCTATATATATAAAAGAGAAGTCCACTCACTCATCACTGACCACTCATCACGAAATCTCGGAAACTACTGGGCCGAGAAGGCTGAAATTTGGCACAAGCATTCATTATGGGGTGTAGGCGCGCACTAAGAAACAGTTTTTGAAAATTCGAACCCTAAGGGGTTGAAAAAGGGTGTTAAAGTTTGTATGAAAGTCCCATGTTTTTAAAGATAGAGACGTGAATTTTGGCATGCATGTTCCTTTTGGCTTCCTGGTGCTTTCTTAGAAAGGGTTTTACGAAATTCAGCCCTTAAGGGTATAAAAAGGGGTATTTAATGTTTGTATGAAAAATCTTAATGAACCAAATTGAATCTTACTGCAACGCGTTACTGCATATTTTACATTGAAATTCAAATATGGAAGCAGTACAAAATTGAAATTGAACCTTACGTCAAGGCGTTATTGCATATTTTACATCGAAATTAGAATTTGGAAGCCCATGTATGTTTGAAAAGTTCCTTGAGATTCAACTTCGTTACCATGACAGTTTTTTTATTCTAATTTCTAGATGGCCAGTACCTATGTTTCATTCTATCAACGAAGTTTTTTTGAAAAAGTTCAATGCGTTCGAGCAACGTACGTACTCATCTTTTATTTTTATTTTTATACTCCTTGAATGACGGAACAAGCAGATGGCCCACCTGATGTTAAGCGGTAACCTCTGCCTATGAACAGTGCATTCTCACATAGGTCACGTCCACCTAGGACGCGCCCTATGTGGCATTGCACTGCGCCCGCCACCCTGAGACATAAAGATGAAAAGTCTCATATGCCTGTATCTATATATATAAAAGAGAAGTCCACTCACTCACTGACCACTCATCACGAAAGCTCGTAAACTACTGGGCCTAGAGGTCTGAAATTTGGCACAAGCATTTATTAAGGGGTGTAGGCGCGCACTAAGAAACGATTTTTGAAAATTTGCACCCTAAGGGGTTGAAAAAGGGTGTTAAAGTTTGTATGAAAGTCTACGCGTCGACGAAGTCGCGAGCGGGTCAGCTAGTACGTATATGTAACAATATTTCTCTGAATAATACGAGCAAACGAACCGTGAGGTCTAGACTCGACACGTATTTCTAGAGACTTACGTATTTCTAGATTTGATTCTGTAAGCAGCGCCGCGTCGTGTGGCGCAAACCAAATCAATCGGCAAGCCAAGTATTTCTGTATTTTGCTCATGTTAACCTATTTTTGGAAATGTAAGCTATGTGAGCAAAATTATGCAAAAGAAATGAACAAAACGTACAGAATCTTCAGCATAAGGTGCCGGGGCCGTGGGCCGTTCAGTCGGGGGTGATTCTGTAGTGGAGCTATTAGTTTTTACCCGACTGCGGCGAAGCCAAAAAAGGAGGTTTATGTGTTGGGCCTGATCATATCCGTCCCAGACTTCAAGCAGTAAAACTTCCAAGGTCATCAGTGCATCGAGTGGAGGGTTACGGATATATACGTACGTATAAAGAAAAAATACATATAAATGATATGTTCATTCGGTTTTTTTAAGCTATTATGAACTTTGTCTGCGGGGCATTGTAATCGGTTCGTTTCGTAAATTTGAGAAGTTTTCGCATTTATATGAATAATTACTGAGATAGGCATCTCAGGCACAGTTTATGAGGAAGAAGCCTATTATCTCTACTACACCTAATTTCAAATCGAGGCCGAAAAGAGGTAATTTACCTTTGGGCATACCTACCATCTTAGGTATAATCAACAGGGATAGGGATATAAAAACATAAGTAAACTTTCATAATACTTTTGGTCAATACCTAATTTCGGTTTGAAATTAGGTACTGATTCATGGATGCAAAATCACGTAACAAAACTGTAGAGATTGTATCATAGTCATTATTACTTCAATCTCATATCTTGACTATGTATTATTTTATCTGTGACTATGTCTACTTTCATTGTCTTGCAACGTTCGAACGCCAATCAAATTGCTATTCAATTGACAAAACGATTTATAGCACACTTGTCAAATCAAACTGAGTTTCACGAACGCTTATTAGAGGAGAATCAACTAATCAGTTGATCATCTTTTTAAAAATATAATATAATCCATTTATGAAGTGAGACATTACTATGGTTGATATGAACATACATAAATTGAAATGGAATTTAAGAACCTACTTAAGTAAACTAAACTACGGCAAGACAGAAGATTTAATAGATACATTAGATTAAAACACTAACACACTTCCATATACTGCTAACACATTCTCCAAACTCACACACAAACACATTAATACTATGATTCTTGCGGAAATATATACATACATATATATGTATACATATATTGTAGTAGTATACACACATTCAAACACCCACACATACACTCTCACACAATGGACCTCTATTGATTTAAAATATTGTTTAGCATTGAGTAGAGTGTAGTAAAAGTAGTACTTACTACCAATCTAATTATTAGGATTCTTTAAGTGTTTTTGTTAAATTAACCCTTTTTTTCCTTAGAATTAGTATATAACAACTAGGCTAGATTAATGTTGCTAAAATGTATCCTATGTACCTTTCGCAATGTACGTACACCATCCTTGCATCTACATATTAATATCTAATATCGAAAGAGAGTCCGTGGCGAATCCCTGTGACCCTGCTATACAGGCTTTTAGTCCTAGTGTGGGGAACAGAGCCTAACCGTGGTACTATATTTCAGTTTATTTATTTAAGTTACATAATGTAATACTAAGCATGTACCAGTTAATCATTTTTGTCAAAATAAAGCATTTGTTATTTTATTTTTATTTATTGTTGAATCAATTGTTGGTCAATTGGTCAGGTATTTGTTACTACATAATTTTAAAATCATCATTTATAAATACATCAGTAACAGGTGTAGCGAAAACTCCCATCCGAATCGCGACCAAACAGACTCTAGCGAGACTACCTACCTGATCAGGACCAGGATAAAAGCCTTCATTACTGGCAGCTCATAGCGATCAGGAATAAACCGTTGGAACTGCTCCGCAGTCTGCTGAGCAATGAGGCAGTTTTTATGTACGATGGCTTGAAAACCATCAACCCGAGCCACCGTAAACATATTTGATGCACTGCGGAAGCAATTCGGAAGTCCCATTAGCATCCTAAAACCATTATTGTATCATTATTTTATTCCAAACGCGCAGGGCATTTAGCTACTTCAATCTAAAAACTTTAATCTAATCTATTAGCTTAACCACAGGCTACTCTTGTAGAAAGATTGGCTTTGAAGATAATTATTTTCACTTGCCTACTACAACGAGCAAACCTGCGTGCTAGCTTATTACATCTAGCTGCTACTTATACTTATAATACCCTACGCTCCCTCTCTATGTCCTCGTGGTCATCAAGGACATCAGTAACGTAATGCCCCAAATATTTAAACTTGTAAACCCGTTTCAGTTTGGTTCTGTCAAGCTCTATAACTGGCATAGATTCAGGAACTTTACCGGTGGCCTTGAAGACCAGGTACTCGCTTTTTAATATTATAAAGCTGGCCATATTTATAAAAATAAAAACAGCTACACCAGCAGTAGCACAGCAGCACCATGTCATCTGCATAGCTGATATTTTTTATAAAAACATTATCAACTGAGCAATCGACACGCTCACTGCTGAGCCCAGCGATTGATATAAAGGTTGAAAAGTTTAGGTGAGCTCATTCCAGCCTGTACGTACCAGATAGACTGCCAGCTCATCTCACATGGGTTACCTGATTGGCGTACCAGTACTTGAGGATACTCTTTAACTGTGTAGGTAAGCACGCCTGTTCTCGACAAATTCCCCCAGAGCTTGTTATAGGACACAAGGTCAAATAATTTTCACTAGAAACGGGATATTTACCATGATTCTTGAGTTTTACTTGTTATCGATATTTCGACACAGTTACATGCGCCATGATCACGAGAGAACTAAAGTTTTTGCCAGTAGATGTTATTGGCAGATATATCGATCTACCCTCTTTCTCACACTTTTATTACGGACGATACCACTACCATCGGTTTCATTGTCACACTTCACCCCAACTCGACACACAACACTAACGGTATCCGGCCGCGTAGCAGGTACCACACTTTTTTGATTCTTACACATTCTCCTTTCTCACCATACTCCAGATAATTGAAAACCATCTTCTCTATTGAAATTTCTGTACTTAGTAATCTCAATTGCCTCTTGTACCAATCTTGGTATGTAATGTCGCTCTGTTGAGATTACCTGCGGATTGTGTAGCTCGATCCAATGATTTGAGCCAGATTCCAAAAGGTGTTCTGCTATGGCTGACTTATGTATTGCCCTGTTCTTGACCGCTCGTATGTGCTCCTTAACCCGACACCCTATCGTTCGTTTCATTTGGCCTATGTACGAACTCCCACAGCTACAATCAATTTTATACACCCCTGGTTTTTCTAGTGGATAACTGTCTTTTGGTGAACGCAAGTAGTGCGTTTTTTTTCTCGTTTCTAGTGAAAAGTATGTACATAACCATGATAGTTTCAAAAGTTACAAGGTCAAATGCTTTAAATGCTGCAAATGAAAGGTCGATAAAGCATGCGTACACAGGTGGGCACCTCTTTTTATAGTACTATACAGTGTTCTTGAAAAAATTGCAGAATTGCGGTTTCAGTTGAAAGCTGCTTTCTGAAACCAAATTCATGGATGTTTAGATGCTTATCCAATTTCGAGTCAAGTACACTGTCCAGCGCCTTAGCAAAAACAGTAGCCAGCGAGAATGGGCTATAACTGCCTTTATCCGATAGGTCACCTGTTTTATTTTTCACAATTGGTAACACAATGGTTTTCATAAGTTCCTGGGGCAAGTATGAATGGCTCAGGTACAAAGTGAGAAACATTGACAGGGCACGAGGCAAGTGGCTTCCCGCATACTGAGGCCATCGTGGCCTGGTGACTTTCCTCTTACCATTTTTAACCCCCGACGCAAAAACGACGGGTGTTATAAGTTTGACTTGTGTGTGTGAGTGTGTGTGTGTATGTGTGTGTGTGTATGTGTGTGTGTAGGTGAGTGTGTGTGTGTGTGTGTGTGTGTGTGTGGCATCGTAGCTCCCGAACGGATGAACCTATTTAGTTTTTGTTTGTTTGTAAGGTGAATTTTTCGGGAGTGTTCTTAGCTATGTTTGATCAAAATCGGTTCAGCCATTTCATTGGGTTGAGGGTTTATTTAATTTTTACAAAATTAATTACTTGTACCGCTACTTGTTTCGCTGTCATGATGTACAGTCTACCGACCTCGACAGGCTCAGAATTGATCACCAAACCTGATGGGCCCAGCGAGGAGCTCACTCTGAAGTGTTCCTCAAACAGATCAGCTATTTGGCCAGCATTGCTTACCCCCTCAACGCTCACCGATAGACCCGGCCTAATATTCCTTGTAATTGCGCATTGTTCTGCAATAATTTCCATTTTAACTTGAACCTCATAATTTTGTCACCACTTTAATTTGCTTTTGAATATTTTTCTACTTATCAAACTTTAATGTAAAACTAAAATAATTTAGTACAGACCGTTCAACGTAAGATTTCCCGCCGTTTAGATGATATATTCTCAAGGCAGGGGACATCTTACGGTGAACGGTTAGTATAGAATGTTTGAGCAACCCAATAGGTACCTACTTGACATGAGATTTGACCTTTGGTCATTTAATTTATGGAATGATCTGCGTCCGAACAACTGGCTGTTGAATTAATAAATATCCAATCGAGAATTAAAGTACCTACGTTTTGTGTGCAGCGCGTTAGTGGTTAACTCAAATACGGCCTTTTACTATTGTTTATTCTGTGACATGGCAAGCAGAGATACGTGAACGTCAGGGCATTCAGATAAGTACCGTGCGTCACGCTGTCTCTTCTTTACAGCCAGAGGTGTTACTATACAACTGTCTCTATGGACTGAGCCTGCTTTTAACATTATCAGCTGCTGCCTCATGCCTTTTCAGAGTCCTCTTTTAAAGTCAAACGAAGGTAGGTACTTAGGAAATTCTCTTTTCGGAATTAACGTGTTATTTCAAGCGAAAGAGTTTACATGGAAAATGTAGTTCTTTTATATTATTCACAATATTCTTACATTTACTTGTATAGGGCGACCTATTTAAACTTATTAATACGAAAAGAGGTCAAGGGTTTGGGAGAATGTGGGCCTTTGTATGTGGAATGTGGAAAACTTTAGCCTAGCTGTGGATGTTAATAATAACGAAACCTATATCGTACTTATAGCGTATCTATATATTTGGATGAGTACACCATTGTTACCTACCCCATGTAAATTTTATACAGCCCATTCCATCAAAAGGTTGTCTGGTAGAAATCACTACTAAGCGATAAGACAGCTCATTGTACGACATAGTTATTTTTTCATATATTATGGTGCGCAATCAAGTATTTTCTATAATCTAAACCTGCATTAGGTGTTTCTGTTTTGAAAATTCTGTATATTATGTTTGTTAATAATAAAATAAATAAATAATGCTGGACAAGTTCACACAACATTATCTAGCCCCAAGCTAAGCCAGAGCTTGTGTTATGGGTACTAGATAACTGATATACATAATACAATACATTAAATAGATAGATATTTTTTTATTATACATAGACAACACCCAGAACACCCGGAACAAATATCTGCAGATCACACAAATTATTTGTTCCGAGGCGGGAATCGAACCCGCAACCTCCTGCGACGCAGGCGAACCATCACCAGCCGCGCCACAGAGGTCGTCAACACATGTTATGTCTACACTGACGAACAATATTAAAAAGAGAGATGATAGATAGCTATCCTGCTCCTAATTAAAACCTATTACTGGAAACTTGAAATTGGACTTCAGAATACATGTAAAATGTACAAAATGTATAATACATGTATGTATTAATATACCTTAGGTATTTTTTGTTACCTAGACGTAAATTAAAAGTTAAATAATAATCGTACTTAAACTAAAAATTAAAAGTAAAACTTTAGTAGGTATATAGATTTGTTACTCGTAGAATATTTTTGTGAAAACAGTTCGCCTGAGGAAGTGCTACCGCCATACCTATTTCTGCCGCAAAGCAGTAGTGTTCGCATTGCTGTGTCCCGGTTTGAAGGGTGTGAATGCCGATACAATTACAGGCACATGAGTAACCACGTACGTAGGGCACGTCCTAGGTGAACATGATCTGTGAGGTAATCATTGTGTATAGGTACACAATGCATGCACAAAGCAGAGGTTACCGCTTGACATCCAGGTGGGCTATCTGCTTTATCCGACTTTCATTCACAACAACCAACGACAGTCACAAATCACAATGCAATCCAGATCTTAGTATCCCATAAGAAGTTAGGGGCCTAAGGCATGTGCAAACAAGTATTCAAATCTGAATAGCTAGATTCAGTAGTAGAAACCCTAGATCCTTTTCATCATAATCTGGTCATCATCAGACCCTCGAATCTGCAGGTACCAATTACAAACGACATCTTAGTTTCATCATCAGACCATGGTGTATGAACTGCAATCTGGTATCATTGAAATGAATTTTTTTGATCTCTAAATGAAGTTTGTAGCTGTAATTTTTAAGATCCTTTCAGCAGTGTTGAGAGCTGATGATCTTGGAAATAGCTGCACAAATTTCCACCAAACATAGCTAAGAACCATCTCGCAAACGTCGTCTTTTATTTAAAAAAAACCGTAAATCAGATTGAGCTACGTTGCCTCAGACAGATACACAGAACGCACGATAAACTTTAACGCCCTTCTATTTGCGTCGAGGAGTACGTGGACTAAACTCACGTAACAATAATTACCAAACCAAGTAACAATAAATAACTGTACCTACCTCAGACTTTTTTCACCGACTGTACCTAGTAAAGTTTAAGCGGAGCATTCGTGAGACTAATTCCAAATTTTAGTAGAAGCTCAGGGCCTTATCAGAGAGGATTAGCGCTAATCTCTTCTGTAGACAGCTTGTTATCGAGTTTTTAGCCGTGGTTACAAGTTTTTGATGGTTTAGTATTTATGTTAGATACTTTTATGTTACTTGTTAGGTATATTTTTACATATTATGAGGCAATTTCTCTGTGAGTCCTTTCCGGACATTCCAAACAAAATTAAATTTCACCTTGCCAAAATCCATTATTTTTCCAATACTTTTGAATTGCAATCTTATCCAAGTTCATAATGTTTTATTTATTAAAAAAACACACGCATCATACATTATTATTGCATTAAAAAATGCAAAAATAAGTTGTGATTATGTACAAAAATAACGGAGTTCTACACAGATGAGCAATATAATAAAACTATTATCATTAAATATTTCCGAAACCACGCAAGATAGCTTGTTGACGTATAAACGCAAGATCCAAGTTTATTTAATAAGGGTAAAATACCTTATGGAAAGAAAAATGTGTTTGAAGGTAAAATCAACCATGGCACACCAGATTCGGTAGTATATGCTAAGGAATATTCTCCCATTCCTCAATAAGTGCATTTTTCATGACATGAAGCGTGATTGGATAGATTTCGGTTTTTAACACGTCTGCCAAGCTCGTCCCAGGCATGTTCAATACTTCTCCCTGGCCACTGCATTTGATGGATTCCCACATCGTGAAGGTACTCGTCTACCACTTGATATGTGTAGGGCCGGGCATTATCGTGCATAAACAATGCATTGTCGCCCAAATTGACCAAATTCGGACCAGCATGTTCATTGAGAATCTCGTTTACGTGTCTCACAGCCAGTCAGATTTCCATTTTCTACCGGCACTAGCGCCGTGCGACTATCTGATGAAATGCCTGCCCACACGTGTATAGAACCTCCCCGTATGGGACCCTTTCTTTGAAACATGCTTGTGTAAAATGTTTTTCTGGTCGTCTGTAGGCTCGATGTCATGCTTCATGAGTATACAGCTTGAATCTCGATCCTTCAAAGTCAAAGTCAAAAAGTATTTTATTCATTGAAATCACAAAGATCATTTTGAATCGTCTTAAAAAATAAATTTACATTTACTCCTGTTTCAACGCAACCAGACCTAGAAGAATCAGGCAACAAACAAGGTCTGTTTTTTTTTATGATCCTTCTTACTGCTTGGTGGGGAGCGCCTGTGTGGTGCCTCGAGAACAAGTGGAAGCTGATTCAAAGTAAAAAGGAAAACCAACTAAAAAACGTTAGGTAGGCAGTCAAAAATAAAATGCTAGAGAGAAACAGCAAGAGTTCATAAGGCAGCACACTCTACGCTGGATATACTCATAAATAACATATCAATAATAAATTATATGTAGGTACAGACATTGCTAATTGTCAAATTAGGTGTCGAGGGGCAGAGCGACATTAGGCCACGCGGCTTTATCATTAACATATTCATGTAGAGTGTAATACGCTTTCTTAATTAGATTATTCTTTATGTAGGATTTTAGACGCTAGGTTAACATTTTGGATTTGTTGCGTTACATGCTCATTCAGTAACAGTAAAGGTTATAAACTTGATGTTATTACAGTAATTACTTAAGGATATATTCTAATTATTTGGATCAGTTGAGCTACCTTTAGATCGCTTGCAGCGGTCTTCAGGTGGCACAACTGTTTCATATGTATTTTGTACATACCTTGTATTATTCTTTCTGTAAATAAATGTATTTATTTTATTAATTCCTAAACTAGAAACACGATTGGTGAAATTATTCTCAATAACTTTATTTTTTGAAATTGGCGGCCCTTCTATAACCCATTTTAGTTCCCTCCTTCGATTAGAGAAAATATTAAGCGTAATTTTTTATAGGTACTATTCAGTAGGTAATCACATTACTTAGATTAATTATAGGTAATTTTTTCTTTATATTTGCTACTGTAAAAGAAAAACGAGTTTTATCATGTGTCGCTTACGCCAGTTACTAAACAGAAAAAAAGCGCTAGCGGCAGAGATCTATTCCGAAGCTCTTCCCGCGGTCAGGTGAGTAATTAGCGCTATAGCTTACAGTTCCGCCCAGTCGGCTGCAATTTTCACTGACGTAAGGACGTGCGCTCGCTTGTCGCAATTTTGTGAAATGGTAAATACTTAGAGCATTGCAGGCCTCCGATGGGTAAATAAGATTATCAATAAAAAAATAAAACGAAAATGTTTAAAAAAATATACAGAAAAAAAGGGAAAAAAATGAAGGACGCCAATAAATTGTGACAATTATTATTAATATTATTAATATTCCTAATAGTATATTTTGTGCTGACCAATAAAAAACTTTATTATTAGTCCTCTAAAGTGGCACAATCTTTTCCTACCATCACAAAATTATTACACAGAACCTAGGTACCAACGTATCATACATTTTATAAAAAAAATCGTAGGTAGCTACCTACCCAATCCCTTTGTAATTTATTGACAGAAAAATAACTACCTACCTACCAACGTAACATTTTGTACATTGTTACGTACCTAGGTACCTACCTAAATTATGTGTAATTTATTGACAGAAAAAATAAATCAACTGGGTCCCTTGGAATGGAACAGATGCGGATTTGAAATCCTGTGCACAAAGTTCGAGCATGGAACATAAAACAATGGAGTCGCTATCATTGCAGGCTACTTTCGATAGGCAACTTTACGATTGTTTCTCTCTTTGAAAAATTAGTTTGTGTTTTCAGAAAAAAAAAATGTAATTATTATTTTGTCGACCCTATAATAATAGTAGAGGCCGCCACTTCTCAAAAAGTCGTCATATGGCGATTCCCGTTGGACAGACGATTGCCCATAACCATTATCATTGTGTTCAGCATGATTTTCTGAACAAGAATAGACTGGTTGTCGCATTATAAAGTGGTGGAGTGGGGAGGAGGGGAGGGGAAAGATGCGAAAACCGGGTATAAAGTTTGGTTAATATCTCAATAACCGCTTGTCCTATTTAAACAAATAAGGTGTCATACAATAAGTAATAAAAAAAAAACATATCGTGTCTTGCAATCTTAAAAATAATAAGTGGATTATAGTTATTATTAAAATAATAAATAGAAGTAAAAAATGGAAAGTGTAAAAACGAGTTAAAGTTGCATTATCAATTGCAAGTCCCCCTCAAATTAAGTTTAAATAAATACAAATAAAAAAAAAGCACCATGAAAAGGATATTTGGCCTCAAGGTAAAACATAACCTAAAAGAACTATAAACGAAAAGAAGTGAAAACAAATTGTGGTTTTTAAGCAATAACTCAGCGCGTTTACATTTTAGAATGCTGCATATCTGGATAAATACTATCTAGGTGGACCTAAACAACATACCAAAAAAGCAAGTTTACTGCAATTATTGCAATTTCAGCGTTTTTTGTACTATATGAGTGGACTAGTATGTTAGTACAATTTTATATATACAGTGGTGGCCATATAATTAAGAACGCTGATATAAAGGGAAGATTTTTTCCAACTAAGATGCAAAACTAATTGTATGCATTTGTTTTTATTTCTCTCGGTATCGTAAAACATTTCCATATTACCACTGTATTCATTGATACACATGATTGGCTAAAAATCAATAGGCAAACTTTTTACACTACTTTTAAACAAAGTATTCCCTATTACTGGCTGGTCACGTAATTAAGAACGCTGAGTAGTTTATACCTTTATTCAAATTTAAATATTGAACACTCAGTCGATTTGTTAATGTTTGTATAATTTTGGCGCCATTACGTGCTGTAAAAGATTAAAGGTGATTGCTTCTTTAGAAAAAACAATGGGAAAAAATAAAAGTTGTGATAAATCTACAAGGGAAGTAATAATAAAACTTCGCCGGAAGAATTGGTCTTATAAAAAGATAGCCGACCATCTGCAATGTTCAAAAACGATGGTTTTCCACGCTGTAAAGCATTTTGCTACGTATCAAACTACTTCGAATGTTCCACGTGTACCTAAACAGAGAAAAACAACTCCTCGAGATGACCGAAACATCGTTCGTATGGCAAAACAAAATCCTTTTAAAGGGTCCAATGAGCTTAGAAAAGAATATTTTGGTGAAAACAACCCTTCAGCAATCTCAGCACGCACTATTCAAAGACATTTGGTAGAAGAAAAATTGCACGGTAGGATAGCAAGAAAGGTACCCATGTTAAAACTTTGCCACAGGCAAGCCCGGCTTGCATTTGCGAGAAAGTATGAAAACTGGACTGTGCAACAGTGGAAAAATGAACTTTTTTCTGACGAGACGAAAATAAACAGAGTATGTTCTGATGGAAAACGATATGTACGACGTCCCCCGAATACAGCATTCGACCCAAAGTACACGAAAGTTACATTAAAGCACGGTGGTGGAAATGTGAAAATTTGGGGTTGCTTTTCTGGACATGGTGTAGGACCTGTAAAGTTGATAGAAGGTAACATGGATCTGTTCCAATACAAAAATATACTGGAAGAAACAATGTTACCATACGCTGAAGACGTTCTACCGGTCATTTGGACATTCCAGCATGACAATGATCCAAAGCACACTGCACGCACCGTAAAGGAATTTCTTACAGCGCAATTAGTTTCTGTCTTAGACTGGCCTGCTAACAGTCCAGATCTAAACCCAATAGAGAATCTGTGGTTTGAAGTAAAGAAAAAGGTTTCAAATACAAAGTGTGGAAATTTAAGAGAGCTGTATGACGTTTTTTAGAAGAATGGAACTCTATTTCTCTTGCGAAATGTCAAAAATTAATAGAGTCAATGCCTCGCCGGTGTAAAGCTGTAATTAAAAGCCGTGGATATGCTATTAACTATTAATTTTAGTTAAATATTTATTAAATTTCTTTTTATGTTTCCTGTGCTACATAATATTGTTATTTTTTAAATCTAAGTGTCATACAAAACAATTCCCGAGCAGTTAAATAAATCGTTCTTAATTATTTGTCCAGTTTCAGTACTATTTGAATGTGTTACTTTGATAAAATCAATAAAATGTGCAAAAAATAGTTAGCGTTTTCATACTTTATTCTTAAGTCAGGTTGCTATATTAATGTGACTATTATATAACATAACTAGTTGCTTCTCAGAAGGTACAGATCTCTGTGTATGATACGATTTAAATAAAAAACTTCTAGAACTTCAAATCGTTCTTAATTATATGACCACAACTGTATATAAATATATAAATAAATAATGCTGGACAGTTCACACACCATTATCTAGCCCCAAGCTAAGCAGATCTAGTGTTATTGGCACTAGATAACTGATATACTTAACACAATACATTACATATGGTATGAATATTTTTATTATGCATAGAAAATACCCAGAACTCCCAGAACAAATATTTCATACAAATATTTGTTCCAAGGCGGGAATCGAACTTGCAACGTCCTTCGTCGTAGGCGAACCTTCGCCCGCTGCATCATAGAGGTTGTCATGCCACGTGTGTATATATATATACGAGTAGGTGTAGATATATCTTCATGCTAACGACAAAAAACTTTTTTTTATTCCAACAACAAATTCATGTTCTCGGACCACAGGGATCCTCAGATAACGATTTTGAGATGGCTTGCTCGTCCCTCCTTTGCTACTCTCACTCACTTGACTATCGTTCTCTTTCGCTGCAGGATCTCTGCACGAGCTTTTAGCTGTGTGCTGATTTATAAGAGCGAAACTTTTTTAAATTAACTTTGTGTTCATGTGCCCTTTTATTTGCACAATTACAACTGAAACCTCATTTTGATTTTAAAAGGCCTTTCAAAGGAAATATCGCTTGATAAAGCACGCGTAAAAAACGTGGCCGCTAGATTATTTTTTATCCAAGAACCACCCCCTGGAAAAGACGATGCGACACCTCATTTGTCAAAATTGGTTCAGTTGTTTTCGAGTTCATCTATACAAACATGCAAACATGTATAGAGGCCAAACTCATTACCCTTCCTTACTGAAGCGAGACATGCCTCACTAAAGTAATAATACAATAATTATTGTTCGACAGGCAGGTACTACTAAAAACCACGTAATTGCATACGTGAATTTATTTATTTGTGAGTCGATCTAGCTAGATGTATAAGTTAGGTAGACACCTTACTCACCTAACATAAAAATATACTTATTCTAGTGAGAAAGCTAATCCATGCATTTCCTGAACCCATGCTTTGGCGCGGCGCGGGCACGTCGTAGTACACTCGTTCACCGTAAGATGGCACTTGCCTTGGATGCACGATGTTTTGCAGGGGAGCTGAGCTGGGCGCCCCCCTGATTTTGCTAGACTCCGCCTACTCGAGAACCGAAATCTGAGAACATTACTCTGCCCCTTTCGTCCTCACCCCATATCGACGCCCTTCAAGTTTTGGGCCGTTTGCTGGCCAGGAAGTCTTTAAATTGGCTTATGCAAGACGTCTCATGACTGTCCATTCACTTGATTGGGTCTTTTGCGGGTCTGCAAAAGTTGTTGCTGGATCGCAACTCCCGTCTGATGGGCCGTTGTGCACCTTGGCTTGCTATTGCTTGGGCTACCTTTTTTTTTTTTTTTGTTTTTTTTTCTGTTTGGATAATATCATGGGTTCCCTCACTAGCGGGGGCTTTTGGGGGATATGTTGGACTTTAACCAACTAAAAACCACACCGGTGTTTCCTCACACGCTTTTTGCTGGGGTTACGGGAACAGGAATAATCTTCCGCGACCCCAGCAGTGTTGGTCTATCTGGACCCCCTCTCTTTCGTTGTAAAGATTTACCTTTACAAATACCTGCTCTGGGGCGCGCGGGAAACACCGCGCGCGCCGCCTTGGTGCTATTTCTTCGGCGATAGACTCCCCCGAGTCTACCGTCATAGCCCCAGTTATGGAGGTCGAAGAAGAATGCCAGAGGTCCTTCTCCTTCGTCTTGGTCTCCGGCTGCGTATCAGAAGATTGGAAGATATCTCCCTCTCTCTCTCCGCAGCCTCCTTCCGCGATATAACTGTTTCACAGAAGGATGACATCACTTCCCACGATGTCTCATTTTCCAGCATTGATTTTATCAATGCTGGAAGAGAGAGGTCGTCTCCTACTTCAGCGACGAGGATACGGCGCTCTTCCCCCGGACCGCGAAAGCGATAAGACGTGTGCAATCCGTGCAAATTTTTTATTGATATTTTTCAAAAAAACAGTTACTTAAATTCTATTAACTACCAGGCGCCCATAAAGTACTAAGAGTCATCGAAACGCGCAGTGCAGCAGAACGAGACATCACGACTACGCGACTGGGACGGTATCAGTTGTACACCTCCACTGACGTCACCGGCTTACACTGTCTCTGTGTGCGTTTTTGTCGTTTGCCGCAAGTGCAAGCGTTTGGATTAATTTTGTGCGTTGGCCCAAGTTTAAGAGTTGCATTTAATATTTAAAAGTGCAAAATCATGGATAAAGGAGATGTCCAAAAAATATATGGAGGCCGGTATAAAAATAACTCGAAATTCTTATCAACATAATAGCTATTTAAGGAGAAAGGGCTATATGTTATTTGGAGGGTTATTTGGCTATTTTTAAGCTTATGAAAAATAATAAAGGTACCTCCGTTTTTTTTTAAAGCTGATTTAACTGTTGTGTTGTGCAAACAAAAGTTTAGAACTTGCAACACTCCCCAAAGGTGAACTTGATTCTCTTTGGCAGGCAGACTATTGACTTTTTTTTCCTTTTTTATCTATCTGTCTATCTATCTACTCTCTAGCTAGCGAGACAGGCGGCTATGGACTTAGTATTCATATGTCAAGGCGTAGTATGCAGGCGGCAGCAAGAAGCTTGAATTTGGCGGCAGCATGGGCCATGAAGTTATAGGTAAAGAGGTAAATCTATAACTTCATGGCATGGGCAGACAGAAGACCACAGATAACTTTTCATACGGCTATCCTACCCCCCATATATTACTTTCCTCTATGATCCTACCTTCGTACTCAGTAACTCAGTTCTTCATGGAAAATCTTCGAAATGGAACATAATAATTTGGTTTTGCAGTAAAGAGGGCGCACCTCCTACGCGCTTCTCAGTGATCCTCAGCACATATACTTGGACAGATCTCCTCTGCATTATAAGGGAATTTATATTAATAATAAGTTCTATAGTAAGTCTGTACGTAAAATCTCTACCTTCAAAGAGAGAAAAGGGGAAAGCTTTTCTAAGTTCTCCCTAAGGATCTCAGAATACCCTCTGAATGTCCTAATACTGTAAAATACGTGAACTTTGATCTCACTGGAGAGAAGTAGTAAGGAATAAATGTTAATTCGTAGATCAGGAGGTCCTCCTGCAAATCCCCGCTCGTACGTCGCACTGAATCCTCAAAGAATAATTAAAGCGGGGAATCTCCCAAACAAAGTCAAGAAACTGTTCCCATAAGGCCCTAGGACTTTCGCCCTTTAGGTTCAAGGTCCCAAGTTTTTAGGAAGTCCTGCATATCTCAACAGGAGGGTTCCACAGCACTGCTCTGCATGGCTGGTATGGGTTTAAACCTGCGATAGCCTTATTAGTACAGTCTTTCGACTATGGTTTGAAGACTCATTTGACGCCCGTAGAGCCAGATTTCACAGGAATTCCTCCCGAGTTTAAAGTACAACATAAAAGATTTCAGTTCTTAGTATATTTAGGTTATGAAGATATATTATTTGTTATATAAAATGTTTATCCCAAATAAAGTCAAGAAACCGTTCCCATAAGGCCCTAGGACTTTCGCCCTTTAGGTTCAAGGTCCCAACTTTTAGGAAGTCCTGCATGTCTCAATAGGAGGGTTCCTCAGCACTGCTCTGCATGGCTGGTATGGGTTTAAACCTGCGATAGCCGAATTAGAACAGTCTTTCGACTCTAACTTGGAGACTCAAATTGAATTCTTTTGGTTTTATTCAAAGCAGTTTCGCGCCCGGTAATGTAGCCTAGCTAATTTTCCTAGCTAGAAGTGTTTTTATTTGCCAAGCTTACATTTGCTTGTCTTTTTAGTTATTTGTGCTTGTATTGTGTGAATGTCAGAGTACTAGCTTATTCCCTAGGGTTATAAGATGTGCCAAGCAGTATCCTGGTCGAAAAAACGCTCTAATACTGATGAAGACCTATAATGTACCTTATATACCTATCTATTCTGGGTGTGTAAGTGGCAAATCTAGAGCACGCGAGCTCACATTTATGTGAAAGGAAAATGTGTTTGTCTCTCAGCGAAGTGCAATGCTGAGATATCTATTCTAGAGAAACTAGGGGGCCATAGGCCATGGCCAGGGATGTCAGGCCTGGACGGAGAGCCTATGACATGTACCCGAGAACCACCGAGAACGATATCGCTTTCACTAGAGGCAGATAATTAAGAGTGTCACAATGACTTGAAGGGCTTCCTGAATTACTTCCTCTCCTCCGCCACCAGCGAAAGCAAAGTCGTGGGCTACTGCAGGCCTTTAAAACGGAAGCCATATTACAGCCTAGGATGCCCAATCTGATCTAGGTACGCGATTCTATCTTCTGAGGTCCGCCATGTCACCATTCCCATGACTTCGTCAGCGACGCAAAGCAGTTAAGTTTGCGATTTCCATTTGAAACAGCTCTCTTGTCCTGATAGAGAGCTGCCCAAGGCGCAATCAATCGTTTCACTATCTCCTGGTTTAATTTACTTTTTCAGGCTTGTCCAGCAGCGCTTCCGCGTTCCACTCTACTCCGCGAGCTTACAAATCTGACTGCCAACCTGACCTTTTGTTTCGCTACCGTTCCTTCAATATTCAAATTCAAAATAAAGTCTCTATTCTAAAATAGTAGGTACTTGTGTTTTAATTCCTGAAACAACCGAAGAGGTTCTTGTAAGTCAGACTAATAAGGCTGAATCATTACAATACAAAAAGTATATATTCAAAAAAACAAAACCTTCACAACACTGAGCACACATTAGCTGTCTACATCTACAACATAAGTCACAATTTAGATATGACTGGAATCACTTATCTAAATCCTTATGTTGGATAAACCATTAGAAATTGCAAATGAAATAGACAATACAGAAATCGCACATTATTTTGCATGTAGAGTAGAAGAACTACAGTCAATGATACGCACAAAATCGTCTGACCTAAGTATAATTACACAAAACATTAGAAACGTTTATTGTAATATAAATGACTTTGAAATAGCACTTACAGAGCTTAAATTAATAGCGGATATTATAGTACATATTAACAGAATGCAGACTTAAACAATCTAAACCTATACCTCATCTTTTAAACTATAACTCATTTACTACAACTAATCATCTGAATCAAAATGACGGTGTGATAACCTATATTAAAAACAATCATAAAGCCTTAGTAAAGGAAATAATATTGGTACAAGCGTCTTGTCTACAAATAACTATTTACCAAACTGTAATACTATGTACATACCGTTCACCATTAAATACTAACGCTGAAAAATTTACTAACTCACTAATTAGTCACTTAGACAGCATACAATCATTTGAAAAAATAATAATAGTAGGAGACTTAAATATTAACATCATACCTAAAACAGAAGAAGTGATGAAAGGAAAAATAGGTTAAATTACTTAAATGCTATGTCAACGTATGGACTACTGCCTGGTCATTACTTATTGAAACTAAATAAAGGTAAAAATACTGCTACAATTGCTGTACTTCAAACATCTATTACTGATCATTTAACAATAGTACTAATTCTCTCTAAAATTACAAATTTGATAAACATTCATAAGACTAAAAACATCGTCAATTACGAAAAAGCCATACAAGACCTGCAACTAAACATCTCAGATCTACTACATCTAAATGACCCTAATATCTTGTCAAACCTACTAACTAACAAAATTCAAAAAAGTCTCGCTGATACTGTAACTATTAATATACCTAGAAGCAAACGTATAATTAAGCCCTGGATCACACAGGGTATCCTACGTTGTATTAAAAATAGAAATGAAATGCAAAGAAAATTGCGATTTGACCCGAAAAATGATTTACTGAAGATAACATAATTTGTTTATAGAACGCATGTAGGACGACACGTTGCTATGCCACAGAGAATAATGTCTCGTGAGCTGTTACTCCTTCACAGTCCACGACACAACGTAACAAAATGTCCAGCTGTCAAGTCAGCAAGCGAAACTAAACGCAGGTAAATTACGCCGTGGTCAAAGGCTCACGTCAAATGTCGTTGTGAACAATTTATGGCGAAAAGCCGGACGCTTAGCAACTTTCGAGCCTAAGGGCGCATTCACAAAGCAAGTCGGTCGCATATTCGAATTATATTAACTTTGTTTGCGGCTGTGAGTTTTGCTCTCTCACTCTAACTTGCGTTTCATTATTATTCACAGTCCCGAAGTTACAGGCGAGTTCAGCAGGATGGGTTTGTACACTAATTGTAAGGGTGTTAAGATCTACACTAAAGTCTCGATTTAGACACCAAAGAGCTGAGACTTTTTAAAATTTGAATTTGAATAATGGAAAAATAAATGATCCACCTGATGTTAAGCGGTAACCTATGCCTATAACAATACAGTACCTCAAAGGTCGTCAATTCCTTTACCAAAGCCACTCAAGACGGGCACGACCTTCAGTAATGAAGAAAAACACAAAGAAGAAGACTCATGCGGCATAGCACTGCGCCCGCCACTCTCATACAATAGATAAAAATCTCATGTGCCTGTAATAATTTCACCGGCACCCATACCCTGTGAACCAGAACACAGCAATGCAAGCACTACTGCTTTGAAACAGAAATAGGTATGGTGGTTTGAAGAAGTGGTTAACACAAGAAAATTGTGTTTGTGATTAATTTTATAATCTGCAGCATTTTCTGCCTCATCCAAGAGGATATGAACACTATTGGCGTACTCTAAACTATAAACAAAAGATTATGCCAAAAATATAACTTATAAACTACCTAATTAGCTTAGCTTAGCGTCTGCACGAGACATAAACTAATTAGCATAGCGTAGAGTCTGCACGAGAAACAAACTAATTAGCTTAGCTTAGCGTCTGTACGAGGCACAAACTAATCAGCCTAGCTTAGCGTCTGAACGAGACAAAAACTAATTAGCTTAGCTTAGCGCCTGCACGAGGCACAAACAATCAGCCTAGCTTAGCGTCTGAGCGAGACACAAACTAATTAGCTTAGCTTAGCGTCTGAACGAGACACAAACTAATTAGCTTAGCTTAGCGTCTGCACGAGACACAAACTTAACGGTATCAAGTAATTCAAAATGTTAGAATGACACCAAAATATATTCAAAATGACCTAAGGTCTCTCTGATTATATATTTTTACCTAAAATGTACACATAAAATATTATACTTATAACCTTGGTACTGTACATATTTAAAACCTCCCTATAAATCTTTTGAACGTGAACGTATGTAGACAGACGTCGGCGCTGCCTCTACGTGAACGTATGTAGACAGGCGTCGGCGCTGCTTCTACGTGAACGTATGTAGACAGGCATCGGCGCTGCCTCTACGTGAACGTATGTAGAAAGACGTTGGCGCTGCCTCTACGTGAACTTTTGTAGAAAGGCGTCGGCGCTGCCTCTACGTGAACGTATGAAGACAGACGTCGGCGCTGCCTCTACGTTAACGTATGTAGATAGACGTTGGCGCTGCCTCTACGTGAACGTATGTAGACAGACGTTGGCGCTGCCTCTACGTGAACGCAGCCTTACGAAAAAGTGACCTTCTGGGATCGAAGGCCTGAAAGTTGAAAAGTCCATCACAGTTTGTGTGGAAGTCGAATTGACGGTTGTGAAGTGTCAGGAAGTTTACTGGAGTTTTATGTTTCTTTTGGTCTTGGGTATTCACGAGCAGTCTTTTAGAGAAATTACAAGAAAAAATATTGCAAGCTGAACCACTAGTAGCTGATACTATAATATAATACTAGATGACCCGCGCGCGACTTCATCCGCGCGTAGTTTGAAAACATCTCCGGCGCGGCGTGCAGACAACAACTTAAACATCAACAACCACTCCGCGAAATGACTTATGAAACAACACCACACTCAAGTTTTTTAATTTAGGGGTCACATTTTACCCTTTGTTTTCTGAAAATATTTTAATCTTAACAACGACACTGTGAAACGACCTTTTAAACGACACTGAACTTAAGTTTTTCAATTCAGGGGTCCCATTTAACCCTGAAATCCTTAAAATATTTCGATCTCAACAATGACACCGTGAAACAGCCTATGAAACCATACTCAAGTTTTTCAATTTAGGGGTCCCATTTTATCCCTGAGATCCTTAAAATATTTCGATCTCAACAATTACACCGTGAAATAGCCTTTGAAACCATACTCAAGTTTTTCAATTTAGGGGTCCCATTTTATCCCTGAGGTCCTTAAAATATTTCGATCTCAACAATGACACCGTGAAACAACCTTTGAAACCATACTCAAGTTTTTCAATTTAGGAGTCCCATTTAACCCTGAGGTCCTTAAAATATTTCGATCTCAACAATGACACCGTGAAACAACCTTTGAAACCATACTCAAGTTTTTCAATTTAGGGGTCCCATTAATCCCTGAGGTCCTTAAAATATTTCGATCTCAACAATGACACCGTGAAACAACCTTTGAAACCATATTTAAGTTTTTCAATTTAGGGGTCCCATTTTATCTCTCTGAGGTCCTGAAAATATTTTGGTTTCAACAACGACACCGTGAAAAGACCTTTGACACGACACCATACTCAAGTTTTTCAATTTAGGGGTCCCATTTGAACCTTGAGGTCATGAAAGTATTTTGATTTCAACAACGACACCGTGAAACGACCTTTAAAACGACACCATACTCAAGTTTTTCAATTTAGGGGTCCCATTTGAACCTTGAGGTCCTGAAAGTATTTTGATTTCAACAACGACACCGTGAAACGACCTTTGAAACGACACCATACTCAAGTTTTTCAAATTAGGGGTCCCATTTGAACCTTGAGGTCCTGAAAATATTTTGATCTCAATGACTATACTGTGAAACTAACTTTTAAATGGTCAAAATACCCTCTAATCTGGCTAAAACGTAAAGTGTATTTATTTACAAACAAAACGTTCCCGTGGCTTTTTTCAGCTAAATTTCAGTTACTGCTGAAACATAGTTTTTCTTTTTTTATATAAGGAATCTACGAGTGCATTTTCAAGTATCTACTACCAACGGTTTCCGAAATACGAAGCATTTTAGTTTTACATTAAAAGCCGTTTTGGACCCCTTACATGGTGAATTTTCCAAAATCCTTTCTTAGTACACCCTTACACCCAAAAATGAAAACATCCTTTAAATTTCATGTATCCAGGTCCAGCGGTTTGGGCTGTGCGCTGCAAAACGCAAAGTGTATACATTAAAAGCCCTTTATGGACCCCTAAGGGAGCGAATTTTCCAAATTCCAGTTTAGGTACTCTTTGAGACCCTAAAAGGACTACACTCTCCGAATTTCAAGTATCTACGACCAGCGGTTTAGCCTGTACATTGTAAAAACTAAAGTTTTTTTAATTTGTTACAAAGAAAACGTTCCCCTGCTATTTTTCAGGAAAATTTGAGGAATCGCTGAAATACGTGTTTGTTAATTTTCTTCTTCTTATCTTAGGTAATGGCTTCTGTGCATTATTTGCAACAATTTAGCCAATGTCAAGTGATATAATTATTATAGTTTTATAGTCAAGTCGTCAAGAGTCTCCGTCTAGTCCTAACCCAGTTCAAATTGTGGCAGAAAAACTGAGTTTTTACAGGAAAAAATCCACCATTTCGAAAAGACTCGCAATACATTTATTTGAGTAATCTCCATGTCAAAAGAGAATGCAACTTGGGCCATACATTGCTGGCATGTTTTTTTTTTGTTTTCGCCTGAATTAAAACTGTTTCATATGTTAGAAGGCTATATGGGAAGTCAATATCAAAAACAACCAGTTCTATAAACAGCAATCGAGCCAAGATAAACAGAGTAGTATATATTGCTATTGCAATTTTTCCAGACGTTGTTTTTCTTATATAAACCCACCTATTGACATGTTTTATTTTTTCTTTACGCCAGACCTAGGTCTTATGTAAGAGGGCTATATGAGAAACCAATAGCAAAAACAACCAGGTCTAGAAACCGAGTCAAGATAAAGACTCAGGCTTTACGAACACATCTAAACTGTATGTGTAGAGCTTTTTTGTGAAAGAGTTCGTCCGGGGAAGTACTACCACCATACCTATTTCTGCCGCAAAGCAGTAGTGCTCGCATTGCTGTGTTCTGGTTTGAAGGGTAAGGGTGCCGGTGAAATTACAGGCACATGAGACTTTTCATGTCTCAGGGTGGCGGGCGCAGTGCAATGCCACATAGGGCGCGTCCTAGGTGGACGTGACCTATGAGGTAATGCACTGTTCATAGGCAGAGGTTACCGCTTAACATCCGGTGGGACATCTGCTTATACCGTCATTCAAGTAGAATAAAAAAATAAATAAAAAATGTGTCCCTTGTTCACTACGCCGTCAAGCCCGAAGCGGTGGTGGAGTACCTCAAGCAGAAAACAGGGCTAACCATGAGGGTCAAGCAGTTGGAATCTCGCCATCGCATCGTGTCAATTTTATTTCCTTTATGGTGAGGGCGCAAACTGACCGCCTATTGACCTTCATAAATGGAGAGTTCTGGCCGAAAGATGCCAAGTTCAAGAGGTTCTTCGGACGCCTGACACGAGACACTGCGCAGGTGCATAAACGGCGTTGCGCGTCGCCACACGTCCAGATTTCGTTTATATTTTTGTTTGAAAGGTGAATTTGTCGCGAGTATTCTTTGTTTTATTTGTATTTTATGTTTCTTTTCTTTGATCAAAATTGGTTCAGCCGTTTCATTGCGTTGAGGGCTTTTTATTTTTTACAAAATTAATTTCTTTTTATAATAAAAAAAACCATCCGAAAGGAAAAATACAACATTAACAACCTACTTAATCGATTTTAGAAATGGGAACCTAAAAATATTACGGAAGATTGTACTTTCATTTAACATTTATAGTACAATAACTTGACTAAACTATTGTCGCGAACCTCAGCTTGAGCGATACTGTTTACAATAACTGATGCGAGTAATGTAAAACTACCTACATGTTATTTTTATTTGTAATTGAAAATTAAGTTTGTACTATTTAAGATTAGTGTTGCTATGAGCGATTAGCCCAACAATTAATTTTGAACTACTTAGTTTTGTGATTCTCATGTAAGTGAATTTAATTATTGTGGGAAATAAACAAATCTTAAACCTGATTTATGTAAGAAAAACAACTACTGAATAAAATGCAATAGCAATATACACTACCCTATTTATCTTGGCTCGGTTTCTGTTTATAGACCTGGTTGTTTTTGCAATTGACTTCTCATATACCCCTCTAACATATGACCTAGGTTTCACATCTGGCGAAAAGAAAAAAACAAAACATGCCAGTAGGTTGCATTGGCTTTTTATTGTTCTACTACTAACGGTTTTCGAAATACAGAGCATTTTTGTTTTAAGTTAGAACCGCATTTTGGACCCTGATGGATGTAATGAGGTGCACTTTGTCCTAGCTAGTTGTTTTGCTAATTTTAGGAATTGAAAATACGTGTCGACAGTTTGATGTTTAATAAGCGACTAAATTGATGTAAAGTTGTAGGTAGGCAGGTGTTGTATACAAATCACTCCAACAGACCGCCCACCATAAGGACTGTAAGTCCTTTTACTTAAAAAATTCAAGATTTACTAAATGTTACTTAATTAACTGCTTATTGAATTCAACATTGATAGTTTTAGCAAATCTACATTCATGATTTTATCTATTATATAAAAGTTAGTTAATATCGACAGGCAATGCACGTATGTCTTGACCATTGATTGTGCTTTTAGGATCCAGTACTTGGTGCTCAAATGGCACAGCATTTGTTGTTTTCCTCCATGAAGCGTCTTAGCATGTGCTTCTGCTATAATCAACGGTGTCAGTGAGTTACCTTTTCCCAAAATTATTGTATTCTTTCGATCATTCGGTAAATTCGCATGTCTAAGACGACCGCCCACCCTGAGTATATTATCCTGATCGAGATATGGGGTAAGTGATCTTATACAACTTTTGTTCTTCACTTGTTTCTTTGTCTTCAATCTTTCTATTTCTTCCAAAAACTCTTCTTCTTGAACCTTTTTAATGCAAATATTAAGTGAGTCTTCTAATTCTTTTGTTGTTAAATCATTTTCCTGGTTCTTCAAACCATTGTAATTTAAAAATCTTCTACTGTAGGATATTGTCTTTATCAATTCTGTTAAATTGTTAAATGTTTTAAATTGTGATGTTGTTGATTTTTCTTGTGTTTCAGGTTCATCTGCTGCCATCAGGTAAGTATTCATTTTAGTTGTTTTCATTTCCAGGTCTGTTGTTATAACTTCGTGTTTGGTAATATTAATTTCTTTTTCAGATAACCAATTCGGACCTTTCCACCACAAGTCGCAATCCTTCAGGGCTGAGAGCAAGATTCCTCGAGAGGCTAAGTCAGCAGGGTTTTCATGCGACTGTACGTGGTTCCAGTGTTTGTTGTTGAGGTTTTCCACTATTTCAACAACGCGATTTGCGACGAATGGTTTCCATCGGTTAGGTTCTCCACAAAGCCATGCGATGACTATTGATGAATCTGTTCATGCATTCATTTTAGATGATGGTATTCTCATCGCATGCCCAATTTGTTTCATTAGTTTGGATAAGAGTAGGGCACCACAAAGTTCTAAGCGTATTAGAGAGGTTGTTTTTAGTGGTGCTACTCTTGTTCTAGCAGCGATAAGTTTTGTCTCAATAGTACCATCTGGGGTTTCAGTTCTTATATAAACTGCAGCTGCATAAGCACGCATTGATGCGTCACAAAATCCGTGGATTTGTAAATTGTTTTCACTGGTTGTTCCAAGCCATCTATCTATTTGTATCTTATTGGCATTGTTGAAGTCAGATCTTATCTGTAACCATTCTTTTTCTAGGTCATCATTGACTTGTTCATCCCAATTAACTTTCTCGAGCCACAACTTTTGTATTAACATCTAAGCCATGACTGAACTCGGTGCTAGCCAGCCAAGTGGACCAAAAAGCTTTTGTATGTCTGATAAGATACTGCGTTTGGTTTTAGCTTTTGGAATTGGTTCTAAATTCAGTTTGTACTGGAAGTTGTCTTTGTTCAGATTCCAATGAATTCCCAGCGCTTTGATTGTTCCGTCAAGGTTCATGTCTACTTGAATATTTGTAGATCTTTTGTTTTCTTCAATGGACTGTATAAATTGAATATTGTTAGACAACCATTTTGTAAGTTGTAAACCACCCTTTTGTAGGATTTTTGAAACTTCTCTGGCTATGTTTATAGCGTCTTCTTGTGGTAGGTACACTGATGGTTTTGTTTCTCTTTCTGTCTCGGGAACTTTTTCCATATGACCTTGTTCTTAATAATCTTCTATTACTGTTTTATATTCTTTTTTCAGGTCAGGAAATTTCTTAAATTTTCTCTCTAGTTGTAAAAATATCTTGGTTGCTATTTCTTTCGTACTTCCATCAGGTGTTTTTGGACTCTTGGTTTTAAATGGTAACTGTACCACATACCTTCCTTCTTCGTTTCTAGTTGTTGTCTGGTAATATATTTGCTCACATCGCTTTTCTTCATTTGTTAAGTGTCTTTCATGGTCTATATCTACTTCCCAAATTGATTTCAACATGTCTTCTACGTCAACTTGATGGTGCATTACCATATATGTATCTTCCAGTGGGTTTGTACAGATTTCTCCAAATAATATCCAACCAAGGCTGGTTTTCTGAGCGCATGGTGTGCCTGGTGGACCCTTGATGAGATTGTTTTGTAGTATTTGAGCAAAGTCATTGACCCCTAGGAGCAGATCAATAGAACCAGGTTTGAAGCATGTTGGGTCAGCTAGGTTGAGTCCCTTTAGGTGTTGCCATCTTTGTGTTATTACTCTTTTGGCAGGTAGATTTGTGGTCAATTGTTTTGACATCACGTAGGCTTTGGTTTGTAAAGTAAAGTTTGAGTCCCACTGTGATCTAATTTCTAGTTGAACCTCATGGTTGATTTCTGTTTTCGTAGATCCTACCCCAATAACGTTTCCTTTCATTGATAGTTTTTTGAGTTTCAGTAGTTGAGTTGCTTTCTCGGTGATAAATGTTGCTTGGGAACCTTGGTCTGTTAGCGCTCGCAGTCGAATGTAGTGTCCTTGCTTGCTTCTTGCTTCGACGATTGCAGTCGCTAATAGTGATACTCCTTGTCTAGTAGTGGGTTGTGATGTCATCATTGTGTTTACTTGGACTTCTTCTTGCTCTTCCACTACATGTTGTGAAGCCAGCGGTTGTGTTTGTGAGATGCTTGTTGAAGCCGCTGGTTCCTGTTTCTTATTCACATGTAGCAGTGAATGATGACGACGTTGGCAGATTCTACAGGACACAGGCAGTCTACAATTGATTGCGGAGTGCCCTGGTACTAGACAGTTGAAACATAGTTGATTGTTTGTTACATACTTGCTTCGTTCAGTAGGTTCCATCTTTGTAAATTCCTTGCAGTGGCTTAGCGTGTGGTTATCATCGCACTTAATACAGTGTCTTGTTGTAGTTGTGGCAACATGATAAGCTCGTTGGTTTACAGTCTTAATTTCTCTAGTAGAGCTGTTTGTGATTAATTCTAATGTACGGAACCTTGATTCCAAAAAATTCTTAAGTTCAGGCCATGAAGGCAAGGCTTCAGTTTCATCTTTATATGATTGTTCTTCCCAGTCCTTGTGAGTATCTGTGTCCAACTTCTGGACTAGCAGATGTATGATAACTGGATCCCACGAGTCTGTATTTATTTCCAGATTATTCAAAGTGTTTAAGCACTCAGTCGTTGTATCTAGTAAACTTTTCAACTGAACAGCTGATTGCGAAGTCAACTTCTTTTGGTTAAATAATCTCTTCATGCTGTTATTTAGAATTAATCGTTTGTTGCCATACCTTTGTTTAAGTATTTCCCATGCATTGTTGTAGTTGTTGGATGTTATTTGTATATGCCTCAGTAGTGACTCGGCTTCAGCGGTAACACTTGTTTTCAGATAGTGTAATTTTTGCACATCACTAAGGCTGGTGTTGCTATGAACCAATGAAACAAACAAATCGCTAAATGTTGGCCAAGCTTCGTAGGTACCGCTGAATGTAGGAATTGTTATTGTAGTGTATGCTCTATGGCATACATGCGCTGTCTCGTGTGCTCCTGGGTGGGTATGGAACGATCACTGTAACGCGAGCCACGGGCGAGAGTACAGGTGAAGTTACTACCAAGATACACGTGGGCATTGCCGAGCCAGTGAGGGACTTACGGTGTTGTAGGAGGAATAACGACATCCTCTACAAGTGGCAACGAGGAGAAAGGTACCTAACACATTTTTGAACAAGATCCGACGTGCGATACTTTCGTAAAATCGCCGAGCGTCATCGGTTTACAAGGCGGGCCGGGTTGCTGCCTAGGTCGCCTAAATCTGGTGTGTTTATTATTGCTGGAACTTCATCACATATTCTATCGTGGGGCCTCATGTAATCCTAGACAAAAAATTAAATAAATACCGATCCTAGATTTTGCAATATAAATGTAATATGTGATGGTCAACATAGAAAAAATAAATACTACGTATTCATTTTGAATAGAGTATAATAGGTACTTAGTCAAAGAGCAAATATTCTTTTTGTAAAAAATCTCTAAGGAGTAAAGCACAGATAACTTTTATACAAAGAGTATAAAGTAAGTACTTAATTATAATAGTTGACCGGCCTGATAAGAGAATAGTTATAAATATAATTCAAAGAGTTTTTTTTTGCAAGTAATTCTAACACAATTGAAGAAGAAGTAGACAGTGAAACTAGTTACGTAGCCTTGCTTCGTTTGAGGAATAAAATATAATTGCACGAAACTAAATACCGTGGGGGGGTTCGGGCGTCCCCGCAGTCTCCAGTCTAGTCTCCCACTGGCGCAGGAGCCTGCTGTAAGTCTCTAAGTTTTCGCTGGTCAGTGCCTCGCTCAACAGCCGTTTTTCCCACAAACCTAACACTCAAAAACCTATATGAAAAAGTCCAGAAATAATAAGTTGTCTTTACAGCGGAAGCACTTCCTCTCGCTTCAAGTGCACTCCTCCAATATTCGAGGACTGCACTCCAATCTCGATCCGGTCCACCACCACCTAGAGACCACTAAGCCACACTTATTATTCCTCACGGAGACGCAGATTCAATGTCCTCCCGATACAGCTTACCTTACATACCCAGGCTATGCCCTGGAGCACAACTTTAAACCCAAAGCTGGTATTTGTCTATTTGTCCGCGAGGACATTTGCTGTCTGCGTCTTCGTGACCTTGAAGAACCCGATTTTTCCGTTTTATGGACTTTGGTGGACACCGGCTTAGATAAAATTATCTATGCTGGTTTATATCGGTCTCACTCTGGAGACTACGAGACAACCAGGTTGTTCAACTACATCTGTGAAGCGGCGGATGTGGCCCAACAACGTTATCCTGGTGCCCAACTGGTGATTCTGGGGGACTTTAATGCCCACCACCAACAGTGGCTGTTCCCATACCAGTTCACCGACCATGCTGGGAGAGAGGCGTGTAAACTTGCACTCACGCTAAATCTCACTCAGCTGGTCAATGAGGCAACCAGAATTCCAGACGTTGAGGACCACACAGCCAACTGCTTGGACCTTCTGCTGACGAACGTGCCGGATCACCACTCAGTATCAGTGTTGCCTCCTTTGGGTACATCTGATCACTGTGTGGTGAGGTCTGTATCGTCATACTCGCCACCCGATCCCTCGCCCAGAGGTAGTAGACGAGTGTGGCGTTACAAGTCGGCAGATTGGGATGAGATGCGACATTTCTTCGCTTCTTATCCTTGGCGGCAAACCTGCTTTTCTTCTTGTGACCCGACGGTCTGTGCTGATGCCGTTTCGGAGGTGATCAAAAGAGCAATGGAGTATTTTATTCCATTCTCCGATGCTTCACCTTCAGGCAATGCTCGCCCATGGTTTAGTCCCGCGTGTGCTAGCGCAGAAGCGCTTAAACATGCGGCTTACCTAGCCTGGGTCGAAGCAAGTAACGGTAAAACCTCGTATGCACGGATTAAGAAGAAAGCCTTTAACAAAGCCGCCAAGTCTTGCAAGAAGGTGATACGGAAGGCTCGCTTCGATCGGATTGGCCGTCTGGGGGCTAAGCTTGCCGCATACCCTGCGGGAAGTAAAGCTTTCTGGTCTCTGGCTAAGTCGGTGGAAGCGAACTTCAGCCGCCCTTCACTCCCTCCACTACTGAAACCGGACGGGTCCCTAGCTCACGCTGCGGTTGAGAAAGCAAATTTATTTGCTACTCAATTTGCGGAGGCTTCGCGTCTTGACACCTCTGGCGAAACTCCACCCAGCCTTCCTCGGTGCGAAGCTTCAATGCAGGAAATTCGCATCCAGCAAAAGGAAGTGCTTAGAACGCTACGTAGTCTCGACGTGAATAAAGCTAGCGGTCCGGATGGTATCTCGGCCATAGTGTTGAAAACCTGTGCCCCTGAGTTGTCTCCAGTATTAACGCGTCTTTTCCGCTTCTCTTTGAAAACTGGTGAAGTCCCTAAATCTTGGAAGCTCGCTAACGTGCAGCCTGTACCCAAGAAAGGCAGTCGTGCTGACCCTTCAAACTATCGCCCTATTTCAGTCACCTCCCTACTTTGTAAATGTATGGAGCGTGTACTGAATAGGAAGCTCCTTGCATACCTCGAAGGTAACGACCTTCTCAGTGATCGCCAATACGGGTTTCGCCAAAACCGGTCTACTGGGGACCTTCTTGTGTATGCCACGCACATTTGGAGCGAGGCCATCGAGAAATATGGTGAAGCACTGGCTGTTTCATTAGACGTCTCGAAGGCTTTTGATAGGGTTTGGCACGCTAGCCTTATTGGCAAGCTTCCTGCCTACGGACTGCCAGTTCAATTCTGCTCCTGGCTCGCAGACTTTCTGAGGGAAAGATCCATTCGAGTAGTTATTGACGGCTGCTCGTCGGATCAATTGGCTATTAACGCCGGGGTACCTCAGGGGTCAGTGCTATCTGCCACACTGTTTCTGCTGCACATTAATGATCTGCTAATGCCCGGTATCATTGGGTATGCAGACGACAGCACAGTTGTGGAGAGATATGTTTCCACTGCGCGAGCTAGGCAGAATGAAATTCAGGAGTTAAGAGATGAGATGCTGCAGCGTCTGAATTTGACTCTCAAGGCTGTATCCGACTGGGGCGATGCCAATTTAGTCATGTTCAACGCCTCTAAAACGCAGGCTTGTCTCTTCTCGGCGAAAAAAAGTCCGTTTCTCCAAGTTCCTGTATTCCGAGATGTACCTGTTGCTATAGGAGATCACCTCGAGCTCTTAGGTGTTTCGCTCACGCCTACTCTCAACTTTGGCTCCTACATCGAGTCTAAGGCAAAAACAGCTGCCATGAAGCTAGGCATCCTGAATAAGGTAAATCGTTACTTCACACCAGGACAGCTTCTCAGTTTATATAAAGCACAAGTCCGGGCTGGTATGGAGTACTGCTGCCATGTTTGGGATGGCTCGGCCAAACACCAGCTTGCTGCCTTGGACTCGATCGAACGTAGAGCTTTCAGGCTTATAGGTGAGCAACATATGGCGGAGACTAAGATCCAGAGTCTCGAGCACCGCCGTAAGGTTGCATGCCTTGCGATCTTCTATAGGTTACATTTCGGTGAATGCTCCCAGGAACTGCACGATCTGATCCCACCATCTCCTTTTCATCATAGGACGAGCAGGCGTACGGCTCAGTACCATCCTTACCTCATTGGTATACCTTCTATTCGCACAAAACGTTTCAGTTCTACCTTTATAATGCGAACTGCTAAGGAGTGGAATACACTACCGTCGTCTGTCTTTCCTGAAAACTATAATCTGGGTCTCTTCAAGTCAAGAGTGAATAGGTGCCTTCTAGACCTTTGTGCTTCATCTTCGGCCACATCGTCACTTACCAACAGGTGAGATCGTGGTCAAACAAAGGTCTATCAATGTTAAAAAAAAAAAAAAAAAAAAACCGTAGAAAGGAAAATAGATTATTTAGCACGGGTTTCGTAGGCCCCGATACCCGAAGGGGAATACCTAGTAATCGGCTTGCGTAGTTACTAGTTAATTTATCGAACCTCTGCTTCAAAGATAATTTAAAGCCACGCTAACTCTCATAACTAGACTTTGCTTAAATTAAACTTGAGTAATTATGGGATCGCGGTCAATCTCTGGACTAGGTATATAAGTACCCTGTGTCCTAGGCGGTGTTTCTAGTAGAATTAGCTTCATTTGCTTGAAATGGGTTGACAAAACCGCCATTAAATTGGAAATTGTCTGGCAGTTCAAATGAATGCCTCCATTAAATTGGAATGGGTTGACAAAACCGCCATTAAATTGGAAATTGTCTGGCAGTTCAAATGAATGCCTCCATTAAATTGGAATGGGTTGACAAAACCGCCATTAAATTGGAAATTGTCTGGCAGTTCAAATTAATGCCTCCATTAAATTGGAATGGGTTGACAAAACCGCCATTAAATTGGAAATTGTCGGGCAGTTCAAATGGATGCCTCCATTAAATTGGAATGGGTTGACAAAACCGCCATTAAATTGGAAATTGTCTGGTAGTTCAAATGAATGCCTCCATTAAATTGGAATGGGTTGACAAGACCGCCATTAAATTGGAAATTGTCTGGTAGTTCAAATGAATACCTCCATTAAATTGGAATGGGTTGACAAAACCGCCATTAAATTGGAAATTATCTGGCAGTTCAAATGATTGCCTCCATTAAATTGGAATAGGTTGATAAAACCGTCATTAAATTGGAAATTGTTTGGTAGTTCAAATGAATACCTCCATTCAATTGGAATGGGTTGATAAAACCACCATTAAATTGGAAATTGTCTGGTAGTTTAAATGATACCTCCATTAAATTGGAATTGGTTGACAAAACCCCCATTAAATTGGAATTGTCTGGTTGTTCAAATGATAACCTTCACTAAATGTAAATGAAAATAAATGAATCGTGTCTAAATGATAGTCTGGACTAAAAGTGTTTTTTTATATGTATGATAGTTTTTAAGGTATTTATGTTGCTATGGACTTATTGTTTAGGTTTTTGTACATTTTGCAATAAGCCTGAAATAAAGATATTTGATTTGATTTGATTTGATTAAATTGGATATCGTCTTTTAGTTTTGTATAGATTTAGAAGTATATTGACTATGTATTAACGTGTCTAGTATAAAAATACTTTTACAATGCTGTTGGGTCTGCTTCGTTTTTGTGGTGGCTCAGAGATATTTTCCAATAGTAGAACTGATAGTTTCAGTACCATGATTCGGAAAAAAAAACCGCATCTCTCATATGCAGGTTACGTGACACCCCATGCGTGACACAACAGCATTTGGACGCGTCCGAAATTGAGTCGTCGCAGGAAAATGAGCACCGCTGTTGCACGTCGGAGGGGCACACCTCAGATTCTGCGATCAGATTACCGTGAAATATAAATTTACATCAGTCGTATTACGTGAGAAAATTCCGACGGTTGGTGACAGAATTACCCTGGATAAAAAACCGGGACTGAGGGTAACGCCTTGGAAGTTGTCAACAGACCTTTCGGAATCAGCGAGCGAAGTCGCGTTGATTGAAATAAAAGGCTTGTATAGTACAACACTTAATTTATTCAACTTAACTCACAATGTATGAACCAAGCCATTCGACACCGTGCGTTTTCGTTAGCACGTTTTAGAAACGTATCACAACCATACCGAAGAATAACGCTGCATATTGAACGAGGATTCAAAAACAAGTTCCAAGGCCTACTCGATCAAGGTATAATTAGAAGAATTTGGTTTCTCGAGTAGTATATGAAAAACAACGGGGAGCTGTGGTGATTGTGTGTACTTAGATTTTTTGTGTGAATGCTGCTATTGTGTAGAAGAAACATCCGTTGCGCTGCCCTGCATAGATAAACTTTTACTGAAAATTGGTAAAGCTAAATACTTTATTAAGTTGTACATTAAGAGCACCTACACCCTAATTACACCTGTATTGCAGATATGTAACTACCTTAATAACGGCCAAAAAGACAACGAACAAGACAATGAAGAGCAGCGTGATACACGACTGCAAAAAAGTGTTGCAACAAAGAAAGAAGGAAAAACATTCATTTGTGCCAATAAACGCAGATATAGGACGACATACACACACACAGAAACAAAGAATGATTAAACTAATTTGTACCTCTCATGGAGGCGAGGTACCTCTCAGTACCAGTCACGCATCACTGACATAAATTGGCGTCCAGCTCTGCTTTGTAGCGATGGATCTGTTGCGTCCACTACATTAAACGACTACCCAAAGATGTTAAGATCACCAAGACAGTGAATAGCTCCCAGTCTATTTTTGTGAATTTATATGACATATTGAATAATCTTGGAAAATGAATTGTATAAAACGTTGGTAGATAATAATTCTTATGTATAGTTTGTCATTGTTATTTTAGTTGTAGGTATGTTGTGTTATTATGCACCAAACATTCAAACACGATTATAAATAAATAAATAAAATAAATAGTGCTGGACAGTACACATATCATAATTAATAACATAATTTAATTAATTAATTGTTTAATTAATAAATTAAATTAAATTAAATTAATGATAATAAAATTAAGGAGACTTCCAGCAAACTAGGTTACTCCGTCTCAATTATTGCGGACAACCCGAGACAATTTGTCAACGACGAGTTTCATTAATTTTGTGAGGAATACACCATCGTCCGCTACAATAAAGTGCCGTATTGTACTGGCCCTAGCAGAATGGAGAGGTCAAAGGAGAAAACTGTGACATTATAAAGAGCCTCAAGATATAAAAAGTTGAGAAAAAGGACATGGAAAAGAGCCGGGTGGAGTATAATATATATTAATGTACAACAGCTCGCCTCGCACACCTACAAGCAAGGCACCAAGCAAGTCAAATGATTTCGAGGTGGCAGAACAGAGACTACCCCGTCAATAGATAGCCTGTAAAGTACAGAAGTTGTTCTTGATGTGCGAGATCAGTACAAAATTTAGAAGGAAGGGGGAAAGAGATAGTAGTAGAAGAACTGCTGAATCAAAATAGACTGAAGGAGAAAAGTCTATGTCTGGAATATGAATAAAATCAACAAGGTCAGCTCATTACTACAACTCAAAACCCGACACTACATGCGTACTAAAGTAGAATATAACATATATATATAGAATATAAGGAATAATGTTCACAGCTGGAAAGAGTCTGACAATGGACGACGTTCAGGAATATGGTCAAGAAGAACAGGCCGAAGATAAAGGCAAAGTTATTGAAATTTATTAATAGAACTGTCATTTATTAACTTGATTCTTAACTTAATCGAATTGTTTAATTCTAATAGGTTACAATTGTTAAATCATTAATTATTCCTCATTATTGTAACAGTTACTTAGACACCAAATCAAGGGAAGTTTATAAATTAGTACCACAGATAAAATAATACTGTACTAGTACTAGTACCAAATTAGTTATTATCTAATGGTAAATACTGTGACATGAATAACTTGGAAAGGTTGAATAAGGACCTGTTTGGTCCTGGGGGTAACTTGTTTGTTTTCTCATTTATCCTCAAGGGAGGGATGTAGTGTATGCTCTATGGCATACATGCGCTGTCTCGTGTGCTCCTGGGTGGGTATGGAACGATCACTGTAACGCGAGCCACGGGCGAGAGTACAGGTGAAGTTACTACCAAGATACACGTGGGCATTGCCGAGCCAGTGAGGGACTTACGGTGTTGTAGGAGGAATTACGACATCCTCTACAGTTATTTTTGGCAAATGAACTTTGGTCACTGCACATCGGCTGTTGTTTATGCTTGTGTCCGTTGGAGAAAAATCCCTTGTATGCACAGACCCTTCCAAATTCAATAACATGTCTTTCAAGTCACCCTGAAGAATGTTGTACAAGTCCTCGTAGATAAAATAATCTTCATTGAGAAAATACGGCAAAGTTCCTTTAGATTCTTTCGGTGTAATTTTTAAAAGTTCATGATCATTAGTTTTGAAAGTTATCCAATGATCATCTATAATTTTCATACGTGCTTCTATGTATCCTCTTGTCAAACGCACCTTTGGGCATTTCTTCAAATTAGTATTTTTTGAAACGTAGAAGCACAATCTTCTAACACCGTAAGAATAGTTTGTTGTGATTGTGTGAGAGCCATCTTTTTCGCAATGAAATAAATAAGTACACGTAATCGTACAATTTATCCAGTCCAACACTTTCACCAAAACACAATTGTTCCGTTTTGATAAGATACTACGTCTTATGCTACGTCTTATGTCTTAATTATGCATGTTTCAATGTTTATCCAGTCCAACACTTTTTCCAAACGATAATTGTTACGTTTTGCTAAGCTTACCACAAAGTTCTGATACGTAATTATGTTCACACACGTATTTCTATTAGTTTTTGTGTCACACACAAACTTGTTAAAATGTTATTTAATGTTTTTCCATGATGTTTTTTCTAGAAATATGCACTGATAAAAATAGTAATAGCGCTCGCCAAAGAGTACATTATCCCGTCTAGCTTCTACGGAGTTCTACGGAATGCGGCACAGATAACTTTTTATACTAGGGAGTCTAGTTGAATTCCCGATTGGAGCGCGTTGCACTGATTGATTCGGCTCGATTGCGACCATATGTTGGATGTAATGAGGTGCACTTTGTCCTAGCTTGTTGTTTTGCTAATTTTAGGAATTGAAAATACGTGTAGACAGTTTGATGTTTAATAAGCGACTAAATTGATGTAAAGTTGTAGGTAGGCAGGTGTTGTATACAAATCACTCCAACAGACCCCTTAGCATGCGAATTTTCAAAATTCCTTTCTTAGTACAACCCTACGCATCGAGACGAACACACCCTGTAAATTTCAAGTCTCTACGACCAGCGGTTTAGGCTGTGCGTTGGACCTCGGTCAGTCAGTCAGTCAGTCAGTCAGTCAGTCAGTCAGTCAGGACATTGCCTTTTATATATTAGAATGTTTGTATGATCTACAAATATTAGTTCCGAGCCTGGGTGTTGTGGTACCATGGCACCCGTAGTTCTTTCCACGACACATGAGAAAAAAACGAAAAATGATTTATGATTTATGAGATCCTAGTATGGGATAACGACTAAGAAACAGATTGTAGAATAAAAAAAAAAATCCTGGGAAAGAACTAATTTTGAATTAATTAGGCATGTCTGAAATTCTGAGCTCAGCGGACTTATTGAAATAACCTAGACCAATCATCTATTTTAATAATCATATCTCATGTGCCCCGTTTCCCGCTAAGCGCAATTTATGTAGTACTTAAGCTTACGGAAGCTTGGTAGCTGGAATTTTAGTACGAAACCATGCATGAGTTATGGGTGACTTACGTTCAAATGGGTTGTTTTTTGCAAATTTTCAGGATTTTGTAGTGAGTTTGTGGTGAAATTTTTAGTGTTGTTTTGCGTTTCAAAATTATTTCGAACCTAATCCGACAGCAACTGCCAAGTGAACTGCTAAACAACCTAGGAATACGCTTACTTTACCGTATCTACGAAACTAGTCTCTACGCGCGTGACAGCGTGCCTCGCTCGTAGCACCTCTCAAGGCGGGTCCATAGTAGTGTCTACGCTTGTGACAGCGTGCCTCGCTCGTAGCACCTCGTCTAGGCGGGCCCATAGTATAGTCTCTACGCTCGTGGCAGCGCGCCTCGCTCGTAGCACCTCGTCTAGGCGGGCCCATAGTATAGTCTCTACGCTCGTGACAGCGTGTCTCGCTCGTAGCACCTCGTCTAGGCGGGCCCATAGTATAGTCTCTACGCTCGTGACAGCGTGCCTCGCTCGTAGCTCCTCGTCTAGGCGGGCCCATAGTATAGTCTCTATGCTCGTGGCAGCGTGCCTCGCTCGTAGCACCTCGTCTAGGCGGGCCCATAGTATAGTCTCTACGCTCGTGACAGCGTGCCTCGCTCGTAGCACCTCGTCTAGGCGGGCCCATAGTATAGTCTCTACGCTCGTGACAGCGTGCCTCGCTCGTAGCACCTCGTCAAAACGGGCCCATAGTATAGTCTCTACGCTCGTGGCAGCGTGCCTCGCTCGTAGCACCTCGTTTAGGCGGGCCCATAGTATAGTCTCTACGCTCGTGACAGCGTGCCTCGCTCGTAGCACCTCGTCTAGGCGGGCCCATAGTATAGTCTCTACGCTCGTGGCAGCGTGCCTCCCGGACCGCCCGGCCCCGATGATCTCGGCCCCTGGGATGTCAATGACGCACCCTGCGATGACTGTGCCTTCTCCTGCTTCACGTCCTCGCCAGCAGTAGAAGAGTTACGCGCAAGTGTCCCGCCCGCCTAAGCCGCTCTGAAGGCGGGTCCATAGTACGGTCTCTACGCTCGTGACAGCGTGCCTCGTTCGTAGCACCTTGTCAAGGCGGGTCCATAGTATAGTCTCTACGCTAGTGACAGCGTGCCTCGCTCGTAGCACCTCTGAAGGCGGGTCCATAGTATAGTCTCTACGCTCATGACAGCGTGGCTCACTCGTAGCACCTCGTCAAGGCGGGTCCATAGTACAGCCTCTACGCTCGTGACAGCGTGCCTCACTCGTAGCACCTCTTCAAGGCGGGTCCATAGTATAGTCTCTACGCTCGTGACAGCGTGCCTCGCTCATAGCACCTCTCAAGGCGGGTCCATAGTAGTGTCTACGCTCGTGACAGCATGCCTCGCTCGTAGCAACTCGTCAAGGCGGGTCCATAGTAGTGTCTACGCTCGTGACAGCGTGCCTCGCACATAACACCTCTCAAGGCGGGTCCATAGTAGTGTCTACGCTCGTGACAGCGTGCCTCGCTCGTAGCACCTCGTCAAGGCGGGTCCATAGTACAGTCTCTACGCTCGTGACAGTGCGCCTCGCTCGAAGCACCTCGTCAAGGCGGGTCCATAGTACAGCCTCTACGCTCGTGACAGCGTGCCTCGCTCGTAGCACCTCGTCAAGGCGGGTCCATAGTACAGTCACTACGCTCGTGACAGCGTGCCTTGCTCGTTGCACCTCGTCAAGGCGGGTCCATAGTAGTTTCTACGCTCGTGACAGCGTGCCTTGCTCGTAGCACCTCGTCAAGGCGGGTCCATAGTATATAGTCTCTACGCTTGTGACAGCGCGCCTCGCTCGTAGCACCTTGTCAGGGCGGGTCCATAGTACAGTCTCTACGCTCGTGACAGCGTGCCACGCTCGTAGCACCTCGTCAAGGCGGGTCCATAGTATAGTCTCAACGCTCGTGACAGCGTGCCTCGCTCGTAGCACCTTGTCAAGGCGGGTCCATAGTACAGTCTCTACGCTCGTGACAGCGTGCCTCGCTCGTAGCACCTTGTCAAGGCGATAGGTATTTTTGAAGATATTTCACAAAATAAGTAAACATTTCGAAAAAATAGGAAAAAAAAAAAATTGATGAACTGTATCTTGAGAACCAATGGCTGTATAGAGCTCGCGATGGTGTCAAATTCTAGAAAAGTTAGTCCAATTTAAAAGTATTTGCAGTGACTATACCGGTCAGACCCTTCCCTCACTACTTATTGAGCAAAAACAAAAAATACCGTGTTTTTTGTGCACACCGCCGAAGGCACAGCACTTGGAAAATTGTAAATCTGTTTTTTTAATAATGGTTAAGGTCCTAACAACATATCAAAAATCAGAGTGACCCGAACTTTTGCAAGTACGACCTCCTTTTCATGTTTAACATGACTGGTCTATAGAGTATTGCGGCCTCCGTACCGGAGTTTGTTACTCAATCACGCCGAAACGGCTAAACCGTTTTCGATTTACATATAGATTATGACCTGGATTGAGATGAGATATAGGCTACTTCTTACGTGTTAAAACTTGAACGAGCAGGCGGATACTTGCATAATATAAATCGTATTCTTGTCTTGTGACGAAAATTGCTTTAATATAATATAAAAAATACAAATACAATGTTTTTTTTTGTGTTTTGTATCGTGTATCTAGATTAGAAAAGAGGCCCATACCTAATAATCCTAGACGCTGAGTCAAAGCTCATAGCAAAATATTTGATTACTAAGCGCATTGCAATATATTTTTATGATTGCATAAGTTACTCTCTTTGTATGTCTCCTATTCTATCAAACAAAACATTTATTCATTCTCCGCATTCACCCAATAAAGGAGAGTTGTAACCTTGTTATGTTCAGTAACAGAATAACACAATTCACAACCGCAGAGGGCTATTTAGGCCTCCTTGTACATTTGCACGGTAAACGCACAGGAGTATCTGAACGACAAACAGAGAAACAGCTTCCAAAAAGTGCGCTTTCAACAGTGATCAGTTTACTAACACAATAAATTATGCATAGTTTTGGATTAAGTAGCGGGACTATTTTATATACCGGCTTTGCAACAATTGAGTTGTGGTACTATTTTCAATGGACTGTCATTTGTAGTAAATATTTGGGTATATGAGTGCCCGGGATGTACATAATGTGAGAAAATACGTTTTATAAAATATTTTTTCATCCTTCTATTCTGTAGGTACCTCTACCGCTTCAAACCAATTAAGACAAGCTTTTGTTTAACTCTCTTTCCTCTCTCTTAAATGCGCACTAGTTTCGTTTTTGACCACTTACAGGTATCAGATTGAGCTAAAACTAGACAAGCCTTTTTTTTACATTGATAGACCTTTGTTTGACCGCAATCTCTTTACCTGTTGGTAAGTGACGATGTGGCTGAAGATAGAGCACAAAGGTCTAGAAGGCACCTATTTATTCTAGCGTTGAAGATACCCAGATTATAGTTTTCAGGAAAGACAGACGACGGAAGTGTATTCCACTCCTTAGCAGTTCGCATTACAAAGGTAGAACTGAAACGTATGCCTGTTAATGGTGTTCCGATGACCATTTAATATTATGGTAATAGCCAGACTTTCTAATAACTCTACGATGGACTTAGCACTCCATACACTATGAATGCAAAAATATTGCACCGTGTGTACGGCGTGTGGTGAGCGCTAGAAGGATTTTAAAATGGATAAATCGAGAAGCACCCCTAACAGACACCTTGAGAATCTCAATTTCCACTCGAAAATCTATGTAGCGATCTGTCTATGTTTGCACATTAGAACCAGCATGCTGAAGTATGCACTTTGTTAGTTTGCACATTAGAAACAGCAGGCTGAAACATGCACTCTGTTAGTTTGCACATTAGAAGTAGCAGGCTGAAGCATGCACTCTGTTAGTTTGCACATTAGAAGCAGCTGGCTGAAGCATGCACTCTGTTAGTTTGCACATTAGAAGCAGCAGGCTGAAGCTTGCACTCTGTTAGTTTGCACATTAGAAACAGCACGCTGAAGCCTGCACTCTGTTAGTTTGCACATTAGAAGCAGCAGGCTGAAGCTTGCACTCTGTAAGTTTACTCACTCCAGCGATTGAAGGGCAAAACAAAAATTGCGACACAACATTTTTATTTTCTTGTAAGTATTCCCCCGGTGCTTAATATTCATCTCATAAGAGACAACAGAACGAGACGTGGTATGTGTGTAACGCTCCTTAGATTGCAGGGATCTATAAATAATGGAAACGACTCTCTTAGAAAAATCTTCAGCCTTGTCCAGGCCAACAGTATGGTATCGATTATTATTAGACGAAGCAACAATCTACGCGGGGTTGCTTAGTAATCTTATAGATGGGGAGACCCAAGAGCTTAAAAAATCCTTTTTTTGTCCCGCAGTGGGAATTGAACCCGCATCTTCTCGCATCTCAGCCGGCTATTCGCCCGCCACGCCACAGAGGTGGTTAATTATAGTAATTTATGGTAATCGTTAAAAAACCTACTTATATCGTACAGATGAAAAATGTGCAAAATGGATTAGGTCCAAAACAAAAAAATTACAAAATTATTCTACCAGTTTTGGTAAACACTCTTCTGATAATTTTGAGGTTAATCTAATAATTAACAAAAATCTAAATCAGTTTATATGGTATGTTAAGTGATTGACTTCAAGGTATGTACGTACTTCTCTGACTGAAGATGTTACCAGCTTATTTTAAATGCGGACGGACTAGTCAGGATTCAAGAATACATTTGCTGATCCCTGTCTTTCCATTAAATAGTTTTCTTTGTAAGTCAGTGTTATTAGGTCGAGTGTGGTTGAAATGTGGTTAGTCAAAATACTTATTAAAACCGTTATCTAGCTTTTATTAAAGTTTTACTTCTGCTGGAAAAGTTTTATTTCGTACTGTAGTGTATTACTCGTATACAGGATGCAGAGTAAGCACATTTTTTGTTATAGTTAGAGAGGTTTGTTCTTAGGATACATTTAATGAATTTTGAAGAAAAATATAACTACGTTTTTAGATTTTTGCACCTAGTACATTCTTATGTGGATTTTTGAGAACCAACTTTTCTCAAAAATTAAATCGAGTTTTGCTCAATCGAGTCTATTTCTCATCTGGATCAATTAAGTTTTAGTCCCGAGTTAACCGAGTCCTCACAATTAACTGTGAAAAAAATTAGTAAAAACTCTTACCGTACTACTAATAAATGCGGATCATCCTTAGAATAGTAACACCTTGTTTTGTCTCTTTCGATCGAATTTGAAACTGCCTGTCGAAGCAAAAGACAAACACTGTATAATTTAAAGATAATTTAAAGTTTATTATTTTTCAAGTGTAAACCGCACTTTATGGATAACATTAAACTTAAATGTAACCCATAAAATCCATTTCAGCAGGACTCGAACCCGCATCCTCGCCTGCAGTTGGCGATGCCTTTACCAATTTGGCCATAGAACGAGCTATGACGCTAGAGCCGAAATTTGTGGCCATTATCAACGCGGCTATAGCGCCGATGGGAGCCATCTACAGGTGTTTCATTTGGAAACCTTCTGTTCAATGATCACAGGCGAGGATGCGGGTTCGAGTCGCGCTGGAACGGAATTTTTAGGTAACATTTAAATTTACTGTATAGGTAAATATCAAAACGATAATTCGAATTAAAAGTAGAACGGTTAGTGCAGCAGGGTAGGTCGATTTCAGTTCCAAACTCAAAAATAAATTCAAATCAAATTATTTAAAAACGTAACATCGAAAAGGCGAGTCTTTATTCATTAATTTTATAGACAGTAATAAGATAATAAAGTAGAAAACTAAAAAAAAAATTAGCCCCTAGAGGCTAACTAATTTGCTTTAGTTCGCCTACGCTCTGCTAAAATGACACACTTTTGCATGAGAAGTGAAAAAGTAATTAGATGAGCAGTTGCCGTACCAAAGTGTCTCAACGTGATAAATGACCGCAGAGTGAGTTCAACCTTCATGCCTTCCAGTGGCGTACTGAGAGCAATGCGGCCCGAGTGTGGAGGAAGAGTGCGATTTTAGATCGCAAATCGCAACAAAAAACCCAGGTTAAGACGATATTATGTTAAAACTTTAAAGTCGTTGCGTTACATGCTCACTCAGTAACAGTAAAGGTTACAAACTTGACGTTAATACAGTAATTACTTGAGAATGTAATCTAAATAAATCATGGATTAGAAACACGATTAGAGAAATTTTATTTTTTAAATTGGCCCTTCTAAAGCCCGTGTTAGGTCCCTCCTTCAGCTAGAGAAAGTATTAAGCGTATATTTATATACTATTCAGTAGTTAATCACATTACTTAGATTAATTAAATATAATTTATTTTGATATTTGCTACTTTAAAAGCAAAACGAAGTTTTATCATTTGTCACTTACTTCAGTTACTTCCGGGCGGCAGAAATCTATACCTCATCTCTTCAAGGTGTGTAATAACGCTGTCACTGTCTTGCAGCTATTGTTTTATTGATAGACTCCACCCATTCGATATTTCAACATATCGTCTTAAGTTTCACAAACAAGATTATAGTTTTTACACTTGTATCAATTGTAAAATACAGAAAAAGCTCTTATAAAAACAAATTTACAATAACAACAAATTGACACAAGATTTACAACTAAGTGCTGCCAGTAAAAGCGCGCTCAGTTTTCTCGTGTGTATATACCGGACTTTTGCGAATGAATGACTAAAAATAATATGTCACGTGTAAGTCTAACTTGGGCAACACATTTGGTTTTATGTGATAGGCAACACAGACAATATCACTACAACTAACATAGCTGTCTCTTTCGCTCCATAGTCCTTGCGTAATATTACTAATTTGTTCTAATTGTCGATTGTTAAGGTATTTGTGGTAGCTCGAGTTGTTACTCAAGTTAGTTGTTAAACTATTTGAACGACAACATTTGGGTACTAGTACAGTATTATTTTATCTGTGATTTGGGTGAAATTAATTTGTGAAGTGAAGTTAATTTATATTTACTTACCTTCGAAGTTAGTACGTAGAATTGATTAGAAATTAACATGGAGTTGAAGAGAAATAGTCTTCAAGCTCTGCCCTCAGAGCATTCCGTAGCACCCACCGAGTCAGGCCGAACACCAGACATACCTGTATGTTATTCACGGTGCTACGTTTTACAGCACCGAACGCGTGCCCTCGGCCCACCGCCAGCATGTCTCGCACCGCAGAGAAGCCGACTCCGGTCACGCTGTTTCCTCCCCAACGGCATGACTACGCTTCTGCGGCGGCTAGAAACTTGGCTGCCTCTCAGAAAAAGGGGAGGAAGTGGAGCTGTAAACCAGTTCGCAGCGCTGCAACCGCTAGGGCTCCAAGGAAGAAGCCCTTTGATGCAGAGGGCTTTATCGAGGTGATAAGGAAGGAACGGAAGCCCTCTAGCCGGAACCAGTGTGGTACTCATGCATCCAGTGAGCAGCACTTCCAAGCGGAGGTACCCACTACGCAGATCTACGTGTCCCGCGTCTACTTCGACGGGAAGGCCGCAGAGGTGGTGGAATACATCAGGAAGAAAGCCAGAGTGGGTTTGAAGGTCATGAAGTTGGACTCTCGTCATAATGTGAGCTTTAGCTCATTGATGGTGAGGGTCCCTACGGAAAATGTGAAGACTTACTTGAGCCCTGACTTCTGGCCGAAAAGGGTGAAGTTCCGGCTGTTCAAGGGACGCCTGTCACGTGTTCCCCCGGGCCGCGAAGCGTCGGCGATCACACGTGTGTTAGATTAAGTAATAAATAAAGTGTTTTTTATGTGTATGTTAGTTTCTAAGGTATTTATGTTGATATGGGCTTACTGTTTAGGTTAAGTTCATTTCTCAGTAAGATAGAAATAAAGATTTTGAATTTAAATTTGAATTTGTTACCTGTATGTTTCACGCGGTGCTACGTTTCATACCTGTATGTTACACGCGGTGCTACGTTTCATACCTGTATGTTACACGCGGTGCTACGTTTCATACCTGCATGTTATACGCGGTGCTACGTTTCATACCTGTATGTTACACGCGGTGCTACGTTTCATACCTGTATGTTACACGCGGTGCTGCGTTTCATACCTGTATGTTACACGCGGTGCTACGTTTCATACCTGTATGTTACACGGGGTGCTACGTTTCATACCTGTATGTTACACGCGGTGCTACGTTTCATACCTGTGTGTTACACTCGGTGCTACGTTTCATACCTGTATGTTACACGCGGTGCTACGTTTCATACCTGTATGTTACAAGCGTTGCTACGTTTCATACCTGTGTGTTACACGCAGTGCTAAGTTTCATACCTGTGTGTTGCACGCGGTACTACGTTTCATACCTGTGTGTTACACGCAGTGCTACGTTTCATACCTGTGTGTTACAAGCGGTGCTACGTTTCATACCTGTATGTTACACTCGGTGCTACGTTTCATACCTGTATGTTACACGCGGTACTACGTTTCATACCTGTGTGTTACACATGATGCTACGTTTCATACCTGTGTGTTACACACGGTGCTACGTTTCATACTTGTGTGTTACACGTGGTGCTACGTTACATACCTGCCCCCTTTTTCGCTATGACCAAACGTGACATACCACGGGCTAGTTACGATATCTGCGTGGAATCATCGTTCAGAATACATTGTGACGTCACACGTTATTGGCAAGGAATCTCCTATGTCATAGCGAATAACCGTCCTGTGTGTTACACGCGTTACTACGGTTCATACCTGTGCGTTACACGCGGTACTAGGTTTCATACCTGTGTGTTACACGCGTTGATACGTTTCATAAGGCCTATTTCGCACGATAGTATTTTCAAACTCCGTTAAAAAAGCGTTAAAATAGAACATAACACATTTCAAGTAGGTGTTCACACGTTAGCGCTTTTAAAACGCGACGGTTTTTTATTGACCAGTTTTGTATTTTCAGCGCTGGGCGTTGGGCGCTAAATAGAATAGACCATGCGAAATCTCATAATTATTATTCTCACGAGAACGTTTTAACGCATCGTCAGGTTTTAACGCAACGCTTTTTAACTCTCGTGCGAATTAGGCCTTACTGTGTGATAACAAAAAACGTGAACAATGCGCTTATGACGTTAATATATCTATTACCTATCAACGTACATTGATATAATATAATAAGAATAACAAATAATATTATTTTAGTTTATTTTTTAATTTCGATTGTATAGCAAATATTTGTTTAAATACAGTATTTCCTGATATTCGTTCACTTTTCAGTGGCGCGAGCGCTATTCTGACACTTTTTAACTTACTACTTTACTTTAACTTTTCTAAGTTACTTTATTTAACTTATTACTTTAACTTTTCTAAGTTAGATACTGACGAAATTTGGCTGTTGTCTGCCTCTTAAGGAGCTGAACCACGTTATATACCTGAGATACTTCTATCCGAAGACATTATCTTTAAAACCTTTATTATTATAACCGGTTTCACTCCTTAATAGGTGTTTAAAATAAAGCACGATGTTCCAGCATCTTTGACTATAAGCCAAATTAGCTAAATGTGTTTTAAGGGTAGTGTCCACGGGATTATTTTAATTTTCAACCCCCGACGCATAAAGGTGTTTTTTTTTAGTTTGACCCTTATGTGTGTATGTCTGTGAAACCGTATACAGCTCTTAAACGGGTGAACCTATTTGAATACGGTTTTTTAATTTGAAAGCAAGATTTCTAGTGATGGTTCTTAGACATGTTTATGATTTTGTTGTTGTTTCAATGATGTTTATTTTGATGTTATTTTTTATTTTATCGCGTTTAGCGATTAGCCCGCCCATTGTAGGTACACTACTGTTTTTTATTTTCTTTTATCATTTAATTTTTCTATTTGGTGTGCAATAAAGTGTTTATCAAAATCTATCAAAATCTATCTAACTACTTAATTATTAAGTAGTTGTAGAGCGTTTTTTTTTAAAGACTTCTACCACCCTATTTCTGTCGCAAACCAAAAGATATGGTCTATGGTTTAGGCTGTAAACAGTCGAATAAAATCTTTTAAAAACGTCATCATCGTAACATTCTCTTATGAACACCACTCCTTACCCCGGACACTAAGCGAGGAAGGTTTTAAGATCGTAAAAAGTAATCACACCGTGTAATAAGTAGCTCTTTGGAGACACCATGTTTCATTACGTTAATATTTAGTTCGTAAGGAGTTTCACATACGGTTAATAAATTAATTTTAACAAAGATTTGGACATACTCGGAGCGCGGCACTTATACATTGGTAATGTTTCTGCACAAAAGCTTTGGAAAAGTACACAAAGTTGTAGGTTACTATAAGGCACAAAGGGCTAGAAATCCTATACCATTCAGCGAGCAATATTTGAATAAATATAAATTACTAGTGTCCGACCGCGGCTTCGCACGCGTTTTAGGGGAGCGTGGGGTAGTGGGAACGGTCGGGAAATGGGAGCTATGGTGATTGAACGGCATGTAGGCATATTTGTGGGATTATAAACACTCGGCCGCTTCCGCCAACCTTCGAGAAACTTCGCCTGACCGGTACGAGCCGTTCGTACCTTAATATATGACTACAGTTAATTCTAACTATGATTAAAACATACCTAAATAATTTTTCTAAGAGTTCCTTATTAAAAATTATAGGAAGATTAATAAATGTGGTTTTTATGAAAGTTTTCCCTTAGTAGGCTCCCATTACCTACCTATGTATATTTGTCCGATGAAAACTTCCATACCTACCGTTAATCCGATCTTCGTGAATCTTACCTTCCTTATTAACTTAGTACAGTTTGTATGTAAGGTTATGAGCTAGGTATATCGGTTTGGGGGTTGTTGAGATATAACCCCGCTATACCAAGAGGGGTTACAAAAAAAGTGAGATAGACGGATCATGGTGGGTGTCGTATGAAAGCGCTTTACTTGGAAATTTTAAAACAGTTTTGTTTTCTGTTTTAGACTTTGAGATATTGAGTAGTTGAGTTTTAAGAAAATCAAAAATTAAAAAACAAACTCTAGTGTACTTCCAGCGATCCCACAATGATGAAAGTTGGTATGCTTGTAGCTTTTGTTACACAAATACAGGAAAAAGTCTATTTAAACTTTGTACAAGTATGCTTCAATACAAATCATAAAAGAGTAAAATAGTTTTGCACCGATTTACCCCAAAAAGCGGGTGCAATGGGGTGTTAAAGTTTGTATGGGAACTTTTTATCGCGTGGTGCCTTTTGCTTGAAACTTGGTATGGGTACTTAAATCACAGAATAATTGAAGACATATTTTAGGATTTTTCAAATAACCCTCAAAAAAGGGGTAAAGAGGGGTGACAAAGTTTAAGTTATTTTGTGATGTGATGCGTAGCAAAGCGTCATAACGTCATAGCGTCTAAACGTGTGCACTAAAATAAAGTATTTTATATGGGTACGTATTAAAATTCATAAATTCAAAATACATACGTTTAGAATACATAAGTTCAAAATCCATAAATTTAAAAAACCTAATGGTGAAAATCAATAAGGTTTATAAACGATAAAGTTCTATATGTATAATGGTCGAAATGCCTAAAGCCATAATCTCAAACAAATATCTCTTCAATAATCTCTTCAAATTTGACACTTTGACGTATTTCAAACATTATAAAACCGTACAATAGGGATATTCGATTTATTTATTTGAACCATACGGTATTTTGATTTTCGGTATTTTAAACGTATACAGTTAGGGTACGTATCAAAACACATAAGTTCAAAACACATAAATTTAAAAAACCTAATAGTGAAAATAAATAAATTTAAAACCCTTAAAGTTTTTTATTTATAAAGGTCGAAATGCCTGAAATCAAAATAAATAATGATTACAATGTATACGTTTATAATACCGAAAATAAATTCAATATCCTTATTGCAAGGTTTTTGAAAGTGGGTGAGAAAGATTGGAGGGAGAATATTTTATTTATATCAGAAGTAGGTGAACTATGCAGGTTCTATTCAAACTGTGTCAGAGGTGAGGTTCCAAAATCAACCTTTCGATGGATCAAAGACAAGGAACGCGGTGGATGGATGCGGCTAGAGACGCCAATGAACGCGAATGACGAGGAATGAACGCGTTGTGGCCACTATTATGCTATTTAGCCATTATTAATTACAGCTGTTATGTGTTGTTGACATTATGTTTTTCAAACTTCGGTATTTCGAACTTCGTTATTCTAAACTTATATCAAATGAAATTATAAATTATAAACCATTACGTTTTTTAAATTTATGTGTTTTGAACTTATGAATTCTAAACGTATGTGTTTTGAATTTATACATTTTGATACGTACCCATTAACATATGTATGTTAGTTTTAAGGTGTTTGTTGCTATGGGGTTATTGTTTAGGTTTAGTACATTTTACATTAAGCCTGAAATAAAAGTATTGATTGATTGATTGATTGGTTGAAAGCACGGGTATTAAACTAGTTGGTTATAAAAATTTAGGTTCCAAGTTCCTAAATTCTTCTACTTTAGACTTTTCCCTGTATTTGTGTGACAAAGGCTACATTTCTAATCTGAATTGTTACATTGCAAAGGAGTGCTCCTGGTTATGGGCCTTTATCATACTTTATTGGAATAAAACGCTAGTGACTAGTAACGCTAGTTAACTTTAGGATGAATCTAGGATTTTGCAGTAAGACCGCTGCGTTGAATTATTCCCCGGAGTTGACTGCATAGTTTCGGGTTTGAGTCTCACGACTCGAGACGCTTGTTTGTGCAGATGCGGTTTCCCCGTCACTCGCCTGTTTAATGCAAGTTCCTCCACAATAACTGAGCTTGTATTTTTGCTATGGTTACGAACAGAGGACATAATGAACTGGCACAAGGCTCTATAAGCCCGGTGGATGTTGTTCTATCAACTTATCTATGTATGTGCCGAGTTTGCGTGCTGTGGGATCAAAACTGACTATCTGGCCAATCGTATATTTAAGCATTGGATTTCTGTCCAGGAACGATAGTAAGATATAACCACAGTACCTACTAGGTAGATACGTATCTACTTGAGATCTGTGCTTCACTTTGTTTTTTTTTATTTTGTTTATTATTATAATAATAATGATGGTTCTACCCTGTACATTATCTGAAATAAACTGGTTTTATTTAATTATTAATTAAAACTGTTGCAGATGAAAACGACCCATACCATAGAAATGTTTGTGAAAGATTATAATATATACGCGTTTTGGTATGGATGTATATTAGAAACATTACTCTAAAAATGTTGATATATACATTAATAATATATATTTTAATCATGTACCTACATTACAGTAATTAACATTACATTAAGTAAGTTTACTCTATAATTAAATCGTATTTAGTAAACTATTTCCGGATACCTGCGATACAGGCTAGCCCTAGTGCGGGATCCACTGTGTTTAATCAAATTGTTTGTTATCTGTTTTAAATATAAACTTATTTGTATTTGGTAAGCCCTCGTCTATATATGTATTGATTTTATTTATCTAATTTTCGAACTAACTTCGAATTAACTCGAAATAACTCCGTATTTTATAAACCAATTTACAATTTATTTATTTTTTATTTGAAAGGATTGTGTCCAGGTTAGTCCCATTTTATCAAATCTTGTTCTGATGATGGGATCCATAAGGAGTTGAGGGAACTCGTCAAATATTAGAAGCATATAATAACGATTTTGGTAATTTCAGCAACTAGTCAAGCATTAGCAATCAGATAGCTTTTGGTGGTAACCTTCGACGAAAGTTACTTTTTACTTTGGTCGAAGAGTGGAACTAGACATTTGAAGTTGGTTTTGTTTATAAAATATATTGGTACAGTGATCACTCGGAATTATTCATGCAATGTAGTTTTGTAATTTAGCGGCATGCCCCAAGTTGCGCGCTGAACCTTCATTAAACAAATTATTCTGTTATTTCCCAGAGACCCAAAGCATTTAAGAAACACGAGCTAATAACTACTTAGCTCATGATAACTGGAAACGTGCAACTCACGTACAGACTAACCGACACTATTACCTTGGAAATGTATTTCTCACAAAGAGCTACCCATTCAGTAATAATTCAGCAAAGGCAGGGCCAGACTCAGATCTAGGGAGGAATGGGTCCAAACCTGTTATAGTGTCAGTAAAATTGTCTCATCGGCAGCCTTTAGACGTTGACTCTGTCAACGGTTGTAATAGAAACACGAGCTTGTGACTATATTTTAGTTTAATTGCAAGTATTGTAACAGCTACATAATTTTGTCACCTCAATGAGATGGTGTTGTATCAAAGGTCTGAATTGAATAGGCAAATAATTTATATAATACGAAGGAACCAATATTGACGCTTGACATTGACGTTTGATAGTGACATTTCATTAAGCACATTCGCCTTGTACTTTCTGTTCCGAATAAATAATAATCCGAATAAGAAAAGAAGAAGATGACATTAAATGTCTAGGGTCTAATTCTTAACACACTCCTATAAAAGGCCTCCGCCATAGAATGAGGGATGACCGAAGTTCGGAATTTCACAAGCACTGTCTTATTGCTACTTGTATGGACTGCCTTTTCTGTGTTTAACATTAGTTCAAAATGCAACAAGTTAATGTACCTAAATACATGACGCTCAAAATTGGTAAGCGGATATCCGTGGTTCACTCTGGGCCTCAACGGAAGATCCAGCTCTGGGTTGCCAACACAGCCTAGCAAGCGCTGAATTGGGGACCCTTGAATGGCTTAGGTACGCCGGGCACACACAAGCGCTGCGTCGGGCACCCTTGCATGGCTTACGTCGGGCACACACAAGCGCTGCGTCGGGCACCCTTGCATGGGTTACGTCGGGCACACACAAGCGCTGCGTCGGGCACCCTTGCATGGCTTACGTCGGGCATACACAAGCGCTGCGTCAGGCACCCTTGCATGGCTTACGTCGGGCACACACAAGCGCTGCGTCGGACACCCTTGCATGGCTTACGTCGGGGACATACAAGTGCTGCGTCGGGCACCCTTGCCTAGCTTACGTCGGGCACTCACAAACGCTGCGTCGGGCACCCTTGGAAAACTTTCGTCGGGCACACACAAGCTCTACGTCGGGCACCATTGCATAGCTTACGTTGGGCACACATAAGCTCTGCATCGGGCACCCTTGCATGGCTTACGTTGGGCACATACAAGCGACGCGTCGGGCACCCTTGCATGGCTTACGTCGGGCACACACAAGCGCTGCGTCGGGCACCCTTGCATGGGTTACGTCGGGCACACACAAGCGCTGCGTCGGGCACCCTTGCATGACTTACGTCGGGCATACACAAGCGCTGCGTCAGGCACCCTTGCATGGCTTACGTCGGGCACACATAAGCTCTGCATCGGGCACCCTTGCATGGCTTACGTTAGGCACATACAAGCGACGCGTCGGGCACCCTTGCATGGCTTACATTGGGCACACACAAGCGCTGCGTCGGGCACCCTTGCATGGCTTACGTCGGGCATACACAAGCGCTGCGTCAGGCACCCTTGCATGGCTTACGTCGGGCACACACAAGCGCTGCGTCGGACACCCTTGCATGGTTTACGTCGGGGACATACAAGTGCTGCGTCGGGCACCCTTGCCTAGCTTACGTCGGGCACTCACAAACGCTGCGTCGGGCACCCTTGCAAAACTTACGTCGGGCACACACAAGCTCTACGTCGGGCACCATTGCATAGCTTACGTTGGGCACACATAAGCTCTGCATCGGGCACCCTTGCATGGCTTACGTTGGGCACATACAAGCGATGCGTCGGGCACCCTTGCATGGCTTACATTGGGCACACACAAGCGCTGCGTCGGGCACCCTTGCATGGCTTACGTCGGGCACACACAAGCGCTGCGTCGGGTACACACAAGCGCTGTGTTGGGCATCCTTGCATGGTTTACATCGGTCACATGCAAGCTCTGCATCGGGCACGCTTCCATGACTTACGTTGGGCACATACAAGCGATGCGTCGGGCAACCTTGCATGGCTTACGTCAAGCACATAAAAGCACTACGTTGGGCACCCTTGCATGGCTTACGTAGAGCACACACAAACGCTGCGTCGGGCACCATTACATGGCTTACGTCAAGCACACACAAGCGCTGCGTCGGGCACCCTTGCATCGCTTACGTCGGGCAAACACAAGCTCTACGTCGGGCACCATTGCATGGCTTACGTTGGTCACATTCTAGCTCTGCATCGGGCACCCTTGCATGGCTTACGTTGGGCACATACAAGCGATGCGTCGGGCACCCATGCATGGCTTAAGTCGGGCACATAAAAACACTGCGTTGGGCACCCTTGCCTGGCTTACGTCGGGCACTCACAAACGCTGCGTTGGGCACCCTTGCAAAGCTTACGTCGGGGACATACAAGTGCTGCGTCGGGCACCCTTGCCTAGCTTACGTCGGGCACTCACAAACGCTGTGTCGGGCACCCTTGCAAAACTTACGTCGGGCACACACAAGCTCTACGTCGGGCACCATTGCATAGCTTACGTTGGGCACACATAAGCTTTGCATCGGGCACCCTTGCATGGCTTACGTTGGGCACATACAAGCGATGCGTCGGGTACCCTTGCATGGCTTACATCGGGCACACACAAGCGCTGCGTTGGGCACCCTTGCATGGCTTACGTCGGGCACATACAAGCGCTTCGTCGGGCACCCTTGCATGGCTTACGTCGGGCACATACAAGTGCTGATTCGGGCACCCTCTCATTGCTTACTTCGGGCACACACAAACGCTGCGTCGAGCACCCTTGCATGGCTTACGTCGAGCACACATAAGCGCTGCGTTGGGCACCCTTGCATGGCTTACGACGGGCACACACAAGCGCTGCGTCGGGCACCCTTGCATGGCTTACGCCGGGCACATGCAAGCGCTGATTCGGGCATTCTTGCATTGCTTACTTCGAGCACACACAAACGCTGCGTCGGGCACCCTTGCATGGCTTACGTCGAGCACACACAAGCTCTGCGTCGGGCACCCTTGCATGGCTTACGTCGGGTACATACAAACACTGCATTGGGCACCCTTGCATGGCTTACGTCGGGCAAAAACTAGCGTTGATTCGGGCACCCTTGCATGGCTTACGTCGGGCAAAAACTAGCGTTGATTCGGGCACCCTTGCATGGCTTACTTCGGAAACACACAAACGCTGAGTCGGGTACACACAAGCGCTGTGTTGGGCATCCTTGCATAGTTTACATCGGTCACATACAAGCTCTGCATCGGGCACCCTTGCATGGCTTACGTTGGGCACATACAAGCGATGCGTCGGGCAACCTTGCATGGCTTACGTCGGGCACATAAAAGCACTGCGTTGGGCACCCTTGCATGGCTTACGTCGGGCACACACAAACGCTGCGTCGGGCACCATTACATGGCTTACGTCAAGCACACACAAGCGCTCCGTCGGGTACCCTTGCATCGCTTACGTCGGGCAAACTCAAGCTCTACGTCGGGCACCATTGCATGGTTTACGTTGGTCACATACAAGCTCTCAATCGGGCACCCTTGCATGGCTTACGTTGGGCACATACAAGCGATGCGTCGGGCACCCATGCATGGCTTACGTCGGGCACATAAAAACACTGCGTCGGGCACCCTTGCCTGGCTTACGTCGGGCACTCACAAACGCAGCGTTGGGCACCCTTGCATAGCTTACGACGGGCACACACAAGCGCTGCGTCGGGCACCTTTGCATGGCTTACGTCGGGCACACACAAACGCTGCGTCGGGCACCATTACATAGCTTACGTCAGGCACACACAAGCGCTGCGTCGGGTACCCTTGCATGGCTTACGTCGGGCACGCGGTACGTATGGTGCTTTTATCTGCCCGACTTAAGCCATGCAAGGGTGTCCGACGCAGCGCTTGTATGTGTCCTTAGTCAGCATCATCGACATTTACGACAGGAGACGGAAGGGTATATTCAAAGGCTGGACACACCACGGGTTGTGGCTCAGAAGTTATCAACAGATATTAATGAATAAGGAGAATTATTGGCACCTATTATTCTAGTATAATTGTAGAATTTTGAAATAGTATAATTGTAGACTTTAGATAATAAATTGTTTAGAAAATTCAAAATACATCAATTTTATAATATTCCCTTTAGTTTCATCTCGAACGCTTCCAAATATCAGCATTACGAGGTTACTGGAAGTACCCAGGTCTTTTATTTTGATCAGTTTAATTAAAAAAAAGAGATAGTCAGGCTGTATCTTTTTAAAATATTGAGCTTGCATATCTCTGTTGACACAGATTGGTTTACATTTAACATGGTAAAAATGACAGTAAACTTCCAATAACGGTTGGTTTACATTTAAAATTTATACTTTTAGCCATTCCTTAACAGTCAAACAGGTAAATGATAGTTTATGCTAGGACGAGCCTGAGCCTGGGCTCGTACCTACGTGTCGGCCCGGACGCACAGTTCTTATATTGTGTACAGTTCTTATATTATGGTCATTATGTACAGTTCTACCTCACGAAGTCCGCTTACTTCCTTTGCGCTTAGTTGCCATGCCGACGGTACTTGCTGCTTAAATCTGACGTGAACACAATAAGCACTAGTTACCCGCACCGCGTCACGATCGAGAATAATTGGTCCTGAGCTCACACATACTAAAACTATATGCATGTACATGCGCTATACCAAACATAGCCAAACGGACCTCGTTCAATAGAATAAGTGTACCTATTATGGAACGTTTGCCCCTCTAGCTTCCAATTATTAAGGGTCCGAGTCCGCTTCCTTGGAACTACATATCTTGGCAGCGTGGAGATAGAATATTTAAGTGGGTGCCTCATATTTCTTGAATTGGTGCGGCCGAACGTATTATGAGGTGGACTTTATTAACACGTGTAACACCTTGGTTTATTTAGTCCACGACACGTACAGTTTTCATGCGTAGTACTTTTTCGTTCTGTAGCCAGATTGCAGAAAACGGAACCCTAATTTCGTCCTGTCTATCTGCTCTTTGTCTGTCCGTATGGCACAGCCACTTAATGTGGAGAATATCGGCACTATAAAGATTTAATTAAGAAGTTAGGTTTATTTTATGAACGGCTATTTATGATGTCGTGATTCATCATATAACGAAAAAAAATGATTTGCACTCCACACTCCACTTAAGAAAAAGAAACCAGTGTGGGGTATTTTTACAAAGGTCATACAAAATTACAAGTAAAAATGTAACTAAGAAAAAAATTGGTAAGATAATCATGTACTTCTTAATTAACTTAAATTAACTTAAAAGTTTATCTCATACTATTCAACTATGGGGAGGAAAATTCTGAAATAATTTAAATAGATAGGTAGAACACTTTATTGTACCTAGGTACAACACAGATAAAAATAATCACGGAAATACAATTAATTGGCGGTCTTATCACTATGAGCGATCTCTGCTGGTAAGCTCTGTGAATTGGTAATTTCCAAAAATGTAACCAGCTTTATTCATTGTGTGTTGCAATACGTAACATTTCATGGACAAAAATACGTTATGTAAAAACGATGGTGGTAAGAATAAACTTCCAAAAACAGTAGATTTTTTGGTTTTCCTAAGGACACCTTAGAACGTGTTATTTGATCAGTTATTGAATATATACTTTAAGAATTGTCTAGAGAATATTGGTTTCCAGAATTATTTTTGGAATTAGAAAGATTAGTTTGCAAGTTTTAAAGATGTCACGCGTGAATTGGTGGTTAACTGATTACTCAATAAGATTTATAATATTATATTAAAGGGCCGTTTTAAGAAAGGGACATTTCGAAAACGGGCCGTTTTGAGCATGCGGGACATTTTGCGAAAGGGACGTTCCCGTCCGAATCCATTATATTGACAAAATGCGTATAATTGCAAGAGCTACCAAGGTGGTAGAAATTTAATTAAATTAAATAGAAAACCCTCTACAATTTATAAAACAGACCGTGAAGCGAAGGTGTAGTGGCGAGCGTACCGAGCCACTGACCACCTGAGTGTAACTTTTTTTTTTTAACTTATTCAAATATTTTGCAAAATGTTAATATTGCTTAGATATAATAAAGTCATACGATTTTTTTGCTAATAAAGACGTCCAATGCGTTACTATCTAATAATCTTGTGATATTTTGAAACAAACATCTCGTAGTTAGGGAGGTCACATAGCAGATCTTTATCATAAAGCCCCAGTTACATTTTCAATACACTCTGATGGTTGCATAGAGCGCAAGATTTGTGAATATACTAATAATACAGAGGAAATATTTAATTGTTTGTTTGTTTGCATTGAATAGGCTCCGATACTACTGAACTGATTTTAAAAATTATTTTGTGTTGGGAAGCTACACTATCCCCGGGTAGCATAGCCTATATTATATTTTCAAAAAAATTAGGGATCCTCACTAAAACTACAATAATGTAACCCAAGGTGTAAAAAAAATAACATAGGGGGAATAACTTTAGCAGGTTTTTGTATCTGGTGTGTGGATAGATAAGGGGTTGGGAAGGGGGGAGGGTTAGACGGGAAGGGTGGGAGGGAGGATCCCGACACCACCCGTGCGAAGCCGGGGCGAGTTTCTAGTCACATATAATTCAAAGTAACGTAATATCTTTTACCGATATTACAACCGTGAAAGCAACATTATAAAACCTGGGTTCGAGAAACTCTAGGTTGAAGTTCGTTCTCACGACTGAAACTACATCTTGTCTTTCTTTGCAGTTCGAAACATTACACTCAGCACTGGGATTACAAGGTTCCAAACAATAACAAAGCAAAGATTGCAGACGGAGCTAAGTCTGGGTAACCTTTACTTAGACTGAACTCCGTGACATCCGATTCGCGAGACGCCACCGTTCGTTTGCTGTGTAACAAGCCGTTACTTGTAACAAAGCAAGAGACGGTACATCCTGTATACATTGGAATTTATAAAAGTGGAGCCATGAAAATACCCAGATCAAACAAACTGGTGAAGCCATCGCAAGCGTTGATATTCCATTAGTAGGTAGGTACCTATACTCGTAGTATATTCCATTAGTACCTATATACTCATAGCATACCTATTCCATTAGTACCTATACTCGTAGCATACCTATTTCATTAGTACCTATACTCGTAGTATATTACATAAGCAGGTACCTATACTCGTAGCATACCTATTCCATTAGTACCTATACTCGTAGTATATTCCATTAGCAGGTACCTATACTCGTAGCATACCTATTCAATTAGTACCTATACTCGTAGTATATTCCATTAGCAGGTACCTATACTCGTAGCATACCTATTCAATTAGTACCTATACTCGTGGTATATTCCATTAGCAGGTACCTATACTCGTAGCATACCTATTCAATTAGTACCTATACTCGTAGTATATTCCATTAGCAGGTACCTATACTCGTAGCATACCTATTCAATTAGTACCTATATTCGTGGTATATTCCATTGGCAGGTACCTATACTCGTAGCATACCTATTCCATTACTACCTATACTCGTAGCATACCTATTCCATTAGTACCTATACCTACTCGTAGTATATTCCATTATTAGATACCTATACTCGTAGCATAATTCTCAGAAATATTTTGAGACGCTGGCTGTGCTAGGACGACGTTAAGGATTTAAGGTGGGGTTTAACGCAAAATTACCAATCTTAGGTTGGATTTTTAACTGACTAAATCAAGTACAATATTGAAATTAAATATATGCATGGATACTACAGGTATAGCGTTTAACTTAGTAGCCTCCTGAGGTATGGGAGCGGCAAGGGAGGGTCGTGATTTTCTTATGTCAAATGTCGCGAGACGTCACTTGACGTCAGTCGGGCGGCGATCTCGCTGCCGTCAATACGTGTTATTTGGACCGGCCGCTTTAGACAAGACGCACACGAGATTAGCAACCGAAGATGGGTCCTTGGATTAGAGCTCAAACTAAAGATGTTGTTTATAATGTATATAATTTTTTCAAGGTTCGGAAATCTGATCCAAATCCTGCCGAGCATGAAAACGATATAAATCTACACAAAACCGTTGCTAAGGAACCGGTCTGTCAAAACAAAGGGTACGGCGCATTGTTGATGCTAAAAAATATATGGAAAGAAATGCGAGGTTTTCATCACCAAGACAACCGAAACGGACAAGAAAAAAAAGATAGATATTGTCGATTTTAGTAAAGGTGTAGTAAGAAGAAAGATTGCAGAATTTTATAAAGTAAGAAAAGAAATTCCTACGATAAACTTAGAAAAGTTTTAGAGGAAGATCGTGTTATCAAATGTGGATATACATACATGCGTCTTTTATTGCATGAATAAGATACAAAAAATGCCAATCAAAGAGAATTTTTTTGATAGAACGCCATTCAATTCAGCAATGGGAAGGCAAATATATTACAGCTATAAGAAAATACAGATCGGAAGAGAGGCCAATATTTTTTCAAGACGAAACTTATGTCAATGATTCCTAAAACGTGCCAGCGTATTGGCAATCAGATACTGAAAGAGGTGCATTGGCTTCTATTGGTAAAGGAAATAGATTGGTCATCGTGAATGCTGGTGGGAGTTTAGGATTTGCTAATGGCGCTTTAAATATTTTCAAACCAATTACAAAGACTATCATGGAAACATGAATTACAACAATTTCGAAAAGTGGGTTCGCGAAAAACTTTTGCCTTCCCTACCATCTAATTCTGTAATAGTTATGGATAACGCGAAATATCGTTGCAACGAGAAGGATAAAGTACCCACAATGTCTTCCTTGAAAAAAAGAAATGCAGGACTGGTTAAAGCGGCATAACGTTGAGTACACTGAAGTTATGAAAAAGAGGGATTTGTTAGAATTAATAAAACGAAATAAACCAGAAAAACAATTTAAAATTGATGTCATATTAAAAGAAAATGGTCATACGGTACTTTATTTGCCACCGTACCATCCGGATTTAAACCCGAACAAATTAGTATGGGGAGATATCAAGCTGGCACGAAAACATATTAACTAGTTATTTGCTAATTTTTCAGTTGAGAAATGGCAAAAATGTGACGGTCACGTAAAGAAAGTTGAGGAAGAGTATTTCAAAAACGACCATCTTAGCGACGATATAATGGATCAATTTATAATAAGATTACGAGATGGCGACTCAGATAACGAAAGTGATTCCAGTCATACTGACAGTAATTCGAGTAGCGATATTGACATAAGCTAATAAATTTAAAGTTCAGTTGAAAATATTGATATTACTATTAAATATAATAATTATTTGAACAAGTATTTTATTCTCTTTCGCAATGACTTAGGTACTTATTTGTAAATATCGTAAGATCGATCGTCTGCATCACGTGTGTAGCCCGACAGTTCTTTACGTCACATGTCACCCCTCCCGTGCCGCTCCCATACCTCACGAGGCTACTGAGTTAAGCGCTAGGCCTATACATTATAATACCAAGGGATCATTTAAACAGAAACACGATAGTACAAAAATTTATATATAAAAAAAAAACACAAAGTTATCTCCAACTTCTGGCTAGATTCGATTGTTTGTCAATATGGTACAGATTATTGGGTCAAAAACTAGATAAAAAAGATGAATTCAATAAAACGGAGGTATCATAACAGGGGTTTTTTAAAATTATCTATATTTCACGAGATTTTCAATAGAAACGGCTTTTTCGAGCGGAGCGTGGCGTTTTTTTTGTATGAAGATTAATGTCTGGTGTTGGCGCATTTTTTATTATATATTTTTTATAAAACATTTTAAACTATGTTAGACCTCTGTTTGACCACGATCTCACCTGTTGGTAAGTGACGATGTGGCCGAAGATGAAGCACAAAGTTCTAGAAGGCACCTATTCCCTCTAGCCTTGAAAATACCCATATTATAGTTTAAGGATTTAAGATTTCCTGAAGTTTGGAACCACTGGTCTTTAATTTTCTCAGGAATATTTTAAGCAGCCGCTATTCTAATGGCTCCTAAATTCGTGTACGCCGAGCACAGCGCTCTCGGCAATCATAAATAGCTGCTTCGCTTTAACTCAGAAGTGGCGCAGCGTCAAGTTGCAAACTGCTAATTACACCACGTAATCCACTAACAACTTGATGTTATGGAAAGAATGAAGAATAATGTTCATTTCAATATGACAGTTACGTCAAACCGGGTAACGTCAAATGCGTGAAAAGTTATTTAAATTTGATCATTTTAAAATCGTTGCAGCTATTGTTAAGCCTGTCGAATGTGACTAAAGGGCTACAAGGATCATTTGGCACGTCTTGTGACCGCCGTTTTGGTGCTGTTTGATATTAAATTTTAGCACTGTATGGCACCTTATTTGCGTGTCACTTTGCCATTCCACAGTAGATGCAATGCACCTAATTAGGAAACCTAAATTGACCTCAAATCAGTTCCCTCTCGGCCGTCTTCGCGATAATAACACGTCAGATGTTATATAGAAAAATGCCTAATTGGGCCATAATGCCATAGTACACTGTAAAAATTCTTCGAAATCAGCTTTCCGTGTGAATTGAGATACCTATTTCGTGGCATAGTATAGGTACAAAATAAAACGGCACGCTTGGTTTCATACAAATTTACGTGTTTGCGGTATTTATCTTGATATTATGGTCGTTGGGAAAGCCTAAATTCTGATCTAGTATTATTTCAGACCATCTTTGACACAATACCTATGGCACTGGGCACCCTAGTACCAGCTGCTTTGCTTTGATTCCGCGCGGAGGAGAGCCGTAAGAATCGTTTTTTTTATGTTTTTTTGATATACGGAGAAAAAAGGTTTTAATTTACCGCACAATTCACATACCCTCTATGTGAATTGTGCGGTAAATTAAAACCTACAGGTAATATACAGGTCAAAAATACCTACTTTTAAATTCAGTTCCAGAAAAATAGTTGGAAACTCTTACACTGAGTCCATTGGTCATGTCTCATGTGTCCTTTAGGATTATTTAGACCAGATAATGTGGTTAGACATTGCCGCCCAGTAAACTCAGTGCGGTATTTTTACGGCTAAAAGAGATGCGAGAATTTTTAACATTTATTTGGATGTTTAGAGCGGTCGCTTGAATTCTAGGTTTGTTAGTTTCGTCTTTATGGTGGTAAATAAAATGTTAGAATTTTACTAGGTCCTCGACTTTAAAACAAACTATTTAGGTACTTTTCTAAATATAGGCTACAACACCCGCCTGTGGCTTCGATCGCATACTTAAATCTGTAAGCAAATCTATTTATTTATTTTTTAATTTATAGACGAGCATGTTTTGCTGATATGTTCTTAAAGTCCCTGGTTTGAAATAAATGTATCCCACTATGTTATACAATGGTGCAACCCACAGAAAAGGGGTCTGCCTACCCTTTCGGGGGAAAAGTCGTGTCTCTATGTATGTATGTAAATTATAAATGTCTAAGTTAGGATGTTTGAATGTTTGTTACTCATAATTATAGTATTATTTTATCTCTGCTTATAGTATTTTGCCAAATTTTATTATTATCACCACGATTCTGCGCTTAAAAAGCGGCCAAGTGCGAGTTGGACTCGCCCATGAAGAGTTCCGTAGCAGCAAGTAACATCATATAAAAGTTCTTGTAGTTCGTTGTAACTTTGATCGATGTTTTAATAATAGTGTATTAAAAAAAACTACTTTCTAGATCTCGTTCAAACCAATTTTCGGTGGAAGTTTACATGGTAATATGTACATCATATTTTTTTTTAGTTTTATCATTCTTTTATTTTAGAAGTTACAAGGGGGGACACACATTCTGCCACTTTGGAAGTGTCTCTCACGCAAACTATTCAGTTTAGTTTTTTTAAAATTAAAAACCTCAATATAATTTTTGAAGACCTATCTATAGATACCACACGTGTATGGGTTTGAAGTTTTTTTTTAGTTTCAGTTCTAAGTATGGGGAACCCCCAGACTTTATTGTTTTTGTTTTTCTATTTTTGTGTAAAAATCTTGCCGTTCACAGAATACATCTACTTACCAAGTTTCAACAGCATAGTTTCGGAAAAAAGTGGCTGTGACATACGGACGGACAGACAGACAGACATGGCGAATCCATAAGGGTTCCGTTCTTTGCCATTTGGCTACGGAACCCTAAAAAGTGTCCAAACCAAAAGAAAAACCAAACGCATACAGAAAAACATCTGTCTAGTTTTATCCGTCCATTGCTGCTTGAACATTTGAAGGACTAGAATAACATAGAATATAATTTATTTATTTGTTTAAAATAGGTACATACAGGTATACAGGTACATATTTAAATCAAAATATAAGATCCATATTCCGCTATTTAGTAGATAGCATGCAAAAAGTAATAACTATAACTAGTTACGTGATATGATATACGGGAATACAGATTAAGTAGGTAAAGTAGGGACATCTATCTAGCACAAACTAGTACGTAGTAAAACCCACGATCAAGCACCCCACGATCAAGCAACCCACGATCAAGCAACCAGGAGCTTCACATACTTTTAAAGATCTTGAAAGGTTGCTAGCTTATTATAATTTTTCAAAGTGTGAACCGGCTGGGTCATCAGTGAACTCATTTGTCATCGTTCGAGTTTTCAAAGGTGCATATTTTGTCATTGGTATTGTATGGAATGCTAAGTCCATCGTAGAGTTACTAGGAAGTCTTTGGCTATCTCCAAAATGGCGATTAGATCTAGCGAAAATTCTAAGTCTATGATTAGATCAATGGTTCGACAGTTATCGCAGAACAAACTCAGTCACAAACCCATGTTTGTGACTGAGTTTGTTTTGTTGTTTGTGTTGTTGTTTGTTGTTCTGTTTGTTCGTTCTCACACTTAACTCGGCATCCATATGCCGAGTTAAGTGTGAGACCTCACTTCGCTCGGTCAATTCTTTTGTTCACAATATTAAGAGAATCTCAAGTTGTATAAATAGAGTCATCCTCAAAGGTTTATACGATTTATAAGAAACTTGCAGCAATGAAAGGAAAACATTTAGTCCTAGCGGAAGCAACTTGGACACAGGTAACCAGTACATACACTTTACACTGCGGGACAAAATAATTAGTCATAGTCATATTGTTTATTGATGTTTATTGGTTATTGTTTATTTTAGTAGTAGTAGAGTTTTTTTTTGAAAGAGGCCGTCTTGAGAAGTACTACCACCATGCCTATTTCTGCCGCAAAGCAGTAGTGCTCGCATTGCTGAGTTCCGGTTTGAAGGGTAAGGGTGCCGGTGAAATTACAGGCACATGAGACTTTTCGGTAAAAATTTAGAATCGTTTGGCAGGAGGAGGAGGGGGAGATGGGGGGTGTTGGAGGGGGAGGGGTACCCCCTCACCCCTGGTACCAATCCCATAACAAGGTAACTTATAGTTTTCGAGAAAAAAAATAAAGAAAATTTTGAGGTTAAGTATGAGATTTTGGTAAAACTTTACAATCGTTTGGCAGGAGGAGGATGGGAGAGGGGGGGGGAGTGGGGGATTTGTACCCCCTCGCCCCTGGTACCACTCCTATGCAAAAGTAACTTACAGTTTTCGAGAAAAAAATAAAGTTTTTTTTTTGTTAAGTATGGATATTTTAAATGTCGGACTCCGGTATGTGCTCCCGCCAGTACTCTCGCGAGGTCGCCCTTGAGTGTCGCTTTGTGTGACTCGACACAGAGCACCCCGACAATAGTTGGTTAGGTCCGAAAAGAGTGGCAGACCCGATACGGAGCACCCCGACTCCACGTGGTACTGTGCGTCACGCCCCTAGAGTGTATATAAAAACGCGGAGCCAGTAGCTCGCGTGGGAGATCTTGAGTGGAGCAAGCCCGCGAGGCCGAGCGGAGTGAAGGGGGGAGCTGGCGAGCGAAGCGAGCCGGTGACCTCCGTAGCGTAGCAAGACCTAACCAACTATTGTCGGGGTGCTCTGTGTCGAGTCACACAGTCAGTCAACAATAAAAAATCCATAATTTATAACATTAATTAATTCCTCAAAAGGATCTCTCTTATTTCTTTCAACATCCCTTCTCTACAGATAGAGATACCTACTCATAAATTAAATCATTAATATTATTATTTTACGTTCCGATTTTGTAAAATTTTCTTTATTATTTTTCTTTAAAAGCACAAGTTTCCTGGACAAGGGGGCCGAGGCTGGAATTTCCTGCACCCTCCCTGCAAGTTGGCGATGACTCCCGTAACATCCGACACTTCCAATTCAAAAATTTCATACTTAACCTCAAAAATTTCTTTATTTTTTTTCTCGAAAACTATAAGTTACCTTGTTATGGGACTGGTACCAGGGGCAAAGGGGTACCCCTCCCCTTCCTCTCCCCCTACTCCCACCCTCCTCCTCCTGCCAAACGATTCTAAACCCAACCCGACTTTTCATCTTTATGTCTCAGGGTGGCGGGCGCAGTGCAATACCACATAGGGCGCGTCCTAGGTGGCCGTGACCTATGAGGTAATGCACTGTTCATAGGCAGAGGTTACCGCTTAACATCAAGTGGGCCATCTGCTTGTTCGGTCATTCCAGTAGTATAAAAAAAAAGGGTAACATCTTTCCTCCTGCTTTCCTGCAACCTGTGGTAGTTAGTGATTTTGTGACAAGAGAGACGGAAGTGTGTAACAGGAAGCACGCATTTGCCGAGAGGTTGGTACTATGAGCCATGTTGCTTATTACCAAGGAGGTGAGATGTCAGATGTAACACAACAAGATTATGCGATTACTTTAAGGTTCGCTCGTTATTTTCCCATTGGAACACTGGGAGCACTTGGTAATTTAAGAGCATTTCGCAAAGTTGTGAGATCTAATGTAACGACAATTATACAAATACAAATACAAAAATATTTATTTTGCCAACAAACTTACAGAGAAACTTTAAATTAAAACATAATATACATGTTATAATCAGCAAAAAAGGTCGCCGCTCAGCGTATGCTGCAACAACGCAAGCGCTGCTGCATTACTATAATTCCTACCAATACTATAATTTTTTGTATTTTCGTGTTTTATTTTGTTTATATCTGTGTTGTTACAAATAAAAACAATTATATTCTATTCTATTCCTTGTTGTCCAACCGGACACTCAATAATAAGCCGTATTTGTATGGGACGAGAATCGTTACCTCTCCGTAACACACGTAAACACGGGAGGTAAAGGTTACCTCGAACTATATATTTACCTTTCTTATTTTTTTTTGGAAAATCTGAATGTTATGGTTATTTACCACCTAGCCCAAGGCCATTATACCCTTACCTTCTTTAGGTATACAACTGTTTTTTTAGTTTTTGACAAAATAAATTTATTCTTATTCTTATTCATTATTTTGTCCTCAACTGCACCTATCTCTGACACAACTTGAAGAAAACAGCTCTGCCGGGTTCTAGAATGTCTTTTCCAAGCTGTGTAGATGTGTGTGTGTGTGTGTATGTGTCCAAGCTGTGTACATGTGTGTATGTGAGAACCTATTCAGTTAAACTTGTTCTTCGCTACAAAGTTTATTTTTCACTTATTCTTGTATTCAATTTGTAGTTTGCGGTTACTTTTTGGTAAATTGAATTTTGACCATCTTACTCCCTCTGGTCTTTTTATCTATCTGCCTACCCCCCCCCCCCCCCCCCCCCGGAGACAGGCAGATATATTTTGGCAACAAAACATCGGAGCCAATTTTTTTAGACCCACTAGATTTCATTATTGTACTATCTAATTGCGTAGCTACCTCTAATTTGTGGCGCATAGTAATGAAAACATAAATTTTATTCAACAACCTCTGAGACAACCTCTGTGGCGCGGCGGGCGACGGTTTGCCTGTGACGCAGATTGCGGGTTCGATTCCCGCCTCGGAACAAATATTTGTTCAGCAGATCTGCAGATATTTGTTCTGTGTGTTCTGGGTATTTTCTATGTATAAAAAAAAAACTATCTATGTAATACGAGTATATTGTATTAAGTATATCAATTGTCTAGTACCCATAACACAAGCTCTGCTTTGCTTGGGGCTAGATAATGTTGTCCAGGATTATCTATTTATTATTATTATTTATTTATTCAGTGAAACTTTTATGTCATATTACACTTTAAATAAATAAATAATGCTGGATCTGCACAAATATCTGCAGATCGTAAAAATATTTGTTCCGAGGCGGGAATCGAACCATGTTCCTGTTAGTTAGACGAAGAATAACCACAGAATAAATAATAGTACAAGTAGTATAACTAATATCCACTGTAATCTAGAGATTATAAGAAAACCGGCCAAGTGTGAGTCGGACTCACACACGAAGGTATCATCGTACAAGATGAAACTTTTTTTTTTATTTTTTTTATTGTTGTTATGGAGACTTTAAGAATTACCGGGTGGAAATTTCAAGTATCTACCTATTTGTGCACGTGTAGTACCTATTTGTTAGTAGTAGTAGAGCTTTTTTGTGAAAGAGTTCGTCCGGGGCAGTACTACCACCATACCTATTTCTGCCTCAAAGCAATAGTGCTCGCATTGCTGTGTTCCGGTTTGAAGGGTAAGGGTACCGGTGAAATTACAGGCACATGAGACTTTTCATCTTTATGTCTGAGGGTGGCGGGCGCAGTGCAATGCCACATAGGGCGCGTCCTAGGTGGACGTGATCTATGAGGTAATGCACTGTTCATAGGCAGAGGTTACCGCTTAACATCAGGTGGGCCATCTGCGAGTTCCGTCATTCAAGTAGTATCAAAAAAAAAAAAGTGAAATTGTAGCGAAATTGTAGGCCCAGTAGGCTTCGCACTTTCGCTGCAATATAACGTCCGTATTATTTAATCCTAGTTAATGAGGCAATTCAAAATTATTCTTGCAATTGGTCTGAGTCCCGGACTGGGAGCTCCCCCCTTCACCCCTGCGACTTCTCTCGACACAAACTAGGTATCTTTTCCTTTGACTTGTTCATAAAGATAATTGAAAAAAAAAAATGCCTAAAATATAAGCAAACAGAGCCTTAAAGCCTCGATAATCAAATCATCGGAATAAATTCGAACTAATTGGTCGCTGGTTCTTGCACTCCTTGATATGGTCGCGCTCTGACGTCATTATTAAGGCTGCCCCTTACATTACTATCATAATGATTCAGATGTCCAGTTCCGGACGTGCCTCTCTATACAAATACCACTATGAACGGTCTTGAACCGACTATTCCAAGACTTTTTGTTATACAACTTGAAATGACAGAACACGCAGATATGGGCCCACATTATTATTATTTTTTTACACAACATTATCTTGCCCCAAGCTAAGCAAAGCTTGTGTTATGGGTACTAGATAACTGATATACTTAATACAATATATAACATAGATAGATATTTTTTATTATACATAGAAAATACCCAGAACACCCTTAACAAATATCTGCGATCGCACAAATGTTTGTTCCGAGGCGGGAATGGAACCCGCAACCTCCTGCGTCGCAGGCCAAGCTTCGCCCGCCGCGCCACAGAGCTCGTCAGCTTCGCCCGCCGCGCCACAGAGGTCGTATTCGCTATGACAATAGGATATTACTTGCCAATAACGTGTGACGCACAATGTATTCTGTATGATGATTCCACGCAGATATCGTAACGAGCCCGCGTTATGTCACGTTTGGTCATGGCGAAAAAGGGCCCGGCGTGTTACGAAAAAAAAAACCATTTTGTTTTATGAATACTGTAGGTAAGACAAATAAGTAACAAAACAAGCTAGGACAAAGGATATTATTGTGGTCGGTGGATGGAGGTGGCTCAAGACAGTTCATTTTGGAATTGTCTTTTTTATACAACTTTATATGACAGAACAACTTGATGGCCTACCAGATGTTAAGCGGTTCCCTCTGCCTATAATCAACAGTGCATTGTCTCATAGGTCACGTCCACCTGGGACGCGGCCTATGCGGCATTGCACTGCCCAACTGAGACATAAAGATGAAAAATCTCATGTGCCTGTAATTTCACCGGCACCCGTAACCAGCAAAGCAGAACAAGCAATGCGAGCACTTTGCGGCAGAAATAGTTATGAAGGATCTTTGTGCACCTGCAGAATTTGAGTTTAGACCTTAGGAACACCGGCCGAGTCACTGACCACGTCACCTCAGTGCTTTCCAGGTCCATGTGCCAACCCTATCCACCTTCACATCATGCATATTGAGCGAGACGGCTGAGGTCGGCCATCGATTACCTAGAGTGTAATTGGCGATTTTCAGCGAAGCATTTCGTTTTACGGCGGTCGATGACGCTTTTGCCTTGTGCGAACGGGTTCATTAGCTCACAAACAGATTAATGTTTTACTGTTATCGTAGGTATATATATAGCGCTTCGGGCTACCTGATTAAGCAATTGAGCCATGAATGTAGGTACTGAATTTAAAAGCAGTAATTCAGTACACCAACGGCTCAATTTGCTGAAAAGGTAACTCAGAACATTACATAAGTTGAATTCATTTTAGATCGTTTTAAACATTCCAAATCGTTCCTAAGATTAGGAAGCGTCCCTGAAGATGCTGGCTGCATTGCCACGCCGAATAGAAATACCAATGCGTTGAGTTGAGTCAGATAAGAGCCAGCTCTCGTGTAACCTGTCGTTTCGACCAGACGCACTGAAATAATTTAAGAGATTGTTTTTTTTTTTTTAATTTTGACACTTGGCCGAAATCAGAACTATCACAGCCATCTTGTAATCTACTATCAAACAGCGCCACAAGACGTGCCAAATAATCCTTGTAGCACTTTATAATAATACTAATTTAGTGTAATTTAGTGTTGGGCTTGGTAAAACGTGAACTTAGAAATCGTATAACCTTTGTACCTGCAGTAGGTACTCGATAAAGCACAGTCGTTCTCAAATGTTCCCGATAATTTTTACAAGTGCAATTAAGGTGTACGTCGGAACTAGGCAGGTATAATTTCAGCTCAACCGGATATCGGAAAGTCACCCTAATTCAATTCAATTCAATTTATTTATTTCAGACATTGTCCATATTTTGCTAGTTGCGCTTTTCATAACGTAAGTAGGGAGGCACATTTACAATTTAAAAATTAAATAAAATCAATTTAGCAAACCCAACATGCAGGCCCATCCAGTGGTTTGCTATAGGACAGTCCCACCTGCCCGACAACGCGTTCAGGATGCTGTTCGGGCTTCCACGGACCCTTCCCCTCATTGACGCACACCTCTTGCGCATGATGCTATGGAAGCCATCGACTCTGCTTTCCGCAAACATGCCAGAGGCGCTGCAGAAACGAGGCCGCCCCACCAGTACTTTTGCTACCCGTGAAATAATTATCATTGAGGAGTTTCAGTGGCCTTCTGCGGTCTTTTTCATCAGTTTCACTTCACTTAATGGTACTTTCCAAATGCACATGCTTGACTTGTTCCACAGAATAAATAATAGTTGCTTGTTGCTGAAAATACCAAAATCGCTGTCTGTATGCCTATCATATTTGAGGAGTTCCTTCAATTCCTCATTGCATGGAATTCATCATCCAAACTAGATATTGATAATAGTGGGAACAATGTGGAAGTACCTATGTCGTATAAAAACAAGAATAATTTATTTATTTATAATAAAAACTCAATAATATTATTCTGTTTAAAATTAGAAAAGCATTCTTTAATTGTGAGATACAATGCCCATTCAAGAGATCCATCGATTGGTACAATAAAAAACTACCATGTTTTATGCATTTTTGGTTGGTTCGATTCCCGGCTCAGGCAAGCTTTCAAAAACTGTGAATGCTTTTGTTCTTGTTTATTCCTTTGAGAAAAAACTGTAATCTCCAAAATGTAATGTAACTTCTTTACCTCCAGGTCACGTTATTTTTTCCATACGGCATAATTGCTACTTCTAAAATAATAAATTACCAAAATAATGTTTGTACGAAATCAGAAATTAATCGCTTTTATAATGAGCTCGAGGGTCTTTTGTATAAAATTGCGTTAGTGCTGCACAGTGTACTCAACATACAGTAATACTACTAGTATAGTATTATTATATCTGTGGTAATACATAACATAGGTACCCGAACATCGCATAATATGTATTCCACACTAAGATTTTAGTTTCGTCCTGTTATAGAAAAATAAGCCATTTTTACCATAGCACAAAAACAACAGACAATTCATTTTAAAAATTATTAGTAATCGATATAATTTTATAAGAAACTAACATTAGTATACGTATAGTGATCATTAGTCAGTATAAGTTATCCAAAATAAGAGCAAACTTCCTTTGCATATAAAAGGGCCCAAGCACCCAAATACTACATAAAAAGTTAGCATTTTATTAGTAGTAGAGCTTTTTTGTCAAAGGGTTTTTTCTGGGGAAGTACTACCACTAAATATACTATTTCGGCCACAAAGCAGTAGTGATCACTTTCCTGTGTTCCAGTTTGAAGGGTATATGAGTGCCGGTGAAAACACAGGCACATGAGACTTCGTCTTTATGTGTCAGGGTGGGCTCAGGGCTCAGTGCAATGCCACGTTGGGTGCGTTCAGGTGGGCGTGACCTGTGCGGAAATGAATTGTGTTACGGCACAGAATAAATAATAGCACAAGTTACGGCTACACATCACTGCTTGTACCGCCACACACGCAGTTTAGCATTAATTTCACCTACTACTTGTTTTTGCCTTCTCTTGTTTTGTGTTTAGGAGGTTGCGGGTTCGATTCCCGCCTCGGAACAAATATTTGTGCGATCGCAGATATTTGTTCAGGGTGTTCTGGGTATTTTCTATGCATAATAAAAAATATCTATCTATGTATTATATTGTATTAAGTATATCAATTATCTAGTACCCATAACACAAGCTCTGCTTAGCTTGGGGCTAGATAATGTTGTGTGAACTGTCCAGCATTATTTATTTATTTATATTCTATAATAAATATAATTCTATAATTCTATAATAATTTAACAGGTAAATTCCATGACCGATATAGAGGCCAAAACAGCATTTTTTTAAGCATCTCTCATTTACGCGTAACCAAATCTATCAATGTACGGTCATAATGTTCTAAAGAGGCTAGCTAGTTAGCTACCCACAACACAGGTATTCCCAGGGTGGGAGCTAGCGCACTTGCAAATTAATTCTTTCCCAACATTGCATTGTTCCAATCGTTCAATAGATGTTTTTTTTTCTTAAGTATAATATTAGTTAAGTTTATTCATAATGTAACCTACTATTTAGTCCGCGCAACGACTAATGAGCGCTCGGCGAAAGTGGTCGAGTTGACTGCGCATGTTTACATTAGCGCATTCCCTATACAGACCCAAAAATGACTTCTGCGCATTGAAGGTCAGCGCTCATTACTCGTTGCGCGATCTATACCTACCTTAGTTTTGTAAAAATTGCGTTTCATATGTTTTTTGTCAATAATATAAACTTTTTATACTTATACTTTAACTTTGAAAAATCATCACGCTGAAACTAATTTACGGATTGTGATGGTATTTGGAGTGTAGACGGTTGCCGATGGAGGGTAGGTGGCGTGCGAAGCCGTCTTAATAAAAGCTATATAGTCTATCTAAAAAAGTGAAGAGAGTATAGAAAATCGTGTCATAACTTTTGTTCAGTTTAGTGCGCTTCAGTTTCGGTACTGCATGTTTCTTATACTGTACACCCTGTGGGTTAGGCAGCGGTGGAGTAAATCGTGTGTCATTGTAATAAATTACTTCAATTCGCCACTAAATCTGTACTTATGGAAGTATTAATTACTGTGGTAGATGCGTGGCCTCAGTAGAAAGGTAGACCTAACCTTCATCACAAGAAGCCTTATCAATTTTAGCAGTCAAGGTCAGCAATAATTAATGTGTCAAATAATGTTTTTGTGGCATTCTTGTTTGTGTACACATAGTCCGGAAGCCAGCACAACAACAAACACGTATGGGTTGCTCATAGCTAATACATTCCGAGAAGTTAGCCAGTGTTATACAAACAGGGCAGCGCAAGTATGACGGAAGGCCCGTAGGCACAGAATATATATATTATGCCGTAGATGTTGGTGGTGCCCGGCGCAATATTTTGTATGTGTCAAAATAAAAAATGTGTTGCAGCCTAGTAGGTGCAGGGTTCAGCATTGAAGAAAAAAATTCAGTACAATCATAGACGTAGAATTTTTTCGCTACGCTAAATAGACAAACGAAGCGTGGGAGAGAGAAGTCATTTTTAAATGTACCCCGAGCAAGAAGAAAAGTGACAGCAACAATGTATTGAATGTGACATGTTTTGCTTGAGGACATGACCATACCGGACGGTCTCTTGTGCAGTTTAACTAATTTCGTAATTTTTTTAGTAATCTTACTATTAAATAACAAATATTACTTTGTATGACAATGGTGTCATGTTCAGTTTGTGACTGTGAATATACAAGACGTAATTATCCGGGAAAATACACGTTTCACAGGTAAATAAGAGATTATTGGTAGTTCGATTGTGTTGCTTATTTTATCAATTCTGCTTTAGTAAATGGCCTAAAAACCAGTTTCATTCGTAGATTAGGACTTTCCCTTATATTTTTTAATAATATTTCGTTGCTGTACCTAGAAATAAACAATATTTTATGTAAAATATAAAAATGTTTGATTACGATAGGGCTTGACCAAGTGATGACGTCAGAAATATCGATATTCCTGTTGCAATCTATATCGTAGTATAATGCGCATCATGTAAAAAGAACGCTGGCGGTCAAGCTTCTTCAGGCGTTTCAGCGTTCGTTTTAAGAGATTACTTACTTTTCTACTTATTTAAGAGATGTATACCTATGCATTCAATGAGTGCCTACATAGTTTACTACTTTTTACATGACGCGCACTATACCTACCTATAAATTAAATTTTTGTCCATCCTAGAATGGAGGTTTACTTTGTTTGGAGTAAATATGTGTGCTCTGTTAACATTTTACCGTTTTTTTAAAAATCTGTAATAACCAGGTGGACATTGAGGTGTGTGTTTTTGTATTGACTATTGAAAAGGTAACTTTAAAGCACCACGGGTGTTTTTATTGCAGTTTGTGTAGTAGATATTTTGGAGTAAATATTTACGTTGTTGTACACACGCCTTTTTCCCGAAAGGGTATATTTATTTTTTATTTTTTATAAATAAATATTGTTTATTTCTGCTTAATAAAATAATAGGTAACAAATTAAATTTAAATATACCCCAGAAATTCCGTTCCAGCGGGACTCGAACCTGCACCCTCGCCTGTGATCAGCGATGCCTTTACTTTCGAACTTTGAACAGAAGGTTTCCAATGAAACACCTGTAGATAAAGCACTATCAACTTGGCGCTATAGCCGAGTTGATAGTGCCCACAAATTTCATCTCCAGCGTCATAGCTCGATCTATGGCTAAATTGTTTAAGGCATCGCCGATGAAAGGTGAGGGTGCGGGTTCGAGTCCCACTGGATCGGAATTTTCGGGTTACATTTAAATTTAATGTTATCCATAAAGCGTGGTTTACACTTGAAAAATAATAAACTTTGGGGTAACAAATTGTCTATAGATAAAGTAACAGAGTGAAAAATTATATGGGCGTAGCACGGCTGATATAAAATGTTTTTGTGCTTTCAGATTTCCAAGTAATCCTTTGCTACGAGAAAAATGGTTATCGATTATAAGAAGAGTGGGATGGACTCAAATAAGAACTCCACTAGGTATATGCAGCAAACATTTTAAGTTTAAATTTAAAAGGGAAACTCTAAAATCCCACCTATAAATAAAACTGTAATATTTAGGGGTCAATAAATAATAAAGGTTTATTTATTAACTGTATTCAAAATTCTCTTTATGACGTCAAATCTGCCAAACTGTGTTATTCATGAAAGACTTAATCTGCATTAAGATGAATTTATCTACCATACACATCACGGACGGATGATGAATTCTATCGACAATGTAAAAGTGTTGGTCGAGGACAACACTATTTTTAACTCGGACATAGACTTTCACCAACACGTGCACATATTTTTTTTGGTTCCATCTTCGATCTCTGATTGTAGATCTAGTACATATACTAAATCTATGAGTACAATGAATGACAGAGTTGACAACAGACTAACTTAAAAATACTTCTGTCTCACACGCACGTGGTCCGTTGTCTCGCTCACAACAGCGACCAGCACATGGACAGCCAGCAATAAAACACACTCCGATTACAAAAATGTATTATAAGTAATAACAATTTCTCATAGGCAGCGCTACTCAAAACTTAGAGATTTTTTTTTGTCTGGCGCAATCAAAGACTCATAAACATGTGAGACATATTTAATGTCTGGAATATACCGATATCATCATATTTAAAATGAACACCCCAAGTTTGTAATAAAGAGTTTTTTTGTGAAGCAGTTCATCCGGGCCAGTACTAACACCATAGGTACCTATTTCTGCCGCAAAGCATTGCTGTGTTCCGGTTTGAAGGGTATGGTTGCCGGTGAAATTACAGGCACATGAGACTTTTCATATGCCTCAACGCCTTTTTTGTCAGTATGACGTCATTCCGTTCTCCTAGCTGCGAGCTCCTCCCAGTTGTCTGCAGACAATCCATAGGCGTTCAATGCCACTTGAACACGCCTTTATAACGCAGATACTGTCCACCATCATTACGCTTTTCACTAGCAATAACCGACTAAATTTTTAGTATACATACATACATTCATACAATTCCTCACCTTTGCTTATTCAGAAGCATCGAGTCCAGTGCGACACGTATTTTCTGAAATCCTTCACTATATTTCCTATTAACCGACAACCGTTCAGCAAATAGAATAAAACATTGCTATTTCCTTGGGACCATGCGTGGTTCCTACTACCCATTTTCTACCTTGACAGATTCTTTTTACCTCTAAAACCCTCAACCTCATAGGATCGTAAACCTTAATCAGTTCAGATAAGAGCGATGATATTTTAAATGAATGGTTAGGTTGTGTGGTAATGTTCACATCCGTGTTTCTAAATAAATAAGAACAATATTGCTACTAGGTACGTACAGGCATTCTATGAAGAAACTGTCGGCAGGTGCGCTTCTATGGAGTTATGTACAAAAATAGGTATGGGGCTTATCGAAATAAAATAACAACGAACCAATTTTTTTATGTTTTAGTTTAGTCCATAATTATATGTACTGTTATATTTGTTTTTGATAAAACCTGATGTTAATGTAGTAGGTATATGTCACCGAGGACGTGTCCTAAGTATGATTGTACTACGCCCTAGACGTAAAGATAATAAGTTTTTTGATGAAAAACACTATCGTCTAGACTCGTATAATTATATGTGTATAGATGATCACGTTGGGATGGCCAATTTAAACTTGGTTTTACTTAGCTTTAGAATCAGCAAGAGTTTAAGCTAGGCTAGGGTCTACTTACTTTACACAACTTACTAGGGACAAAGAAAAGAATGGTACAGATATTAATTGTTATTTATTAAATAAGATATGGTAGGTATAAGAAGATATGTTGATGTCAAAAGTAGCTTCGTAGAATGCCGGTACTGTAGTGTTTCCGTCTCGAATGTTTTCCTATTTCATTACCTTGTTCGAGCGAGGGAAGTTTATTTCATAAGTATTTCAGTTTCATCGTACCCTGATTAGTTGTTCAGGAGAACTTATGTGGATCACTTTGTAGTTTGCTCTTGCTTTAGTTATTGTAAAGTTTAGTTTTCTTTCGAAAAGAAATAATATAGGCTTAGAAAAACATCATTTGTTTTATAAATACTGTAGAGGTACTATGACAAATAACTTAAGTAACAAAACAAACGAGGACCAAGGATATTATTGAGGTCGCAGGAAAATGGTGGATGGAGGTAGCTCAAGACAGTTCATCTTGGCATTCTACGTGTGGTTATTTATACAACTTTTTATGACAGACCATATAACAGATGGCCCAGCTGATGTAAGTGTTACGCACTGCCTATATACAGTGCGTATTATAGGCAGGGTCTCATAGGTCACATCCACCTAGGACGCACCCTATGTGGCATAGCTCAGCGCCCGCCACCCTGAGACATAAAGATGACAAGTCTCATGTGCCTGTAATTCCACGGACACCCATACTCTTCAAACCGGAACACAGCAATGCGTAATGCTTAGAAGAAGGTAGAAGTCAGTAGACTTGTCGTACTATTATATTTTATGTGGTGCTGTGTAACTAACAAACTAACAAATAATGTAATCGAATCTTGGAATCAAATTTTTGACCACTTCTTATTTTACGGTTTATCTGAAACTTGGCATACCTACCCGTCAAGTTCCGATCACAATACTATAATGATGGTGACAGCAAGGCGATCTGACGATGGGGAAGGAAGATGGACAATGGAACCTCAATGATTAGTAGCCTGGCAGGGTTTGATTTTTATCAGCTCACGGTTCCAATTATTTATTTTAGTTTACATAAAACTTTTCCACTCATCAAAGGATTTTAAGCTTCCGGTAACACGAATGTGAATGAAGTGCGTTCACACGTTGGCCAAGAGCTCAGGTTCACGGGCGTGCGTCGACGGAGCAGATGTTATTTATAAACTTGGCGTAAGTTTAGGCCACATTTGGCCCAGGCATTGGTCCATTAGTTAGACCACCGTGCTACTGGCATCAGCGATGCTAGCCCAACTATAACATTGGCGCAGCTATAGAGCCAGCATGTTAAGAAACATATCATAAATCGAAACACCAAGTTGACTGTCTCCTCTAGAAGAGGCATAGCCTACATTAACTGCACCAACGTTACACAACACAATTTGATTTGCATTCGGCAGTAGTTTTGCAACATGACGCTGCCAAGTGGCTGGGTTTTGGTTAATTGTAGTAAGAAATGGCCTTTATCCAGATAAATCTAGATAAGTAGTTGTTGTTTTGGCTAAAGCGAGCATGACGCGTACATAAATACACAAGCACGTGATATGAGGCGGCGACACACAAACAAAAAATGCCGACTATGTTCAGTGTTCCATTACAATTTAAAAATGGAACACTTATTATAAATACGAGTACTTATATAGTTGCACCCTGGATCTTATTCATCAAGAGCATCTCATCATCAGACCCTGGGGTCGGCAACGAACGACACGTCATGTCGTCTTCGTTTCAGCTCAAACTTGAAGGTTCAAGTTTGAGCTTGAAGTAGTACCCCAGACCCTATTCATCCTATGCTGCTCATCATCAGATCCTGGAGCTTGTTGTCGTCGAAAAATAAAATTTTGAGATGAAACTAGATACATACTTGAGTTCCCTTCTAAAAACTGGTTACGAGCTGATAATCCTGGAAACAGCTGCACCAATTTCCACCAAACATAGACAAGAGCCAGCTCGACTAAGGACAAATAGGCAGACAGACAGACCGACATGGCGAAATTAGGTAAAAGGGTTCCTTGTCGGACTTCGAAACCCTAAAAAACGTCCCATGCCGCTTGAAAAAGGAATTTTAGTTGTAAATCTCATAATAAAATACATACACACGTATATGCATCTCATAAAAATAGAGATCCAAGCATGTTTCCGCCTCCATCCACCAACATACCGATGGTGCCATGAAACCATCGTGACTTCGGTCCATCGAGTGAGACTGTCGTTCTACACTGCTGATTACTGTCTCGTACAATAAGTAAAAACCTAAACAATATATTATAGTTATATTTTGCGAAAGGGACATACCGTCCGAATCGATAGAATCGTTGCGCGACTGAACGCACAGCCGTAAGTCAGAGATCTGATAGGAGCGTACAACCGTTTGGTAGTCTAGGGGTGCACTTCATATTATTTATTGTCTACCATTCCTGTCCCTCTGCTGAGCAAAGGCCTCCTCCATTCCGTCTAGACTTCACGGTCTGGAGCTAGGTGTCCAGTCTGTCAGGCGTATCCAACTCGTATCGCTATCTACATCAAGAGCTGCTGCGACGGCTTCTCGCTGGGTCAGAGCGCTACTAGGTGGGTGCACTACTAAATTAAATTCCAAAATTCACCCACTAGGGAATGCAGCGGGATGTTCAAGTACCTATGCAAGGAAAAAATTCCACGGGTAAGGAGTCGCGGCCTTCCTAGTATAACTCATTATTATGCTAGGGAAGACCAGAGAGTACGGGCATAAAACTAGAAGCATAAAGATGACTGTCCTTCACAAATATGATATCATTCAAGGGTCATAAAACAGGCTCTCCAAATTCATCTCCACAAGAAATCGCATACTCGTAAAATGTACTATCAAGGCATCCCCATCATAAAGGTGACGATGCATCGAGAGGAACCATCAGCTTGCGATCTACATAAACGTTTATTTATTTTATTTGTTCAAAAGCTTCAGAAGAAGCTAGTACTTAGATGCAAAATTATCAACAATGGTAAGTTAGGTAAAGTTCATTTTATTACGGGTACACCGAAAATCACTGAATATTACGACGACCTCTGTGGCGGGGCGGGTGAACGTTCGCCTGCGACGCCGGAGGTTGCGGGTTCGATTCCCGCCTCAGAACAAATATTTGTGCGATATGCAGATATTTGTTCAGGGTGTTCTGGGTATTTTCTATGTATAATAAAAAATATCTATCTATGTTATATATTGTATTAGGTATATCAGTTATCTAGTACCCATAACACAAGCTCTGCTTAGCTTGGGGCTAGATAATGTTGTGTAAACTGTCCAGCATTATTTATTTATTTATTTATTTATTAATTTGTTACGTGCTCTCAAATCCATTTTACACTACGCCGTGTATAGTACCTAATACGTACTATTCTATATTATGTGGATATATTCTGTGCTAGGAAATAATGTGCCTCGGTAATCGTCGTTCATGCCTGTCGCTTTTTCAATCTCTTGCATATCATATTATTGATTCGAAAAGCCGACGTTTGCAAATGTACAATATTTATTCGAATTAGCGTATCGCCGGTCAGTTTCCTTATTCGTCAATTTTGCTGATTCAACAGTTTAATGATTAGCATGTTTCTTAATTCGCCACTTTCCTTTTTTGCCAGTTTCACTAAATTGTCAGAGCCTCTATTTAGGCAGTTTCTTGACTCGCAAACTTCCTTATTCCTCAATTATCTTAAGTTGTCAGTTTTGCTATTTCGTCATTTTCCTAATGCGTTACTTTCCTTGTTCATCTGATAGTTTAGTTTGTCAGTTTTCCCATCTCGTCATGTTTATGATTTGCAAATTTTGGGGTTTCGTAGTAAACTAGGAACCCAGCTGTTTTTAAGGCGATCTAAAGGCGATACAAGACATATTTTGTACTCAGCTAAATGACACGAAACGCTAAAAAAACGAACCGATCGTAAAAAAAAAAAAAAAAACACGTTGTATATTTGATACACCGAAACACGACTATATTAAGACCTTGGCAACTAGTGAAACTAGTGAATATAGAAACTGATTATCTAGGGAAAATGACCTTTTGACCAAACTAACGAATAATTAAATTAGCACATACGGAAACTAGCAAATTTACGAAACTGAAGCCTAGCAAAACTGGCGAAGGAGTAAACTGAAGGTTTAGGAAAATGACCCACTAGCGAAATTGTCAACCTAGTGAAAATTACCAGAAGGTAAACTGTTGAATCAGCAAAATTGACGAATAAGGAAACTGACCGGCGATACGCTAATTCATTTATTCTACAGTATCTACTGTGTACCTAAATTGCAAAAAACTTGGACAAAGGCCTCATAATCATTTGAGAACCATAGACTCATGAATGATCGAAGACCTATCAAGAAACTAAAAAAATAAAAAATAATTCTTCTTCTCTCGAGAATGATGAATAATACAAATATTTTTTTTAGTGGCTTTGAAGAGTCAACATTTAAGAGTTTATTGCGAACATGTAGTTTTACAAGGTCTTATAGCATAAGTATAGATAAACATGAACCCTGCTAGGGCACAGCACAGCACTCGTTTAGCTAAGGTGGCAAATAAATAGGTACACATTTTTATTGTGACCGTTACCAAAAAGAAACATTGTGATGAAAGAGTTATGTTAGGCCCAGGCATTTAATACAAACTTTTGATTATCTTAACCTCGTCAGTATGTATGTATATGGTAGTTAATGTGGGACAAATCTTGAAAAATAATTTTGTACCAGTTAACCTCGACCGGTTGAGCTGAAATTTTGCATAGGTCCTGTCGATTTGCTATGACAATACAATATTATGGTGACGGCGAGCTGATGTGATGATCAAGACGGAAGGTGGACAACGGAACTCCTCGATGGATAATTTTAGTCTGGCCGTATTTAGGCTCATTTTATAAGCATACGGTTCCGATTACAAATTTTATAAAAGGTTGTATTGAAAAATATATTTTCAACAAAAACTTATTCATTCTGTACTTACTTAGTAATCTCATAATTTGTAGGATACCCTTGATGTGATAGCATCCTTAGTAATTTCATTCCATGATGTTAAGTGACCCATGTTTTATGGACCATAAAAAATATTTTGAATATGTTGTATTTTGGTAATGCCATTCAATTTATGTGCATACATTTGTATGTATTTATGTGTAATAATACATGTTACTGACGCAGGAAACATATAATTGTATTTTCAGAGCTGAGTTGACGGTCACTTTTCATGTATATATTTTTTTAATTTATTTCATACACAATATATTTTACACAGTTAATTGTTGTTGAGGCATTCATTGATTTTTGAAGCAAACTCTGTACACAACATTTAAATAAACCACCCATACTTAACCTAAAAAACAATCGCTACAAAGCTACAAAGTAAAGTATAAGTAAGTATTTGTGTCAATAAATTATACAAATATAAATAAATAATTGATATCAGTCCGACCAGCGTAGCTTGGCGCAGCCGTTGTAGCGCTGTTTGATACAGATTATGATGTTTTTTTTTTTTATACTACTTTAATGACTGAACAAGCTGATGGCCCACCTGATATTAAGCGGTAACCTCTGCCTATGAACAATGCATTACCTCATAGGTCACGTCCACCTTAATAGATTTATAGATGCTCAAAAGCACCACGTGCCCAATTATCCTTGTAGCACTGTATTTCAAAATAAATCATGATTTGTTTCTATAATTTAGAATTCATGATGGTTTGTTTACATTTTGTCTAATCTAGTTTTTATAGTAGCATAAACGTAATAAATGTAAATTTTCAAGTCTTACTTAAAAGTAGGTACTAATAATATTAATATGTATTTTTTCATACAAACATACTTAATACTATGAATACCTATTCAAATCTATTGTTTGTTATAAAACTGGCTTATTGCCATTTTGTTATTATAGAATTGAAATTATCGTGCGGTATCAATTTAAAAACGTCAGCAGGAGAATAATAAAGTACTTGGTGCTTAAACTTACTTATTTTGTAGTATCTAAATTATTTTTTACTGAAAAAAATACTAGGTATTGGTGAAATTATATTTATTTGATTCGCCATATTTTTTTTTTATTTTTTTACTGACATTTTGTTCCTCAAGGCTTGTATGGTACCTAAACCGTTTTGACCTCTCCTTACGAAATGTGTATGTGAAATGTATGGAAGAAAGCGTTACCAGAGTCAGTCGTGGGAAGCAATAGTGGAGATGAGCTCACCACTTGTCACATGCAACCAGCTGAAGTGAGGCCCATTATTTATTGTGGCTCTGCCTACCCTTTCGAGGAAAAAGGCGTGTCTTTATGTATGTTTGTATGAAAACTTTCATTTCTAGTTTTTAGTTGGTTCCTTCCTCTTGCATAATGCCGGTATATTCAAATAAATCGTGGGTTAAACCTACTTCGATAAACATTAAGGCCGAGACAAACAGATCTACTCTCATAAGAATTAACAATTAACTTGAAATGAGAACTTATGCACGAACTTATCATAACATTTAAAACGCGTATACGAGCGTGACACATTATGAAAAACATCTCAATATAAATGTGTTATTTTTACTGTTTTTGTGTTTTAAAAAGATAGTGGGTGGTTTTGCTGTATGACTGCAAATAAATATCTTGTATCTTGTATCTTGTATCTTGTATGAATGAATGAATGAGCGACAAGACCAAGCGGGATGTTGAGACCCTGGCCCATGACTTCCTGTCCCACAAGCCCAGTGCCGTAGTAACTATTAGTTAATCTGTGCCTGTGCACATACTAATGCTTAACAATATCCCTGTTACTTTCACTCACATGTAAAACCACGCGTGCTAGAGAGGGACAGAGACAATGCTATGCATTAGTACGTGCTAAGTTTCGTCTATTTAGATCAATTAGCTAAACATAGTTCGTGCTCCTAAAACTTTATAAAGAAGCGTTCAAAAGCAAATATAAAGCAGCCGCTTTTTTTCAAAATCAAATAAATAAAAGCAACCGCAGCATACATCCACAATATCCGATGTGAAATTAAATCACTACACTATTTCAGAACTGCAGATACTTTATCCGATACTCAATTGTATTGACCTGCATCGGGGATAGAAAACTAAAAGTTGGGATATAAATTTATCCCACGTCCAAGTACGGAGCAATCCTATATTTTAGTGCTGTAGCTTTTAAGTTAGAATTGTTTCTGTGCCGGAGCCAAGAACATTTGATTACTTAAGGCGTGCAAGCTTAGAACTGTCACAAAAAAAATACCGGTCAACTGTGATTCAAACTCGCGTGAAGAGAGTTCCGTACGAGTAGGCTACTATACTAACCACTAGACCAATTGAACTTATTAATCCTAAGTACGCATTTTATGCGCATTTTTTCGTTACAAATATCTTCTGTTTCCCGGGAACTTAATTACTTAGGATTTTCGTTTAGTTTTCCTATGAAACTTGGTAGATAGGTAGCATAATATATAATTAATATTTTTTAAGTTCAAACATAAGCTTGATCGGTAAAGGGCTTTAAAAGCTACAGGGGTCTTTTTTTCTTTTTTTTTTTTAACAATGATTGACCTTTGTTTGACCACGATCTCACCTGTTGGTAAGTGACGATGCGGCCAAAGATGGAGCACAAAGGTCTAGAAGGCACCTATTCACTCTAGCCTTGAAGAGACCCAGATTATAGTTTTCAGGAAAGACAGACGACGGTAGTGTATTCCACTCCTTAGCAGGGTCCAAGATAACCCCCAAACTAGGTGTCAAAACTATGTCATGTCATGTAAAAAGGATTGTAATTTGAAAGGGATACGATTAAAGAATGCAAATTTTACAGTCACGATGGGGGCGAAATACTAGTTTCTTATTATTGGATTAATTTAGTTTGCGCTGATTTTTTTGGAACTTCATTTTCATTTTCGCTTTTTTGGTTTGTCAATAAAACGGATCCAAAACATTGAAGTCTCGTCCTTTATTTCCCCGTAATACAATTATGGGGGTTGTATATTGAGGCTGTGGGGCGGAGACACAGTATAGATAGACGGTTCACAAGTAGTAAATCAACTCGTGCCCCATCTGCCTATTGAGTGGTGCTCTGCGTATTGTTGGTGGCAGAAGCTTGATTGTAGAGCTAACTGGGCTTAGTTGCTTACCTTGGCAGACTGTGTCCAGCAGTGAACTGTCATTAGTCAACGATGAAAACGATGAGCGACATCTAATCGCCTGTCATCGTCCATATGAATAATTAACATTAAAGAGTTTATTAGGAAACACTTAGCTATTTTTAATGTAATTTTAGTGGAATTATAACAGGTGTAACTTAGATAAAGAGCACATGTGTGGTGTAGTTAAATATAAGTGTAATGCGTGTCTTTTCGGATTGGTGGATTTTGTCCTTGAAAAGTGGATTTTATCCCACCACTATAAACTGAGGTATGACTTTACGGAGACTCTTAACGACTTGACTAATTTGATTACAATGAGGGGTCTTCACGGACGTTTCAAATCATGCGCTAATAGATGGCGCTGCTTTGAACTTAGCTTTCAAAATAAAGTGAAATGTCAAAGTCAATAATGCAGTGATATATTTTCGTGGTATTTTGTTACTATTACACACCCTACACAAAAGCACAGAAAATGCATTTGTTAATTTCTGCAAGCATACTTGAGTCAGCGCCATCTATCGAGCCAAATTGAACTATTTTTTTATATTTGAAAATGAAAAGCCTTGATTGATAATTGCGAAATTGATTGGATTATTTATCAGAATCCATTAAAAGAAGAAAAGAAGAAGAAGAGATTATTAAAAAGGCACATTGACCATAAAAGATAAAGAGATGACGATGATAACGCATCATTCTGCAGCGAAATCCTACATTTTTCAATTAAACGCGTATGCGAGGGACATTTATTCATAGTGTCTTTACTGTTTGATGCTGATTTATATTCTGTGACGGAAATCTGTGATTTTTCCCAAACGCCGAAAGAATACCAATAAATCCATATTGGAGAGTTCTATTGACATGTTTTAGCTGAATTATGTTGTTTATATACGCAAATAAAGACGTGACTTAAAAAATAATACTTTAGATATATGACTAGCAAACATTTTTATGCATGGGAACGGTACTCGCGATTTGATGCCTTTTATTACCACACATTTTGAAGATGACAGCCCGTACCCAAGATGACGCGCCATCACAACAGCCACTGTATCAATAAATACTGATCCCGAGGTTCCACAGTACATCAATACTCTTGGACCCCAATATCTCAACAAACCTGATTTGGCTCATTACCTTCAAAATGGTACCAATACTGCCTACAAAATAAATTTAAATGTCCGGGCAAGGCTCTTATGACACTTCACTTTTTTTTATTTTATTTTTTTCAGATCAATTGGACCCCTCATATCCTTAAGTTCAAATTATACCAATATTATCCTACCGCCTACCTACTAAAATTTCATGAATATTGGGTTAACAGTACGAGTTATCCTCAGACAAACTTACATTACATACACACGATTTGTCCAGGTTTGCTCAGCAACTCGCTTCACTCGTATTAATACAAATATCTAACGGTCCAAAGAAGCAGTATGTTAGACTAAGGCCGTGTCCCAATCCCCCTGAATTAAATTGTAAGCCCAGATAAATCTGAAACCATTAAAATATTCAAATCTTCATAACTGCCGCAGGCTGAAGAATCGATTATTTGGCTAAAGCGTAATGGACTGAACTCACTGGGAACGTTCGTGTGTATGGACATCATAGCCTTTAGACGCCCACAGCTAGACGAGGACCAAAGAATGGAGATTTGACATAATCACCACGCAGCAGGCAGATTAGTGATCGCACGATTGGTGTTAAGGTGGATGCACGGGCACACCGTCGCAGTGTAATGAAAATTCTACCTAATGTGGAGAGATCCTGTCTTTCGAATTTCAAGTAAACTATATACTTGATATGACTCTTAGACAAGAAAGCTCTGTGGAAATAGATCTCCCCTTAAGATTAATTGCATTGCTTGGCATAATTCCCTGTTATATCAACAATACTACAGCTTTCAACATTCACGTGCTAAAATATGTAAGTTGCAATAAGTTTAACGAAAATAAGATTACAATTTTCTCTACAGATAAAAACACATCAAATTGTGCAATATACAACTCAAATGGGCCTCTTTTCACTCTATTTGTCCTACATAATCAGGTATTATTCAACGAATCACATCATCGAATAATAACTAAATCATCTTCAAACTTTAAATGATTACTGAAATATATCCGTTAGACGGCTGTATAGAGAATGCGTTGTTTTAGAATTTTTTTAAAGTCATACATTTCTGCTTGAGAAATAAGTAGGCTTATCGTGAAAAATTAAATTTTCAATAGAAGCTTTTATATAATACACACCTGACTGATGATGATGATGAAATTAGTAAGCAGAACCGTGAGCTGATCAAAATGAGCCCAAACATGGCTGGTTTACTATTAACTATCGAGGAGTTCCGTTGTCCACCATCATAATGGCTGTCACCATAATATTATATTGCCATTGGAACTTGATAGGTATGCTAAATTTCAGCTCAATCGAACGAGGCTAACTATACAAAATTCAGTTGCAAGATTTGACGGACACACGTACATATTTGACGGACACACATACATATTTCAAGTTAAATAATAATAAAAGCTTTTTTAAAACACGTTTGAGCATGACTCCCGTTGACGCGAGCTAGCGTGTGTTGAAGTGGGAGCCTAAATCCACATCAGACTCGTTTGAATTTTAAAGTTGGAAGAATTAAAATGTATTTATATATTTCTTGAAAATCTCTCTGAACCTGCTGTCTTGCCTTGCTGTAACTTCTACTGAACTAATTATAATAATTTATAGAGTCCACCTGATAGACTTTTTTATGAACAGCCCCAGTCAGTTACCCTCTTAATTAACTTTATAAGTCCACTTAATTCAGTAATCAAAGTAAGTGAATGTGATTACTGTATAAAGAATAAAGTCATTGATTTTAGTAATTCGGGTCGGCTTTTGTGAGTTTAACAGGACGGGGTTAAATGGAGCTCTTTGTGGGAATTATTCGGTTAATGGGGTTAAAAGGTGGTAATTAAAATTTGGCTTGTAGGTACCTATTTTCTAATATACTCTATGTACAGAGCACACTCCTCAGCTTGTTACATGTTTCCAGGAGCTTCGAGGTAGATTGTTAGTTGCTTAGTTCAATATAATAATAAAGAACATTTTAATGTTCAAACTTTTAGATTCAAATGATTTAATTACTTCATAAACTTTGAACAAAGGCGTAAAATCGACACCTTAACGTGTAGGTGCAGAAAACTTTACGAATGAAGGAACCATGGAGTCAAAACGTTAATGGAAGTGGCAAGTATTGCTCCATACAGTATATAGGAGTAGTAGTAGAGCTTTTTTGTGAAAGAGTTCGTCCGAGGAAGTACTACCACCATACCTATTTCTGCCGCAAAGCAGTAGTGCTCGCATTGCTGTGTTCCGGTTTGAAGGGTAAGGGTCCCGGTGAAATTACAGGCACATGAGACTTTTCAACATTATGTCTCAGTGTGGGGGGCGCAGTGCAATGCCACATAGGGCGCGTCCTAATATACTCCTAGTAGGAGAAAGAAAGAAAGAGAAAGAAAAAGAAAAACAGCACTATCACTCCTTGTAATTTAAGTTTATTGTAGGTTTATTTATTTATTATTTGTTTAAGTAGGTATATTTAGTAGTGATGTAGGTACTTTATGTAAGTATATTTTACTTTAATATTTAGTAGTGTATTTAAAAAGTTCGCTTGGTATTATTACATGTATGTTTATAGGTTGTTTTATTTTTTCTGTTTTTTCCTGTACACCTTCCTGCCATCTATATCATCTCTCTCTTGCCTCAAAGGTTTGCTGTAAGAAATCTCTCTAGGGTTAATTTCGCCTTTGTACATATCTTTTCTCAGCATGAGCCAATTGTAAACACGTTACAACCACCGCTGGTCTTCCGACAGAGCCATATGGTGACGTCACTGAAAATAACACATAAGACACAAAACAAACAAAAATATAACAAAAAAAGAAACAAAAAAAGAAACATGTACGGCCACGGTTGACAAACACAAGATAACGAAACAGGTATTACCATAATCCAGGCATTAACGTTTACAAGTGACGTTTCTACACACATTGCAAGAACTCAGGATGAGACGCTGAGTAATTTATACAAAAATAAATATTTTAATGTAAGTAGGTACACAGCATCATTATAATATATGATACTCGGATCGACTTTATGACTCTCCTGACTTTTCTGACCATCAAAAATAAAATTGCGTAATTTAAGTTTAATTTCAGAAAAACTTTGCAGGTTCCTTATTGGAGGGGTAATATTATTCCAGCACCACGATGCAGCGTAGCGGAAACTGTCTCGAAAGGAGGCCGAACTAAGCAAGCAAGCAAGCTAGTAAGCATCTATATGCTTTTTAAGGAATTAACAAAATTTCAAAAATACATATGAAACAGTTGAGGTTTCTAATGACTGTTGCAAACAATCTAATGATATCTAAACTGATCCAAATCACTACCAAACGGAAGCATCCCCAAGATGCTAGCTGCGTTGTCACGCTGAATGGCATACCATATTGAGCCAGATAAATGCCAGCTCTCGTGTCACGCGTCGCTTCGACCAGACGCCCTGTAAGAATTGAGAACGCGAATAGCCCCCTCCGCTCCTAGTCTCGATTTTCACCACACAATCTGTTATTCCACCTCCCCATCAGGGTCTCGCAAACACAATCTCTAGAAAGTGGTATCTGACACTTCCATGGTTTTCCCTTCTTCAAGAAACTCTCAAAGTTCTCAAACTTTACGAACAAATAACTTCGCCTCGTAGGTAGATTAATATTTTCCTAAAGTTCCTTTCTTTGGTATACGCTGAATGTGCCCTCTATTTATTCAGGACTTTACAAAATAAATAAAATGCTACCTTTTGAGACACTTATCAGTCGGGAGCACTTATTTGCTTTGTTTTAGAAGCTTTGTGGAGTTTGTGCAATTTGTATGATGGGGATGTTACGCATTTTTGTGGCGTTTGTTAGACATTTTTCTGTGGTTATAAAACTCTGTAACAAATGATTTGAAGCTATGATCAACATCATCAGCTGTCAAACTTCCACTGTTGGAGGTTGCTTACCCCATCATAGCAAGCGAGGGGGCGATTTGCTATAATCACCAGGCTTACAGGCGAACTGGCGGATGTTGTTGTAAAATTAATGTTTGTAATGGCACCTTTAAAATAAGTATAATTTTTAGTTTTTTCTGCAAATACGAGTATAGACTATAGGTAATCATGTAATGTCAGCTAGAAAAGTTTGAGGATTCATTTTTAAGGACGAAATTATTTCTTATTTTGATAATCCACTAGCGATTCACCCCGGCTTTGCACGGGTAGCCCCCGCTAAACCCTCCTATTTACTTCTCCTTGTTCTAAGCTACCTTCCCATCAATTTTCAGCCAAATCGGTTCACCCGTTCTTGATTTGTAAGTGGTGTAACACGACTTTGTTTTATATATATAGCCATCATAATAATAAAAAAAAAAAAAACTTTTGTTGACATAATACAGAGTACATAATATATTACTGAATCCATAGGCTCCCAAACTAGTTTAAAAACTGTATATCAGGAGCCAGTGGCTTCTCCCACCTTATACCACAATTAATTATGTCTGAAGCAAACTAAAATAAAAACTATAAAAAAGAAAAAAGTAAAACTAAAAAGCCAAAACAAAGACTAAAACAAAACTAAACTGAACAAAACAAAACAAGCCCTCTAACAATAGTGTTTTATAGATAAATTAAAGATGAATGAATAAAAGGAATTAACATTATAAACGTACCTACTAAATTGTATTTATGGGTAAATTTACATTCATACTCACAAAAAAAACAATTTATTGTATATTAAAATACTTAAAAATATATATAATAATATGTAAAATTAATTTATGTGTGAAAGGTCTGCATCGATATTTATGTAAAATGTGTCAGAAGTAAAAACCAGCTAACATTGACTGGTATAATTATTTAAATAAATAAATTGATAAATAATAATATTTCTTTAAGTATTTTTGGAGCTTTTTCTCTGATAAAGTCTGGGGAAGTACTACCCAAATTTCAAATTCTGCCCCAAAGAAGTAGCTTTGTTTTGTACATGTTTGAAGAGCATGGGTGCCGGTGAAATTACAGGCACATGCGACTTTTCATCTTTATGTCTGGGTGGCGGGCAAAGCCATATAGGACGCGACCTAGGTCAACGTGACTTATGAGCTATTGCATTGGGTGGCCATCTGCTTGTGTGTGTCAACTGGAGTTTACTCCAATCCAGTTCAGAAAACAAAAGTTAAGAAGTGAAGTCGTTCCCGAGTTTATGGGAAAGCTCAGCACTGGATTCTCCATCATAATCAGCGTACCTCTAAGTAACATAACATAGCACCCACAGTCACATACATAGTTTTGATCCCACACTACGATTCCCTGTGTCGTGGGTATCAGAAACTAAGAGTACCTACCATGGTAACATAACACCTAGACCCCGAACACATTTTGCAGTGCAGCTACTCGCCCGACGCGCTACAAAGGTCGTACAATATGCAATGTCTTGAATCATTGACAGAATTTTGTGACTGACAACCGTAAGCTCGAAAACAAAACCTCTGGTGTGGGACGCTACCTGTGTCGATACTCTGGCGCCGTCCCATCTTCCGGGTATATCAGTGCGGGCTGGCTCCGCAGCAACAACAGCGGAGTCCCTCAAACGGCGCAAGTATGCATTACTCGACAGAGGGTACATATTTGAGCCGTTTGGCGTGGAAACTCTAGGCCCGTGGGGACCAGGGGCACATACAAATTTCAAGGAACTTGCGGAGCGTCTTTTCGAGTCCACGCGTGACCAGAATGCTGGCTTTTATTTTGGTCAACTAATAAGCATTGCCATTCAGCGTGGCAATGCAGCCCTGAGTGGCAATGCAGCCAGCATTCTGAGCACGCTGCCATCGGGTGACGGCTTGCTGATCTGATAGGTAGGTTTTATTTTATTTGAGTTTTGTTTTATTGTCTTAGTTTTAAAACAAAAGTGCATTTGAAAAAGAAAACAAAACTAAATAATTTTACTAAACTAGTATGCGAGAGCAGGGTTCATGAAGCAAATTACAAAGAATAAGTCTATTCACAAATCTTTGCTTTTTAAAATTGAACCAGCAATTACCGGCTGCGCAAACACCAGATGGAACCGGTTTAATCCGACTCCAGTAAACGAGCTTTAATTAGGCACTGTTTTTTGTGTGAATCTAGCTTCCTTTACGGTAGTACAGTACGTAGGTATGTACGTATTTGTGAATCTAGCTTCCTTTACGGTGGTACAGTACGTAGGTATGTACGTATTTGTGAATCTAGCTTCCTTTACGGTAGTACAGTACGTAGGTATGTACGTATTTGTGAATCTAGCTTCCTTTACGGTAGTACAGTACGTAGGTATGTACGTATTTGTGAATCTAGCTTCCTTTACGGTGGTACAGTACGTAGGTATGTACGTATTTGTGAATCTAGCTTCCTTTACGGTAGTACTGTACGTGGGTATGTACGTATTTGTGAATCTAGCTTCCTTTACGGTAGTACTGTACGTGGGTATGTACGTATTTGTGAATCTAGCTTCCTTTACGGTAGTACTGTACGTGGGTATGTACGTATTTGTGAATCTAGCTTCCTTTACGGTAGTACTGTACGTGGGTATGTACGTATTTGTGAATCTAGCTTCCTTTACGGTAGTACTGTACGTGGGTATGTACGTATTTGATCTATGAAATTCTACGTCTGAACTAAATAAGCGAAACATTTTGAAATGTGGTTCAGAGCTGTTAAGTTTTTTCGTTAAAAAAACATTTAAATACTTTTTTTATGGAATTTTTCTTATGGTTCATGATGATGTTGATAATGATGATGATTAAATTAGTAAATATAACTATCACATAGAACTGTTACATAGAACATCAGCAATATTGTTTGAATCGGGCAGAAATTTAAATAAAACGGCAACACTTCAGCGAATTTATTATTTATTTGTTTGTTTATTTATTTAAACAAACAAGTGAAGTTGTACATGACAATAAAATATACAATTACTTTATTTGTTATAAAATAAATAAATGGTATATGTGGATTTACAATTTATTTATTTTAACGTAAACGAAAATAATGCAACGATTTTGTCTCCTATTGGAGGCAGTGTCATTCAGTCATCTTAGGTCAAAATAGGACGCATTGTCAGTAAGTCATCTTAGGTCAAAATAGGACGCAGTGTCAGTCAGTCATCTTGTTATCTACTAACAGGCAGATTGGTGATCGCTATATTGGTGTTGAGTGTGCTGCTGCCCCTGGGCCCATAGTCGGCTTTTGTGACATCCACTGGAGGAGACGGCGGGCTCTATTCATAGACCAGACACACCACGTTATTTTTTCGTCTGGCTAGCAAAAAGTATATACCTGTGGGTAGTATATTGTGTAACTAAACTCAAACAGATAAATTCTACGATAGAGTTTTTGTTTTGTGTTTTTTTCGTCCCTCCGAGGAGGCCGCAATGCTCTAAGGTTACATTATGGCCCTTACGGTATATTTTAACATGCCACAATGGAGTGGAATTCCGTGCGGGAAATTTAACCATGGAATTTCCACTAAACTTGTCCTTAGCCATAAAATGTGCCAAAATTCACCGTCCAGCTACATACTTACCTAGAAACACTTGGAAAAAGCCGTACGACCACAAAAACCTTTTGATGTTGTCAATAGTTCGATATGTCAAAGGCGTGTTTACTGGCGGGGAGTAAAGCGATTTTGTGCTCGTCTGTTTGTCGCGGCTTGTCATTTCTGACACAGTGTACAAATAGCTAGACCATTTCATTCCAAAATTGTTGGGACTTCAATTCACCATATTTTAAAGAAATTATTTAAATTTTTCTAATTTAAATGTTTTGTCGTGTATTTTTGTTGGTGGTATTTTAATCGTTATAATATATTTATAGGGCACATGACTGTGTGGTGTAGATTGATAGAAGCGTATTACGTGTCTTTTCGGGATGGTGGATTTTGTCGTCCAAAACCTGAAGCCCAATTCTCTTATTTATATTATAACCGCACTGCAAGTTGACCGAAACGAGATTGTATTGTAAATTAACTGAGAAATTGGTATTCTGCTCCCTCATAACAACAATATAATCTACTTTCGGTTCTTGCGACCATATATTAGAGTAGGTTAGTGCTATATAATAATTGTAAAGAGTAAAAGAGAGACTTCTCAGAACTTTGAAACATTCAAGTTACAGTCACATTTCGCTATAATCACATTCCGCGTTGTATTGTCAGGTGAGCGGAATACCATTTTTGACGTTTGTGACATCGACACTAGATCGTAACATGATCCGAACTTTAATTTGACTATTTTTTATTACGAGAATTGGGCTTCTGTTTCATACAAGGTTATGACTTGACGGACCCTGCCGGCTTGACATAATTATACCACAATGATACACTCAGGTAACACTGGCGAAATTGAAGGAGACTTTTCTCAGAAGCCATTAAGTGAGCTATCCCCCACATAATGCAAAGGGGGATTTTGCCAAAATCACCACGCTTGGCAGGTATTTTTATTTATTCTGGTAAATGCTGCTACCCATCCTCTGGAGTAATCACTTAGTCAGGGTGTACTAAAATATGACCAGGAAGAGTCAGGGGATCTATCCTAAGGCCAGACACACCAAGGAAACAGTGGATTAGCTGTTGAATAATTAGCTGTGTCTGCACGCAATTCTCACTTTAGAGCCCGGCTGCCGCTGTCAGTTCTATCTTTCACTTTGTTTTTGATATTTGACGTTCGACGCAAAATGTCACGGGTCATTTCGTAAATTAGAGTTGGCAACTCCGTCACTTTGTAAATTAGTAAGTTCGAATCTTTGAATTGTTTAATTAGGTTATTGGGTATCGGAAGTATTTTGTGACCTTCATTTCCTAGATGAAATTTTCCTTTCTTTAATTATTGTTTCCCAATGTACGTAGGTACAAGGTGGCAGACTTATTGGGTTTTTTTAACTAAATTTTGCTTTGAGTGACCCATGAGGTGTTTTTGTTTACCGCCTTGCTTGCCTGAAGCAGCCTGTACACATCACCATGAGCGGATTGATGTTATTTACTGGCCATAGGCCGCCTACCCCAGCGGATTGGCCTGACGACCGAACTACAGCCTGTTCTAGATACCTAAACAAACACGTATTTAATATTGTAAAAAATAAAAAACCTTCAACGCAATGAAAAGGCTGAACCGATTTTGATCAAACATAGCTAAGAACACTCACGACTAATTCACCTTTCAAATAAAAAAAAATTAAAAACGGTTCATCCGTTCAGGAGCTACGATGCCACAGACAGACACACACACACACACAGACACAGACACGTCAGACTTATAACACCACGTCGTTTTTGCGTCGGGGGTTAAAAATATTTAAAAATAAAGTTACTTGTAAAAACTATGATTTTGATCTATAGCACAGAATAAATAATAGTACAAGTCTATAGTTTAATTTAGCTGTAATTAGATAGATGCCCTTCTTTTAATATGGTGTAGGTTGAGAAGGATTAGTTTTATGGTCTGTTTTTGATTCTGAAATAAAATACCTCAAAGTAAATGCATTTCAGGTCAGCGCTCAAATAGTGTCCGAACGAAAAGAGAGACAAAACGCATAAGGAGAGTCAATTCTGACTTGCTATTGGTATATTTATAATTTGTTACTAGAATACTTATATATTATCGACCATTTATCATTATATAATCTTTGATTATTAGATTATCTAAGTATATAATATAAAATCGTTGCTCGACTGACTGACCGACTGACTATCAACGCACAGTCCAAACCGTAAGTCCTAGAGACCTGATATGTGGAAAGTACGTTCCTTTTGTGGTGTAGGGGTGTAAAAAGAAAGGAATTTCATAAATTCAAGCCCCACGGGGATGTAGCGGGATAGAAGCTAAGTTTTTCTCCTCTTGAAGCCACCAGTATCCCCCACTATAACCATAGGTATACCATAGTACTAGTATAGAATTATTTTATCTGTGACCATAGGTATTTTCTTAGCCTTGGTGCATGCACGGTTGCACTGAGAAAACCGAACATTCTTTACGTTCCTAAAGTAAGGACCAATTATAGGCAGAACGCTTTTATTAATAGAGCTTCTTGCTCGTTTAATTGTTTAGTTAATGGAAACAGTGAGGTTGACATATTCAACACCAGCACAAGTAAGCTTAGACGCTTGCTTAGTGATACATTTTTTGAAGTGTAAGCTACTACATGTATTTTTAACTTAACTTAATTTTAATTGTTTTTTATTTCTATTCAGTATTTTTCTTGTCATTATGTATATGTTATTTCCAATTAGTCGTCAACTTACTTTGTATAATGCTATTTTTTTTTATATATCTATCTGTGGAAACTTTTAATTAGCCGTCAATAAACATGCACTTGTCCATCCAGGCATGTTCTTTATATTTTATCTGAATTTTTGTAAACCTAGCTGTAAGTTTCTCCAAAATTTTGAAAATAAAATAAAATAAAAAATAAAATACATACACACTTACAAATACTATGCATACTTACTACTATACATACACACTTACTAATACTATGCATACTTACTACTATACATACACACTTATACTATGCATACTTACTACTATGCATACATACTTACTAATACTATGCATACTTACTACTATACATACACACTTACTAATACTATGCATACTTACTACTATGCATACATACTTACTAATACTATGCATACTTACTACTATACATACACACTTACTAATACTATGCATACTTACTACTATGCATACATACTTACTAATACTATGCATACTTACTACTATACATACACACTTACTAATACTATGCATACTTACTACTATGCATACACACTTACTAATACTATGCATACTTACTACTATACATACACACTTACTAATACTATGCATACTTACTACTATGCATACATACTTACTAATACTATGCATACTTACTACTATACATACACACTTACTAATACTATTCATACTTACTACTATGCATACATACTTACTAATACTATGCATACTTACTACTATGCATACATACTTACTAATACTATGCATACTTACTACTATGCATACATACTTACTAATACTATGCATACTTACTACTATGCATACATACTTACTAATACTATGCATACTTACTACTATGCATACGTACTTACTAATACTATGCATACTTACTACTATACATACACACTTACTAATACTATGCATACTTACTACTATGCATACATACTTACTAATACTATGCATACTTACTACTATACATACACACTTACTAATACTATGCATACTTACTACTATGCATACATACTTACTAATACTTTGCATACTTACTACTATACATACACACTTACTAATACTATGCATACTTACTACTATGCATACATACTTACTAATACTATGCATACTTACTACTATACATACACACTTACTAATACTATGCATACTTACTACTATGCATACATACTTACTAATACTATGCATACTTACTACTATACATACACACTTACTAATACTATGCATACTTACTACTATACATACACACTTACTAATACTATGCATACTTACTACTATGCATACATACTTACTAATACTATGCATACTTACTACTATGCATACATACTTACTAATACTATGCATACTTACTACTATACATACACACTTACTAAAACTATGCATACTTACTACTATACATACACACTTACTAATACTATGCATACTTACTACTATACATAAACACTTACTAATACTATGCATACTTACTACTATACATACACACTTACTAATACTATGCATACTTACTACTATACATACACACTTACTAATACTATACATACTTACTAATACTATGCATACTTACTACTATACATACACACTTAGTAATACTATTCATACTTACTACTATGCATACATACTTACTAATACTATGCATACTTACTACTATGCATACATACTTACTAATACTATGCATACTTACTACTATGCATACATACTTACTAATACTATGCATACTTACTACTATACATACACACTTACTAATACTATGCATACTTACTACTATACATACACACTTACTAATACTATGCATACTTACTACTATGCATACATACTTACTAATACTATGCATACTTACTACTATGCATACACACTTACTAATACTATGCATACTTACTACTATACATACACACTTACTAATACTATGCATACTTACTACTATGCATACATACTTACTAATACTATGCATACTTACTACTATGCATACATACTTACTAATACTATGCATACTTACTACTATACATACACACTTACTAATACTATGCATACTTACTACTATACATACACACTTACTAATACTATGCATACTTACTACTATACATACACACTTACTAATACTATGCATACTTACTACTATGCATACATACTTACTAATACTATGCATACTTACTACTATACATACACACTTACTAATACTATGCATACATACTTACTAATACTATGCATACTTACTACTATACATACACACTTACTAATACTATGCATACTTACTACTATACATACACACTTACTAATACTATGCATACTTACTACTATGCATACATACTTACTAATACTATGCATACTTACTACTATACATACACACTTACTAATACTATGCATACTTACTACTATGCATACACACTTACTAATACTATGCATACTTACTACTATGCATACATACTTACTAATACTATGCATACTTACTACTATGCATACATACTTACTAATACTATGCATACTTACTACTATACATACACACTTACTAATACTATGCATACTTACTACTATACATACACACTTACTAATACTATGCATACTTACTACTATGCATACATACTTACTAATACTATGCATACTTACTACTATACATACACACTTACTAATACTATGCATACTTACTACTATACATACACACTTACTAATACTATGCATACTTACTACTATGCATACATACTTACTAATACTATGCATACTTACTACTATGCATACATACTTACTTATACTATGCATACTTACTACTATACATACACACTTACTAATACTATGCATACTTACTACTATGCATACATACTTACTAATACTATGCATACTTACTACTATACATACACACTTACTAATACTATGCATACATACTTACTAATACTATGCATACTTACTACTATACATACACACTTACTAATACTATGCATACTTACTACTATGCATACATACTTACTAATACTATGCATACTTACTACTATACATACACACTTACTAATACTATGCATACTTACTACTATGCATACACACTTACTAATACTATGCATACTTACTACTATGCATACACACTTACTAATACTATGCATACTTACTACTATGCATACATACTTACTAATACTATGCATACTTACTACTATACATACACACTTACTAATACTCTGCATACTTACTACTATACATACACACTTACTAATACTATGCATACTTACTACTATGCATACATACTTACTAATACTATGCACACTTACTAATACTATGCATACATACTTACTAATACTATGCATACTTACTACTATACATACACACTTACTAATACTATGCATACATACTACTATACATACACACTTACTAATACTATGCATACTTACTACTATACATACACACTTACTAATACTATGCATACTTACTACTATGCATACATACTTACTAATACTATGCATACTTACTACTATGCATACATACTTACTTATACTATGCATACTTACTACTATACATACACACTTACTAATACTATGCATACTTACTACTATGCATACATACTTACTAATACTATGCATACTTACTACTATACATACACACTTACTAATACTATGCATACTTACTACTATACATACACACTTACTAATACTATGCATACTTACTACTATGCATACATACTTACTAATACTATGCATACTTACTACTATACATACACACTTACTAATACTATGCATACTTACTACTATGCATACATACTTACTAATACTATGCATACTTACTACTATACATACACACTTATTAATACTATGCATACTTACTACTATACATACACACTTACTAATACTATGCATACTTACTACTATGCATACATACTTACTAATACTATGCATACTTACTACTATGCATACATACTTACTTATACTATGCATACTTACTACTATACATACACACTTACTAATACTATGCATACTTACTACTTTGCATACATACTTACTTATACTATGCATACTTACTACTATACATACACACTTACTAATACTATGCATACTTACTACTATGCATACATACTTACTAATACTATGCATACTTACTACTATACATACACACTTACTAATACTATGCATACATACTTACTAATAATATGCATACTTACTACTATACATACACACTTACTAATACTATGCATACTTACTACTATACATACACACTTACTAATACTATGCATACTTACTACTATGCATACATACTTACTAATACTATGCATACTTACTACTATACATACACACTTACTAATACTATGCATACTTACTACTATGCATACACACTTACTAATACTATGCATACTTACTACTATACATACACACTTACTAATACTATGCATACTTACTACTATACATACACACTTACTAATACTATGCATACTTACTACTATGCATACATACTTACTAATACTATGCATACTTACTACTATGCATACATACTTACTAATACTATGCATACTTACTACTATGCATACATACTTACTAATACTATGCATACTTACTACTATACATACACACTTACTAATACTATGCATACTTACTACTATACATACACACTTACTAATACTATGCATACTTACTACTATGCATACACACTTACTAATACTATGCATACTTACTACTATGCATACATACTTACTAATACTATGCATACTTACTACTATACATACACACTTACTAATACTATGCGTACTTACTACTATACATACACACTTACTAATACTATGCATACTTACTACTATGCATACTTACTACTATGCATACATACTTACTAATACTATGCATACTTACTACTATACATACACACTTATTAATACTATGCATACTTACTACTATACATACACACTTACTAATACTGTGCATACTTACTACTATACATACACACTTTCTAATACTATGCATACTTACTACTATGCATACATACTTACTAATACTATGCATACTTACTACTATGCATACATACTTACTAATACTATGCATACTTACTACTATACATACACACTTACTAATACTATGGATACTTACTACTATACATACACACTTACTAATACTATGCATACTTACTACTATGCATACATACTTACTAATACTATGCATACTTACTACTATGCATACATACTTACTAATACTATGCATACTTACTACTATGCATACATACTTACTAATACTATGCGTACATACTTACTAATACTATGCATACTTACTACTATACATACACACTTACTAATACTATGCATACTTACTACTATGCATACATACTTACTAATACTATGCATACTTACTACTATGCATACATACTTACTAATACTATGCATACTTACTACTATACATACACACTTACTAATACTATGCATACTTACTACTATACATACACACTTACTAATACTATGCATACTTACTACTATGCATACATACTTACTAATACTATGCATACTTACTACTATACATACACACTTACTAATACTATGCATACTTACTACTATGCATACACACTTACTAATACTATGCATACTTACTACTATGCATACACACTTACTAATACTATGCATACTTACTACTATGCATACATACTTACTAATACTATGCATACTTACTACTATACATACACACTTACTAATACTATGCGTACTTACTACTATACATACACACTTACTAATACTATGCATACTTACTACTATGCATACTTACTACTATGCATACATACTTACTAATACTATGCATACTTACTACTATACATACACACTTATTAATACTATGCATACTTACTACTATACATACACACTTACTAATACTGTGCATACTTACTACTATACATACACACTTTCTAATACTATGCATACTTACTACTATGCATACATACTTACTAATACTATGCATACTTACTATTATGCATACATACTTACTAATACTATGCATACTTACTACTATACATACACACTTACTAATACTATGCATACTTACTACTATACATACACACTTACTAATACTATGCATACTTACTACTATGCATACATACTTACTAATACTATGCATACTTACTACTATGCATACATACTTACTAATACTATGCATACTTACTACTATGCATACATACTTACTAATACTATGCGTACATACTTACTAATACTATGCATACTTACTACTATACATACACACTTACTAATACTATGCATACTTACTACTATGCATACATACTTACTAATACTATGCATACTTACTACTATGCATACATACTTACTAATACTATGCATACTTACTACTATACATACACACTTACTAATACTATGCATACTTACTACTATACATACACACTTACTAATACTATGCATACTTACTACTATGCATACATACTTACTAATACTATGCATACTTACTACTATGCATACATACTTACTAATACTATGCATACTTACTACTATACATACACACTTACTAATACTATGCATACATACTTACTAATACTATGCATACTTACTACTATACATACATACTTACTAATACTATGCATACTTACTACTATACATACACACTTACTAATACTATGCATACTTACTACTATGCATACATACTTACTAATACTATGCATACTTACTACTATGCATACATACTTACTAATACTATGCATACTTACTACTACACATACACACTTACTAATACTATGCATACTTACTACTATGCATACATACTTACTAATACTATGCATACTTACTACTATGCATACATACTTACTAATACTATGCATACTTTCTGAGGAGTAAACAATAATGAGCATAATACAATTTGAAACTACGAGAAAACAGCAAATATCATGACTTTACAAGGTTTTTTTAAATTTATAATAGATATTTATGATACAAATTATTAAGAACCATTTTTGGTAAAATGTTCCACGTTGGTAGATCAGCATTACGTCAGCAATTGATGAATCGATTTTTCGGAACTTTCGGTATCTCCTTCGGTTGGCTCCGTATTTTTATTTGCATAAAAAATTCCGGCAAAGGTAATAACGAATAACAAACTAGGTAATATCCATATATTGCTAAGCTAATTTGTTTATCTAAATTTCGGACTACTCGGTAAAGTTTTTTAGGATACGGAAACAACTGAATTAAATACATACATTTCCGAAAAATCAACACCTAAATTGCTTTTACCAGCTTTGATTATTTTATAGTAACAATTTACCACTCTTTACTTTTACGCCGATAAATATTTAAATTATATTATAGCTTAAGGTTACAACATAACCAGGTAAGACCAACAACATTTTTACAGAAATGTGGCAAAATTTGGCACAAATAAATTTAAGTTATTTCCGTCCTGCCTATTATAAATTTATCTTTCCTCCCAGTCAAAAATTGACATAATAATTTCCAAACCTGTCCAATTCCTGACACCTTTATTGAAGCCCCAAAGAACCCCATTATAGCCAAGATATCGCCTAAGCCCTCAATCAATCACCACCGAATATTTTTTTAATTTTTTATTCTTTCACTTCTTCGGCACCCTGTAACATTGAAATATAATAAATGGCCTATCGGATGATGTATGTGCAGATTATATAGGAAGCATCAATATAGGGATGCTTCGGGTAAAACTATTTGTGCGCGTTTAGTACGGGTTAGTGAAAGTCAAGTGGATTGAACAACGTCTAGTAGCTGTCATCAACATCTGTAGACGTCCACTGCCGGACGAGGCTTCCACTATAGAACGCAATGGGGGGAGTTTACATATCAACACGCTGGGTAGGCGGAAGGATGATCACAGTATTTGTGTTGAGTACTCAGGTGGATGCTGTGCGATGCTGCTGCCCATCCCTTGGTGTAATGCCTTAGTTGGATTTTAAGGCATCCAAGGGAGAAAAACGGAGGGTTCTTTTCTTAGGCCAGACACACTACGGTAAATGCTAGAAGGCTGTATTGACACATAACCATAGATACACGCTTTTTCCCCGAAAGGGTATGCAGAGCCTCAATGGGCCTAAATAGGCTGTATTTACTTTATAATAACTATCTACGCTTTTATACCTACAAGTATCATCATCATTACCAGCATGTAGAAATCAACTGCTTATGTTATGTTTGAATGACCTACTCGTAGCTACCTGAAATTTTAGGTACCCGCTATACATACACTGTGTGTCCCACGGCCGTGCTGCATGGAGGACAAGTACTTTTAATATTGAAGTTAGGAAGACTTTAATTTATTTTTTATAAGTCAGTGATACTGTATTCAAAGTCACGCATAATGGACCGCCCATAGATTTCGAATGCGGAAAAGGGAGTTCTTTAACATTATTACTGTATTCATTGATATAACAAAGTCACTTGACTAAGCCGGGACTCGAACTCACTAAAAAAATAAATGAAAGTCTCCATTATGTAAAACATCCTTACTTCATTATAAAGTACCTACTTGTCCTGCAGGTAGCATGCCTGTGGCACACCCTGTATAGTCTCTCGTTACTCTATTCAGGGGGTCGCTTGCTCTGATAACTAATAATACCCATAACAAATATTCAGAAGGATCTTATTAATAACTTACTTGATGACCTCTGTGGCATGGATGGAGAGTAGCCGAATGAGACGCAAGAGGAGGCTTCAATTCCAGCTGTGGTAAAATATTACATGATCTGCAAATATTAGTTCCGGATCTGTGTGTTGTGGTAGCATGGTACTCGTAGATCCTGATACCCACGACACAAGGGGATTCTAGTGTGGCATCAGGACTTTATATGTGACTGTAGGGGTTTATTTATTTGCTTATTTAGTTTTAGGGGGACTTAATGGTACTACAATTATCCAGTCATCCTGTGTATACAAGTAGATGGTGAGGTGTGCCATACTATGGGAATAAAGCAGTGTCTTACGTCGTGGCCGGCTTATTGAACCCTGAGTAGCTGCCCAAGACGAAGACAGTCATTATTCCAGATTTCAGATACTCTACTTTTCACACCATCTGCGAGACAATAAAAATTCACTGAAAATCAACAGCACCAAACACCGTCTTTTGTTGCACATTCTTTGAAATTGAGTTCTGCTTATGGTGCGTGGCCAGTTCAATTTTCGAACAAACCTCTTTACAATACCATATGGGCATTTTTTACTGAGTTTTCTAAGAGTATCCACACGAACTTGACGTTCCAAATTCAAATTACTTTATTCCCTAGGGAATTTCATACAACTTTATACCCCTAAAGATATAATACTTTATTTTACGTTGAGGTTGCATGATATTATGTTATTGGACATTGTCGAGCAGGTGGTGAGAAAAGATTATTTGTGAGTTGTTGTAAGGGAGATTAAGGTAAGGTCCTTGAGGCTATTTATAAGACAAAAAAAACAAACACTTTCTCATTTTACGTCTCAGCTAATAAATACTTCAAAAGACGTCATGTAAAAAGGATCATACAGAACGATATAACGGTGTTATAAGTAACGTATAATATTCCATACGAGGCACCCTCGCTTCCATTAAATGATGAATAGAACGAGCGCGCGCGTGTCCATGACAAATACGCATTTAATCCCGAATTTTATGTGAAAAGTACCTCTTTGAAACGCTGATTTGTTTAACTTCAAACACCTGCTGTGAGGGTATGAAAAGGTGGGTTTTTATGCGTTTTGACGGGTTTATTGGTTCGGTTTTTGAACTAGGTGATTCATCATGGTCGTCAGCAGCCTTAGACGTCCAATGCTCCCCTATTTAATACAATGGAGGGATTTGTCATAATTACCATTGATCTGCAAATATCAGTTCCGGGTCTGGGTGTTGTAGTACCATGGCACTCGTAGTTCCTGATACACACAACACAGGGGATCTACGTGTGGACTCAGGACTATGTATGTGATTACTGGGTGTGCGTTTGTGTGTGTTGAGGACTCTCAATGCTGCTGCTGCTGACCATCCCCTCGTGTAATCCCTTATTCAAGTTTTACGACATTCACGGGAGGAGACGGAGAGGTCTGTTCTTAGACCAGGCATTCCAATGAATAACGTGTTTTTACTGCTAGTAACACACTCCTTGTCTCTCGAAGGGATAGGCAGAGCCTTACACTGTGGGTCGCTCAATCGCTAGAATAATATACGTGACCAGTGTGGTGAGCTTATCGCCACCATTGCTTTCCCATGACTATCGCAGGCGCTTTGTTCAAGACATACCTAAACAAGCCTGATCGTATTTAAAAGTTGCATTCAAAAATATTTAAATAGACTAAGACAGAATAAAAGGTTGTGGGGTATCTGTCACCCTCTTTTAATAATTTGCCATAACGGAACCTAGTTTAAAGTCGTAACTTTCCTTTCTCTCCAAATTAAATATATACGAAGGTCCTTAAAAGGTCTCACGACGATCCCTAAACTCCTGAAAATACAATAACTTTTATATTTTCTGACTTTAATCAATAAAATGTGCGTCTCTCAAAGTTTAGGCCCACTAGCTACTGAAGCGTCGCTCTATAGAGTACTTACAAATTAAATTTGCAGCCTACATGACTATACAGGCGTACAGTATCCATTGTTCATAAGTTAATGAACAACTATCTAAAAGCCTACAACAAGTGACAACGCACCGTTCATGACTTTGCCGACCGACGTGACTTTCTAGCGCTTCAGTGGACGATGCGCCTTAGTGAACGTGACATCGAAAGCATTTGGCTTGCATACCGCATTTTAAATGCTAATTTTATTTCTCAGGTGATACTATAGGATGGTTTAAGCAGAAAGTTATTTGAGATCTGGCCCCAGATTTGAGACCGCTCGACTCGAGTAACTAACCGAGATTATACGACACACAAAAATCGATGGAACGAGCGTTTCAGTTTATGTTTTATTTTCACGTATCAGTTCGGCAAGTTAGCCGAATCAAGCGGGCCCAAATCAGTTGTTGTAAGGAAGTTTTGGGTAAATTGGGTGGTCACGTTTTGGTGATAAACTTTCTTTGTGGAAGTGGAAAGTTTTTGTTTGAATAATACGGCTAACTCGGCTGATACCTCGGTGGCTTCACTTCGAGCGGCGTTGTCAATATTTTTTGTTCTTTATTGGATACCAATGAAAAGAAACACAGTAAATTTTCTCCTCCTAATATAGTTATTATGTCCACCGCCGAGTTAGACGACTATTTTTGTTGTATGGTGTTACTGAATTTCAATACAAGTCCGCTAGGGGCACTCGTCATTTTCACCTCAAAAAAACGACATTTTGACTCGCAAGTTGAGAGTTGGGATAATAATGCAAAACTTAGGCTAGGCCCTCAGGACTTGTTTTCAATAAGGGTCATTAGAGGTTATCACACCGTCTCTTTTGAGGCGGCTTGCTTATTGGCTGGATCTCTGACCTTTCGGCTGGTGCAGGTGCTTTCTGAGCATGTATGCTTCAAAAAGTACTTGTTTCGCATAACCGGAAGGGAACCGACCAGGTGCCACCAGGTGCAGCATACACCGGAGCTGGAAGTGTGCCCAGCCTGGGCCACAGGTCGTAGAGGGAGAAGGTGTCCGTCTTCTGTGTGTGTTATGTTATAGAAGGAAGCTGCGGAGCAGGAGTGGGAAATCTTCACAGATCTCCCAATCTGTAGCAGGCGTATCGGTCATCGGAAAAGGCCTTCGACGCCCTTTTTAGCCCTCTTAACTGGGGCCTATTAGGCAACGGACCCGGAAGCATCGGTTGCCGATGATGTTATAGGCCCCGTAGTGTTCTTGCGTACACCTCATGAGGGTGGAGTTTTCTGCTTCACCCCTGAAAGGGCACATAAAAGACGAACGGCGTTAGGACCGCGGAAGAGTGCAAAAGCGTTCCCGTAGTCACGACAAAGGTGACCGGACGAACACCAGGAGTGGTTTCAGCCGGTATAATATGTAACAATACAGAAGAAAAAAAACTTTATTTCTTATTATTAATTTTAGCCGGTTGATATCCACTACTGGTCATAGACCTCCCTCATATAGAATGCCACAATTAACAGAACTGAACTGCCTCTATTCACTAACTTGTAGCGACCTTTAAGGTCGTTGGTCCAGCGAGGTAGGTGTCTTATTCTGGCCTAGACTTAACAACAACAATTCAACAGTGTTCTTAACTCTATGGCACCACTGTTAGAACACGCAAATCACACTAAATGGACTTTGAGCCAGCGCACAATAAGTGTTCGAACCAAAAGACACACAAAACCTTTGATTATATATATCAGACAAAAAAAAACTCTAAGCACAAAATTCTAAACAGTTTTATCCGTTCATTGCTGCTTGATTATTAAACACATTTAAAGGACTAGAGTGTGAACCAGCAGTGTATCGAACTCATTTTTCGTCGTTCGAATTTTCAAAGGTGCTATTTTTGGCGTTTATAGTGTATAGAATGCAGATGGATGGAGTGTATGAAAATGCATTATAATATAAATTATATTATATTACATTTATTATAGTACAATAATAATTATCTCCAATGCTTATTCCAAAATGTCGATGCACAAATTGCGCCTTTACCTATTCCGTAGTTGTCTAATCGTGGTCGATGATTACGAAAGAACTTTATTCTCCAAATGTTGTCAGTTCTTTGCTATATGGCCCTTAGCCACTTGAACCTGCTAATTCTGAGAACTACGGCGGTGATCTTAAATCTACGATAAACGATCTAGTTGTTTATGTAGGTATTACCACCGCTACGGTCACACCATACGATTATATTAGTCTAACCATACTTGTACTATTATTTGTTCTGTGCCATCACTGTGTGTGGAAGTAGATGGTCGAATAATAATAAGCACACAAAACGTTGTAAAAAAAATGTTTGCTCGAAAATACAAAAATATTGAAAACTTAGGGTACTAGATCGCCGAAAGCCGATAAGCCTGCTGAGTTATGGCCCTTTCATCTGCAATGTGCCGGTGGATTGTTTTACCTTGCTTTGATATATTGGACCTTAGAGTGCTTGCACACTGTCACAAAGTGACACGACATGAAGCGAGACTAGTCAAACCATAATCAAGTGATTTGTTCTACATTTTCAGTGGCTTATTGTTACATGTCCGTTTCATGATAGTTGTGAAATTTATGAGGAAATTTATTTTACCCGCAACTAACGAGCCTATATAACGCTAAAAAAACAACTAACGCTAACATGTTTGTCGTATTGAGAACTGACAATTTGACGTTGCTAAAAATGGGTTACTGACTGGATTTTGTAGTGGTCATACTCGAACCATTCCCAATTCCTTGTGCAATTTTGACATCGAATGTTTTTCTATATAATGTTTTTTTATTAAACTAGACTAGTAGCTCTGCGAACAGTGTAGACCTCGCGAGCACATACTTGTATAAAACTATGCATCATGTCGATCCATTATCTATATATTGACAACCTCTTTACCAATTATGCTCATGTTCATAATTGTTATTAAGAATTGAGTACTGAATGTTTCTGCAAAATCGGCTGCTTAATGGCGCCGCAGCAACCTTCTCCCCATTTTGGGGGAAATAGATTTCCAACTTAAATCGCCGACGAAAAAAAATTCTATGAAATTGTAGAACCTGTACATATATCACGTTTCTTCAAGATTAGATGAAAAATAAACTCTACGCGAGTACTAATATACCTATATCCAGAAAGATAAAAGTAAATCTTGCCAGTTGAGCTAAGACTTCGCTAGCTCGGTTAAAAAGGCTTAAATTATACTATGTAATTTTTTCAGTGATTCAGTTTACGCAAGCCACATAAAAAAGCCTCTAATTCGCTAGCGTAGTGTGAGAAGTATTTAAAATATTATCAGCAGTGTAAGTGATTTGTGCCAGAAATCTGCATTGAGGCTTACAAGAAAGATCCTATTGATCGATTAACCAAAAAAACTATTAAAACAATCTATTATTTTCAGCTAAGAACACCTTCGACCAAGTCACCTTTCAAACATACAAAAAAAACGAAATCGGGTCATCCGTTCAGGAGCTATGATGCCACAAGTAGACACTACCAACAGTAAATTTTATATTCAGCGTATAATGTCTGCTATATAGTTGCAGTTAATGATAATATATATGCATGTCGTAGATAACGATGCACCACTATCGTCTTATCGGCGGCATACTTCAGTCGTATGTGAGCACACATACTGGAAGATTCTTTCTGATTTATAGTGCCAAGGGTGGGTGCCTTTTGGGTCCAAATCCATCTCTGATTTTGTCCTCTAAGTTCCATCGACCTGTGACTTCTCTTTGCTATGTATTTGAAGGATTTTATGAAACTCAAATGACGTACTGATCAAATGTATCGAGGTTCGTGTATCTGACTGAACCTAAAATTTGCCACGGTCACCGTGGCGCAAGTGCCTGTTACTTTGAATGTTGATTGCATCCATATAACAAGTAATTAGTATTGTAAAAATTTAAAAAATCCTCAACGCAATGAAACGGCTGAACCGATTTTGATCAAACTAAGCTAAGAAAACTCCCGACAAATACAAATAAAAATAAAAAAACGAAATAGGTTCATCCTTTCGGTAGCTACGATACACACACACACACACACACACACACAGACACGTAAAACTTAAAACACCCCGTCGTTTTGGCGTCGGGGGTTAAAAAACGGTACTCTGTGGTTGCATCCTACATTTGTTACTGCTTTGTATGACTCGTTGAAATTATCATTGAAGAGTATGAGTACTCCCAACAAGTATCACACAATGTGGTGGAAATACATGGGAAATATAATAATAGTTGTAAATCATTTGGGTATAAATCGTTAGGAACCCTCCTCTCTTTCGTAATACGGCGGCTGGTATCTGCATGTCTAACGAGACTCTCAACCTGCGGGACCACCAGCTCTGGATACACCAGCCTTTCACCAGCGAAACTCATAATAACTCAAAAGATCCTTTTTCCGTTAAAAACACGCACCAACAATGGAAATGCCTTTTGAAAATGTCAATCATGAATAAACGCCCAAAAATTCTTTGTGCTTAATAAAAAATAGACTCTTTAACAGCGAAAAGCCAATCCGTCAAAAACTGTACAGCTTTCAAAGACTTTGTTATGGTGGATTTATCGTAGAAGCCTTTGTAAAGCAGGTAGGTTAGAATACAATATGTAGAAGAACTATTCAGGGTGCCGGTGCCAGTATGAATAGAACCTTTCTTGACTCCATTGTGGGTTCAAAACTGACCGCAAGATAAATGAGATTTTACACACAAAAAAAAACGAACTAGCCTGACATTACTCACATAAATACATAAACCTTCAATAAGCTTTCTGATATTTATTAATTTGTAAGTCTGTTAATTTTAAGCCTTTGGTTTTCCTTCAAATAAATATAAATATAAATATAAATGATGTGTAACATCTGACATCTCACCTTCTTGGTAATAAGCAACATGGATGATAGTACCAACCTCTCGGAAAATGCGCGCTTGGTGTTACACACCTGCCCTATCCCTTTTCACGAAAATACTCCCTCAGATTGCATGAAATCGAGAGGAAAGATGTTGTACATCAAAAATATCACATAATAGTATTTTCCCGTAGTTGCCATGTTCAAGCAGTAAAGATAAAGTTTTATGATTTAAAGTTTATTATTTTAAAAACAAGTTTTAATACATTTTGTGATCGGAACAAACCCAAAGAAAGAACGAAAAAAAAGAAAGAAATAATTTTTATTTTCCCCCATGACGGCACAATAAACCATCAATACCGCACATAATAAATGAAAAAAAAAAACATAAATCTAGTACGAAGGACATTTGGTAGGCCAAACACTGCCATTATTAATCACCGAGGAGTTCCGGTGTCCATCTCATCAGATCAGCAGCTGGCGTCACCATAATATTATTTTGTCATCGAAACTTGAAAAATTTTAGCTCAATCTGTTGGTTGGAACTGATTTAAAATTCAGTTACAAGATTTGAACCACAAATTTTAACAATATAAGCTTGTAAAAAAAGGCAGAAATCTTCATACAAAATAATTCTTCTCGTACTTCTAAGCTAGGATATTTTCCCCAATACAAGATTTTAAAATATTTGTGATCGGAACCATGTGCTAATCACAATGAGCCTAAACACGGCCAGTCTACTATTATTATCCATCGCGGAGTTCCGTTGTCCACCATCAATGTTTCCGTTGTCTTTATCATCAGATCAGCTCGCTGTCACCATTATATTTTACTGTCATCGGAATTTGACATCAGATAGGTACCTATGCCAAATAGCTCAATCGGATATGGGAAAGTCATCCTTATCGCCACCCGTGAAATACTTATCAATGCGTAGTTCCAATGGCCATCTCTGGTCTTTCACATCAGTTCCACTTCATCAAATGGTACTTTCAGAACGCACATGCTTGACTTGTTGCTGAAAATACCGAAATCGCTATATGTGTGCCTATAATATTTGAGGGTTTCCCTCAATTCCTCATGGATCCCATAATAAGAACCAGATTTTGATCAAAATGGAACCAATTGGACCAATTGATTTGTGTTTTTATATCGAGACGAACTAAAAAAAAACAAATCGGTTCATAAATAACGGAGATAATGAGGTAACATATATAAAAAAACACACGACTTGAGAACCTCCTCCTCTATTTACTCGGTTAAAAAAACTCACTTTTTGTCGTTATTACTCCAACTTGCTGCCCATTAAGCTTTCAACGGATACAGACTCGATAGATTATTGTTTACCAGCATTTTGAGTCCGGAATTGATTACTAAATCCGAACGCTGAATCCTTGCGAATGGCGAGCGAAAATTGAATTTTTAAACCCATATGCGGGCTTTTATGTCGGAGTATGGTTTAGTTTTTTTTGTGAAAACATTGCGGTAATAATTTAGCGTGCCAGACGGGCAAGGCTCAAATAAAAGTCGAAAAAAATGTCTCAGTCCACATGCGCTTTTTCGGGCCTACTCGGACTCGGTTTCGTTTGTCTGTCGTATTGAAATGTCGCGCCACAGATTATATAAAGTCACTGCGGTCGCGCGACGTATATCTACGCCGAGTAATGTCTATATACGTAGGACGTCTAGGTATACGTAGTTTGGGTGCTCGTAGTTTTTTCAGGGATGAACATCCGTTGTAAATGGATTTCGTGTGGATTTCAAAAATTCTTTGTTCGCGTTCGCTATTGACTTTAGGTATAGAGACTTTTTTATTCGGCGCGGAAAGACCTCGCTTTTGCGATCTGGATCTGTTATCGCAAAGTTATGATATTTTGTGTTAATATACAAATATCGTAAGTATCTAAGTTTGTACCTAGGCTAGGCAAAGACGATTTAAATTTTAGGCTAGGTAGGTAAGGCCTACCACCTACCACCTACCACCTAGGGGTACCTATCTACTTTGACTAGGTTGTTTTTCGCGACATCCAAGCGCCTAGTTGCAGCAAAAACTGTACTCAGATCAAATAACAAGTGTATTACCTACCCTATTCATACCTAATAATATTACAGAACCGCTTGAGCGCAAGTAGATCACACTGTTGGTTGGTAAAGCAATGTTTTCATAGTTAAAAGTTATTTTTACCACAAAGCCACAAATCTTACAATTACCTACAAATTGTAAAATTTGTGACATTTCATATTATGTTGGATTATTATGGTATTGCTTTTTCATTCACTATTATTAACCTTGTTTCGATGTCATTTTTATTGAATTATATGTGCTTATAAGACTAAATGCAATAGCATTTAGTCTTATAAGCACATATAATTCAATAAAAATGACATCTATTTACTTATTCAAGAATTTAATAAAATTCTTGAATAAGTAAATAGATACAAGTGAAAAATTTACATTAGTATTAACTTTTCACTAGAAACGGGATATTTAACATGTTTTTTTTTTTAAATCAATGTAAATATCCCTTTTCTAGTGTGAAAAGTATGTACCTTCATAGCCATGATAGTTTCAAAAGCTATATTATTGAACGAGCGAAGCGAGTTCCCTGATTCAACTTGGAAGAATCGGCGTTTGTATGTATTTATTTATGTATGTATGTATGTATGTATGTCCGAGCATAACTTCCGAATCGTTAATCCGGTCTTCATGAAATTTAAATGGGGAAAAAATCTAAAATTTAAGAATTTCAAAACTCTATAAAAATAACCATAGTCATACATTGTTGACCTCCCGTTTCTGGGAATTTGAACGACGTAGTAGGTCTAACTTTTCAAACCACTTAACTTACATCTCAGTAAATATTTTTTGAAGTTGGTTAGAAAGGTATTTGTAACTTTGGAGCAAAACTACAGAGACAAGTCGAAAATTGAGGATTGTCCTTGTAATACTTACCAATTTTTGCGAAAAACTTAATATTTGATGGTTAAGTAGTAAATCCACAACACTGCTTATTATGTCTGAAAGTTAGATCGCGCTATCAATGCGATTTGAAGCTTTGATATGAAGTACCGTGACAAGTAATTTCATTTTTCGTGGACATACCTACTCACGTACCTACATAGATATTTTTTTCGAAATAGATATGCTAAATTACCTAAATCTCGTGTACTTTTTTTGCCACTACTTTCTGTATAAGCCTTCAAAAATCAGCTTATTTGTACAATGTTACCTGAACTTTGGATGTTCATAATGTACTTACAAACTGTAAAAGTAAAAAAAGGGCTTCGGGGGTTTCTCGCCCATGTTGTCTAGAATCTAAATTACAAGCATTTTAATCACAAACTTGTAAGACTTTTTTAAAAAAACGTCAAATTCGATCTTGGACACCGCGCTATACAGGTCAGTGAACAGCTCGAAGGCTGGTGGCTTTGAAAATGGTCTTTCGATCAATGGTGGAAGACGCAGTTTGATGAAAGGATTCTGCGTGCCTCGCAGTCCTTTTTTGCGCACGAAGAATTTTTGGTTCTAGGACATGTCGGTTTTGTCACGATGTTCAACCTTAACAAATGTATCATGGTACCTACCCTAAATTACCTACCTAGAGTCCTATTATGTTACATAGAACATCAGCAACATTGCAAGAATCGGGCAGAAATAGAAATAAAAGGGCAACGCTTCAGCGAATTGGGAAAAATCGTTTGATTTTTCATGCTTGCTGCACCTCAATGTATGCTAACAAACTAGGAGCTTACTGTGTGTCCTCGATAGTAAAATATGAAACGGTGACATCAAGGTGCGGATAGTCCAAAACCGTTTCCCATAAAAACTTGACCATAAGAACCATGACAATAAGAGAATAGATGTAATATCAGTGTTTTATTTTAACATCCGAACCCTGGGTGAGAGCATGTTCCGCAACTGCTGACTTAATCTAAATAGATCTAGCGGCACCGCTGACTTAATCGTGTCCAAGTTAGAGAACTTGCTCTCATCCAGGATCCGGTGCATTACACATACGGTTCGACAAGACTTCGGTTTTGGCCAGGGAAAAGTTCTAGAATTTTCACCGAGACCAGGGTTGGGGAATTTCTATCTCTTATGAGAGACCGGTAACTCCACGAGTGTGGATCGGGTCAGTGTGCAAGTAGTTCTGAAGAGTGACACAATGAGGGCTTTTCATTTTCGAATAAAACAAAAAGTAGTTCGATTTGGCTCGATTAGATGGCGCTGACTCAAATGTGGTTGCCAAAATTAACAAATGCATTGTCTGTGCTTTTGTGTGATAGTAACAAAATAGCATGAAAATATATCACGTTATTGACTTTGACATTTCACTTTATTTTGGCAGCTAAGTACAGAGCTGGCGCTATCTTTTTTATGCATGAAGTGAAACGGCCGTGAAAACCCCGCATTAGCACGGTGTGTAGGTACGCAGCCTTACGTCGACGACGCGTGCGACGAAGAATGGGTTTCTGCCTCTCCCTCACCACCCCCGCTGCCTACCACAGTGTTCAGATGGGCTAAACGTGTGGAGCGGCGAAGCCGAGCTAGTTCCCGACTCACGACCTTCGAGCGTGGTCGCGGTCGGTGCTTATGAAAAAGGACCTCTAAATGGTCAAAAAAACGTCAGGAGGAGAATAGTAAAGTACGTGGTGTATTAGTCGTCATTTTTATGATACCAAGTCACGGTAATTTTAATTCCATAATTACAAAATGGCAAATTAACCCACAGTTTAATTACTAAAAAAAATTGGTTACTATTAGTTTTAAATAAATAATAACAAACATAAAAAAACACACGACTTGAGAACCCCCTCCTTTTTTTTTATGTTGGTTAAAAACGCCCCGCGCCTCTCGAAAATGCAGTTTTTATTGAATATCTCGAAAAATATTAAAAAAACCCTGCAGTAAACTCTCGGCTTTGTTGTATTGATTTTATTTATCTAAGTTTTTACCCAATTATTTGATCCATTTTATTAAAAAATATAATCTAGCCAAAAGTTAGAGATAAATTTGAGTTTTTTTTCTATCGTGAATATATTGTACTATCGTGTTTCTGATACATTGATTCCTCGGAATTATAATGTAGAATCGCATATTTATAAATTGAATATTGTACTTGATTTAGTCAGTTAAATATCAAATCTGAGATTGGTAATTATGCGTTATACTCGTAACCCAACTTAAGAAACCGGCATGTCTAACCATTAGTAGATAACTCAGAAGCTGACTCTCAATCTCAATATTAGAATAGGCAAGTCTGAGTTTCAATAAAATGGCATGTCATGGGAATAGGGGTGACCTCACTAATTTCACTCGTAGTTCAGGGTTTCTCTTAATGGAACGGCGTTCATTATTTCACAAATTTTATATTCTCTTTCTGATATAACGTTAAAATTAATTTATTCACAGTGGTTGAAAGGTTTTCTTAGACTTCTTAATTATTCTAGTTTCTCAGAGATTAGAGTAATGAAGTAGATTTTATAATTTTCCTCCTGACTACTAATTTATTATGAAGAGATCTTTCTTTATTTTAATATTATTAGGTATAAGTGTCGCTAAAAGTGAATTTATCTAAGTGTAATTAAGATCTTGTAAGTTCTTTTATAATATAGTGGTACCTACTTATCTCTGTGTTAATACCTAATCCTCATCATCATCATCATCATCTGCAGCCTTTGGAAGTTTACTACTGGACGAGGCCTCCCCCAATGCAATGGTGGATCACCACGTGTGGCAGGCGGATTGGTAAACGAAGGTTTTGGTGTTGAGTACTTATGTCAGATGCATGCCGCTGCCTATCCGCTGCTTTAATCTCTATAAGTAATACCTACATACAGTGTTGTAATACATATCCACGGAAGGAAACGGAAGGATCTATTGTTAAACCAAAGTACCTTTAGTACGGAGTACACTGTGGTAATTATACAATGAGATGAATTATGGGTCTCTGTAAAACGGTATAAGGTTGTTCACCAGTGAAGGTATTAGAGAGTCAATAAGCACTCTAGGAACCATCCTCCTCAAAAGCTGCCACTCTTCTCAGCAGCCAGGGTTGAGCTTCTCGTTTTGATAACGTCCTACTTAGAAATCCTACTGCAGTATGTCACCGTCTGAGAATTTTGAAGCATTTACGCTTGTTTAACGTTAAGAAAGGCAAACTCATTTTTAGTAAGCATATAGAAGCTTTTCAATATACGCGTCTTGGCCCGGCGGCAGTTTTATATATATATATTTGGCTGTAAGGAAGTGTAGCGGCTTTTGAGTGGGTATCCTTATTCTATCGTGTATATAATATTTGTATAGCTTTTCTGAAGATACTTATTTTTTATCAAAATCCAGGTAAGTTTGCTTGGATGATTTTCGTTCTAGATAAGATATCGTGAACTAAAATTAATTGGAACATCAAGGACTGAAAGCTAAGGAGTCCTGCCCACTGCTTTGCACGCGTGGTCTCAGGATAAAGTCCCCCTTTCCTGTACCTCCCCTCCACCCAGAAAACATCCACATACCAAATATCATCAACATCCGCTCTCCAAATAGACAGGCTTTATGCATCTTTCGTAGCTTCCTTAGTGAAATAATTTTCGGAATAGGATCAATAGTTTAGGAGAATACCCCCTAGGTAGAGTATTATTATAAACAAACTCACAAACATTTACCTCATTTTAATAAAAGTATAGATGAACTCAGTAGGTGGGCAGTTGGCGAGTAACTGGCTGAAACGCAAGAAATACTGTTTTGATTCCCGCTACTAATATTTTTTGTCAGGTCTGTGTGTTGTGGTACCACGGTGATCCTGATACCCACGTCATAGGGAATCCTAGTATGGGATCACGGGTATGTATGTGTCTGTTGGGTATGAGTAACGTATTTTATCACACTTGTATAACCTACTCATAAATAATGGTCACAGTTACATATTAAACTATCTAATAAGTGAATAATTATTGAACTAATATTGATATTAGTAATATATTTACAATAATGAAAAGCCGTTTAGCTAAATCTAATAGTAACAAAGCCCAAAATGTTCAGGCGTAGGCACATTCCCGGGATGTATCGCGTCAGTCACTTCCGCCACTATAACTGGAACTTCCGGCGAGCCAATATAACGGTATGGTTGGACGAAAAGTTACATATTAAACTATCTAATAAGTGAGTAATTATTGAACTAATATTGATATTAGTAATATATTTACAATAATGAAAAGCCGTTTAGCTAAATCTAATAGTATTATTTATTTGAATTCTATTAACATGTACCTATCCTCAATATTTTATGAGATTCTATAGATCTATAGAGGAAATAAATGACAATATGAATAAGACTATACATGACTATATCTCCACTCTCGACAAACTATCTCGTTTACCCTTGCCCGAGTGCCCTCCCTATAACTCCACAGAAGTTACTGAGCGTGAAGTTATGTTATTTCTAAAATCCATCTCCACTAAAGCTGTAGGCTCGGATGGAATTTACGTTAGACTTACAAGAGATTACACCAAGATTTACAGCGAGGTCACATTGAAAAAATAACACACAAATTTTTATTTGAGTTCTTCGTGTTTTTGATCTTTTCAACACACACACTTTTCTTCTTTTTCTATTTAAAAGTTATATCTAGATGTATGATATAACCATGAAAATCTGAAGCAACATGTATCGTAACTTCTAAGATGTGGAGTTTCCCTCGGGATTCACGGGAATTTTTCTCCACCCTAACAGACACGACGGCCTTAAACCTTCTTATACATACATACCTATTACGACAACTTTTGATGAAAGGCTGAAGTAAAAATTTAATTCTTCGAAGACGCTTGATGCTGGTTCCTTTGTGAGACGATACTCATTATTTCCTAATATGTATGTAACTAAGACAATTTTTTGTATTACGAGTACATACATCATTATTTTAAGTAATATTAAAAACAGGAAAATGTTGAATTATAAAATAATGTCTGTTCGGGATATAATTTGTCTGATAATCGTTTTCTTTGTTTTGTGTAGACTAGCTAAACTGTGCAGACGAGCTACATTGTGCAGACGAGCTACACTATGCAGACGTGCTACACTGTATAGACGTGCTAAGTTGTGTAGTAAACTTACGTAGATTAACTGCACCTTGTCACAGTCCATGTACAAACTTGCTGCGTGGCGTAGCAAACATGAGTCACATGACGAGTTCAATCTCCTCAATTATTTATTGCCTACCTTGAGATTAGTTTTGTCCTTGTTTATCGTAAAAAATGCATTATGAAATGAAAACAAAAAACATTTTAGGCACAAATGGATAGGTACTTTAAAGTAGCTTTTCATAGAATAAACCCTTAATCTACAGCCATTTAGTTTCTAGAAATTTCAAGTAACGTTCTAAGTGACTCAGGGAATTCGACACGGCACGGGATTAGAAATTTTGGAACTTGAGGTGACTTGACAATCGCTCACTAATTACTGGAGTTGTCTGTCAGACTGGTTCCACCTGCCTTGGTACCTATGACCTTGGGCCTTGATTAGAGAATACATTGTTTTTTTTAAATACATCGAATGCAATCGAATTCTAGCCGCAAAATGTATGTAGTCTGTGCATAATGTCGAGTTGAGTGAATGCCACGACGAACGGGTTTGATCCACTTCCATCCACCAACCACCAACTTCCTACAACCATCATAATGTTGTCGATCTATAGAGTTACTTTTTTTTACATTGGTAGACCTTCGTTTGACTGCGATCTCACCTGTTGGTAAGTATGGCCGATGATAGAGCACGAATGTCTAGAAGGTGCCTATTCACTCTTGGTGGATGCTCAAATTGCCTTGCCCATACAAAATACTTTAGGGCTTAACTCAAACCACAAATTGCCATTTCATTAATTGACTTATTTTGTAGACTTCCTAATTATAATCATTCTCGCGAATGGTCGTTCCAAACAAAAATATACAATAGGGATTTAATAAAACGAGTTTGAAATACGACCAATTTTACTGATGTTAGAAAGCTTTTTATAGCGCCATCTATCATCATCGTAGCGTAATATTTTTACGCAGGGTTTAATTCAAGATGACAGAGATGGCGCTATAGTGACCTTCAAACACAGAGTTTTGTGTATGATAGTAAACATGATAGAGATGGCGCTAAATAATAAAAGTGAGTGGATATGTTGCCGCTCTGTCACCAAAAGTTTGAAAGCGATGTTGCCAGTCCGTTACTACTACATCGCAATCGTATCAACACAATACATTGCTAGTTGGCCGTAGCCACAGAATAAATAATAGTACGTGGCAAGCTTGCTCTGATAGGGTTGCCAACTGTACTTTATAACAATGTACCTATCCTAATTTATTTTACAACTACTTTATTTAAACTTTGCAATAGCAATAAAGTGCGAGAAAATACTTTTTTTCAATAACGGTAGCCTACCTAAGTTTCAAGTTACAGTGTAAGGTGTTAAAAATAAAACAACGAAAGAATACGTGAAAACTTTTGGTCAAAATCAATCATAATTATGTCATGATATAAATGTAATGATATAATGATATATTTCGCTTTTTTTGCACAAAACTAAAAGAAGTGAAAATAATTTTCGGTTTTTCAGCAATAACTCAGCGCGCTTACATTTTAGAATGCTGCAAATCTGGATAAATACTATCTAGGTGGACCCAACAACATACCAAAAAAGCAAGTTTACCGCAATTATTGCACTTTTAGCGTGTTTTTTTGTACTATATTACTGGCCTATCATGGAAGCGACGCTTTTAGGCAGTTCTTAGACTGGATCCAGTATACTGAAAGATACTGTACAGATCACACAGCAGAAAGAACGGATTTCTACTCGTCGTTACCCGGCGTTGCGTGGAATTTGTGGGCCATATCTAGACTTCTAGACATACGTGGACTTGTGTAGACTGATGGTAATGATGATCAACCGTCTACAATGGCTTGAAGTCAGTAAAGTGAACTGACTTCAAGCCACCTACCTACCTACTCGACTACGCGTTCTGAATGGATGGTGGTATTAACATCAGCCTGTAGATCCAAGTCCACCGCAAGACATATAGCTATATGATCCCGGTTCTTCTACGGATCTCTTTGATTCGGATTTTAGGTACGGAATCTCCGAGCAATGGTAATAATTAATACAAAATACGAAGGTAAAATGTATATAGTATTATGTAGTTGTTGATGATGTTTATTTACTGTATAATATTTCTAGTGTAAGCAGAAGTTGTAAAAAAATAAAAACAATTTTGTTTGTTTTATTTGTTCATTTCTGTAAAAAAAAATATCCTTATGCAATGGGGGTTTTCCATAATCACCACACCACACTTGGCAGGCGAGTTGGTAACCGCAGTATCTATATGTAATTCTCAGGTGAATGCTGCTGCCCATCCCCTGGTGTAATCCCTTAGTCGGCTTTTATGACATTCACGGGAGGAGGATAACATCCTATCTTGCCGGACACGCCACGGAAGGGGTTGCGGGAAGTTGGTGGATGGAGGCTGCTCAAGACCGTTTGTCCTGACATTCTATGGGGAGGTTCATGTCCAGCAGTGGACTTCTGTAGGCTAATGACAATGAAAAAACATCATGGGTTCACGGGACAAACTATGATAAGTTTGAGTACCTATACCTACTGCAATGATGAAGTTCAGATACTTACATTCATGTAGATTTTGGACATTAGAAAAATAAGTTTTATTCTTGGTAACAAATATTTTTCGAGTTTTTCCCCGAAATCACCTGCCCATTGCCACTTCATCTTACTATTCTGGGGGATTCAATTACATGTAAATGTAAATAATATAAATCTTTTCGAAAAAAAAAACCGTCATCGGGGTTTTTCCCTCATACAAGATTTTATAGTTTTAGTGATCAGAATCTTGTGCTGATAACAATGAGCCTAAACACGGCCAGTCTACTATTATTATTCATCGAGGAGTTCCGTTGTTCACCTTCCGTCTCTATCATCACTATCAGCTCGCTGTCACCATCATAATGTAAAAAAAAAACGGTTTATAAATGCGGAGATATGAGGTAACAAACATTAAAAAAACACGACCTGGGAACCTCCTCCATTTTAAAGTCGGTTAAAAAAGGAAAATTTATTTATTTTTCCCAGGGCCTATAGGTAAGTGATGCCACGAACATCAATAAACTATGGAAGGGGGGGGGAATAGTATACTAGTACTTATGTAAAAATAAATACATAGACACAAAAACATTATATGGAAAGTGCAAATGACTTCTTCTTCTTCTTCTTCTAGCGTATCAATAGTTTGCCTTTTTAGGGTTCCGTAGCCAAATGGCAAAAAACGGAACCCTTATGGATTCGTCATGTCTGTCTGTCTGTCTGTCTCTCTGTCCGTGTATGTCACAGCCACTTTTTTCCCTAACTATAAGAGCTATGCTGTTGAAACAGATGTATTCTGTGAACCGCATTCAAAATGTTCACACAAAAATAGAAAAAAACAATATTTTTTGGGGGTTATACTTGCTTCTCTGCTTGTACCGGCATTAAGTAGTATAAAAAAAAAAAACTGTAAATCAAATATATTTTTTTCATCATACCCATATGTTTGTGGTATCTATGGATAGGTCTGGTGGTAAAAATGATATTGAGGTTTTTGCGCGATAGACACTTCCAAAGTGGTAAAATATGTCCCCCCCCCCCCCCCCCACGTAACTTCAAAAATAAGAGAATGATAAAACTAGAAAAATATATGATGTACATTACCATGTAAACTTCCACTAAAAACTGGTTTGAACAAGATTTAGTAAGTAGTTTTTTTTTAATACGTTCTAAATCGTAAACCATCCAAGAATTATGTTACTTGCTGCTACGAAACCCTTCATGGGCGAGTCCGACTCGCACTTGGCCGCTTTTTTTTGTCTAAACTATTTTAGAGTAAAATGTAGCCACTTCCATAGCATTGTCTGTGGTTTTGTTAAGGTCCTCTTTTATGCAGGTGTGACACAAGGAAAAGTGAGCAAGAGAGGCATGGACTGAATGGTCGCTCCGCAGTCACTTTCAGTCCGGCGGCAGTCTCACATTTCCTAATGCAGAGGTTCTGTCTGCAGCGGCTAACTTGGGTCCGGAGTCTGTTCATGGATTTCCAGACCAGTCACGGCAGGTCATGACCTGGACCTCATAATTACAATCTGTATTGAAAACTATTCAGTCGGTATTTCATTGAATGATCCAACTGACAACTTGTTCTTAGCCTGAGTTTTCACGAAGAATCAGTTCACCACAATTTAGCTTAATATTTGCATAAAGCAGGGACTACAGTCCAAAGCCCGAGATTTGTATTTAATGCAATAATGTGGCCATTCAGATGCAAATAAGGAGTGCAGTTGGCCCTTTTGTCTGCGGGACGAGTGAGTTATGACCTCCAGTGGCCATAGTAGGTAGTATACATTTGCACACACAGTACCGAAACTTGCAACAACTTATTTTGAGTTAACTTGGAAGGATCGGCGTTTTTATGTTAGTACTAGCTGTAACCTGCGACTTCGTCTGCGCAGGATTATTAAGCAGTGGAGTATTATTAAGCTAGTATTAGTAGACTTACGTGGGTAGTAAGTCTCGATCCCGTTGGAATATCGGAATAAAAATGTGCCTATGTGTTATTCCGGGAGTCCAGTTATCTCTATTCCAAATTTCATCAAAATCCATCCAGTAGTTTTTACGCGAAAGAGTAATTAGGATAGGTTATTCGGTTATGCTCTCACCGAATATTTTTATTGCCATCCTAGAAAATATATTCAGATCACTGGAGTGGACGGGAATGGGAATTAAAATCTATGGAAAATATTTAACGCACTTGAGATTTGCAGACGACATTGTGCTTCTTTCTGATAACCCAACTGAACTTCAATACATGGTAGAGTCTCTAAATTTGCAAAGTAAAAAGTCTGGGCTAGAGCTAAACCAGGACAAAACAAAGGTGATGACCAATAAATCCAAAACACCAATCATGGTTCACTCAACTACTCTGGAATATGTTGAAGAATATGTATACCTAGGCCACATTATTGCATTTGATACATGTAACGAAAGAGAAATAAACAGACGAATAAAATCAACATGGGGTAAATACTGGGCCATGAAAGAAATCTTCAAGAGCAAACTACCCATAAAACTGAAAAGTAAAGCTATGGAGATATGTTTAATACCCTGCCTAACCTATGGATGTCAAACCTGGGCAACTACAAAGAAGATGCTAGAGAGGCTCAGTATTTGCCAGAGGGGTATAGAGAGAAGTTTTTTAGGCATCAAGCTCAAAGACCGAGTCAAAAATACTGTTATTCGACGGAAAACCAAAACTAAGGATGTGGTCAAAAGGATAATGTGCCTAAAGTGGAAATGGGCAGCACACATACAAAGAATGAAGCAGAATAGATGGCCTTACATTATTTCTAACTGGGTACCCCTAAGCATAAAAAGGAAAAGAGGAAGACCAAACACAAGGTGGAATGATGACATCATTCAGGTAGCTGGAAAACTCTGGTCGAGAAGAGCAAGAGTTAGGGAAGACTGGCGAGCCTTGGAGGAGGCTTATACCGCCAAGGGCGGTCTACACTAAAGTTAGTTAAAAAAGTGTTTTTTTTTTTTTGTGTTTTTTGTAGTAATAAAACTCTTTTTTTTTATTTTTTTTTTTTTTATTTATTTGATTACCAAATTACACCTGCATTCTGCTGCTCGCCTGGTACATTGGATGAAAAGTCTTCGCATTGCTGCTGCTCCCCGCGGTGTTTTCCGCATAGGTCTCGATCCCGTGGGAAGATATTCGTTTACCAAATTACTCCTGCATTCTGCTGCTCCCCTGGTACATTTGATAAAATTTATTCGCATTGCTGCTGCGCCCCGCGTTGTTGTCCACATAGGTCTCGATTACTCCTGCATTTTTCTGCTAGCCTGGTACATTGGACAAACTTTCGCCCCCATTTCACCGGTATTCCAGATATTCGGTTACCAAATTACTCCTGCATTCTGCTGCTCGCCTAGTACATTGGATGAAAAGTCTTCGCATTCCTGTTGCGCTCCGCGGTGTTTTCCGCATAGGTCTTGATCTCGTGGGAATATCGGGGTAAAAATGTGCCTATATGTTATTCCAGGAGTCCAGTTATCTCCATTCCAAATTTCATCCAAATCCATCCAGTAATTTTTACGTGAAAGAGTAACAATGATACATCCAACCATCCATCCATCCATCCATCCATCCATACTTACAAACTTTCACGTTTATAATATTAGTAGGATACATAATATATTTGTCCGAGGATAAATTCCGAACCGTTAATCCGATTTATATGAAATTTGGTAGGGGGGGCGGGGGTGGGTCATAATATTGGTATAATTTGTAATGTGCTATAAAAAGAAGAACATGAGCGGTAATGTGAAATAATAATTCTTAGTTTATTTATTTATTGGTATGAATAATATCCATATTAGGTTTATTGCTGGATGTACCATAAATGAAAATTGAAAAATGAAAAAAAACATGAAAATTTATTTATTACAACGAAAAGAGTCACTGTTTACAAAATAATTATTTCCTATAGTCACAGATAAAATAATACTAAATAATACTTGTATCAATAATCAACAATAATCAACGAAGACAACATTAATATTAAATGGTATATATGTCGCCGCATTGGTTCATCGGCCCATCGTCGATCACCGTTTTAAGATACTACAATTTAATATTGATTTTGTTTGACGAAATTATTATTGTTATCAAAATATTAGGACTCTAAAATCACAAATAGTTATTTAATCAATAATTTAATTTATCATTTTGTGATTAACCAATTCAGTTTTCAAAATAATGTGACCACTTTAAGTTTAATAATTTTTATTTAAGGTTTTGATTGCTTGCAAAAATCATTAATAATTTAGCAGTGCATTTTCGAATTTGTTTTGTAATTATTTGAGCATTGTCGATAAAAATAATGATGGTATTTTATGCGAGTCAATAATGAAGTTAGTTTCAAGCGCTTACAGCGCCATCTGCCTGGACTCGAGGGGAGGTTAGAGAGAATAAAAAAGATGGCGACAGACGTGCTTTAGAGCTCACTGACTTTCGCTACGGATTTTTGAGCAGACAACATTGTAAGTTGAACTCTTGTAATTTTTAATAAAAATTGTTGCTTTTTATCAAGCTTATTACTTGTTTTATTCCAATTTTAGTGAGTTTTGAAATCAAATTTCCTGATTGTCGTACGTTCAATGAGAAGTAACTAGATAAGATAGAGCAAAGTTTTAAAGGCAGAATCGTTGACCAGTATAAGGGCCAACGGTTCTGCGCGTTCTTATAAAAAAAAACACAAACTTATTTTACACTTCGTTATATACATATATCCTTCGACTAAAGTCTTCGACTAAAGTAAAATAAATGGACTGGCCTTACCCATACAAAACGTCCGTGAAAAATAAGACAATTTGGATTTGGGGTACGGTCAACAAATAAACTATCTATCTATCTATCCAGCCACTGCTGAGTAAAGGCCTCTTCTCTATAGCGCCACTCCTGGCGGTCTTGTAAATAAACTAGGTGAAATTAAATTATTAAACTTCTTAAAAACTATATTATTTGAGTACTTAATACTTTAACAGATGCAATGTGTTTTCTAAAGTTATTTCAGTAGGTTTATAGTACAAAAAATCGCCGAAAAAAATGCAATTATTGAATGAAACTTTTACAAAAATACATGGTTCCCTTCTGTTTTATGTAGTTACGTATATATTTTTCAGCTCTCAAACATACACAATATAAATCAATAGAAAAGCAAATCCACCTAAGGTCTTCAGCTCAATCAATTTGTGAAAAATATATTTTTCATCGCTCAATAAACTAAGAAAATATCATAAAAATCGTACGGAAACATAAATGTATAAAAATTCCAGTATTTAAGAAACTGCAGAGTGCAGTTTTAAGACTTTTGCACAATGAGTTTTTTTATACTACTTGGAATGACAGATCAAGAAGATGGCCCACCTGATGTTAAGTGGTACCCTCTGCCTATGAACAGTGCATTACCTCAGGTCACGTCCACCTAGGACGCGCCCTATGTGGCATTCCACTGCGCCCGCCACCCTGAAACATAAAGATAAAAAGTCCCATGTGGCCGTAATTTCATCGGCACCCTTACCCTTCAAACCGGAACACAGCAATGCGAGCACTACTGCTTTGCGGCAGAAACAGGTATGGTGGTAGTACTTCCCCGGACGAACTCTTTCACAAAAAAGCTCTACTACTACTAACCGTTTTTTGGCGTATAAAATTCATTGTGTAGAAAATGATCAGAGCAAATACGGGAAAATGTATTCCACTTCCAAAAGTCGTCTGTTCTTGCTCGTCTTATGACTTCTATCCATTTTTGTTTACCTTAGATTTCTTTTGGAAAGCTATAAGGTTAATTAACATGCCATTACATATTATATGCAATTACCTAAAGCGACGTGCTTAGCAATGTTTTGACGTAAATAATGCAAATTACAATTCTAAATCAATACGATACCCCTTAGGCATCAGATTTTTTTGCAGTCTGTACCCCACCATCCGTCATGCGTGAAGTATTGTCAAATATTTCGTCGCTGTAGTTGGAAAACTAAATAACTAATAACAACAACAAAACCAAAATCGCGAGAAAAACGCGATTTACTGTTTTATTGCTTCAAAAATGGCAATAACTTTTTTATCGTAACTAATTTTGCAGTCCGTGTTTTGATATTATGTTATAGATTGGTACTGTATATATTTTTGAATTTAATAATAATACATTTTAGTTCTTTTGATTAAGGGGCTAGTCCTTGAAAATGACACTTCGAATTTAGACACTATTCCATTATCTGTGACCTCCACCTTGCGGTGGGATTTGTAACTAATTAGGTAAACAAATCTCTGAACCGTACAATTGTGTAGAAAACACATTACTTGTTTTGTCAATAACATCATTGAATTTTTGTTCTGTTCGTAATCAGATAAATGTAAAAATAAAATAAATGTATACTACCTATACAATCGTTGCTTGACTGACTGACTCGGTCACTGACTATCAACGCGAAGTCTAAACCCTAGGTGATAGAGACCTGAAATTCACATAGGTACATTTATTTTGTGGTACAGCAGTGCTCTAAGAAAGGAATTTCCGAAATACACACCCTTAAGTGGTGCAGCGGGATGTTGAAGTTTGAATAGCAAAAACTGCACGCGGGCGAAGTCCCAGGCGTTCCACTACTGGATACTTGAGGAATCTTTGTGCACATGTTGTGTTTTACATATAATGCTGTGTCAGGTTTCGTTATATTTTATACCTAACAGTTTTATTCGTTTTATTTTACCCCAAATAGATAAAGTGGTCAACAATTTCAATAACTGTACCAATATGGGTGCAAAGTTAGTATTTCAAAACCATCATAACCGAATCGCAAATGAACATGGTCAAGAAACGAACAAACCCACAAAAACAACCAAAAAATACAGGACCACAAAAAAACAAAATAAAATCAAAAACACCCTAAAAACTCTCACAACCTAAGAAGGTTTGTACCTCTAAAAAAGCCCTTCCAACTCCTAAAAACATAGGGTTTAGCCTATTCTACCTCCCTAGAGTTCATACAAGTCTTAAACTTTAAGAAACAATTAAAACCTCGTACAAATCCATACAACCTAATTTAAACCGGTATTGAACGACGGACCTTGCTCAGGAAAATATCTTGGGAATCGGGATTTTTCCCAGCAGGGCCCAAATTAGATCGTTTTCTCCGCCTTAAAACTCACTATTCTGCCAAACTTCCTGCTGATGTTTTTTTCCATATGAACTTTCATCCACTAATATACCTACCTTGTTTGTTTATATTAATTTGAATGTGTATGTGTGCCTACTTTTTGTTGATTGTACCTATTCAACCTTTGGAGGTTTTTAAGGTACAATATTATAATTAAATGTGTAAAATATATTGAGTATGAAATACATAAAAATAAAAAAACCTACACGTTTAGGGCTGTTTAAAAATACGCTCATGCAGTGATTTTATTATTTAAAACTATTAATTTAATCCTATTTCGTCAAAATACATTGTAACAGTTATTTTGTACAGAGAGACGGATAAAGAAACAAATAAATTATATAGGTACCTACAAACTATGTTGGAAGAAATACACGTAATTGAAACATACTGACCACCTACAAAAAAAAAACGGCGCGGCGAGGACGTTGCATTTGACATGCCTAGTAAGATAATTTTCAAACATTTATCGTCTTCTAAATTCTAATTTCCAGTACTATCACAGTATAAATAATAGTACCTACTTCTTGAAACATGCCATGAATTTGTTTGGCGTCTTTATGAAAGGATTATAGGAAATTCAAACCCTAAAATCAATGGTGTTGACGACCTCTGTGGCGCGGCAGGCGAAGGTTGGCCTGCGACGCAGGAGGTTGCGGGTTCGATTCCCGCCTCGGAACAAATATTTGTGCGATCGCAGATATTTGTTCACGGTGTTCTGGGTATTTTCTATGTTTAATAAAAAATATCTATCTATGTATTATATTGTATTAAATATATCAATTATCTAGTACCCATAACACAAGCTCTGCTTAGCATGGGGCTAGATAATGTTGTGTGAAATGTCCATTATTATTATCATTACTATTATTTATTATTAATTGGGGTCATAAAGTTTGGATGTATTGTTTGTTATTCTATTCAAATTTAAAATTAAAGCGGGCTCCCATACATGAAAAGTGATTTTAACTATCGCGGTATCCCTTGGTCCGTAATAGGTAGACACAAAAAAAAAATACAAAAAGTGTGTTATAAGTAGGTATGTACCTAGGGGAAAAAAAACATGTTTATATTTACTTGCCTTATTTTTATTAATCATCATCATCAGCCCAGCTGGAAATAGAACATGTCCATAGAATGCCACGACAACTGGTCTTGAGCCGCGTCCGTCCACAGACTTCCCGCGACCTTTATAATGTTTGGTACATGGAAAGTGCCCCTCCTACACTATGTCGTCCGGTTGTTGGTCGCCACTCGAGGACTTTATTTCAGTCATCTTAATTAGTGCGTGTTGCCAGAGATGACTTACGTGACTGAGACGTGATCGCTAACTATCACACACACAAAAGCTCAAAGTATCACATCGGGTTATGCATGGAGAGAGCTATGCTATTACCATCAGTGTACAAATACGTAGTCTGCGACAACCGTAACTACAAGAAGTATTGTTACGAGATATTCGCGAACAAAGTTTTTTATCTTAAATTAGTGATCAGTCAGTGATTTTGTAAATATTTATCTGTTGTGATTTTGATCTGTACGATCGCTACGATCATTCCCTTTAAAACTGTGTTTATTATATCGTGATAACATTAATGTTTTTTTATTATTTAGTAAATAATAGTTGTCTAGTGCAACATTATTTTAGAACGTGCTTAACCTAAGCATGTGCGCCGTATGTGACATGGTTACTGTTCGCAAGTCTAGAGATTTTGTTATGGTGTTCAGCAAACGGAATATGCTCAAGCTTTACCAATCTTATGTGCGGTAACATAGCTACATATAACTCAGTTATACACCTAACTAAGCTTGGAGAAAAATAAAATAACTGTAAGTAAGACCACAGAATAAATAATAGAAAAAAACAGAACGCTCACATCGTGAAAAAAAAATAACGAACCTTGCTGGGACGCAACAAAGTGCATTTCAGTTTGCATAAGTGCTTAGTGCCTAGCGGGATATTTACCTAAACATTTCCTCTTTCTTCTAACGCGTAACTCCGTCGCTATCTGGCGCGGAGTGACGTTGCTCGTAAGGGTTGACGACTAGTCGCTTACGATAACATAGTTATCTAATGGCAATGGTACGTTAGTTTGTACCTTGTCAATGAAACTAAATATCTCTTTTAAGTGTAGGGGTACCTACCTACATCTAACTTTTTAGGGACTATTTTGTAAGCATTGTATGTCATTCCATAACAAAATTATCTAATGGCATAGGAACGTTTGTCTGTACCTTGTCAATGAAACTAAATATCTCTTTTAGGTGTAGGTAGTGACAAGGTTCAGACTAACGTACCTATGCCATTAGATAATTATGTTATGGAATGACATACGACGCTAACAAAATAGTCCAAGAGCCAACATCCAATATTCATAATATCGGTTCCCAACTACAGGTATAGCGTTTAACTAAGTAGCATCCTGAGGTATGGGAGCGGCATGGGAGGGTGGTGATTTTCTTATGTCAAATGTCGCGAGACGTCACTTGACATCAGTCGGGCGGCGATCTCGCTGCCGTCAATACGTGTTATTTGGACCGGCCGCTTTAGACAAGACGCACACGAGATTAGCAACTGAAGATGGATCCTCAGATTAGAGCTCAAACTAAAGATGTTGTTTATAATGTATATAATTTGTTCAAGGTTAGTAAATCTAATCCAAATTCTGCCGAGCATGAAAACAATATAAATCTACACAGTATAATCACACAATAGAATCTATAGTTATGAAAAAGAGGGATTAATTAAAATTAATAAAACGAAATAAACCGGAAAAACAATTTAAAATTGATGTCATATTAAAAGAAAATCGTCAAACGTTACTTTATTTGCCACCGTTCCATCCGGATTTAAACCCGATCGAATTAGTATGGGTAGATATCAAGGGCGAGCTGGCACGAAAACATATTAACTCAAATTTAACTGAGAAAAAGCGAGCACTAGAAGAGTTAATTGCTAATTTTTCATTTGAGAAATGGCAAAACTGTGACGGTCACGTAAAGAAAGTTGAGGAAGAGTATTTCAAACACGACCATCTTAGCGACGATATAATGGAACAATTTATAATAAGATTACGAGATGACGACTCAGATGACGAAAGTGATTCCAGTCATACTGACAGTGATTCGAGTAGCGATATGGACATAAGCTAATAAATTGAAAGTTCAGTTGAAAATATTGATATTAGTATTAAATATAATAATTATTTGAACAAGTATTTTATTCACTTTCGCGATGACTTAGGTACTTATTTGTATATATCGTAAGATCTATCTTCACTAATTTTCATCACGTGTGTAGCCCGACAGTTCTTTACGTCACATGTCACCCCTCCCGTGCCGCTCCCATTCCTCACGAGGCTACTGAGTTAAGCGCTAGGCATGTACCTATCTTGATTAGCTCAAACTATATATATATAATACCTACCTATAGTTGATATTTAACTGATTGATTATGGTATTATAGTTTAGTAGAAGCTGGCCGGGTGATTTGTACCTTCGTAATTGGGCAAATAAAAAAAAGCGGCCAAGTGCGAGTCAGACTCACCCATGAAGGGTTCTGTAGCAGCAAGTAACATAATATAAAAGTTCTTGGATGGTTTACGATTTATGACGTATAAAAAAAACTGCTAACTAGATCTCGTTCAAACCAATTATCGGTGGAAGTTTACATGTACATCTTTTTTTTTGTTATATCATTCTCTTATTTAAGATGTTAAGAGGTGGGGGGGACACATTTTACCACTTTGGAACTGTCTCTCGCGCAAACTATTCAGTTTAGTTTTTTTTTTATTAGAAATCTCAAAATCATTTTTGAAGACCTATCTATAGATATTACTTTTGAAACTATCATGGTTATGTACATAATTTTCACTAGAAACGGGATATTTACCATGTTTTTTTTTTTTTTTTTTTTTAATCATGGTAAATATCCCGTTTCTAGTGAAAATTATCTATAGATAACCCACACGTATGGGTTTGATGAAAAAAACTATTGAGTTTCAGTTCTAAGTATGGGGAACCCCAAAAATGTACTGTTTTTTTTTCTATTTTTGTTCTTGTAAGTCCTATCTAACTACATAAATAAATCCGGAGACATACAATTTAAGGATAGGTAGCAAAAGTCTACATTTGTTAGGTAAGTGCACCTAATTACCTATAATGTAGACGTGCATTGCTACACCTTTCGATGTCCCTTGGAAGTGTGAAAAACGTGAGGTTCGGATCCTTGTTATAATTCAGGCAGCCGAATGCGATGCAATATGAGTTTATCTTCATTTAAGCATAGAATAATTAATAGTAGAAGACTTTAGTTGATGGACGACGTGACGCGGCGCTTGAGTGAGTTTACCGAACTAACTTCACGTGCGATCCGGCTGGCGCGCGGCTGCCCTCTGAATGGATTGACTCGTCTAGATGAGTCCGCCGGGTACTTGTAGCTTTATACCTAAAGCGCGGAGTGCGCCACGCCTGACGATGATAATATTCGATTCCTTTGTTTTCAGTAGTAGTTAAGGTCAAAAAATAATATCAACACTAGTCTTAAGCACCGTATATGTTGTGTATGACGTTACTATTCTTATGTGTAGTATTTAGTCTAACATAATAAAAAAAATAGTTCAGATATTTAACGTATAATATGTTACAGTGATTATATTTAGGATACATTTTTGATGCATGATCAAGCTCATACAAACACGTCAACCTCATACCTCATACCTAACTTACAATAAACATTATATTGATCAACTGGATTATCTATGAGGAACTAGTATGTCATAGATAACCCAGACAATATAGTTGTACTACAAATAATATTACGCGTCCGAATCAAGTCGCGGGTTACAGTACCTATACCTAGCTAGTATCTATTTTATATTATAATCATCCAAAATTAGTAGGTACTTACCCAAAATCAGAATTCGTTTATTTTTGCTATACGTTTTTAAATTCCGACGGAAAACGAAAATATTCGTGAAGAGAAAATATGTAGGTACAAAATGTGTGGCTTCATTTCACCGAGGACTTATCGAGGACTATACTAAGTTCCATTGGTCTAGTTGTTACTATGTTGACAGAGTTATTTATACTTGTATTGTACGGAACCCTCTACACGCGAGTCCGACTCGCACTTGACCAGTTTATTTATCTTTGGCCTCCAATAAAGCATGGACTTTAATGGAGATTTTTTTAATAGCAGCATTGTATCATCAAAGTAACTATCTATGTAATATATAGTATTAAGTTTATCAGTTATCTAGTACCCATAACACAAGCTCTGCTTAGCTTGGGGCTAGATAATGTTGTGTTAACTTTACAGCATTATTTATTTATTTATTGTTTCGATATCAAATTGAAGTACCAGTATTATTATTAGTAACAAACAGCCAAACATAGATAAAAATTGAATGATAGTATAAAAAAAAGTAAAAAAAACATACCCTTCCTCACTAGTAAGTCGGGAAATAAGCAAGTATAAAGAGCTTGGTATATTCTGAGGAAAATCGCTAAGCGAAACTCTTTTGGTCACAAATCACAATATAAACTCCTTCGTGAGTATACTACCGTAGAATTGCACCGAGCAACTACGGAGGCCTGCAATGTTTTAAGTAGAGATCCACCAACTTATCAGTAGAATTAAATTTATGTAGTTTTCTATCATCTACATACATTTCATTCTACAGATAAGTTGGTGGATCTCTACTCTGATCTGTAGAATTGGTTTGTGTTCACGGCTGTATGATTGAACTGTCAAACCATGTCAGTCCCGTTTATTTTCACAAACCTCAAATAAATATGTATTTGGATGGGTTTCCTATTACCCGAATTACAATTATAACAACGAAAACCAACAATTTTCAGTAAAATAATACAAGTTTTTGTAATGATATATCGAAGTATCCGGTTGCCCATTTTCACCTGTGAATGAAAAATTGAACAAGACCCACCCTTCCAGAGCCGTGGATAACCACGGAATGACAGAAAATGGCGTAGAAATCGTGTAGATACGGCGAATTGAAAATGTTTTCGTGTTTTACACATCTTTTGTATGAAAAGATCAAAAACCCCAACTTACTTTTAAAACCAAGTGTATAGACATGATACTAAAGTGTTTTATTTCTCAGAAATAGCTGTAATTCCGTAGATTTTAGCTCATATGTAGATGCACTATTTTGATCAATTTTGTGAAAATGGGTAGGTAGTTTTTCAATTTACACAAAATCTAGAAAGAATTTTAGAAAACCCCTACTTACTTTTATTCAGCCTGAAGTGTTCTATCTTCTGATCTAAATATTGTTAGGAATAAAGCTAAATTCGGGAAGTTCTTGGCTTTTCAAAACACCACTTTTCAAGGATTTTCAAGGACGTGGCCCTTAAGAGAAAAAAATAAAAAAACGACTATGTATTTTTCCCTCGCCCAAGTTTTGAATAATTGATGCAGTTATTTATTTTTGCATGTCAATTGTTTAGTTTTCCTTCGTCAATGATCTCCACTGAGGTTCAAAAAGCTAATGATAAGTGCCATTATTTAATTTTCCCATAATAGTGAAATCATGAAATGATCTATTATTTACTTATTTGAATATGACAATCCTATCCATGGGTATAGATTTAAATAATATTAAAATACATTTTAAAATAAAACCAACTTATAATAAATAAATAAATATTTCTGGACAGTTCACACAACATTATCTAGCCCCAAGCTAAGCAGAGCTTGTGTTATGGGTACTAGACAACTGATACACTTAATACAATATTAACATAGATAGATATTTTTTATTATACATAGAAAATACCCAGAACACCCTGAACAAATATCTGCGGATCGCACAAGTATTTGTTCCGAGGCGGGAATCGAACCCGCAACCTCCTGCGTCGCAGGCGAACGTTCGCCCGCCGCGCCACAGAGGTCGTCTTCATAATCATTTCTTTTTATCAAGACTGAATATTAGAAAACTACTGAAACACCTACATTATTTTAGCAGACATAAATTCAAAGTAAGTGACATAACAAACTTATCATACGACTAATGCTTATCAAAACAACAAAATGAAATCAATTTGTGGAACACAATAATTCTAAGTATCAAAAAGAAAAAGGTATGTCGACTAAAACTAAAACTATCTACGAGTATAAACTTGTGTCTGTTAACTTTCATTCAGAGTGGGGAACATTGAGATAATGTCCTGGGGCGTAGTCCTCCTTGTCGCTCGTCCTCTAGAGCAAGACGTGTCCATCGACATGTATGGGCCATCATAACCATGCAATAAAGTCGATTTCGCAAAATGTGTTACTTATGTAGTTTTCCTACTACACGACGATTTATAAGTTTTTTATCAATTGATGAAAATTATATTACAAAACCTAGCTAGGTCTGTTTAGAAGCTTCAAAACTATCGTTCCCTAAGGCCCGTCCATTAATTTTATTTACGTCGATGCATATATCTGTCAGTTTCCTCACTAGGCTAGGCCTGTATCGAGGAAACTTTTTTACGATAGTCAAATGCGCTAAAAGCGTATGCATGGGTGTGTATGCGTGTAAAGGTTTGCTTTTTCTTTATTTTCGGTTTTTCGTTAATATTTAAAAAACTATAAAGTCTATACATAAAATAAAATGTCCAGGCAAGGTTTTTTCATATGACACTCCACTTGATCTGTCACACTTTATTTTTACTGGAAATAAAGTGTGACAGATCAAGTGGACCCCCTCATGTATTAAATATTTCCTAGAATTAGTAATAGTAGCAGTAGTACCTGCACAATTTGTATTTATTACATAATTACTTGTGTAAACACTCTCGCCTAGTGTACCTACTAAGCTCGTTAGGGTTTTAACAAAAGCTGGTATTACTGAGAATAGGTACCGGTATTAATTACATGCAAACACTGCGTTAATTACTGAATACCGCGGCTTGGTATGAGTTGATAGTTACTACGCTAATATCTTGCTTCATCATACTCATAGTCATCAACCAGCTGTCTGCTACGTACACAGGAATTGCTTAGCAGAAACTCGGTCCTTTTATCAAAATCAAATAGAGGCTTTACGAGTCATTAAACTTTTCAGATCAACGTCGATTCCGGCAACTCCCATTTGTTCTATAGGAATGTTTCTTCAACTCGCTTTTTATTCTACGTGAATTACAGAACAAGCAGATGAGCAGACAAGAGAATTAACCTGATGTTAAGTGGTAGGTAACCTCTGCCTTTAACAATTTATTATCACATAGTTCACGTTCACCTTATGTGCACCTTATGTTGCACTGCGCCCGCCACCCTGAGACAATGATGAGTAGTCTCATGTGCCTGTCATTTCACTGGCACCCATATCCTTCAAACTGGAACACAGCAATGCGAGCACTGCTTTGCGGCAGAAATATGTATTGAGGTAGTATTTCCCCGTTCAACTCTTTCACAAAGCTACTACTTAAATATTTTCATTTATGAGGCTGAATATCCTTTTCATAATATCATATCCACACACATTTTGTACATAAAATAAACTTCGCATAAAATAATTTCCACACGCTTTTATGAAACCCTAATAATTATGCTCATTATAAGCTGCATTTGAGGATATCTCTGAGAGCTTCATTCCGAACGCAGAGGAACTTTTTTGTAACAAAACTGATTTAGTGTGTGCAATATATTTTGCATATTTTTTTGGAGGCGACGGCTCGGCACACGTTTAGGTACCTAGGTGCTGTAGGGATGGGCTGGAATTTTACCCGAAACGGAAGTCGGCACATTGTCATCATCATCATCATCGTTTTTTATTGTTATCAATATTTATTTTTTATACATCTTTAGATGACGGAACAAGCTGATGGCCCACCTGATGTTAAGCGGTACCCTCTGCCTATGAACAGTGCATTATCTCATAGGTCACGTCCAACAAGTACGCGCCCTATTGTATATCGTGAACCTATTGCAGTCCACTGCTATTGCTCTTCAGCACCCCAGCTCAAATCGTCACGCCAACCAGCCGAAGAGCACAGCACACTACATTTAGACGCGGTCTCCACTCAAAAACTCGTTTGTGGTTGGTTCTGGTGCCGAAAACGGCAGAAAAGACCAGCCCACTTTCAGCTCAGCACTGCTTGCTCTGAATATTTTATTGAATTTATGTTTTTTTTTTTTTTTTTTTACATAATACATAACAAAACAATAAAATAAGCAGTGTAACAATAAAAAAAGTGAAGTAGCAATTTTTTCTCAAGTAAAAAGTGATAAAAACTATTTATTAATCATCACCAATTATCTTTTGGATAGCAAAATTCTGTACTTCTGCTTTCTGCTGCTGACCTCTCATAGAATACCACGTAAAACAGTCATGAGCCGCCCCTCCATCCACCGACTTTCTGTGACCTTTAAAAAGGCGTTTTCGCGGATGACACGCGAGACCCTAACCCAAAGGCTGAACAAATTAGTTTTACTTCATGGAAAAATAAACAAGTTGGATATTAACTAGTTTTTCTAGAGGAGAAATAAGCAAAAGGAGAATAGCATTTGTTTGCATGTTTTTTTTTGTTTGAAAATGTTTATTCTTAATAATTGATACAAAAAAATACCATTGATCTGCTTCGTAATATTAAACATTTAAGAATTTAAATGGAAGTTCCAACTTTATATACGGCGCCGACTCTTCCTTGCAACCCTGCGATGTTGGTATAACTTTAAAATTTTTGGGTTAACGTTCGTTTTAATAGGTTTTTTAACAAAAAGCCGCTCGTATTAACTGGGAATGCAGTTTGTTTATTGAGTTAAATATTTTATGATGCTTTTTTTCTGGTTTTGGAATTAACAAGAGAGTTCACTAATATACGTTCAAACTGAAAACTTGGTCAATGTTATGATCAAAGTAATTTGTATTGTTGCATTAATGATAGTATTTTTCATGAGGCTGTGGCAAACCACAACATTTAAATTCTCGCCACCTCCATCCACCGATTTAATGCGGCATTACAATGTCATCTGTGCATCGAGTGGATGCGGTCCTACACTGAGTCATCCAGTTCGTTTAAAGTACGTTGTTGGGCATCAATACACGCATGACGTTAATACCTACCTATTCTTTTTATCTTTTGTAAAGATATATAATTTTAATGATTTTATTATTATCTATCTGGGCCAAATAGTCTCTTTCCAGGCAAGACAACATAAAGAGGTTGCTCGACACACAGAAAACGCCGTAAAGAACTATTGGTCCATGAAATAAATAATGAAGGGACCCCCTTCCACTATGCTTAAAGCGAAAGCTCATGAACATGAGCATTCTCCCCATTCTCACATACGGTGCGCAGACTTGGTCAGTTACCAACAGCCAGAAGATCAAGCTCGGTGTGAACCAGCGGGCTAATGGAGCGCAGTATCTTAGGAGTCAAACTTATACAGGTAGACCACATTAGACACATGTACGATAGTGTGCTCCCAAACACAAATAGCCGATATAGATCTGAAAATTGAAAATGTAAAGAGGGACTGGGCTGGACAGGTTAGCCGCATGCCCGGGGACCTCTGGGCTAAGATAACTACAGAGTGGGTTCTGCTAACTTATTACGTATCTTGCAATAGCAATGCGATAGCAAGAATTGCGCGATTATCGTATCCAAATCGCAATTGCCGTATCGTAATTGCAAATTCGTATTACGTATCAGCGATACGTAATACGAATTTGCAATTTGGATGCGATAATCGCGCAATTCTCGCGCAATTTTGCCATCGCATTGCTATTACAAGATACGTAATAAGCTAGCCGAATGCGCGGCGGCCACGTGGCAGACCCAGACGGCGATGGCGGATAACTCACAGAAAAGAAGGTTAATGTTAAAGAAATTGAGTTAAAGTTTCACTTAGATTTATTTATGAATTCCCAAACAAGCAATTAACTCTATAAACCTACATCAGCTGACAGTACCTACCTTAAATTAAATATTTAAGCAAATCGGCCGCCATTAATAATTCATTAGTCGTTCCCAAAGAGCCAAACTTGATTCATTTTAAATCGGGCTTTAGAGAATAACCAGTTAAAGTTTCGAGGCTGGCTAGCGCGTCAATTACATCAGTTACAAGAATTATTTAATGAATCTAGGTTCAATTTAACCTGTTTAACACTCTATTGAACAGTCGGTTCTAGTAAGAATTTAGCAGAGGGCTTAATCAACTCACCACAACTCTTAAAGAGAGTGAACGGGCAATTATGCCTCCGTGTGTATGTGATTTTCGCTTAGTTGTCTTATTTTGACATACATACACACACATAGATACACGCCTTTTCCCCGAAAGGGTAGGCAGAGCCTCATAGGGCTTCTTTTTACCGTGGAATTTTAGACTTGACAAGTAGTGAGCTCATCGCCGCCATTGCTTCCCACGACTGACTCGGCTAACACTTTCTTCCAGTAATAACACATTCCCTATTAAGCTAGCAGCCAGGACAAATCTTATACCAACGAAGCTTAAATAAGTCCGGGTGGTTCATTCAGCCCAAAATTTTCCCATAGCTCGGATTTGATCCTACTTTGTGATGTCTGTAATACACTATGCTACCACATAATGTTTTCTATGAAAAATAAAATGAAAAATTACTTTATACAAGCTTTTATTTAGTTTCACCTGTCCCGGTGTCTGTAACCAAATCTTACAAGTTAAATTTGACCTACTTCCCAGTGTTCGATTGAGCTGAAATTTGGCACACCTGTCTAGTTCCGATGACGATATAATATTAAGGTGACAGCGAGCTGATCTGGTGAAGGGGACAAAAGGTGGACAACGGCACTTCTTGATGGATATATAGTAGACTGCCCGTGTTTGGGCTCTTTTTAATCAGCACAGCTAATATCATTAAAACTTGTTTTGAAAAAGATCCTTTGAAATAAAACCAATGCATTTAAGAACTAAAAATTATACTATATGAAAATTCGGGAGGCGCTGTTTGTGAAATGAAATTTAAAATAAATCGTTTTATTCCGTTTATTACCCCTAGTACCACGAATTACTACCGTCGTAACAGGGGTGTAAATTATCGTACTACTGACCGCCTCAGTTAGTACGATAGGGATAATTGGCCCGTCGTACTACTACGAGAAATGAAACTTCCAGTGGTACTACCGACTGGCTCCTCCTTCAAATATAGTTAAAAACATTTATCTTAATTGCTTAAGCACGCACGGTATAAGATATGAGACTATAAGCCTTAGGTAGTAAGTAAGTAGGTAAGGTAGGTCGCTTGCCAGTTCACCGCGTTATCGGACGTAAAAGGATTTATAAAAGTAGATATTTGAGACTGTACGTTCTAAGGTTTCATGGTGACGACCGTAATAGGATTTCTAAACGTTAAATGAAGCACATTTTTACCTGCTAGACTGTTATTAATATATTATAGTGAATTTCAATAAACTACCCACGATACAAGGTTAACTGTGGAGAATGTTTTGACGTCGTCTAATTTAATTTAATTTAATTTTCTAGTGTTTTATTGAGTTGTTTTGTGTAATTTTGCTAGCATTTTAACCATTGTAGCTCGTTTAAAGAGCACAAGTGTAGTGAAATTAAATTGAAGTGTATTGCGTGACTTTTCAAATGGTGGAAATTTTCTACCAAAAATTTTGTAAAACTGCCATCATTTTACTGAAATATCACTTGACTGAGACTTTAACGACTTGGAAGGATGGTAACATTGCAAATGAATACAATAAATACTTGAAAATGCAAAAGCACACGCCAAGCGAAGCCATTTTTTTTATTATTGGTAACATACAACAAATTCAGCTTAAATTTCTTGCATATAACATTTATACATACATTACATACTTAGGTACATTCCTTGTATGTTTTCCAAATTAAACAACGCTATTCCTAAACATACACCGATATGATAAGTATGGCTTTTGTGGAGTATAGTAAAATAACAGCCTGTTGCATATAAGTACTATTTAGTTGTTCTCCTGCTGAATCAAATATATAATATTTTATTGTACCTACCTACCTAGCATTCAGACAGGTACACGTCTAACTGTTCCCTTGCTTAGAAAAAAGCTCTAACAGAAGACAAGCGCAGGTTGCTTACAACCTGCATATTATGCTGAGTTAGGGACCTTTTTGTAACAGCTATTTCTTATCGTTTATGAGTTTATATAATAAATGTTTAATTATATATATGTACTTACCACCAGATAAAAAAAATAACAAATTGTTATTATAAGAATATCAACCAATAATTATATTTTATGATTTTTCTAGAGGATCGCCCCGACTTCGTTTGCGTGGAGTACTCGTATTTTCCTCAAAAAGTTCAAAGCCCGCGTTGAAGATTTTGTGTTTCCAAAATTCCTTTCTTAGTGCACCTCTCGACCACAAAAGGAGTATACCTTCCAAATTTGAGGTCTCTACGACTTTTTGCTTAGGTTGAGCGTGATAGTCTGTCAGTCACACAATGATTTTATATATATTGATGATAAGTTAAGAAATAGTACATTTTGTGTGCAAATCTTTTTAATAAGTAATTAATACAGTTTCTTTGTTCCATCATGAACGAAACGCAATAGACCAAGAGTGAACCAACTGCTTTCTTCTTATCTATTCCAGTTCTCAATACTTCCGCCAACAGCAATGTATCTTGTTTAGCGAGTTTTAAAGTTTTTCATGGCACGAAGCGACCGCGCTCCGAAGTTATTGACTTATTGACTTTTGCAACATTGTCCAGGGATGTCTACTCTGACGTTTCATTGCAACATTGCCCAGGGGTCTACTCTGATATTTCATTGCTGGGTACTGAGTAGAATCCAATTACCTGACAGACACACGCTGTTCTAAGAAATGATAATAGTAAATGCTTAGATAAATGATAGCGATCGGCTTAATAAAACGAGTGTATAATCAATTCATCACACTGGTTCTTTCACCATCGATTACTAGTCTGTTAACAGGGACACCATCCTGGTCAATTATACATTTATATTGTTTAACCATCGATGGTTATTATAACTCTTATAATAGGTACGTCTTTTATTTTTATTGCCCTTATCTAGTCTATATTCGTCGTCGTTTCGTATGAGGTAGTGCTGGCCTCTGGTGTCAGAGTTTGTCAAGCCGCCCGAGGGCCTCTATATTGACAACCTCCGTGGCAAGGCGAGAGGTTTCCGGGTTCAATTCCTGCTGTGGGGTAAATGTTTGCATGATCTGCAAATATTATGTTCCGGGTCTTGTGTTGCGATACCATGGTACTCCTAGTTTCTGATACCCATAACTCAGGGATCCTAGTGTGGGATTAGGACTATGAAAGTGACTAGGTCCAGCGGTGTATACTGTGCGTTGCAAAACGCAAAGTGTATACGTTAAAAGCCCATTTTGGAACCTAAGACGGCGAATTTTCCAAATTCCTTTCTAAGTACAACTTTACACCATAAAAGGAATACATTCTCCAAATTTTAAGTCTCTACGACCAGCGGTTTGTAAACACTAAAGTTTTTTTATTTTTTTACAAAAAAAAAATGAAAAATAAAAAAAGTTTTTATTCAGACAACATAGTCCATAGTGTTAGTAAGCTTAAGATTAGGGGTAAGTAATTAATAACTAACACAGATTTCGTCCTCTGGGAGAGTTTCCAAACCAGAGGACATGCGTAATTGTTTGCAATTTCTTTCAGGATGCTGTTGTTGCTCACGCGCACTCTGCTTAGTAGTGAGGCCGTTTTTTTAAAACCTCCCCTTTCTGTTTTTCAAGAAAAATTCAGTAATTGCTGAAACATTTGTTTATTAATTTTATTTGAGGAATCTCCATGTAAAATTTCAAGGTTCTACTGCTAACGGTTTCTAAAATACAGAGCTTTTTTGTTGTATATTAAAAGCCCATTTTGGACCCCTTAACATGCGAATTTTCAAAATTCCTTTCTTAGTGCACCCCTAAACCACAAAAGAAAAGTCAAAAAAAAAAAACTCCAAATTGCAGGTCTCTAGGACTTACGGTTTAGGCTGTGTGTTGCAAAACGCAAAGTGTATAAGTTAAAAGCCCTTTTTGGACCCCTAAGAGGGCGAATTTTCCATATTCCTTTCTAAGTACACCTTTACACCCTAAAAGGAATACACTCTCCAAATTGTAAGTCTCTACGACCAGTGGTTTAGGCTGTGCGTTGTAAAAACTAAAGTTTTTTTTATTCTTTTACAAAGAAAACGTTCCCTTTCCGTTTTTCAAGAAAAATTTAGGAAAAAAATAAAAAAACTTTAGTTTTTACAAACCGCTGGCCGTAGAGACTTAAAATTTGGAGAATGTATTCCTTTTAGGGTGTAAAGGTGTACTTAGAAAGGAATTTGGAAAATTCGCCGTCTTAGGGGTCCAAAATACACTTTGCGTTTTGCAACGCACATTATAAACCGCTGGATTTAGGCACATGAAATTTGGACGATGTATTCTTTTTTGGGTGTAGGGGTGAACTAAGAAAGGGTTTTTGAAATATATAAGAGACATAGTCAAGCAAAAAACAGTTAAAACAGTTCCTCTAACCCCCCCCCCCCCTCTACCGCCCCTTAATCCTATAGCCATAATGTAGCTTTATATGGGTTAAATAATTTTTAAAATCGGTCAAGTCGTTCTTGTGTTTGTCCATTACAAACAAACATACAAATACGCGAGTGAAGCCGCGGGTGAAAGTTAATAAACCATAGCCTATGTTACTTGCTGATAATGAAACTTTCTACAGGTGAAATAATTTTTAAAATCGGTTAAAAAGTTTTTTTTGTTATCTATACAATCAAAATTATTTGACACCTTGGGTTACATTATTGGAGTTTTAGTAAGGATCCCTAATTTTTGGAAATATAATATAGCCTATGGTACCCGGAGATAGTGTAGCTACCCAACAGTGAAATATTTTTTCAAATCGGTTCAGTAGTTTCTTAACCTATTCAATGCGAACAAACAATCAAATCTTTTCTCTTTATAATATTACAGATTGTGAGATTTGCGAGTAAAAACTGCGCGCGGGAGAATAAGTTACATACATACCACAGATTAAGTAATAGTGTCATAACCGAGTTTACCTTAGCGGTGCGCGCTGTGCGATTTTCTACTAAGAGTACACACACACTTAAGTAAAGCAAAAAACCAGTTATAGTTATTATTATTATTTATTATGGATAAAATAATATTACGCGTACGAAGTCGCGGGTAACAGCTAGTTGTAATATATTATGTTTATACAATTATGTGAGTTATACAAACCATCGATGCAAGTTACAAAAGAAAATACCCACTTAAAAAATTATAGCACAAAAAAGTCAGACTCAAAGTTCAGTTCTTGTAGATCTTAATACCCAAGTAGTAAATTGCATGTCCGAGCATATTTACAAGCGCGGGACACGTCCTGCGTAATGCAGCTAGCTATACCACAGGCTGAAGGAAACAGCTGGAACACTCTATAAGATGATGCAAGTAAAGGTAGGAGTTAAACAAACACCGCTTACTTTTACCAGACTTCGTAAAGAGGTGTACCAGAGTTCGTACCCAGAGAGGGTGATGTGTTTGACCTGTATGTATGTCCGTCCATATTATTCCCTCGTAACTACTAAACAGCTGAAGCAATTTATATGAATATGTCGTTAGATTCATCTTTATTTCATGATTGTCACTGGGTATATCCAAATTATAAACAATTATAAAGGCGACCTAAATATATGTAGGTAATAATTTATTTTTTTGATAATCATTTCATATTTGATATCACAAAAAAAGGTCTTGGGGCGAGAGCCAGTTATCCGTTCATTGTTGCTCGCCGCGTCGACGGAAGGCTGCGTACCTACACACCGAGCTAATAGTGTCACTCTCCAGAACTACTTAGACACTGTCCCGATCAGCACCCGTGGAGTTCACGAACCTTATTGGAGCGCATGAAGAAGGACCGTTAATGGTTAACGTCAGCAGAAGAATAGTAGGTAAAGTATGTGGTGTATAATCGAAATTTAGCTAAAATGGTAGCAAGCCACGGTTCTTTCAATTCATATGAGAATAAAGGCAACCCTGAACAGGAAGACGCAATGTAAGATGGCACCCCGTCTTAATGGACCAATCACATTGTGAAGGTAGCGAAAGGTTGGGGTAAGAGCGACTCAGTACCATTCGTCTTTGAACTCTTGGGGCGTAACCTAGTCTTGAGTGAGCTATTTCCTTTCACTGTGTCTTGACTCAGTTTAAATGCAAGGGGTTGGGAGACTCCAAGTTGGCTGCGTCTTCTAATGAGGATTTAGGAGTTGGGTTACGCTCTTCGCGATATTTTTGTAGGATTACTGTATCATCTTAAACAATGTTGAAATATAGAGTTTGTGGAACTATTTTGGAGTGTGTTGGCCAGATAATCTATGATCTCTACTATGGTAAGTTTGACGACCTTAGTGGCGCGACGTGCAAGTAGCCAGCTGAGATGCGAAAGGTTGCGTTTCGGGTTTGGTTCGGTTCCCGCTGCGGAACAAATGTTTGTATGATCTGCAAATATTTGTTCCGGGTCTGGGTGTAGTGGTAGCATGGTACTCGTGGTTCTTGATTCCCACGACACAGTGTGGGATTAGGACTCTGTATGCTATGTTGGGTGTTATGGTATGTTATTTAAGTTGTGTATTCAAGTCAAGGGCCCGCTTCTTGGATTGTGCACAAATGTCGAACTTGACATTTTAATAGAATATCTGTCAGTTTGACGACCCAAAAAAAATAAGTCCAAATAAAAACCTGAACACGCCAAAAAAAGAAGAAGAAGAAGAAAAACGTAGTAACAAAAAAACAATTATAATTACGTACAATGTATTTTAACGTACGTCTTATCGCTAAATACGATATCTTCTATGCAACCTTAGGTTAGACATGATAAAAAAGGCAAAAGGCGGTGTACCTACTAACTACTAGACATCCTATGCTGGCGATGAGTAGTAAAAGCAACGATTTAAATACCGATATTGAAATCTTTGGGTATAAGTTTTATTAATACAAAATTATCAAACACTCTCTGTGCCTTCATACACTTGACCTGTTTGCTCAAGCTCAAAATTCCTGGCCACGTTGGTACAAAGAGTAAAATTTAAAAGGCACAATTCTTTTCATTTACGGCTTCATTTCAAAATGTGGTTGCTGCTGCCTACTTTTTGTTAATGGTTAATTTATATGGTAAAAGACGTGAATTTACCTCTATTTCGTTGAGGGGAATTGAAATTGCTAAATTGCTGTATTTTATTTACAAAATCCATGCAATTTTTTTTTCATCTTTCCCTATTCGCTAATCTGTGTCCGTCACAGAATATTGAATAGTTTGATATTGAAAGATAGTTGAAAGATTTTTAATATAAAAAAAAAAAACAATTGACTACGAGTATACTGGCCGAAGACGGGCGTTAGAGATTGTATGGGTAGATCTTAGAGCATTGCAGGCCTCCGTATCGTTAGAGATTGTATGGGTAGATCTTAGAGCATTGCAGGCCTCCGTATCGTTAGAGATTGTATGGGTAGATCTTAGAGCATTGCAGGCCTCCGTATCGTTAGAGATTGTATGGGTAGATCTTAGAGCATTGCAGGCCTCCGTATCGTTAGAGATTGTATGGGTAGATCTTAGAGCATTGCAGGCCTCCGTATCGTTAGAGATTGTATGGATAGATCTTATAGCATTGCAGGCCTCCGTATCGTTAGAGATTGTATGGGTAGATCTTAGAGCATTGCAGGCCTCCGTATCGTTAGAGATTGTATGGGTAGATCTTAGAGCATTGCAGGCCTCCGTATCGTTAGAGATTGTATGGGTAGATCTTAGAGCATTGCAGGCCTCCGTATCGTTAGAGATTGTATGGGTAGATCTTAGAGCATTGCAGGCCTCCGTATCGTTAGAGATTATATGGGTAGATCTTAGAGCATTGCAGGCCTCCGTATCGTTAGAGATTGTATGGGTAGATCTTAGAGCATTGCAGGCCTCCGTATCGTTAGAGATTGTATGGGTAGATCTTAGAGCATTGCAGGCCTCCGTATCGTTAGAGATTGTATGGGTAGATCTTAGAGCATTGCAGGCCTCCGTATCGTTAGAGATTGTATGGGTAGATCTTAGAGCATTGCAGGCCTCCGTATCGTTAGAGATTGTATGGGTAGATCTTAGAGCATTGCAGGCCTCCGTATCGTTAGAGATTGTATGAGTAGATCTTAGAGCATTGCAGGCCTCCGTATCGGGGTAGACACGTAGCGATTCATTTAGTAACTAAACACTTTTTTTTAAATGAAGAGTGAATTGTGGTCCACTTTGTACTTATAACAATTACACATAATTATACACATAATAATTTTGAGTCTCTCAATGTGAGAAAACAATACCGTGTTTCTTTTTTATATTCCTCTACTATTTTGTTAAAAGTAGGTAGACAGCCAAGTATCAGATATACTATAGATATACTATATCAGATATAATATATAGATATATGTAGTAACAGATATCACCAATCTGACTCAAACATTTTCTTACTGGTCGAATCGGAACCAATACACAACAAAGGACTGGACCACAAGACGCCGATATTGAAAAGTCTGAGTCCTTTATAGATCATAAGATATCGCAGATATCGTAACGAGCCCGTGTTATGTCACGTTTGCTCATAGCGAATAAGGGGGCAGACCGTTCACCGTAAGATATCCCCTGCGTTATACTCTTAGTCTGTGTCTTAGTAATGGTGGGTTAGTCTTGGGAATAGTGCCAATCATAGAAAAAAATTATACATTAATACTCCATGGCAGCTGATCTTATGATCAGCTCACTGATATGAGGGCGATAATATGAGGGCGGAGCTGTGAACCAGTTCGCAGCTCTGCACCCGCTAGGGCTCCAAGGAAGGAGCCCTGTGATGCAGAGTGATTTATAGAGGTAATAAGGAAGAAACGGAAGCCCTCTAGCCGGAACCAGTGTGGTAGTCACTATCTATCCAGTGAGCAGCACTTTCGAGCCGAGGTACCCACTACGCAGATCTACGTGTCCCGCGTCTATTTCGACCTGAAGGCCGCAGAGGTGGTGGAATACATCAGGAAGAAAGCCGGAGAGGGATTAACGGTCATGAAGTTGTACTCTTGTCATAATGTGAACTTTAGCTCATTTATGGTGAGGGTCCCCACGGAAAATTTGAAGACTTTCTTGAGCCCGGACTTCTGAACGAAAGGGGAGAAGTTGTCTCGTGATCCCCCTGGCTACGACGCGTGGGCGATCATACGTGTGTTAGATTAAGTTATAAATAAATTGTTTATATGTGAATGTTAGTTTCTGAGGTATTTATGTTGATATGGGCTTATTTTTTAGTATAAGTGCATTTCTCAGTAAGCCTGAAATAAATATTTTGAATTTGAATTTGATATCGAAAGTTTTTAGAAAATCAAAAACTGAACAAACTAGCATGTTATTAGTTTTATTATATCTTTTCAAAATAGAGTCCATTTACATCAATACATTGCTTCATCCGATGGAACCACTGAGAAAAGCACATTGCCCACTCGTCCCACTCGTTTGGGTCTCTTCGACGGAGCTTTTGGGCCTCTGTCAAACTTCATCGAAAGTCATATAAAATCATTGCACGAAAATTTTCTCGTGTTAAATTCATGTTGACGTGACACGGACAATCTTCAATTTGCCGCCAAATGAGAAATGAATTAAATACATACATTATAATATTGGCAAAGAGTTCAATGTTCAACTTATTTTTTAATAAGAAGTAATCTTTTTAACATTTTTTTGTTTTTTTTTTATGTATATCGCTTACTGGTAGCCAGTTCTAACAACTTTCAGTGTCGCCCTCGTACTATAAATAGTATTGGGTGTGCATTAGTAACCGCCTAACCAGCCTCCCCAGCCCGGCTCCGGCAGCTCAAACCGGAGTCGAAACTTCCAAATATACAATTTCACACTTAACCTCAAAATTCTCTTATTATTTTAAAAACTAAACGGGTCCTAGTTTGTCCTAAGTCGAGGCCGCGGAGGCCCGTTTCTAATGCCAACCCATAGTATTTTATAATAGGTATATTAAATAATCAGGTATTCTCGTATGAATTTCTAAGGTTTGCTGGAAGAAAACTCTTTTAGGGTTCCTACACTGCCATCCCTTTCACGAAATCAGTCCCACAGAGTACAGAAAAGCGAGAGGAAAGATGTTACCTACCCATCAAAAAAGAAACAGGGCAAGCTCAAATATACTTAGGCTAGTGAAATGCCCGTGACTTCGTCCGCGTGTACTTTTCCATACAAACTTAAACTCCCCGCTGCACCCCCCGTAGGGGTTTGAATTTCTGGAATTCCTTTCTTAGTGCAGCCCTAGACCAAAAAAGGAACGTACTCTCCAAATCCCTCTTTAGGACCTATTGTTTAGGCTGTGCGTTGATAGTCAATCAGTCAGATTTTATTATATTGCTTTTGAAATCCGGCTATCTGTAGGTCCACAGGGGGCGTAGGCCTCCGGCATTAGTCAGGCCGACGGAGCGCATAAATTACGTGGCCAATTAGTTACATTGATGGCTGACAGTGATTACTGATATCTGGATCAAGTGTGGAAGGAATACGCAGGGGAATTCGGGATCAAACGCTAAGACTCTTCTTTGACTATGGCCTTTTCTCGATAGTGCACGTCAAATATTTTATAAAGCCCTTTTTGATCAATGCTAAATGCTTTTTTTTCTCTTTTTGTATTGGACCCTTGGTATTTATACCTTATATACCTTACCTATCGAGATTATAGGCATATAAGAACAGTTAAGTACAACTTATTTTTATGGTAGTTGAAATACCCTAAAGAGACCTTTGAGTTATGTTGTCATTTAAGGTAAACTGTGTTTTGATATAAGCTTTTTCTAATCCCCGACCAAACTAGGGATCTTTATAGAAATTTGACGTGTGTGTGGGTGTGTGTGTGTGTGTGTGTGTGTGTGTGTGTGTGTGTGTGTGTGTATCTGTATGTGGCATCGTAGATCCCAAACGGATGAACCGATTCTGATTTAGTTGATTGAAGTGTTATGGACTATATTGAAAGTGTTCTTAGCTACGAGTATATTTGATGGAAGTTGGTGCTGCTGTTTCCAGGATTATCAGCTCGCAACATTTTAGTTGACAGGATTTCAGACATTTGCAGTGTATGAAAGAGGATAATGAGCATAAATTTTCCTCTAAAAAAAATTGATGCGATAAATCTTTTTAAAATTAATTAATTTAGAATTTTTAGCAATTTCAAAGACCTAAGACATTATCATAGAGATAATAGACAGTAATTATAATGTAAAGATACAATAATAATTTATCACGTAAAATAACGTGCCCTATGTTTCCAAACTGCGTGCTACATCTAAACTTACAACGTCATCATCAATACTCAATGAGACATGAGCGTCTCTCTTAGTAGCTAGTTGCTAGCTTCATTCTGCTGAATCGTCCATGCATCCATCCGCGAAACGCTCTTCATTTTGAATTAGCTGAGTTGCTCGTATTATTGGCCTCTATCCACGACATGCTTGTTGCAGAGTATCACCGCACCATGAGCCTGTAAGTGATCCCACTGTTTGAAGTCAGGCTTTAGGTGCTCTCAAACTGCGAGAGGAAACAGGCTGCACGATAACTGCTTTAAGGCCTCCAGGACCGCACCTTGAGTTGACGATTCAAGATAAGATGGATGATTTTCAAGATATTGATGGGTTATGGCTGAAAATCAGTGGTTTTGCTTCTTGAGCAAAATATCTCGCTGAGCCAAGTCCTATTTGACGTACTGCGTTTAGCGCTAGAACTGGTTCCTCACGTAAGTGCGCTAGGCAGTTGGCCATTCCACAGCATCGTACTGCAGCGTTCAGAGGCAGCTTCCGGTACGCTGCGACCAAGTGCTGGAACAACATCCCGCCCCCGATCCGTGATATGCAAAGTTTGTATAGCTTTAGGAGGAAACTAAAATTGTTTCTTAGTCGTAGGCAAAAGGAGACTGAGCATCTCAGAAATGAGGTGTCTTTTATCTAGATAGTGGTGATAATTCACAATTCGTGTTAACTTACCTCTTTTTTTAAGTAACGCTGCTTTGTGTTTATTTGTTTAATCTAGTTACTAGCACTGTCTTGTCTTGTTGCTACTTGTTAGCTTGTAGGACTGGCTTTGAGTCATATCTTATCTGTAAAGCAATGGTGGTGTCTATCACAGAATTTATGGTAGGTAGGTAGTTTGTTTTTGTAAAATCGTAACAAAGAATGTTTTCAATAGCAACTCCGGCAAAGGTAGGTTTATAGTGTCATGGCTGCCTGCATTATTTTTATTATTTTTATTTTTTATATTTTTTATTTTTATTGACTCTTGTTTATTTAATTTTTTGTATAAACCAGCTTTGTTTAAACTTATCATTGTAATTTTATAGTTAGTTAGTTGTATAAGTATGCTGAAAATGTATTTTATTTTTAAATTACCTGTATCTGCATGCACGGTACTCAATCGGAACCGAAGCGGATATCCGTGGTTCACTCTGGGCCTCAACGGAAGATCAGCGCTGGGTTGCCAACGCGGCCTAGCAAACGCTGAGTTGAGGACCCTTTTGTGGCTTACGTCAGGCACACACACAAATTGCCTTATTTTTTATATCTGTGTTATTGTTTTTGTTTTAGTTTTTTATTTTATGATGTTTGCTTTTGCGTGTTGCATGTATGTGTCTTTGATTGTTTAGTCATAAATAAACGTTTCTTTCTTTCTTTCTTTCTTTCTTTCTTACTGCAGCACACACAGACATTTTACTTGGATTTTGTTTATATTATTGTTTGTTTTTACTAGTATACTGTATTTTATTGTTTATTTTTACTTGTGCGCTGTACAATTTGTTGTAATTTGTATGTGTGTGTCTGAAGTTGCAAATAAAGACATTATCTATCTATCTATCTATAAGAACTAAAATATCGAACGAAAGACCGTCGCCCAACAGTTCACCTTTTGAAGTGTCTATTGTTATTCCAGACTAGAAAATGAACGACATAGTAATAGAAATGAACTTAACGAAGAAAGTTTACTTTATCTTGCGAATAAATTGCTCGAGTGTGTCTACCTATTTAAATTTTTGTCCCATTAAGTTACAAATTACATTGTACTGGCGAGATTTACATAATAATTGTGTATGATTTTATGGAATACTACAAAGAAGACTGATTAAGCTTCGCACATAACTACACCCTTATTTTATGCTGCTTCAAGTAACAGTTTAACATAGAAGAAAGCAACTCGTAATAAAGAAAAATTAGTCAAAATAAAGTTCTGATTTGTTCCGTTTTAGTTTCGATGTTATAATAAGCGCAAATGGTTTTCTACTATATAACATGAAAATGTGAATGAAACTTAAACGCTTCAGTTTTTCCGAGAATTTTGCCTAGAATTTTAGCATAACAGACGTGTCTCTCTTCACTTTTTCCAATTATATATCTAATCTATAGTCGCCATGAATCGAGAATAGATTAATTGTTTACTGAATATTTTTTTTGGCAATTTAAAATTCGTTCAGTGTGATTTTATAATAATTAAGAGTACTTACTTGTTTACTTTTTCTCATGTAAATAGATGACAATACCTGATGACGAAGATGGTAGATAATGTTACTCCTCAACGGATAAACTAAACTTGCAGTGTTTGGGCCAATTCACTGTTCCGATTCCTATAAATAATGCGGGACAAATGTTTTTATGATCTGCTAATATTTGTAACAAACATCGTAACATAACATTTATGATATTAGTGAAATAGTGGGATGGGATAGGTCTTTACTTGGTGCTGAGTATTCCGGTGGATGCTGCTACCTATCCCTGGGTGTAATCCTTTAGTCGGCTTTCACGGTATCCACGGGAGATTATGGCAAATCCACCATTGCCATAGGAGGCTCCGACCAACAGTGAACCTCTGATGATGATTTATTTGAGTTATCAAATATCAATTATTTCTTACTTATTATCTTAACGATACAGAAAGGTTGTTTTATTCTCTCTTATAATAGAAATGCGTCCAAATAGCAGCTATTTTCAAGACAACCCCAAAACAACATACGATTTTAAACCCCATTTTGTGGGAATAAAACTAAGACAGTTATAAATCAACTAAATGGGCGAGTAACAGTATTATTAAACTAAATTTATTGTACAAATGTGCGAAGACACTTGCTGATATTTACGAGATACTTATCTGCAATGAGAAATATGCTCTTTACATCGTGTGTTGGAGATATCGGGGGTAATTTTTGATACTTTTTTTGGATTATTTACTTCTACAGCATTATCATTATCAGCCTATATACTAGTCCCCTGCTATGCACAGGCCTCCCCCATAAAAACAACGAACGATATTGTGTTTACCAAATTGGAAGGTTGCCACAATCACCACGCGTGGCAGGTGACCACTTCATGCTGCTAGCCATGCCCTGATGTAACCCCTTAGACGGCTTTTAAGACATCCATGGGAGGAGACGGAAAAGTCTATTCTAGGCTGAAAACATCACAACCCTAGCTCTAGTAATCCTAAAATATTTACTTCAAATCTCTACCCTACTTGAAGCAGAATTGTTTCACAAAGGAACTCTGAGGTTCCCACAGGAATCTAGAAAGCACTAAATAAAAAGTGCCTGGAATTATTTAAGTTTTACTACCAGTCTTGTTGTGTTTTAATACCGCATTACATGAAAGTTGGTAACTTTTATCTGCCAACAACTGGTTGTTTTGTAGTAGTTGAGTTTTTTTGTGAAAGAGTTCGTCCAGGGAAATACTACCACACTTTAGCTATTTCTGCCGCAAAGCAGTAAACATAGCTGTGTTCTGGTTTGAAGGGTGCCAATGAAATTACAGACACATAAGATTTTTCATAAGATTTTTTTGGGCCACCAAGATACAGGCTTTGCCTAGTTTGGGACCCGATGGAATTTCATTAGATAGTAGATGTTATTAAACATTAGTTATTGTAAACAGTACTTAGATTCAGGACATGCCTACTCATTGTTATATTTTAACTATGTTTACTGATGTCTTTTATAACCGTGTTTATTTAATAATAAATTTATCTTAATCTAACTTATCTTAAACTTATGTCTTAAGGTAGCTGTGGGCAGTGCAATGCCGCATAGGCTGCGTCCTAGGTGGAAGTAACCTATGAGGTAAAAGTAGATTAATAAAGGCAGAGGTTATCGCATAGAATAGTTTGGCGAATTGGTATGGTGGCAGTTCTTCCACGGACAAACTCTTTTTATAATAAGGTCGGCTGAGTTACTTTGAGCGTGTGTGTGTGGCTGGAATGTGTTGGATGTATTGCTAATTCTGGTGTTAAGTTTTCTAAGCAACACATAACATTTTTCTTTTTGTGTCTGCTTGGCGTTCACTACACTACGTTTTACTAAGTTTAAACACTAATTCTACACATGCCACTTACTCGACTCCTAAAAAGGTAACTATAGGCTTTCTACCCTACTCATTAATTCAATTAGAATGCATTACGAATTCAACTAACCCCTACAGAGACTCCTATTTAAATATCTCACGAGATCACTTTAATTTGGCCAAAGGATAAAGTTTAGTACCAAATCCAACTATTTTATTTTAACAGACTGGTTACATGCGTCCTGAAGAAGATCTGGTTTTTATATTCCTGTCTGTCTCACTGAATATCTGTGGGTGACAAAGAATTTTAAATCAGTCCCATTTGTGTTCAACCAGTGAAATTTTGCATACCTGTCAAGTTCCGGTGACAATACAATGTTTTGGTGATAGCAATCTCAACTAATAATGGTGGAAGTTTTATCTGTCTATCTGTAGGGGACAAATCTGGCGACCACTTCCCGATATCCGATTGAGCTGAAATTTGGCATTCCTGTATAGTTCCGATGACCGACGACTACTGTTCATTATAATTGTTATCACTATTAAAATAACAGCGAGCTGATCTGATGATGGAGAGGGAAGGTGGACAACGGAACTCTTCGTTGATTAATAGGTAGCCTGGCTGTTCATTGAAAATTTACATGTTTTTATTATTTTATAAGCTATGGTTACTAATTTAGTAATCTGTGGGATAACACCCGCTCATTGTCAATGATAGAGTTCATTCTATGTTTTGTTTATGGAAAATCTATAGTTTCCGGTCAGATTGTCTATTTTTTGATATCTCTCAAGCGTCAGCCAAGATGGCGAACAGTCATAAATTCACATAATATTGGTCAATT